>OU744729.1:18038612-19238612 GCA_916613615.1 Steromphala cineraria
ATATATTATTTATTCCCAATTAGTTTATCGAGTCCATTGTTAATGGATGCTTTGTATACTTTCAAAACAATAAACAACCACTGATATTTTATCCTGCCGTTACATATAATACAATACTCTACATGTGAGATGAATATAAAGATAATGTGAAATGATATTTGTGAGCATGGTGTACATGTAGTCATCAATTGTCATTCGATGCACTCAATAATTAATCCTTTTTGATTGATGACATACAAATGTAAATGCAAAGCCACTGTTTCAATTGAAAACTGGTAACATCACATGCTTGATGATTGTGGTTTCCTTTTGATAACGAATAATGCCGGTTTCCCACACCACCATTCATTATTGATGAGGTTTTTGTTGTATATAAATTGCAAATCTATTCAAGAATCAAACAAATCTTAATGTGAAGGTCACAGTGTCGTAATTGTATACTTTCAAAGAGGAGAACATAATTAAATATGACTTTCTCCAACAGTTGATATAGTGCGTATTAATTAACTCTGCTATCTTCATCATTTTAAAGGGTAATATGGATTCGGGGATACGGCATTTAATATTTTCATTTTGGAAAACATGAGGTAAGGACATCCGAGCACTAAATATTTAAATTTATGTTGTAGAATATTGACAAATTGTCACACGAATAATAGGCAAATCGCTCTGTTGTCGTAGCGCTTATGATTTGCTTCACTTCGCACAATTTTTAGTTTTGAATTTTTTCATTTTTACTTACATAATCGACAATAATAGCAACCCTAAAAGCAAATCAGGTGTTGCAAACATATCTTGATAAGAAGAATGTTTTAAGATGTTCAATTCTATGGAAATCATCTTAAGAGACCATCTTAAGAGAATTTTCTTTCTATCATCAGGTGGAGATCATAGTTTGATTTAGTGATCCCCGGAAGTCACGATGACGTCATACGAGAATATGACGTCAGACTATGATGTCATCTGGAATGAACAGACAACAGAAAACCCAACCAACAATACGATGGAACCGGTGGAATTCTTTATGGTAGGATTAATAAGAATGTGTTAGAAATGCCAATTTTCCAGATGCCTTTCTCTGAACTGTTATCATTGATTATTTATTTGAATTAATTGTCGTTTAATCACGAATAAGACATTCTTACAGTATTTATATTTATTTTTATGTTTTACTGTTCCCATGAATATGTGGATTCTCTGAACTTACAAGTTTGAAATAATACGAATATTTTAATATGATGTGCCTTTAAGGATTTTTTTGTTCAGGTTTGACAAATTTTAATACAATAACTACATGTATCAATAACATCTATTCTTACGTCTTTTTTCAAGGGTGGACAGATCGCCTTCTTGGTGATTCTTCTACTTCTGATTGTCATCGGAAACTCCATCGTACTAGCCGCCATTGCCCTATCCCGGGAACGTCGTCGCTCTCGTATGAACTACTTCATCATGCACCTCGCTCTAGCAGGTAACCATAGCAATATGCTTGAAATAATACTTCATCATGCACCTCGCTCTAGCAGGTAACCATAGCAACATGCTTGAAATAATACTTCATCACGCGCTAGTAGGTAACCATAGCAAAATGCTTGAAATAATACTTCATCACGCACCTCGCTCTAGCAGGTAACCATAGCAAAATGCTTGAAAAAGTACTTCATCACGCGCCTCGCTCTAGCAGGTAACCATAGCAATATGCTTGAAATAATACTTCATCACGCGCCTCGCTCTAGTAGATAACCATAGCAACATGCTTGAAATAGTACTTTATCATGCACCTCGCTCTAGCAGGTAACCATAGCAACATGCTTGAAATAATACTTCATCACGCGCTAGTAGGTAACCATAGCAAAATGCTTGAAATAATACTTCATCACGCACCTCGCTCTAGCAGGTAACCATAGCAAAATGCTTGACATAATACTTCATCATGCGCCTCTGTCTAGAAGGTAGCCATAGCAACATGCTTGAAATAATACTTCTTCACGCGCCTCGCTCTAGTAGGTAACCATAACAACATGCTGGAAATACTTTATCATGCACTACACTCGAGCAGGTAACTATAGCAACATGCTTGAAGTTCTACTTCATCATGTACCTTGCTCTAGCAGGTAACCATAACACCATGTTTCAAATACTTCTTTACCATGTACCTCTCTCTAACAGGTAACCATAGGTACATGTTGCAAATATTTCTTCACCATTAACCTAATTTAAGCAGGTAACATCGTGCACTCATCGTGCAGTACATGTATTTCAAGTAGGTAGTCATGGCAACATATTCAAATAACTACAAAACCATGTACTTTGCTCTAGAAAGTCACCATACCAACACTGTTAAGTAACTAAGTAGAAATTTAGTATTCCGTTTATTGCTGTGCCGAAACTGACATTTCCTCGAATCTGCAGCCTGAACACTGAAATTGTGACGTCATACAACTCACAACTGTGACGTCATTGTGGTATAAAACTAGTTAGATATTGCCAAATAAATAAATTTACATCACTGCGATATCTTACACGTACATGGACTTTACCGTTCACGTCGCGCTGGCAGGTTACTTTAGCAACATTTTGCTTGAAAAGTTTTCACTAGGCTTGTCAATCGTCGTCGATAACTTCATCAACATATGAGGTCTGGATTCATGATCGTTTGTCACGCCTTTGGCAAAATACCTTAACAACATTTTGGTTTAGATGTGACACCAACCTCGTGATTTGTAGCTTCCACATTGCAGCTGAATCTTCATTTACTATTCATACTATTGGCGCATGAGATCTTTCATTTCACGATTGATGAGCATCCGTAAAATAGAATAAAATATTTAAATGGATAACCGTGTAAATCATTCAGATGTGAGTAACTCAGCATTACTGATACCTTGCGACGTGTTTAATGCTCAATAACCAGGGCTTGTACTATTTCAAAAGCAATAAACCATTGATTTGCGTTTTTTTTTTAAATTTTGATTTTTGAAATGTAAAATAACTGTTAGATATAAGGATTGAGTTATCTAATTAAATAAAATATTAATATATCCATGGTGAATGGACATCAATTGCAAAAGATGACTTATCAGCATGAAAACAATATCATAACTTTTTTCAGAGATTTTAGAAGTGAGGATGACAATAATGAAGAGGAATACACGAATAATAACTTCTTTACAAACCATGAATGAAGAAGTTGTCATCGATATATTCCTCTTCAACATTTTTTTAGTTCCATGTAGCGAAGTAAATAAAGATTTGTCTTGCACATATCCCTTATACGAGCAATTAATGCTTTTATTATTGAATGAATGATTGTATTGTAAATATACGTTTGACTTTATCAAAAATAAAAAATAGAAATCTAGGAAATGTCAAATGAAATATTGTGAAATATGAGATATAAGCATATGAAACAAGAAACAAAACATAAAAGACCATCACTTATGATACAACAATATTGACATGTCAACATAACTATATGCAACACTTAATTGTCAAATCAAATGCCATGCAGATTTTGCCATGCGGTTTTATCATTTATCTGAATTCCAATGTATTTAGAACCTACACATAATTTCTCTAGGGGGGTGTGAGTGGGTGAATCAACATTGTATGTATTGCTGAATTTAACTGCGAAGTTCGTCCTGCCTTTCTGTTACCACTTGCCATTTGTATCTTCACATTGAAAGCTGCTTACATACATACACCTAACACGTTGGCTATGTAGCTAATCTTAACTTTGTTTCGAACCTTAACGTTGTTTCATATTACATCTAAACATGAAAGTCGTGTGGAAATCTATTAAGGAAAGTACATCAGGGATCTAAACCCAACATTACCACATCAATGTCTTAGTCAGTCGACTGCATGATGGGCACAGTCATCTGATTATGGTGCCAAGGAAAGTGTATGTGATTACTATGATGAGATAACCTTAAAAGGCGCCTTTGAGGGCACTGTAAAAAAAGGATGATTTGTGATAATCCTACCCAAGGTTTATAATAAAGCCAATAAAGCTTTACGATAGAGGCTAACATTTCGGAGTGAATAATGGCAATATTACGCCATGAGGTGAGGTGATTTTGGTTTAATGCAGCTTTCAATATTATTTCACGCATATCAAGTCTGGCTAATGAGTTGTTGATTGTTACAGGGTTTATGGAATAAAAAAAATAAAAAAATAAAATATATTAAAAGTTTGCTAGTATTTGGGAGAGAGCCCGCAATGCTATTGTGGCTATGCATTTCGGTGAAACCTGCGAGCATCGGCTTAAACCACAGGGACATTTATTGCTTAAAAACAGCGTTAGAAAGACATATATACTTATAGACCCTACCCTAATACTATATAATATAGTTTTTAAGCTATACATGTACCTGTGGCTTGAACTAGCTTACCATGGGTGATACTGCGCTTAAATTATTACGCCATGAAAATGGATACATGAATATAATTATTGATTATGGTCATTATTTTTTTGTTTCAGATTTGCTTAACGGTCCGTTGAACGTCATGATAGATCTCATTCATAAAATCACCATCTACTGGTATGCGGGGGACGCCATGTGCAAACTGACATCCTACACAAGGGTATGTAGCTTCACTCTAATTAAATAGCAATAAGCTATTTGCATCTCTACATTTATCTGATGAAAGTGTTACTAGATCGATATTTCATTAACAATGAAACTCTGTCATAAAGCCAACAACGCTCCGCGTGACCTTGAGTCTAGGAAAATTTACTTACAATCAATCACTTTAATTGCTTAATCTACCTTTACACTGTTTTTCCACTTGCTGATTCCGCACATGTAGCTGTAGATATTCAGATATGATACAATGTTACCTCATAACATATTAATAAAGTCAGTCCATTGTTTATGTAATCAATCTATTAGAATTATAAGATTTTAATAAGTGCTTTATAGCAGATACTTAACGACCATCCATGTCAGCGGTATGGGGGAAAAAATACAAAATCATTAACGAGTTTCATGAAATAATTTAACATGGTGCGAAGTTGAGTTTTAGTTAAGGATCGCTTAAATTCAACTTATTTCATGTGTGCTGAATAAATGTTTATCTCACTTCGTTGACGTTGTGACATTGCCAGAATAGCGACATCAAACATACAGGATATTATTTCCTTTCAGTCTAAGTAAACCTAGCCTCAATAATACTCGCTACATTCCCATATTGAGTCTAGCTAGATGCAGTAACGACTCGTGTCAGCCGACCTATCGAATTCGGTCAATCGGGACTCATCTTACAAAGCCGATATAGTCTGCATTCGCACATAACGATCCTATTTCAAACTTACAATAATACTAATAGTAGCCGCTTAATGATTTGAAAAAAACATTCAGCCATCTCACGTTTGGAGTGTCATCGGTGGCCGAAAGGTCAGCTTACGCGACCTGTTACTGTTTCTAGCTAGACTCAATATAGGAGCTGAGCGAGTATAATTGAGGCTATGTTTACTAAGACTGGCAAATTTAAAAGAAACTGGTCTAAAATTGACGCTTGTTCTTGAATTGACGGGTAGAAGATGGTAAACAAAAATAATACATGTACAACCGAAGACGCCGTGTCTCTATAAAAGGATGTACGGTACAATGTAATGTATTTCTTGATTAAAGGGCTAGATTAATATGGGTATTTCTTAATTAAAGGACTAGATTTGAAATACCGACCTTACAAATTAGAAATCGGTTCGCCTCGCATTGTCCGTCAACTAATTACATGTATTATACTATATAAAATCATTTGCATTCTTGTAGAATAGGTGTACCTGCTGTTTCGATCAATTCCTAATTAATCAATCGGACTCTGAGAGACCAAAGCACACGTATTGCTTCCTTATCAGTTAAGAATGCGCTAGGACTTCATGATACGCGCTGTGACCTCCAGATTAATCGATCTGTCGGACTCTCCGGCTTCATCAAACAATGCATGATTCCGTCGATGGGGAGCGTTTCACATTAAAAAATAATTAGACTGTAAAACTAAAAACGTAATTATTGAAGACCTAGTAATTGAGGGACACATGTAGACTATAAACTAACAGCTGTCGTGACAAACGAATTTGTATGTGTTCTTGTCACGAAATGGCTCGGGTTGTTACTTTTGTGCTTTGAATAATTTGAGTTCGTATGTCAGAAAAAATAATGGGGAATGTGGGAGGAGAAAGCGTAGTAACAGCATGTTCGACTTCTGTTCAACTCTCGGCACCGCTATCTGCTTTTAATTCAGTAACGTATCGTGGAATGCGGCATTGAATTTAAGTGCACTACCATCCAAAGATCACCCTCCCCGTATTAAAATTCATGATAACAGGGTTTACTAAACGGGCGTCTATACTCTAACCACTTCAAATATGTATTGTTGGACAATATAAATGATGTACCATTAAAGGATGTGGTGATGTGTGCTTGCAAAGATGCCTCTATAATATAAATATATAACATATATAATGTTTTTAACCGGATGTTAGTGTTCCCCTACAGTGCGTGGCGAAATGTGCTTGCCATTATGTCTCTATTTTAACCATTTCATGTGTAGGGCCTACATGATAAATTGTAGGTTGATAAGTATTCCCTACAAGTAATGCCTTCTATCTAACTCTCTACCTTTACTTGTATATTCTGTGATGTATCCTAAATAGTGCGCGATGAAGATTGCCCTCATCCCTCTACTTTACCTACTTCATATTTGAATAGTTTAACAATACAAATGATGGACATGACTATCCTCACAGGATGTGTGCTGCCAAAGATGCCTCTTATCTTACAATTCACATACATGTATGTTTAACAATACAAATGACTCTGCAGGATGTGGGGATGTGTGCTGCCAAATATGCCTCTTATCTTACTAACTACACACGTGTATCTTTTAACGATACCAATTATTTATACCCTGCAGGATGTGGGGATGTGTGCTGCCAAATATGCCTCTTATCTTACTAACTACACACGTGTATTTTAACAATACCAATTATTTATACCCTGCAGGATGTCACGAGGGATGTGCTAAAGATTCTTCTTTTCTAACTATCTTCATACATGTGTTATTTAATCTTTAAAAGATGTATACCCTGCAGGGTGCGGTTATGTATGATACATAATGGCCTATTTTTCTTACTACTTAATATAATATGTACGGCTTAACAACATATGATGTGTCCCCTACAGTGTACGGTATTTTGATTTTACTTGCAGTTATGTTTCTATTCTACATCCGTGACTCATGTTAAGGAACACTCAGGTAGTAATATCATTTGCCCACACTTTAAATGCCAGAAGCTCAAAGAGGCTTTTCTTGTTTGAAATTGTGTTCACAACCACATGCATACCTGAACATGAGCCATCTGACATCCTCTGACTTTCGTTTTCGACCCCTGTCTGACATCAAAGCGCAATACAGAAGCTGCATCACTCGCAGTGTTTGATTCCATTATGTCAGTTAGAAGGTGTTTAATTCATAATATGGGTAACTATAACCATGCATATTATGAATTAACCATAGGGGACACTTTACAAAAGTTACTTAGATTCTTTTGAGTAGTATATCTGCACCTATCTCTATATCCATGTACCCTTCCAGGGCGTGGTGATGTATGCCTCCACCTACATGCTGGTGTCTCTCAGTATCGACCGACTCTACGCTGTTGCCAGACCTATGATGTTCAGTGGCAGTTGTGAGTTGCCATATTATAGTCAAGTAATTTTTTACCCACCACAAATTGCAATAGAAATAAGTTTAACTGATTTGAAGCCTATGACTATCCCTTTTCAACATATAGAAAATCTAGGAAAATCTAAGTGGTTGATAAAGGTCAAATCTGGCGTTCAAGGTTATAGGGGTCATGGGAAGAGATTTCGTATCATAATTTATTATATTTTCCACTAATATGTATCATGTTGCATATCAAATAAAAGCTAATTGCGTTTCCTATTCAATTATGTCACTTATAATAGTCTACAATACATCTGATCCTTACAAAATCAAAATATTTAATCTAAAATCCTGTTTTGACTGTCTAGATAAGGCGATTTTCATTTCTGATGCAATTTGTGGTGGGTTGACTGAATATTGTGTCTTAGTCACTGTTTATGTTTTGTATGTTGCACTTCCGGATGAAACTATCATTGGCTGAAACTTCTCTTTGAAGTTGCCAAGAGTAATATAGAGAGAAACCTCTGTTTTCAATATCAAATGTTACATAACAATAAGTTGCTACAGTGACATATCTTGCAACTGTGACAGGTTTATATAACCAATTGACATAATTCACTACAGGGACACGAGCGCGGCTCCTAATAGGCGGTTCCTGGGTATTCTCTTTGATCTTCTCCATACCGATGCTAGTGCTCTTTCATGAAGCCTTCCCATACGACAACGGCATGGCGCAGTGTACAATTAGCTTCCCAGAGGCCTGGCACTGGAGAGTAAGTTTATTGTCATCTCTGGCATGTCTATATATTTAATTACAGCATCTCTTGTTGATGTCAAACTAACTAATCTGATATAAGTGAACACCTTCATCTCGAGGTGATTGGCGGATTTGTCATCCTGTAGCCATTTTAAGAGAAATGTGTTTGTGGGCCTTGGAGAACTAGTGTTTTGATAACGTGGTAGATGGATACTTCACAGACATATAGAAGATGTTAATTGATAATACATCATTCAATTATGGCTTTCCTATTTTTTGGTTAATTAAATACGAAGATTCCAAACCAATACTACACAAATCGTCCGTTACGATGCTAGAACGTCGTATAACGATAAGAAATGTGCAATTAAAACGTGAATAGTTGTTGTTGTTGTAGTTGACCTCTTTGGTCAAGTAAATATTTTATTGACAGTGTGTTCAGAGTAGGGGTTTTAGGAAAGTGAACAAACGAGCCTCGACGGTCCATTACAGTGTTACGTATTAGTATGTAAACAAAAATCACACAATGTCTAAAAAAAAAGTTGAGTACATCTACAATTTGGCTTTGCTGAGAGACAGGTATAGCTCATCAGAATTGATAAATTTGCTTAACAAATGTTAATTTGGGGCAACATAGTTAAACGAAAACAATTTTTAAATGATAATAAAAGCATTGGCATAACTGAACGTGTCTTACATTACCAATGCTACTGTTGCAGGTGTACCTGACGCTGATCGCCGCCGTCCTCTTCTTCATCCCCGCCATCATCATCTGCTTCTGCTACGTGGTCATCATCTTCACCATCTGGCGCAGCAGCTCCATCCTGCAGAACAAGGAGACGTCCGAGCAGAAGCGAGCCAGGAGGAAATCCAAGGATGAAGGTAGGAAATTGGAAGTTGATCTCGGAGTAGCACTTGTAAACAAACCTTGGATGAAGGTAGGAAATCGGAAGTTGGTCCCGGAGTAGCACTAGTAAGCAAACCTTGGATGAAGGTAGGGAATTGGAAGTTAATCCCGGAGTAGCGCAGGAAAGCAAACCTTGGATGAAGGTAGGAAATTGGAAGTTAATCCCGGAGTAGCACTAGTAAGCAAACCTTGGATGAAGGTAGGGAATTGGAAGTTAATCCCGGAGTAGCACTATAACCAAGCAAACCTTGGATGAAGGTAGGGAATTGGAAGTTGATCCCGGAGTAGCGCAGGAAAGCAAACCTTGGATGAAGGTAGGAAATTGGAAGTTAATCCCGGAGTAGCACTAGTAAGCAAACCTTGGATGAAGGTAGGGAATTGGAAGTTAATCCCGGAGTAGCACTATAACCAAGCAAACCTTGGATGAAGGTAGGGAATTGGAAGTTGGTCCGGAGTAGCCCTAGTAAGCAAACCTTGGATGAAGGTAGGGAATTGGAAGTTAATCCCGGAGTAGCACTATAACCAAGCAAACCTTGGATGAAGGTAGGGAATTGGAAGTTAATCCCGGAGTAGCACTATAACCAAGCAAACCTTGGATGAAGGTAGGGAATTGGAAGTTAATCCCGGAGTAGCACTATAACCAAGCAAACCTTGGATGAAGGTAGGGAATTGGAAGTTAATCCCGGAGTAGCACTATAACCAAGCAAACCTTGGATGAAGGTAGGAAGTTGAAAGTTGGTCTCGGAGTAGCACAAGTAGGTCTAAGCAAACCAATAATACGAGCATGTACTCTTGCTTTTTGTGGATTGTGTGTCATTGAACATTGAGTAACGCAGAAAATAAGTATCAAATGTGGAACAAGAAAGTGTGTCATGTATGTCTCCCGGACCTTTCTAGAAAGGGCCAATATCTCCATTTATCTCCTTGAGCCTTAGTATTCCTTCTGAATCATCGCTTACTTCTGTCAAATTGAGCAAAAAACTACCATGAATAGGAATTTATTTTAGTTTCACAGATTTCATGAGAATAGACGCTTATGAGTATTCATCAGACCTGAAAGATTTACTATTTCGAAAGTCTCATAATGATTCTGATTATATACATTTATCTTTTCATTATCTTATACAACGAGATTCATTAAATTATCATCGGTGTAATTGCCTTAGTGTTATACAGAGTACATTTTTTGCTATGTGAACCTGTGTCAAGAAACGTTTAAAGTTTACAGTAGTTACTAACACCAATGCATCAAGAAATCCGACCTTACATAATCTTGATGTAAAGGATAATATGACAACAACTCAGAACTTTCTGCAGAACAAACGTCTACATGCTACAATCTGCAACGACAGACACGCCAATAATGACCAGCAGGTTCTTTTCAAATACGTTTTAGCTCATCTGGTCTGTAAGGCATGACTTGTTGTCCGGCGTTCGTCCGTCCGATTGTAAACTTTGTGCATTTTCGACTTCTTCTCCAGAAGCTTAAGGCCTAGAAAGCTAAAATCTTGTATACAGATTCCTTGCCTAATAAGGATTGAAATTTATAGCTTTGATGGCCCTGTCACCCCTTATACGGGCCACAGGGGCCACGCCCTTAAAACGTATTTGATCTTTTTAATAGGGTCTAGAAAGCTGAAATCCTGTGTACAGGTTCCTTGACTAGTGAGAATCATAATTTTTAGCTTTAGTGACCATGAGACCCCAAATAAGGGCTACAGGGGCCATACCCTTCCTATTTTCGTCTTCTTCTCAAGAAACTTAAAGCCCATAACGCTGAAACCTTGTACATTAGGTCTTTGACTAGTGAGCATTATAATTTATAGGTTAAGTGACTTTGTGGCCCCTAATAAGGTCCAAAGGAGCTATGCCCGCAAAACATATTTTCGTCAGCCCAGAAAGTTGAAACCTTGTATACAGACTCCTTAGTTGGATAATGAGGATTCCAGATGAGGGGGAACCACTTTTACCACACCCTAAAGCAAAATTGATATAAAGTCTAATGAATGAGCGAATGGTTCTTATTTTCTGATTTGCATTTTAATGTCATTAAGGACAAATGGGCATATCTCAATTCATTAAATTAACCCTCAGGCCAAATCTATACAACATTATCTTCACTAGCTCAACCTAGCCGAGTTCATCTGTACTCAACCGATATACGTAAATCAAAGAAGACATTGTGACAGACGCTCCGTACATGTATACGATTTCGATTTATTGCATAACACAGACATTTCGTCCCTAGAAAATATCTCCTTTCTATTTCAGAGCTTCTTACCGGAAATCAGAACTCAAGTCGAAGTGACAGCTGTACAAGTTCCAGAGGAATCATCCCACAAGCTAAAGTTCGCACTATAAAAATGACCTTCATAATTGTTCTAGGTACTTTCTTCCTATTTGTCATTGATTTATGAAATCAAATATGAACATCCATTATACAATATTTTTATTCATATAACAACTTAATTCTACAGCTTTTTGGACGAAATTGTTTAAGATTTAGGTGTATGAGTATTAAAACTATTTAGGTTTTTGTTTTGGTTTTTTGTTTTTGTTTTTGTTTGGTTTTTTAATTGGGTCGAATGATTACACATATATGTAGTTGTTTTACTTAAAGAAAAACAGACAAAGGGATGTACAGTTGTGCTAACAATTATATAGAACTAGGTACATGTATTAGCTTTACATACTATAATATTTCACTTAAGCAAGTTGGTAATGTAAGAACTGGTAGGAGAGGTTTCAATTTGTGATTATAATTCTCTAAATCGTTTTTCCTTTTTTGAAATAACACAAATTCCTGTAAAGACACTTTTCATCTCCTGTTTCAGTGTTTATTCTATGCTGGAGTCCGTATTTTATATTCAACCTGTGTGCAGTGTATGGCCACATAAACATGGCTGACCCGATGATGATGAAAATAACAGTTTTTGTTCAAAGTTTAGCACCGCTAAACAGTGCAGCCAATCCAGCAATATATGGAATCTTTAGTACACGAATCTGCAAATACTTACGGTGAGTAATCATCCGTCAATTCGGATTTGTGCTTTGTTTTTTTTATGAAAAAAGCTTCGTGGAAACATTGATTTGTTTTGCTTAAGCCTTGCCGTTTATATTTTCATTTCTTAAAATTTTCTATCTATTCAGACGTTGAAAGTTTGACAAAAAAGATATTAAAATATCTAAGAGAGATTTCTGCTTACATATATATGGTGATTTCCAAGAAAAGGTAATATATCTATATGTCATAATATTATTGCATTAGAAATCTATCACAGCACCTTAGGGAAAAGTATACACGTGATTTCTTTAGAGAGGCAGTAGCACGGTTTTGAAAATTTTATATTTATATTTTTCACTGGTAATTGCACGTTAGTGTTTAATGTATTAATTCGAAAGTGTCAAAAATCTCATTACACAAACCAATCATCCATAGTCAGAGAACAAATCTAATGATCAAATGAAGTCCATTGGCGGCCATTTTTGTGTGAACACCTTTACTTCATTTTGTGTAAGAAAAATGATTTACACGGCTGAACTATACATTATATATTTGAGTTATTACTGCCTTATTTAGTTTAAATACATTGTCATAAAGTTGGAACCATTTCTTTTCATTTTGCTGACACCACCTTTTATTCCCCCTAAAACTACTGTCCCTTTAAGCAGTTCTTAAAAGATGAATCAGAAATTTTCTGTGTTGAACTGAAGTATGATCGCCTACTTGCAACAGTCAATATAGCAATGCTCAGAGCCCAATATAGCCACTTGAGTGTTTAGTGAATGAGGCGTTTAAAGTCATATATTTGGGCTTTTCCATTACTGCCATGCAAACAGGAATGTGATTTAAAGATAATATCATTGTTACATCCTTCTTAGGCAAAGTAATCGAGATCAATTTACCGCAGAGAGCCACTTTGGCGAGGGCTCTTACTGAATGATAAGTGCCTTGAAGTGCCCGGTCGATCCACTAACCTTGTTTCTATAGGGCTCCCCAGGGGAATGTTTCATTGCCTAGAAGGAAAAGATCAGCAATTATATCATTAGGGATGCCTGCTCGGAAACCAGCTGTATTCGGCTCAAGACTCACTATGAGTCGCTTTTGTGATGCTGACCTCTGGAAAAGTCCCATAAACCCTCTTAAAGGGGCACGTTTTTGGGGAAATATAAGTTGATGTCAGGAAAATGAAAATTAAATGTTCCAATTGAAAGACAATGTATTTAAACTAAAAGAAGCAGCAATAAATTAAATATATAATGCTAAGGTCACAAATGCGCTTCCTTTTTCTTACATGACGTTAAGGTGTTCACACAGAAATGGTCGCCAATTGACTTTATGTAAATCTTTATAGTTTGTTCTCTGACTATGGATTATTGGTTTGTGTAGTAAGAATTTTGACACTATCAAAATTATACACTTAGCATTAACCTTCAAGTATCATTCAACAATATTAATTATGATGAAATTTAAAAAGACAAACGTGCTACTGCCCCCTTAAGATCTGATCAACTCGGAGATTTCTTTTAGTAGAAATAAACCTGGATATTTCAAAAAAAAATTGCTTTGAAAAGATTACAATTGAAAACATATATTTTATTACAGTTATAAAGGTTGTTGAGTAGATATTTCTATAACTTTAGCTCTCTATCTCTCTAGTTTACCTAAGATAATTGTATGGGCTTTTGATTGGTAGGTGTAGAATGAGACAATATTATTCAAGCAACTGCAAGAATGCATACTAATGCCATGATAATATCATTTTGCTTATCATTTCCAAATTGGTGTTCATAAAAGGTATATTTTATTCATTCAGTTACACAATATCAAAGCGCCAAGTATAAGTTAACTTTATTAATCCATCAATATATTAAACAATGTTAAGAGGGTTCTTCGAACTTACATTTCTTCAGTTTTCACCCCAAATTTTATATATTCAAAATGTGTAATCCACAGTCAGTCAAACGTCTTATTACTCAACCTTATTCTCCATTGTCGAAGAATCCATTATCAAGTATTAGGCGACAATTGGCGGTCATTTTGGTTAAACTTATTTATATTTATTCGCTTTAGGAAAATTGATTCGCGTAGCTAACCGAACTTTGTACGTTTGTTTAAGAACAGTTTGAGTAAACCAAGACTCAAAATTACTCGCTGTATATTGTTATTGAGTCTAGCAAGATTCAGTAAAAGGTCAGTCGACCTTTCGGCGACCTATTACCCTCACATCAAACGTGAAATGGACTAATGAATTCATCCAATCATTAAGCGGCCACTATTGGTTTTATTTGTTTGAAATTTGAAGTAGGTACGTTATTTCCGAATGCAGACTATTGCGGCTTGGTAGGATGAGCCGTGATTGGTTAATTCGACAGGTAGGCTGACGCACAGGTTTCTGCCTCTTGCTAGACTCAATATGTTGCATTGAACCAAACCTCAATTGCGTGTAGAACACTTACTACGGCAGACACGTTTCCGGACCCAAAGTGGGATTCGAACCCCAGGCTCTTGATCCGAAGCCGCTCATTTCTAACAATTCTTAACTTTAGATATTTTAACTAAAAGAACGTGCTACTCCACTTCTACTGCTGTGAAAATTAAGTTTATTTTTGGTACGGAAGTGTGCAGTTACGGTGTAAGCTCTGGAAATTCACGTCCGTAGGATAAGTTTGATATTCTTCCCGGTATCAAGTAGAAATTAATGCTTCCATTTCATCTGGTTCCCTGATTGCTTATCGATCTACAACTCCTACCTGATTGAGACGATCTTATCTGCACTTCCCTCAACAAGTGCTCTAATTGCCTGCTCGCTGGGCACTAACAGCTGAGAATTAGTCTCAAGGAGATACCCGAGCTGTTTTGGTTTCATCAAGAGTCATTTCAGATATCTCTTCTTCAATCAGTACATTAAGATCGAAATCTTAATTTGTTTGTATTTTTAAGTTTCCGTTTCCAAGATTGTATTTGGCACTTAACGTATTTTTATTTATGTTGAACGGTTAAACTTGTCTACACTGCTAATAACTGGTTTAAATTGCCTACACTTCTTATAAGATGATTACGGAAAGCAATAAAAGTAACACTTAATGTGTGGGTTATTTTAACGTTAATTAGAAGTATTGAACGTTTCGATCTTTATTACTTTTAGAATTATGTTATTTTGATTAACTATGATTGGAAAAAAAGAGAAACTGTGCATCTTCATTTTGATAATTTTTTTTTAACTTTATATACTTATTAATGTAATTATATTCCTTTTCAGGCGTGTTTACTTTTTCCGTCGATGGTCTGAAAAATGGTGCTGGTGCTGTAATGAGGATTCACCGAGGCCGACTTCAGCAACAGAATATACAAGCATGTCGGAAACTGACGACATCCGGTTAACCTCTGACCCTGGTGCTGCGCGTGCAGCTCGTGTCCCTTATGTGCGTCAAAAATTATCAGAAGCCGATAAAGAAATACTTTCAATGCACGTGACTTCTCAAGACGTCTGAAGTTTGATAGGATTTTCTAGAGAGTGGACAAACCTGAAATTTGGATTGGAAATAAAGTGGCCCATATCAAAGTTTTAAAAGAAGACGGTGTGACGGTTAAGGTCGGATAAGTGTCCGGATGTTATATGTAATTTCTAATGTGATGTGCTAAAGGACCGAGAATTAACAATGGTTACATTTCATGAGACGTCGGAAAGTATGGATTTTCTCTCGGAGACCAGTCTTCGGATTTGGAATGTACTGTGCCGACATGGATACAATATATGAAATGTGGGCACATTTGTGAATGTCAAACACTCAACTCACTCTAACGGATTTCAGTTCTTAAGATCAAAAACATTTTACCCAAAAATGTAACCCAACCACAGATCATACGAACAATACATATCCATGATTGTCATAAGATGATATTTCATTGGGGTTGTCCTTTACGATGTACCATTTGATTGGTAGGTGACACATGTCAACTATGAGTACAAGCAATTAACAATGGGTCACTCACTCACAAGTTTAGATTTGTTTCACAAAAAATCTAATTATTTATTTATTGAAAAGGAAACGGGACATGACATTGTTGAAATCAGCATTCTTTGAAAAATCTGAGAATTATTACACATGTGTTTGACAAGAAAGTTTAAGAAATTTTGTTCTTGATATCTTAGTCGTTTTCATATTGAGAGATTACGAGATATTATATTGTGTTATGCATTCGCGAGAATGTGACAAAACTCAGCGTGGCATGGATAGGACAAGATATTAATCATACATTTACATGTATTATCAAAGGCGGGGGGAAAACATTGAAATAAATTATGAAATGAATTGCAACGCCATAGTTATTAAGCATTCATTAAGAATGATATGGTTTTTTTATGAAAAAACAACAATCCCTTATATTTCGCCTATTTTTCAATATGATGTTGTTTTCAGGAATATATTTATGTTGGAAATATTTTCTTTGAATTCTTAAATATTTAGAAGAAATTCACAACCGAAAATGCATATTGTACTAACTACTGGTACGGCTATGATTGGAATTCGTTGTTACGTTTTTGCGTTTCAAATAATTCGCCGATGTAAATGAATTGACATCTTATAAGCAATTACACAATGTTGTTGAGTTTGGAATCAAACACATTATAAGATATGATTTGTACTCAATATTGAGTTCTTATTGGCGAAATCAAAACTTGAAACGATTCTAAAAGGATACGTACATGTACTTGAAAAAACACTTAAGTTTTGAAACATTCACTCGATTCTTTTGTACTTAAGTGTTAATACGGAAGAAATGTGTCATTTTCTTCCTTGTTTGCTGTTGTTTGATTGTTGTTATACTTAAAAACGTGTTATGTTCTGATTGCACCATTCAGATCCTGTCGACTGTAAGTTACATCAAGATGTCTTAACTTGCTAATAAATATGTTTTATATGTGTTTTCACCTATGTTCACGTTTTGTTTTGAACAAGTATTTGTCTCTAATACAGAACTCTTCAATATTTAAGACCCAACTGACAGAAACAGTAACACAACAGATGGAGTGGCAACGTTTTTAAGGTGCCACTCGCATTTTTTACGAACATATTGTTTTGCTTTGAAACGAGGGCATAATTCATTTATGAATTCAAAACATGTCACATTTTCAACCAAAATGTCTATTATATGATAAATTCTTGTTTTTGAATATAAAATCTCGTAACAGTCATAAATATTTGTGGAAGCCAATTTCACATCTCCAATTAACATGAATACTCGTTATATAACATATAGAACATTTTCAACTCAAAGCTGTCATTCTGACTGCTTAAGATAAGTTTCTTAAATTACGTTGGACTGATTGACGCGCGTCATTGTCAGGTTTTCGATCACACTCCCGACTACAAACCTTTCTATGTTCACTATACAACGCCTATTGGTTTTAAAATTATACTTTCCTGCAAAATCTATACGTTTTGTTTAAATAACACCGTTTATAAAGATTTGTATATGTGATCCCAAGCAACTCACGGAGTGGCTCTTTAAGGGTTTTTACAAACACCATGAAAGAGCTCGGACGTACGAATAACCAAACTCTTGAAATAATCTATTAATCGATTTCAGGCAGCTACTATCAGGGTGTGTAGTATATATGACAGGGTAAAGTATCAGTATTGGTAAGCGGTTAAACATCAGGATGGAGTTGCATTAAAGCTTGCACCTACTTGAAACTACACAAAAGCGTGGTAGGAACAAGTGGATAAAACCGGGATGGAATCATATTAAAGCTTTCACCTACTTGAAACTACAATAAATCCGTGGTAGGAACAAGTGGATAAAACCGGGATGGAATCATATTAAAGCTTGCACCCACTTGAAACTACACAAAAGCGTGGTAGGAACAAGTGGATAAAACCGTGATGGAATTATTTTAAAGCTTTTACCTACTTGAAACTACAATAAATGCGTGGTAAGAACAGAGACTGCCTGCGAATTAGTAACTCGAGTAACAAGCGAGGTTACACGAAACTGAAAAAAAAATAGAGCCCGTTCTCATTGAATGAAACAAGACTAAAGTAAAGTATCATATAATTTTCGTATACTCAGTTAAAGAACAAAGATGATCGTTCTCATTTAATGAAACAAGACTAAAGTAAAGTATGAAAAAACATCATTTATATACGAATTTGAAGAACAAAGATGATAGTCTTCGTTTTTCTTATAATTAGCTTGTTTTTTCATATTCGTTCGTCTATTGTTTACTAAAACTACACAGTAATACAAAATACTCTCAAACTGGCGTATCTTCTTCTACTTAAAACCTTTTAAAGTTGAAAATAATCAAACGTTTGTCCTTTTGTAAATGCATTTTTGGAATTAAACCGGATTTCAATTATAAGAACCATCATGTTAATGTAGTATGCAACACATTTGACGACTTGTCCGCCAAGAACGATTTGGTTTGGAGATTGTTTGATCTCATGTGAATTTTCAAACTAATTCAGATCCTATTGTATTATAAACCTTTTCAGAAAAAGATTTCCTTATTGATTTAGTTGGCGTATTTTTTCAACGGGATCTAGTCAAAAGAACTAATTTCCCGTTATTACAACATCAAAGAACATCTGTTTTGTTGTACCATTTCAACTGTGTGGTTCTTCACTTTTTCCCTGATCAAACAGTGCCAATAAATGGATGCAGAACTATAAACCCACAGAAATATTTAAATGATTGTTCAAATGAAGACAGTATTTCATTAAACTGTCAACACATACCAAATTACGAAAGCAAAATTTTGCCGTTTTTTATTCGATAGTGATGTAATTTTACCCTTTGTGTTTACTGATGATTTCATTTGGAATTTACAAAGGATTTTACAAAAACTCGACAGGGCTGGTTTTGAGTAGATTTTCTATCTATTTTCACATTTTTCAATTTTCAATCTAAAATTATTTTTGTTTCATTTTATTAACTGTTATAAGTCTAACTTTCACTTAAATCTTAACAAACGTTCCACATCCCAATTAAAACCGACACCAACAAAACCTTAGTTTTTACACCACAGAAGAAGTAAAGCGGCATCGTATGGATTTCTCCAACAGCAAGCAGCTTGTAAAGAAAATCTTATTTATCCAACATTTCGAAGAAAGAAATTTAAGTTGAGTATTTGAAGAAAACATTTTCCGTCAAAATGTTTCTTTACAAAAAGTAACAAATGTACATATAAGTCCAAGCTCAAAGGCATGCTACATCTACACATTATTCAGTGATATATGTAAAAATATTCCATCTCAGTTTCATTCAGGTAAAGTTAAAAGGACCATTTCAAGGGCTTTTCATGACAAAATGATTTGGTTTTGATCCGATTTCCAATAAAACTGTTGATTACTTCACCTTCCAATGTCATTTTTTGTGTAAGATGGAGACTTCAATCATTATATTGTCATTTTTCTAAACCATCAACCTTTAAAATGATACGTGTCGGCAACAGCCGCTGCTATTGAATAAGTTTGCACCATTACCAAATTAACCCATAGTAGACAAGGTCCGTTTCTTGAATGGCTCAAATATAAGATACTGAAGCTTTGGCATTTTATGATTATAGGAGCATACTCTGAATTATCCGGATAACCATAAGAGGTTTTTTACTCTCTATAACCTAAGCAAGACCCAAATTCGCCGAAAAATTTGAGTGCAAGGTAAACACTTTTAATGATGTCAAGATGTAAGCTTTATTTGACAAATCAAGTAAACCTGGCTTCTTTAATGGGCATTTTAGAAGTTTGAATGATGATAATGAAGAAACATAAATGGATGACAACTTCTTTATTCATGATATGCGACATTTCGACACAACGTCACATGTAATGAATAAAGAAGTTGTTATCCATATATGTTTCTTCATTATCAAGTAAACCTTAGTTAATGCAATCAAGTGATGCTCTATACCACCATATTCATCTGTACATTACCAAACCTGATCTGATACAAACCTTGTCAAGGTATTCTGACACTTAAGGATTTACAGGGATGATTTGGACACGTCAAAAAAGGTCTTCAACCTCTATGGACCTCTAGATTCCCATGCCTAAATAATGTCATCCGCTATATTTTTACTCAGGTGACTCTATTCTATCAGTATTAAGCAAAGAAATGCCAAAACCGAAATATACATGTCCTAATGCTTCTCCTATTAAATGCATCTAACCTCTATTTTTGAAACCTATATATAATTATAAATATTTTGACATAATTTCTGGTGCACATCTTCATCAACACAATTAGTTTGCATTTCATTAATATAAGGGTATTAAATGCCCAACGCAAACGAAAATACATATCTTTCTACATATATTTTCTAATCCTTCCTCTTATAAAATAAACCGATTTAATAACCTATTTTAACCTCTTGGTAAACCCTTGTTTTACGAATACCTCATAAAGCATATTCATGAACTACTCCTACATCAACCTTCATCATCATGTATTTTAATAGTATTAACCCGTGAAATGCCCAAACAGACTGAAAAGACAAGACAAAGATTACTGCATTCTCTTATCAATAGATTTTATATCCCCTATTCAACCACCATTGTCTTGTCTTGTCTGAGATGTTAATTTCGGCTTTTCATTGCTTGATAGTTAGGCATTTCATTGCTAAATACTACATGTATGTAAATGTTCACATACATGACAAGAAAAACTTTCTTAAAATAATTCCTAGATGGGTTGATCATGTTTAATACGCTTAAACGTGTATTGAGTATGGCATTTAGCTCTGAAAATTCCTTTCTGGCCTTTTTGAGATAAAACAGTTCACTCTTTTGACAAAGTGCAATCGAAATGTTCTGTTCTGAAAGGTTGTCTGTCATGAGTTAAATATCAAACAAAAAATAACAATTTCAAAATTTATTATTTGGTTTGTTACATCTAATAACAATGGTTTGATAAACCAAATCATTGTCTCTGCAAAGAAATTCATTAATTTATGTAATATAAAAAAATCAATTCCAAACTTCAATAATTATAAAAAAGTTCTGTCAGATATTTTCTCGGTGGAAAAATTTATATTTCAAAGAAACAATGAAATTAGCAAATTTAATAAAAAGTGGAAATCACTCATCCAAATTTTCAAGAATTAGTTAATAAGTTGATTTATTTTATACTCTACCTTGTCAAATGTCCAATGTACGGAATTTACCCCCACTCATTGTACACAGACTTTGTAACCCTTGGGAACCAATAAAAAAAAAATAAAAAAAAATAAAAAAATATCAAACATTGGATTTCCAAAAGTTGTTCAAACATGTAAATAATAGGTCGCTAATCTCGGGGAAGTGTTTTAGACAGTATTGACGATGAATATAGTGTTGAGGGCCATTTTTGCAAAGGCTCTTAATGAGTGATGAGTGTCTTATAGTTACAAGAGATCGCATAAGGAGGAGTGGGCGATTAGAAGGGGATTTGTAGCACGGAGGATATCAATTTTAGTATATTTAGTCCTTATTTCGCGTGTGATTAAATGTATCCAAACATTTAAGATTTTATCTTAAAAATAACATTTCTGTTTTTTTAAAATTAGTGTCCAAAAGAAACGCTGCCAGCTTTCAACGTCATCAAAAATATAATTCTCTTACCTGATAGAGTCCTTTTTACTGTATTTGACAATCAAATGTCTTATGAAGAAGTATGCACTTTTTTATTCTTCAAGAAAAGATAGTTATGAATTTGCACATTGGTGCATTAATCGCTATTTCTAATTGTTTTTTGCACAGAATGTTCGTAATTTCAGTAGTATTGAACTGAGGTAACTTTATTTGACATAAATTCGTTGACGAGTCACATTTTAAAACAAGGAAAAGTTTTAAATTTTTCCCTGCTATCTCGCCTAGTTAAGGAGATTCCGAATAAATGATTTTATAAAAAGCGTGTTTCTTGCACAGATGAAAAGGTAATGCTTCAGAAGTGTGAAAATATGTTTTAGTAGTATCAATCACAAGTGGATTAAATTATATCGCAATTTCAACACTTCAACATCTGTGTCAAAAGTCAAACATCCCTATAAATACTGACATATGTAAACAGAAGGAACAGATATCTCACTGCTTGTTTACAATAATTAATCAAGAGACATTTGATTATTTATAAAGAGTTGACCACAGGTTTTCTTTAAATATTCATATGATATATGCTGTTAAAATATTGACAGAATTTATACCTACAGCTTAACTGTCGCAGTAAGAATGATAACATTTAAAGTTTATAAGCAGTTTGATTGTAATGTCATGAAAATTACTTGTTAATCAGCGTCGTGTGTTGTTTACTGCCCATTCATATTTTATACTACATGAATCCATTTTATGGATACCTATCTATATCAAACAAAACAATATTAATTTCATTACATCGATATTCTCTGTTTTTTCACAATAATGTATTATAAGAATATATATATCAGACAAAGCCATTTTTCAGAATTAAGCAAGACTTAAGTATTCTAGATACGAAAAACAAAATCCCACTCAAGACTTTTAACTTTTGAATACAAACTCATATAAATCGTTGAGTATGTCGCCTTAACACTTATGGCATGAAACACTAATCTTTAATGATTATCTACATTTTTCAGTTTACAAATTCTGTTTCTCTGACCCACTAAAGCTTGAGGTAAGAAATGTAAATAAAATTAGGTGTAAATAAAAAAAACAAAGATTATCTTTATAATGGAACAATGATCAGCAACCTGATTCGTAAAGTCAAGTTGAGAAAAAGAACGCTTATTTCTTATTATGAAACATCGAGTGATACCCAACATAACTTTTTAAATGACATTTATCGATTTTTGCATTTCACTTACTTTCTACATACTTTTATCACTTTGAGGACCCTTTGTGTGGTTTCCATATTCATTTACCTCTTCAAAGAAGTGTTTCCTGATATTTTGCTGAACATATACAGAACTATGCACTTTAAAATATTTTTGAGGTCGAAAAGTAACTAGTCATCTAGTTGGATGCACATTGCATACATAATTTTTTTTCTGTATGTGTGTTTGTGCAAAACTAATATCTGGTTTCTAAAGTGAGAATAATTTTCAAAACTTACTGAAAAGAAGGTTTTGGTTTCCCTTTTATGTAAAACATCTCTTCAGCCAAATTACCTTAACAGAAAGAAGTGTTTGTCTAACTGAATTATTTGTGGATCTTTTGTTATTACAACAATATTTATACGATTTTATTATTGTCAGAATGAGTGGTTTGGTGTTTTCTTCAATTGAAGACCTCTTAGCAGATATTAACCTCCATGCAAGAACAATAAATGCTTCAAAACTCTACTCCGGAAGGAAATTGTATTACCAGAGATTTTAACGAGCCACTTCTAAAACCTTGAAAAATCGCATTTCTTTTATTATTTCCAAACTGCTAGTTTGAAAAATATGTTAAGATAAAATAAAATTATGTTCAATCAAATGCAATATTTCCTCTAACTAAACCTTTCTGTCAATTCTAAGCCATTCTAGATTGCCAAAATCAATATCATTGTTTGGATGAGAGATAAATAAATATATTAACAATCCCATAGAAAAGAACGAGAATTTCAATTTGAAGGAAAACTTATTTCTCGATAAAACGTTGCCTCTTGAAGGATATGGAATAAAAGCTTTCCATGACTTGAATTTACATTTACCCATTGCTTTTATCAAATAATTGCAGCATTCTAACACTTGCTGGAAAAAGATGTTGAATACGATTTATTTATATATTATCAGACAAAGACTGTGCTGTAGATTTACTGAAAAAATAAGTAAATAAGTCAAAGCTCAATTTGTTTCAAAATTTAGAAATTCTGGAGATCATTATTGATAAAAAGAGTTTATATAATGTATATATTAATGGTCCTTAACTTTAATTTTAATAGCTTTATTCGCAATTGCATGACGAGCAATATACTTAATATTTATTACTTGTATTTTTCAAATAGAAGGCTCAAATCCATCCCCATGTGTAAACTTTGCTGTAGACTACTGTTTATAATGCAACCTTTAACAGTAGAATGATTTGAATAGTTGCATAACGTTTTTATCACCATTTGAGTGAGATATTTAGCTATGGTGTATCACCTAACATTAATTTGAACAACATATTGTCCAATCAAAACTTTATGATACTTCATGAAATGAGCGGTTTTTTGTATCTAGTATTGTGATTGTATGAGATTAAATGTGTATCACAATACCTTTGGATGTGAAATATAAGATACATCATGTTACGTTCGTGTATTTTTTCAACGGGATCCAGTCAAAAGAACTAATTTCCCGTTATTACGACATCAAAGTACAGCTGTTTTGTTGTTCCATTTCAACTGTGTGGTTTGTAACTTCCTCCCTGATCAAACAGTGCAAATCAATGGAGGCAGAATCATAAACCCACAGAAATATTTAAATAATTGCTCAAATGGCGACAGTATTTCATGAAACTGTCAACACATACCAAATTACGAAAGTAACTTTTTGCCATTTTTATTTGAAAGTGATGTAATTTTATCCTTTTTGTTGACTGCTGTTTCAATTAGGAATTTACAAAATATATAACAAATGATCGACAGGGTCCATTTTGATTACGTTTATTCGTATTTCTTTTTACTTTTAACTTGAAGTTTCACAAACAGTTTCAATCAAACCGATATTAACAAAAACTAATTCTTAACACCACAGAAGGAGTTAGGCAGCAGTTGGTTGCCAATAGCAAGCCTGCTGAAGGATATTGCTTACTCGATATGAAGTAGAGGAAGGACCTTTACTGATTGTCGTGAAAAATCGATATTTTCAATAGCCGCTTGTAAAGAAAATCATACAAATACAACATTTTGTAGAAACGAGTCTTAAGTTGAGTATTTGAAGAAACATTTTTCCCTCCATGATTTTCTTTACAAATATGTATGAATTAGGCATGCTACATGTACCGATATTCAATGATACATATCAGTTGTCCTTCTCAGCTTCAATTAGGATCTATGAAGAGACAGTTTCTACATGATAATGAGGCTTCCTTTAATTTGGCATTTCATGATAATATCAGAATTCTCTAAATAATGCGGGCATGCCAAGGGTCCGGGTCACCATGAGAGCTGTTTTACTCTCCATCAGCTTAGAAAAACAAGACCCAAATATGCCGAAGAATCTGTGTGAAAGGTATGAATTTTAAATGATGTCAAAAAGTAAGCTTCATTTAACATATTTGATTCCAATGCTTTAATAATTTCTTCCACTTTATATTTACTATGACGATTCTATACTACTAGTATTGGCAACAAAATACCTCATTCAACCGAAAATAGACTCCTTACTCCATTTCGTAAAGCTTCCCTCAATAAATACATCTAACCTCTATTTTTAAAACCTCATAAAATATGTTCACTAAAGTCCTGGAGCACTTTTCTCCATGAACACAATTACCTTGCATCTTATTTGTATAAGAGTATTAAATGCCTAACACTACATTTCTTAACCCTCCCCCAATACAAATATGCATATCCCTTGTTTTATGAAAATCTCTGAAAACATTTTCTACAAACTACTCTTTGTCTACATGAACCTCCACCATCATGTATTCAAATAACATTAACCTGGGAAATGCCCAAAAGACCGATAAGACTGATTGCTTTTCATTTTCTTTTCATTGCTTAGCAGTTAAGGGGATTGTGAAAGTATTTTACAGGTATTCTAACTTTATGTGGGAGGTGCAATTCGTTGGTGAAATTATATCAATCAGGAAATATCGCTGAGGTTATTTGGCACACTTAATTAATTGTAATAAAATAAGATAAATTGATTAAGACAACATGGCTTTTGTGAACTTACTTACAGAAACTAGTTTAATGTGTAATATACAGTGGAAAGGATAAACAAACTCATTCAGTTTTTTTATATGCATTATCAAAATACGTATTAATGGTGTTTGTGCAGACACCAGAGGTTTTCCAAACATAAGAGGAAGATGTTATAATCAATGAAAAGGATTACGAACATAGTCAGAAATGTCTTTGGTTATGGTTTTGGCATTTCATTGCTTAATATTACATGTATGTAAATGACGTTTGCATTTTGTTTCACGTACATGACTAGAAAAACTTTCTTAAAAGAAATCCTAGATGGGATGGTCATATTAAATACGCTTTAAACGTGTATTGAGTATTGCATTGAGCTCTGAAAATTGCTTTATGGCCTTTTTCAGATAAAACAGTTCACTCTTTTGACAAAGTGCCATCATAATGTTCTCTTTAGAAAGGTTGTCGGAGTAAATATTTTAACATTGGACTTCCAAAAGTTTTTCACACATGTGAAAAAAAGACCGTCACTTCCGCAAAGGCTCTTAATGAGTGATGAGTGTCTTATAATTCCAAGAGATTGCATAAGGAGGAATGGGCGATTTGAAGGGGATTTGTAGCATGGAGGGTATCAATTTTATCATATTTAGTCCCCATTTCGTATATGCTTAAATATATCCAAAAGTTTAAAGGGTCAGTAGCACGTTTTTTTGATAATTTTATATTTTAACTTTTTCACTGATAATTGTAAGTTAATGCTAAATGTATTATTGTGACAGTCACAAAAATCTCATTACACAAACCAATCATCCATAGTCAGGGAACAAAGTATGAAGATTCTCATAAAATCCATTGGCGGCCATTTTATGTGAACACCTTTAATTCATTTTGTGTAAGAAAAAGGAATCTCATGGTTAAACTTTACGCTATATATTTGAAATATTACTGCTCCATTTAGTTTAAATATATGGTCTTTCAATTGGAACTATTAATTTTCATTTTCCTGACATCACCTTATATTCCCCCTAACACGTGCTACTGCCCCTTTAAGACCTTATCTTACAAATAAAAAACATAAAGTCATAATAACCTTTATAATTACGTTTGCACTTGTAAGGAAGCAACACATATTTAACTACTCATATACAATAATTTATCAAGGGACACTACATATATTAGATATTCATATGATATATGCTGTCAAAATGTTTACACACTTAAGTAATTAAGGACAGAAACCTATACAGAATTTATACCTACGGCCTAACTGGCGCACTAAGAAGGATACGGTTTGAGGTTCACAGACAGTTTGATTGTAATGTCATGAAAGTTAATTATTCAATGAGGGCCATGTGTTGTTTACTCCCCACTTATTTAGACAGGGTAGCAAGTGACAGGGAATGACAGATTATCTCGCCGACGTGATATCAATACTACCAGGGAAAGATCTGTCATTCTTTTCACGAGTTGGTTATTGTTTGTATTATTTGTGATCTTATCGCCTCAACACTTATGACTTGAAAATAATATTACAAAAATCAATTATTTACATTTTTCAATTTACAACTAGTGCAATAGCCTGAGGTAAGAACAATTTTCAACTGCGAGATGCAAATATAATAAGTTGTGAAAAAAATACAATGAATATCTTGAAGATGGAACAATGATCAGCAACCTGATTAGAAAAGTCAAGGTGAGAAAACAGTATACTCCTTTTTTATGAAACGAGTACACAACTTTTCAAATGTAATTTATTTATTTTTTTAATCTCACTCAGAAAATCTAATCATCATACTTTTATCACTTTTGCGACCATATTTATTTACCTCTTTAAAGTAGTGGTTCCTTAATATTTTGCTTGACGTACATAACTATACACTTTAAAATATTTTTGTGGTCCAAACTTAACTAGTTGGAAGCACAGTTTTTTTTATGTATGCGTATTTGTGCAAAAATTATGTCTGTTTTCACTTTCTCTTAAGTGAGAACAACTTTCAAACCATACCGACAAAAAAGCACAGGTTTTTTCTCAGTTATGTAAAACACCCCTTCAGCCAAATTACCATAAACACCCAATAACCTTGACTTTATCATTTTTCGATTTTCGTTCAAAGAATTTTCAGCAAAATAAAAACTGGGCTTGATTTTGTTAATTTGTCCAATAAACACCTTTACCTAGCCTCATATTCTTTGTTTTTACAATCATATAAATACGATTTAAATGCTGTCAGAATGAGTTGTTTAAGGGTTTTACTTCAGATGAAGACCTCTAAGCTGATATTAACCTCCATGAAAGAACAATAAATCTCTCGAAAATCTACTCTGGAAGGAAATTGTATTACCAGAGACTTTAAAGCACAATGGGGTCACTTCTAAAATTGCACTGCTAGTGTGAACAAGATAAAACTAAAAAATATTTTCAATCAAATGCAATGTCTCCTCTAACTAAAGCTTTCGGTCAATTTTAAGTCATTCTTGATTGTAAACTTAGTTGCCATGATCAATATCAGTATAAATCCGTACGACTTGCTACCTCTTCATGCTAATGTCTTCCAGAGAAAAAATCTGATTATTTGCGCCTGAGAGCCACTATAAATGGTTCTGAAAGCCAGGTTAGTGTCTGGAAGTGGCCATGGAATGACTAACCATATTCCACTTGATCTCCAGGGGGTGATTGAACACGGAGAAGGGAACCCTGCAATAATGCTATTATAGGGGCCAGAAAAACGTCATTTTTGTTGACAAAAGCCTACACCATAAAACAATAAAAGAACATGTTTGAAAGCAAACTGAAAAACTAACATAAATTCAAATACCTATGCCAAGATATAGATTTATAAGTTGAATTGAACGCTAAACATGAGAACTCCAAGCAATGCACATTTTCACTCTGAAGAATCAGGACCATTATGACCAATTTAAAAACATTGAAAACTCATCAGATTCCTTTTCTTTTAAAAGAAAACAATTTGTTTTGGTCAGACATACATACATACATGTAAATAAATATATTAACCAATAAGTAGCAAAAAACGAGATTCTTAACTTAAGGGGGAAATAATTTCCCGATAAAACGTTGCCACTTGTCAAATGATGCGTAGAAGCTTTCCAAGATTGGTATATAAGTTTGATATTTACATTTACCAAGCCATTGCTTTTATCAATTCATGGCTTGATATATGTTGCTTTGCATCACTTGCTTCAAATAGATGTGGAACATGATTTATTAATATATTATCAGATATAAAAACTGTGCTGTACATTTACTGAAAAACTCATTTAATAAGTTAAGGATCACCTATTTTTCATAATAAATATATTTTGGAATTCATAATTGATTCGGTGTGCTTAGATATTGTATATCTTAATGGTCCTAAACTTTTGTTTGAATAGGTTTAACCACAATTGCATGTTCAAATGAAGACAGTATTTCATGAAACTGTCAACCCATACCAAATTATGAAAGCAACTTTTTGGCTCTTTTTTTTATATGTAAGTGATTCATCTTATGCTTTTTATTGACTGCTGTTGTATTTAGGAATTTTCAAAATATATAACAAATGTTTGACAGGGTTCAGTCTAATTATATTTATTCATATGTTATGACAAATTTTCACTTAAATCTAAACACACATCCCACATCTCGATCAAATCAGATTCTAACAAAAACTTAGTTTTAACGCCATAGAAGAAGTTAAGCTGCATCCTATTGATATTGCCCAAGCAAGCAGGTTGAAGGAGGATCCTTCCACAGTATGAACAAGAGTTAAGATTCTGACTTATTGTCATGAAATATTGATATTTTCAATAGCAGCTTGTAAAGAAAATCTTTGAGTTGAGTATTTGAAGAAACATTTTCCCTCAAGATTTTCGTTACCGGTTGTAAAAACTAGTCCAAGCTCAAAAACATGCTACATGTACACATTATTCAATGGTACATATTCACTTATACATATCAATTGTCCCCAGCTTCAATGAGGATCAATGAAGAGACAATTTCTACCACAGCTCAAAAGAAAATAATGAGGCTTCGTTTAATTTGGCATTGCATGATTTAAAAGGGCAGTAGCACGTTTTTAGGGGGAATATAAGGGGATGTCAGGAAAATGTAAATTAATCATTCCAATTGAAAGACAATGCATTTAAACTAAATGGAGCAGTAATAAATCAAATATATAATGTAAAGTTTAGCCATGCGATTCCTTTTTCTTACACAAAATGAATTAAAGGTGTTCACACAAAATGGCCGCAAATGGATTTTAGGTGAATCTTCATACTTTGTCCTCTGACTATGGATGATCGGTTTGTGTAATGAAATTTTTAACACTATCAAAATGATTCATTTAGCATTAACTTACAATTATCAGTGAACTTTTTAAAATATAGAATTATCAAAAAACGTGCTACTGCCCCTTTAAGAAGAATTCTTTGAATTTTGCTGGCATGCTCATGGTTCACATCACCATAAGATGTGTTTTTACTCTTCATCAGCTGAGAAAACAAGATCCAAATATGCCGAAGAATTTGTGTGCAATGCATACACTTTTAATGATGTCAAATGAAGGCTTTTAAGCAAACCTTAGCTGATGCAACCAAGTGATGCTCTATTTTTGGATTTAAAGATTTGGACATGAGGGAAAAGGTCTTTAACCTCTATGAACCTCTAGATACTCATGCCTAAATAATGTCTTCCACTTTATACTTATCTGGCGACTCTATTCTATTAGTATTAAGCAAGAAATGCCCAAACCGAAAATAGACCCCAAATTACATTTCCTTATTCTTTTTCTACTAAATGCATCTAACCCGTTTTTAAAACCTCATAAAATATTTTCACAAAATCCCTGGTGCACATGTCATCAACACCATTACCTTGCATTTTATTAGTATAAGGATTATAAATGCCCAAAGCAAAAGATTTCGGTCTCATTGCTATGGTTTCCTTTGTTCTAACTGTAGGTGTATTGAGGGATACACCTCTACTTTTCTAAAACACCAACTCTTTATTGTTAATCTAGACTTTAACTAAACTGGATTAAACAGGAGGTTATTGAGCAATACACCTCGGGAAGTGTGGGAATATCTATAACATACATCATTCCCTACATTTCCTTATCCTCCCCCAACATAAATATGCCTATATCTTGTTTAATGAAAACCTCTTGAAGCATTTCCACAAACAACTCGGTGTCTACATCAACCTCAATCATGTATTCGAATATTATAAACCCATGAAATTTCCTTAGCATTCATTGATCTACTCCTTAATCAATCACCATTGTCTTGTCTTATCTGTAGTGTTGATTTTTGCTTTTTATTGCTTAATAGTAAGTGGGATTGTGAATTTTTTTAGAGATTTTTACTTTATATTGGAGGTGCAATTAGTTGGTGGCAGGATTACGAAAAACGTTTTGGTTTGATTTTGGCACTCCTTGTTAACAGTAATAGAATACAAGAACATTTTATTCAGACAACATGGCGTTTGTGAACTTTCTTGAGAAGGTTTCAGAAACTAGTTTTAATTTGTAATAAATAGTGGAATTATATAGGATTATAAAATTCATTAATTAGCATTGTGTTTATATGTATTATCAAAATAAGTGTTTATGATGTTTTTGCAGAAACCAGAGCTTTCCAAACTTAGAGGAAAATTTCATAATAAGGGAAAGGATTACAAAATTAGTCAGTAGTGTCTTTGATTATGGTTTTGGCATTTCATTGCTAAATACTATGAAAATGACGTTTGTCACTTTGTTTCATACACATGAAAAGACAAACTTGTCATGGAAAAAGACTTATTTCAAAGTGGTTGATGGTCATTACGAATACGTGTATTTAGTTTTGAGTATTGTATTGAGCTCTGAACATCCTTTTCTGTCCTATTCAGATAAAACAGTTCACTCCTTTGTCTAAGTGCTATCGAATTGTACTTTTAAGAGTGGATCTTCTGTCCAAATATTAAAAATTGAATAATTCTCAAAGCTGTTCAAACATGTTAATAATGGGTCGTCAATCTCAGCGAAGTGTTTTAGAGAGTATTGACGATGAATACAGTGTTGAGGGCCTCTTCTGCAAAGGCTCTTAATGAGTGATGAGTGTCATGTAGTTACAAGAGATCACATAAGGAGGAGTGGGCGATTTGAAGGGGATTTGTAGCAAGGAGGATATAAATTTGATTATATTTCGTCCCCATTTCGTGTGTGATGAAATGTGTCCAAAAGTTATGATTTTATCTTAACAATAACATTTCTGTGTGGATAAACTAGTGTCCAAAAGAAACGTTACCAAATGTTCAACATTGTCAAAAACAAAATGCTATTACCTGACAGAGTCTTTTTTACTGTATTTGACAATCATATGTCTTATGAAGAAGTATGCAAATTTGCATTCTTCAAGAAAAGATAGGACTGAATTATTGTCTCTTCAAATGCACATGAGGTGCATAAATCTCAATTTCAAATTGTTTTTTGCACAAACTGTTCGTCATTTCAGTTTAAAATAGATAAAGTGTGGAATTTAGGTAAGAATTCAATGTTGTCAAAACAATGCACTAAATTTGACATAAATTTGTTGATGTGTCGAACTAAACTTCATTCATTACTTTCACGAGCAGGTAGAATGTAGCCATTAAAATAGACAAACATACGACCTCTTTTACTACAGACACCACTGAAAGTCATTTAAACATATAATATAAACATTTGTGTTTATTTTCGCTAACATAATTCATCTGCTCGTCGAAACGAATGGTCAAATCAGCTGGTTTGGACAATCGACGATTCACGAACCATTCAGCAAACAAATACCTTTTGCAGAAGCTCACTGGCATGAACATTCTTCCAACTGAAATCTTGCAGATATCAGGACATCGTAACGTGCAAAGCATCAACAGTTACAGCAATATTTCCATGGATCGTCAGCAGCAACAACGACCAGCCCGGTACGCTTGTACTTCCGTCACACACAGCGAATGCGAGTGACCTCCCTTCCACCGTCAACGTTATGTCGAGTCAATCTCCGACCGCTGTCACTCGCTTCGGTTCAGTGCACTCCATTTTCTCGACTCCAATATACGGGGGAATCTTTAATTTGAACTTCTATGGCTCAGATGCAAAGCGACCTCGTCTCACGGATTATGATGACTGTTAAGTATAAGCTGGACTGAATTTGACGGCAAGCGTGCACGCTGCTGTGCTCTACTCTGACGGACATTGTTACTCATGAATATTCAGGTTTGAGTATTATTAAATTCAATTCGTGTTATGTATTTCTTGAACGTGAACTTGAATGTTAACAAAATGTTAATCAGTTATCAGTTATCAGCCATTTCATCTAAAATCTAAGCGCTAAAGTCACAGACTATTTTCCTGCGGTATTACATCCTTTACAGTTACACATTGTGACGTCACTGGCGCAAAATCAAGCTGTATTCATACACGCCTCAACACAATGTAAAGAATATTTCGTTGTTATGTCAATAAATTGTAGTCGTTAATTCTTTTGTAATAAATAAAATACCAAACGAGTTCCCTATGGATACCGTATTTATTACAACTCGCTTTCGCTCGTTAGATATGTTTACAAGCCACTCGTTGTAATAAATACGGTATCCATAGGGAACTCGTTTGGTATTCTCTATGTATGACAACCGTTTGGCAAGTGTATTCAAACCATACTCGGCAGACAGAGGCATATTTTCATAATCAAACAAGACTTTTAACTTTTGAATATCGATTCATATCTATGGTTGAGTATGATTCATTTGGCACATTTGGTTTACAGTCTTATTGCTTTGACACTTATGACTTCATACAAAGATCTTACAAAAACATGTATTACATTTTTCATTTAACATGCAAGATTTCTGTGACTCCCTTTAGCCTGAGGAAAACAAAAAGATATTCAACTATAAAATGTTAATATAATTAGTGTAAATAAAAATACAAAGAATATATTTAAGATAGCACAATATTTTTTCAAACTGACTCGTATTTCTATAAAACTTAAAGTTAATCTCAACACAACTTTTCAAATAAAATTTATCGATTTTTGAATCTCACTTGAGAAAATATAATTATTTTACTTTTATCATTCGAGACACTATGTGTAGTTTCCGTATCAATTTACATCCTCAAAACTATTTCTTAATATTGTGCTCAGCATACAGAACTATGAACTTTAAATTATGTTTGTGGTCGCAAAATAATTAGATTATATTTTTAACTAGTTGGAAGCACATTCCAAACACAATATGGATTACTGTTTGCCTGTTTTTGCAAAACCAATTTCTGTTTTCTAATGTGAGAAAAACTTTCAAACCAACAGAGAGAAGTGTTTGTCTAACGAAGTTGTCAACATCATATGTTCATATTAGAGTATTCCATGTCATAACAACGATATAAACACTCTTTAATTACTTTCAGAATGAGTGGTTTGGTGTTTACTTCAATTGAAGACCTCTAAGCTGATATTACCCTCCATGCAAGAACAATAAATGCTTCAAAACTCTACTCCGGAAGGAAATTGTATTACCAGAGATTTTAACGCAGAAAAGAGCCACTTCTAAAACCTCGCAAAATCGCATTTCTTTTAGTAATTTCAAACTGCTACTTTGAACAATATGTTAAGATAAGATAAAAAGTATCAAATGCAATGTCTCCTCTAACTAAAGCTTTCTGTCAATTTTAAGTCATTCTTGATTGTAAACCTAGTTACCAAGATCAATATCAGTATAAATCCGTACGACTTGCTACCTCTTCATGCTAATGTCTTCAAGAGAGAAAATCTAAATAATTTGCGCCTGAGAGCCACCTTTAAATGGTTCTAAAAGCAAGGTTAGTGTCTGAAAGTGGCCATGGAATGACTAACCATATTCCACTTGATCTCCAGGGGGTGATTGAACTCGGGGAGGGGAAGACTGGTAATAACCTTATTGAAGAGTAGAGGCCAGCTGCATTTTGCTAATAGAAGAAAATACGTTTTGGCTGGCATTGGTCCAAACCTTGAAACAATTTGAGAATACGTTTCAAAGCAAGATTCAAAGCATACATGAATTCAAATCACCTTTGCCAATACTATAGATTTATCTAAATAGAATTATACAGAGAAAAATAATATGGAGAAAATCTAGCTATGTATTTTATAACTTACGATTCAGGACCATTACTACCAATTTGAAACTATTGAAATCTCATCTGATTTCATTTCTTTTAAAAGAAAACCATTTGAGAGATAAATAAATATACATGTATTAACCATTTAGTAAAAAAGGATAAGAGTCTAAATTTGAGGGAAATCTAATTTGTCGATAAAACGTTTCTTCTTGTAGGATGCAGAGTTAAAAGTTTCTAAAACTGGCATTTATATTTATTCAGCCATTGCTTTTATCAAATAATTGCATCATTTTCCTTCAAAATGTTCTTGCTTCATTCTGATATACACGCATCACACAGATGTTTAATAAGATATAGTGAAAAATTATCAGGTTTAATATTGAGCTCCACAAATGCTGAAAAACTTATTTATAAAGTTAACATGAAACTTTTTTCAAAATGTATTTATTATTCTAGAGTTCTTTTATTGGTTCACAATGCTGAAATATTGAATATCTCAGTAATTCTTAACTGTCTTTTCTTTATAGAGAATTATCACGTATAGGTTATATTACAAGAACTCATTTAAATTGGATAGAATTTGTTCTTCAAGAAAATATGTGACTTTCTGAAGATCTTTATTGAAAACAAGTATTTGACATATAATTGTCATTTGGAGAATGCATATAGGAGATATTTTGATGTTCCTATCAGAGCATAACATTGTGTGGTTAAAATCATGGAGTGTCTCTTTAATATTTCTGTTACTTGTATTTTATCAAATAGAAGGCTCAAATCTATCCCCATGTACACTAAGCTATAAATCATTGTTTATAATGTAACCTTACACAGTAACATTGCTTTAATTGTTTCATTACTTGCCTATTTATCACATTTCGAGTGGATATTTAGATATTGTGTATTATTAACATTAATGTTACCAATATATTGTTAAATGAAGACTGATAACTTCATTAAATTTATGTTTTATATGATTTGTAAATGTACGAGATTACATACGTATTACAATTCCATTGTAAGTTACAATGTTGTAAGCAAAAACAATGTAAAAAATACCAGCAGTGATAACTGCATACTTTAAACAAATGCTGGTCAAGATGTTATTGTTATCTAGCGAGTCTATTGTTAACTATTTATTATCACATCATGAATCAAAAATACATTTATATCTTTTTCCTATCTTTAGATTTATTTATAAGGTTTGCTTATGATCAGATCCACGTAACACTATGACATGTTGAATATCAAAAAGTCATATGAAACTGTGGATGGTGTTTAACTCAAAATGTAAGTATTTTCATTACATTTTTTTCATTGTGAGAAAGGCAGTGATAGATTATGCAAAATCTTAACCATATGCAATTGTAGTGATATAAACATTAAGGAAAGGAAAGTGTCTAATGCAATCAAATAGTTATTGTTTTCATACATTTAAAATTTATTACATGTTTACTGCTATGAAGACAACAAGGTTTTGCATGTTTAAGTTATTTTGTCAATACCAAAATTTCTAGAGAACAAAAGGTTCGCGTTTTCCAGCGGTAATGAAAGTATATTATAAAGTAGAACAAACCTGATTTCCTGTCTACGAAAATACAAAAACGTCTAATTGAACACAATATTGATTTTAAATTGTTTGCTTCTTGATAATGACATTCTGTTTTACCTGACGTGTCATTAGTGCAAACTGAAACTTTCCCAATTAAGCTCTGATTTCAAGTATGTTTTTCAAATGAAGACATAATTTACATATTCTAGATCGAATTTGTTGTCTGATATTATGTAACTCATAACTGAACAACGGTAAATGAAACATGCTCTTCTATTATATATTCTATTATTATATCTATTATATTGCTCTTCTATACTCTAAATGCTGGAAATAAACACCCAGCCCATGACAACTTGACAGGTCCTGCAACGTGAGGAGAGTTAAAACATTTATCTCTAAAATCACAGGCAGGTTCGTTGATCTCTACTTCACCAGCTCATCTAAAAGTAACGACAGATGGGCAGGAGGACGGGCAGCTACATCACAAGTCAATTGCATTTTTAATTTGAATCATTAAAATGATTATCTGATTGACTTTGTCATTGTAAACATTTGTAACTTGATTTATGAAAAACAATCATAAGGTATGTCATTCACAACGGTATTTCCTACCATATGATTACTTTCAAAACAGTTGACATGATATGACAATCGATATTTTATAGTCATATGCAAGGATTCAATGCATATGACATTTTGACATTTACTTAACATAATGGTTACAAATTAATCAAAAGTTATGGTTCATTTGACGTAATGGTGAATGTAAATACACGTTTCCTGTTCAAAATACAAGTTCAATTTCATCCTATCCTTTATGAGCAATGATTTAATTAGTACTATTTGATAAATTATATAAAGGTTATGGAATGTTATTGGGTATTATTAAAAACTATAGATTTATCGTTATAGAAAAAATATTATTTAAAAGTCGATGACATATATATTTACTTCTCATGTAATCACATATGGATATATAATTATACCCAAAAGCCGTCCAATCTATATAATTAATGGAGTTTGGTTTCACATACAATGTCCATATTTGTAATGTTCCCACTGGGATACCCAATAGTCGTGTGGGTAAGTGGAATAATAACACTGTAATGGGTTGATGCTCCTATGCTATAAGTGGCCTTAAGTTCCCCAGACAATACCATTTAGCGAGGGAAAAGGCCATCAAACTTAAACATGGTGTTCAGGGCAAAGAGTGGCCTTTTCCCTCAACAGACCATAGGAGGAATGAATCAATTGAACATATGATTCTATTGTGTCGACCAAGATAAGTTTTCTTTTACAGACAATTACTTCATTATGCACCCCTGTTTTTCCTTTTCAAACTCAATCGGAGTTGCTGATCATGTGATTTACAGCAAATTCTTTACAGCCTAAATGAGTATTGCTTTTTCTTCACCCACGGCTTAATATTAAAATCTCCATGGTATGTTTAGCCATTCATGCTCAAATAGCTACTTTTTGCCTCTATATTGTACCAGATTTTTGTTAACTGCATTAGGCTAACAAGGCAATATTAGTTTGCATGGATTTAAAGAGGAAATTCAATTGTATTGCTTATGATAATTGTTTAATAAGCACTCAATTTTGTAAATGGATTGCATATTAATAAATCATACAGTACAATTTATTTCAAAGCTAAAAGAAGAAGTAAAGCAATGCTTGTCTTGTTGGCCAACTCAATATTTAAACAACGATTGACTATCCAATAGGATTATCTATAGTGATATTGATCATTGTACTCCAGACATTTAAGAGAGGTATGATAGGCAAACTGCAAGGTATGAGGAGTTGTTGAAAATAAGAGAGTATTAAGAGTAGATTGAGTATTCACTTGAATGAAGGAAATAAATGCTTTTACACAGCTTAAATTATGTATCATTCATTACTTTTGCATTTTGAATTAAGTAAGCTTTAAACGCTCCTGCTCTCCTGAAAATGAAAAAAGGAAATAAACCTTTCAAAAGAAACTCTTCATATCCCTTTGGCCTACCAGGATTGTCTCACCCATACATATAGTACCACTATAGTCAAATCACAGGATGGCTGCTCTAACAAATTTAAATACTACTAAACAGGGCGAAAAAACACACTACACCTTTCAACCTGTTTCAACACATGACGTTTTGCCAGATATTTGTTATAATGGGATATGAATAAACTGTGATTCATAAAAACTTTCAAAGGAAATGGATATATTCCTGAAGTTCTATGTTGATCAGAAAAGACTGTCAATATTTACTGACAGAACTTATTATTATCCCTTGGGAAATAACAGGCCACTTTCGCCAGACAAGGAACAATAAAACTCCTATAGGCTGAGGCTCTTATGTTATCAACTGCATTAGGTCCCCCAGACAATACCGTTTAGCGTGAGAGCAGAGATCATTTAACTTATACTTGTTTTGATGGCTTGAGGCATTCTATTCACTGGTTATTTGGACCTCTTCATAGAAAAAAATACTACAAAATATCCTATTTAACATAACTGACAGAAAATGGTGAATGTATATATACATCTTTCCTGTGCAACATAAACGTTAATTTAAGTTGAACCAAATCCATTGCGCAATGATTTGATAAGTTGTAAAGTAATTTATAGTAAAGTTCTATTAGTATGTGATATAAATGTTATGTTAGCCACTATTAATTCATCATAATACACAAATATTGATGAAAAAGTCGATAAAAGATAGAAATTCAAGTATAACATCATACAAATGCACCTGAATATATTGGTATACAATACGCCAATCTATGCAATTAATTGAATTTGCTCTCAATATAGAATGTCCATATTTCTAATGTTACCCCTGAGATACCAAATAGTCATGTGGATAAGTGGAATAATAACTCTGTAATGGGATGATGCTTGCATGCTATAAATGACCTAAGTTCGGCAGACAATACTGTTAAGCAACACAACTTAACAAAACGAGGGGTGGGGGTTGTAAATAGGATTGATAGAACAATATTGGTAATAGTTTGTGACTATAGAACTATTGATAATCCAAATCGAGATATTAAAAAATGAAAACAGGCCAACTGCAAGGTATAGGGAGTTGGTTTAAAACATTGAGAATTGATCAAATTTTGTGGTAAAAAATATTATTTATAGTCTTATAAAATGGTAACAACTGCCTTTACATAGCGTTTCCATCTGTTATGTATTTTCCTTACTTTCACAATTTGAATTCAGATAGCATCAAAGTGTAAACACATATTTAAATCATGAAACTTATGCTTCATATGATGACATTTGAAAACAAGGATAACTGAAAAAAGGGAATCCGTTAATAGTTGATATTCTTTCAAAATTCACCATCTACGACCCAAATATGTCACAATTTACGCAAAATCAAATATTTAGCATTTCCAAACCATATAATAACTTGTGTTTTCGTTGGGGAACTTCCCTTAAAAATGAAAATAATTTTAAAAGGAAGGAGGCAATAGCCCAAATAGAATGGCTAAGGCAACAGAATAAGAATAAGATTATGTACTTCTGATAAACCAAAAGAAACAAAACAGTACTTCTTTTTCAATCGTTTCCAATACATTATTTGTGCAGCATGATGGTTTTGAACGGGATATCAATAAACTGTGCTTTTTTACCTCTTTTGACGAAAGGGAATCTTTTTCTGAACTCCTTTGTAGATCAGAAAGACTGTCAAGTATTCATTGACAATACTAATTGTTATGCTTTGGGGAATAACAGACCACTATCGTCAGACAAGGAATAATCAAATTTCTATAGGTTGAGGCTCTTATGTTATCAGCTGCATTAAGGTGTCCAGACAATACCGTTTAGCGTGAGGGCAAAACCATTTAGCTTATACTTGTATTGATGGCTTGGGGCATTCTATTCACTGGGTATTAAACCTCTTAATCGAAAAATAATACTCCAAAATATCCTATGGATGTATGTCATCCTTTCTCGTAACCTTTTGATGTCAAAGTGTCTGAGCTTTAACAAAGTTAATGAAAATATATTGTGACCAGTTGATAAACCTGAAAACCAACAAATTCTTAATCCACATTCAAAATGTTTTAATGAATATTACAGTGACTTCAAAACCTTGATTTCATAAACTCACGGGCAAAAGAAAGGTTTCACCTCAGTTGGTTTCGATTTTACAACGTTTTGAAATATATATGACGCATTTGATTATGGAATCATCAACATTGGTCATATCTACAATATTTCATATGAATTGATCGTTGATTGTTCATTTTTTGTAAAGATATCTTTGTTTAAAGAAGACCGGGGTAAAAATTTACACCAATATGACCCCTACCATGTTAAAAAGGGTGTAAATGAGTGGAAAACAAGGTTTATTTTGTGATTTGTTTAGTAAAATATAGCTTCTTTATCGATGGCCATTTGTTGTTTATTTAAATTAATTTTCAAAAAAAAATAATTAAAAATTTCAATTTTCCAAAAAAAAAATCAAACACGTCTAGAAGTATTCTTTGATTGATAACTAAAGGCTTGCACTGTTCTGTTTTAGCGTACGACATCTAAAAATGAAAATATTTGTAATTGAAAATTATGTATATGATGAAATCAACTAAGGTGAAACCTTTCTTTTGCCCGTGAGTTTACATCTATCAATTATGTTTGTACGTTTGGCAGCTTTTTAACACCTGCTGTGTCTGCCATATACTTATGTGTTTATAAAAGTTTACTAGTTGATTGTTTTATTTTAGTTTGTATTACATACATCTCATAATGGTTTGTTAGGAAAATATTCATTATATTCTGGGACTAGTGCAAAATAAAACTTTTATAAGCGTTATTGTGAAAATACGAAGTAACACTATTAAAAAAAGAATTATATGTGAAAGTATGTCAGATAAGGTAGCCTTGCATTAACATTAGTGAAGTACAATTTCGGGTTCCTAGGTTATATGGTTCAAATCAGATTTAGAAGATATATTTTGTGCACATACAATTCAATAAAGATTGCCTCAATTTGATATAAAGTTGGAAAAAAACTCATGCCTTTGCAGTTTCATTCATTGCATAACGTGATAACTACTTGGTCAATTGCCTGTCTGCAGCGCGGAGTTGTGCAATACAAATGTGAGTACTTTTTACTTGCTTTGCTCATATTTTATGATGTTTGAAGGAATTATTGCAACTTTGTAAATTTGTAACTGAAACGAATTCATCAACCATTGTGAAAAGTTTCTTCTTGTAATTTTCAGATGATTTGATAAGAGTTTTTTCTAAAACTTTTTATGTATTCTTCGAAATATAAGATTACAGGACAGAGAAATGTGCCATGTTCACCTCAAAACATATAAAAGTCGAAATGTATGTATCTGGTGCAAGCTATAGGTTGTTTATGAGCTGCAAACTGCAATGTTCCGTACAGTATAACGCTTTGTTTAATGTATGGAATTTATCTAGCTTATTTCCTCTACTAATGATACCTTATGTCGTATTAAACTTCATACAATAATTGGAAAAAATATGTGATTTTCTTTACAGATTTCCTTTACAGACTTAAACTACTATAATTACGAGTTTATGAGTTCATTCATGACTTTTGCTGCTGTGGCAAGGCAGGTGTAACTTCAAATTCATGTGAAAAGAGGTTGCAGGTTTAATGTCACATGTATAACTTGTAGTGACGTATGTTATAACATGTTGCAAATATGCAAATTTTGGCATTTTTACTTGTAAAAATACTATTTTTTTATTATAACATATGTAAGAATGTTAAAATATTTGTTGAGAAATAAAGAAATTAAGGCAAAAAAACAAACTACTTGTATTTAAGTGAAAATCTTATAAATTGAAGTCAGCATCATCTTAAAGGTAAACGATAAAAGATATGGTAACATATACTTAAAATGTTTTACAGTTTGAATATAATTACATCACATAACATACTTTCAATAGGTTATTTAGCATTTCCCACTTTTCATTTTGAATTCATTCATTAAAAAAAGATAATTAAAACATTGTTTCGTTGCATTAAATTTGATATCTGGAAGAATTAAAAAGTGGTTTTATATTCTAATCTTAATTGTTGAAGAAATTTCACAGTCTATCAAATATATCATTCAATATTTCAACAAAATATCTATATTTGAATTTAACACCATATCATGCAGGCACAAGTTGCATTGTGGGTGACTAGTACCTCCTGGTCAGATTGAGCATTTTGAAAAGAAAACCTGATATCTACAGAGAAATGCAAATGACAGATAAGAAGCCAGCATTGCATCAGGGATGACATCAAAGAGAGTACTTTGAAATAAAACGTTATGGTTATCCCATTACAAAAACTGTCTTCTTTTTTTTAGTCTTACCTATTATGATTATCTCACTCATTTGAAAATCATAATCAGTAGGTTTTCGATATTTTCATATGTATAATTTTATATGTGTCTGCTGTGAGAAATCTTGTTTGTGTATATAAAGGTTTGTAAACAGGAGAAAACAAAATCCTTCATCTTGCAATTATTGTCAAATTACATGGTGAAAAATATTAATTTAATTTAATATTCATGATAAATTTAGGGCAATATCATAACGAATTGGATGTCACTTAACTTTGCTTTATTATCTCTTCCGAAAACGATGAATCTATTCCTGAACTTCCATTATAATCAGAAAGAATGTCAAGTATTTACTGACAGTACCATTTGCTATCCGTTGGGAAATAACCTACCACTTTCGCCAGACAAGGAACAATAAAACTCCTATAGGCTGAGGCTCTTATGTTATCAGCTGCATTAGGTCCCCAAACAATACCGTTTAGCGTGAGAGCAGAGATCATTTAGCTTATACTTGTTTTGATGGCTTTGGGCATTCTGTTCATTGGATATTGAACCTCTTAATAGAAAAATAACACTGCAAAATATCCTACAGGTTCATGCTCTTGTTTCCAAGCTTTCTTGAGCTTGACAAAATATATTAACATAAGATGTAAACTTGAAAACAGAGGAAAATGTCATTGTCAAAATGTCACTTTTTGTCATTGGTCTCACTGTACTTAGATACATAACACAAAACAAACATATACCATTTGTAGTTCCTGATGTCGCTTTAAAGGGGCAGTAGTACGTTTTAGAGAGAATATAAGGTGATGTCAGGAAAGTGAAAATTAATGGTTCCAATTGAAAGACAATGTATAATGAAGCAGTAATAATTCAAATATATAACGTTAAGTTTAGCCATGCGATTCCTTCTTCTTACACAAAAATGAATTAAAGGTGTTCACAGAAAATGGCCGTCAATGGATTTTATGTGAATCTTCATACTTTGTCTTCTGACCATGGATGATTGGCTTGTGTGATGAGATTTTTGACACTGCCAAAATAATACATTTAGCATTAACTTACAATTATCAGTAAAATATTTAAAATATGAAATTATCAAAAAACGTGCTACTGCCCCTTTAAGAAAGCGTTGATGATAGTGTAATGCAAGTTGATATCAGTTTCCATATTGTAAAACATAACTGGATGATTTTTCAAAACTACTGAGCTTCAGACAACGAAGATTTATTATGTCATGTCTGGACATTAACGAAATGGCTTGACCTGCCCCAACCATCTCACCTTTGTCTGTCTTGTTTGAAATCGCGAATCAGCTAAAAAAACGTTAATCTATTTGTAAGCTTCTTGAAACATTATGTATTGGTTCTTGTTTGAAACCTTACAATCGAGAGGAACTAAGCTGCAAGTCTCCTCATACTGAGCTGCAAATGTACTCCAAACATAATATATAACTCTAAACCATTCACTGTGTTTTCATTAGTCCCCTTTTTGGGGGTACTATATATACATGTACATACACTGTGTTTTCATTTGTTACCTTTTTGGGGGGTACCATATATACATTCATTGAGTTTTCATTTGTTCCCCTTTTTGGGGTTCTATATATACATACACTGTGTATTCATGTGTTCCCTTTTTTGGGGTATCATATATACATTCACTGTGTTTTCATTTGTTCCTTTTTTTGGGGGTACTATTTCAAGCCTTTCAAAAAAATCAGTCAAGACAGATAAAGGACATGTGCATGTCAGAAACTACACGTGAACATATCCATTAGACTAACAAGATGTTTAAAGATCAATAATTTCTTGAGCTTAACCTTTGAACTTTCAGTACATTTGTTTATTAAAAATATTGATAATAACATCAGTCTTTTATTGTTTTTTTAGTTTGTTTGGACAGATATCTAACTATTATCAAACAGTATCCATTTCAAACTTAGATGGTTTGTTGAAAGTCAGTAGCATATATTTTACTTTTATTCATGCTTTTTGAAAACATATGAAACTGTGATTAAACTCTCAGGCAGCCTAAGCTTGACCATAAGAGTGTAGGATTTTCAGGAAGACCCTCACAATGAGAATCTTCGAGAAACCATGATAGGTTGTGACTCTTATCTTAGCAGCTGCATTAAGTTTTTGAGACTAAGGTATTGTGTGGGATCACTTATCGCTTTTCTTGATTGCTTCGAGCATTCTAGTAAATTGGATATTAGGAACTTGTTATTGAAATTGACCTACATATGCATTATTATCTAAAACCAGTATCTCAAAATCAGTCCTGCTGTTCTTATAGTTATTCATAGGCTTTTATCATGACGTTATATATCTGACAATCTGGAATTATGGATGAAGACGCAAAAATATGAATGTGCAATGCTCAAGTCCTTTCCTCAAGGAGTATTTATGCTTTTATATCATGAGCTGCTGAAGAGGATTCAAATAATGTTGATATGTATGTCATAAACACCAATATTCTTGTTAGTAATCTAAAGATACCTTATTTAAAATGAGTATGTGAGGGTTTAAAAGTTTTTAAGAAACAAGAATGAAAAGATATTTATAAAATCATTAATCTTGCTCACAGCAGCATTCTATTAAACGCTGGTTGAGTTCTCAACGACCCGTTTTTGAAGAATAAAGTGAATATTGTTGTACAAATATTTTAAAAGTACCAACTTCAAAATTTAAAATTAGTATTTCACACATAATTTATTTCACAAGAAAGAAATATCCTAGACTACAACATCTAAAAATGCATGCACCATTCTGTCATAACTTGAAAATGCCATTATCATCGAAATTAGGTAGATATATTTGTTTTGTGTAACAACGACATTTCTGCTTACCTTTATATAAACTGTCCCTGCACAATCAGTAGTAAAATAAATTTTTAAATATACACAAAATAGTTCTTCCTTAACCATCTCTTCAAAATAAGAAAAAGAATATATTAGAACACTTTGTTTCATAGTCACTTAGGCTTTAAACAAAATGTCAAACACAAGGAATCTCAATATAGCCTTAATTTAATAGCTATGGATATCTGAAGCTGGCAGTATAAGGCAGCGTGCATTTCATTTCAAGGTAACGCCTCACATAAATCATCAAAAGTGACCAGGATTAAGAAAAAAGAGTTTAACTGTCTTTGCATAATTTTATTGGGTCTCTTGAATGGGATAAAAAGAAGAAGTGTTTTTTACCTGTGTTGCCTTTGTTCCCGTTACCTGCGAGCATGGGGTTGTCAAATCAGTTATTACCTTGTGGCCTAAAGGTTGAAACAAGATTTCGGCTTCCAGGGCCTTAAGATGAAGATAAAAAAGATATTAACTTTGTCGCCAAGAGTAACTTAATCCACAATTGATTATCTCGTCCCTCATCTTACCTGTGTATAGGGTTTTAGCTCTCCGGTGGTCGGAGAAGTCAAAATAACAAAACACTTACTAAAGGCTTGATGGATGTTGTGGTTTAATCAATCAGTAGCATATGCACATCGTTAATAGTGTATAAATATTCTTTTTAGTAAGTAAAAGTTTTGAATTGAAGCTTTGAAAAGTATGATTATCTGAGCTTTTCATTGGTTTTATCAACCTTCTAGCCACATAAGTAATATAAAGATATACCAACACTTCCATTGGTGCATCACTCAATACACCTCCTGTTTAAATTGTGTTTCCTCGGGTCCGCAACGCTATGCCTCTGAGATCAATGATTCAAAAAGGAGGTGTATCGAGTGATATTCTCTGGGAAGTGGTGGCATATTTATTATTTATGTGGCTAGAAGGTTGATACAACTAATGAAAAGCTTCTGGTGTGCTTTGAACTTGAGATCATGTCAGTAGCTTCAATGTAAGAAATATATGTCAATATCTATTAAGTAATGTGCTTTAATATTCAGAGCAAAAATTTACAATTCCAAGACTTGCGGAGCCTCAGTTGAATAGTCGTTTGATCATTATTAAGATTTGTTCATGCCAAATGCTCTTTGTCGCCACCGAGATTGCTTTATCACAAAGATTTGTTTAACATGTGTGCCAATGCTTAAATAACTGTACAATTTGAAATAGTTTTTCAAGTTACTTCACACCTTGAGGGTGTTGGCAAGTTGCCATGCAAGGAGAGAAGATCAGTGTCATTTTTAAATAGCGAGGGAAATTAACTTCCAATACGGTTTTCCATTAAAATTTAACACCTTTGAAAATTTGCCTATTACCTTTATGAGGAGTTTCGAAAATATTTAGTTTCTCAGATCTATTAAAATTTTCAGGTCAGTGCAACTTGACATTATATACCAAATATACATTATTTCATAAAAATGATAGATTCAAAGTGAAATTTACACAAATTGATGGTAACATATTTTTTTATTCCTTTTGGCTTTTTTTCGAAAAAGTAAAATTGTGGCTTTTAGAAATTAATGAGAGATTTACCTCGACAGGCTATAATGCCTGCCAAGTTGGTTAAACAAAGTAACTTTGAACATTCAAGGAGAAGGTATTCTAAGTTGGAGAACTTGTTCCTAATCTTTTCATCATAAATAAAACATGTTTAAATCAAATCAAAAACATACCAAACGAAAAACTTATTTTAAGTTAAAAGGAGTAAAAGTATATTTCATCGTTTTGCACGTGCTGCCCACTTTTCTCTCTTGTCAACGATAACAGTTCAATACTCAAGACGTTCTGTAAACTTATATTTTCTGCAAAACAACGTGTGAATCCATAGTTAATTAGAAATTATTATTATTTGCATCCTTCAAAGAACGTTCAGTAGTTTTTATTTGTATTTTAAAAGATGGTGAAGGCAATGACTTGTTTTGCCAAAAAATTGGGTAAGATAGACATATATGACAATGTTCTTTTTAGCATGATGTTTATACTCATTGTCCTTATGATAGGGCAAGATTCTGACATTCAAAGGTCGGCGAAAGACATCATGATTGCATAAACCAAATTTTGTGTAACATCCAAAAACATCCTTTCATCTTTCTAAAGTAAAGGAAAGGATCCGGGATTTTCATCAAACAAACAAAAAGTCGCTTGAAAAGAAAATAATGAGGAGACAGTAAATCTTTTTGTATCTTTAAAGATCGTCGATCGTCATTTTTACGCAAATTTTATAGTCCATGACTTTTCATGCAAATGTATGTCTTGACGCATTTTGATTTAAAGTGTTGATGCAACAAAAACAATCTAAATCATTATCAGTAACTTGAAATGTATATTGAAACCACGAGGGCAGTAAAAAAAGCACCATTTATGCATAAACATAAATGCACATGTGTAAAGCTAAACCCTTTTTCACAATTTATTATGTTTTATTATAGTAACAGCACACTAACAATAATCAGCCGATAAAAGTTTTTATTATCTATGATAATATCCTCTTTCCTATATCAAACTACTGTAGGACTAACAGACGCCATAGTTATCTTAGTGTCAGACTTTTGCTGCTTACATGGCTTCTCTTGAATCTTAAACAATTTCATCTGCAATAACTTACCGCCGATTCAGATTCACGTTTTCTACTGTATGATGACTTTAATTTATATATATTCACATATCTGTTATTGATTCATCTAAAACCCTAGTTTGAATTATTTAATGGTCTTGGGTAGTCGTCTGGCGAGAATTTTGTCTGTTAGTCCTATAGTATAATGATATAGAAGAGGGGAAATAATGTTCTATATACATTCAAACATTTATAAATTGGAATTTTCCTGTAAGATAAGCCTCCTTTCCTCGATAAACTTTTTGCAGAGAATAGTATGATGATATGCTGAAGCGAACTTATCTTCTTGTGTTCTTGATGTTTGTTCATTTGTTCCTTGCTTACATGTACTTTTTATTTTGTGTATTTGATGTCACTTCATAAACACCTACACTGTCTGTACAGATAATTTGTCTCGCTATCTGAAGTGCTACTTACATTTTTTTTCAATTCTGTTTTGACTGAAAAACGCAGCTGGATTTGCTGTTCTAATCAGTCCTATTAATCCACCAATTTCAAGTTTCACGAGAAAAAAATGAAGTAGAATTTTTTTCTTTTCCTTCTTTTTATTCAAAGAAGCTGTTTTTCCGTATACAAAGTTGATCAAAGAGACAAAGTAGGTCCCCAAAAAATCTGAAAGGAAGAAGTTAACATACTAGTAGAGAGTAACACTGAATTTTGAACTGAATATTGTGTTTCATACTAAAACAGGAATTTGATAAATAGCAGAGTTCTATTTTTGTATGGTTTTCTCAAACTGTAACAGTAAACATTAATGTGAAACCAATTCTCTAATAACCAAGTGGTTCAGTGCGATGATAAGGTACAGATTCAACACTTGATGTCTTAAAACGTTTTTAATGTTTTGGGATATTTTTTGTAAAATGTAGATCGTAACTTTGCCTCAGCTGTTAAACTATGGCATTTTTTGGAAGTGTGATGTAACCTTATCAAGGCCAAAGGATCAGATGCTGTGATAAGCTTGGAATGCTGTTTTTTCAGTTAACGTTTTATTTTCTTGTTTACTTTGTTATTTGGTACTATTAGGGAGTAGTGAGAAGAAGTATAGCTTTCCATCCACGAGTTTTAATAAACAATTGTCCATAACAATACAGACATAACATTTATGTTTTATGAAATATCATATTTCTTTCATACCATAAAGAAATAACGATAGTCAAACACTCAAGATATTTCATGTTTTAATCCCAAAAAGTTGATTAGATTGCTGATTCACAAAGTGCTCTCATTTGTTGATAATGAGGCAAAGTTGCATAAAAGACATTGCGTATAAACTCCAGTCTGAAAATTATCACTTTTGACAGTGCCCGGTAGGTCTTTGTTAGTATTCAGAAGAACTTTAATGTTAACTCAGTTTACAATTAAAGATGTTAAAGGAATGTTTCACTTAAATACGAATAGTTGGTTTTTAATCTCCATTAACACCCTCGTGTAGAACTGAAAATGTGGGTTATAAGATCACATTATCTGTTGAAGTTTGGAAGTGTATGGGAGATTTTCTAAACTTTAAATTCAAAACCAGATAAGCTTCAATAAGATTATTTCATAATCTTTTTAGAAAAGTTTTACTCCACTAAATACTTTTCCAAGTTTTATGACTTTACATTTTCAAATATTATTACTTTTAACATTTTTTTAAAAAACCATTTTATTTTGTATTTTTCTGTAAAGTAATCGTTCCTTAAATAAAATGTATAAAATGTTCTTGCACAGCTAATGGGAAAATAGATTTAAAATATGTACAAATTAGTTCTTCTTTACCATCTATTCAACAATAATATATGTGAAATATCTACCCAAAATTTATTATGTTGCATCTTCAATACCTTATAAAGTTGTCTGGGGTAAAGTGAATGATTGGGGTTACATTCTATTGAGAAAACTTGCAATCCACAGGGGTAAATCATGGTTATGCCTCAGGATGAGAGCTTCTAATCAATTAACTGCTAAGTGCCACTGAGTGAGCGTTCCAAAACATGATATGTGCTCTAAATGTGTCCTAAATGACCTTAAAGAGTTTGATCAATATAGTCAATAAAAAGAGGGGCCACACTAACAACAGTGAGGGATGGCGTGACCTGAAGATAATTCTAAAAGTGTGTTTTTCATAATTGATTATTCATTACTTGACTTGAAAGATGTTCATTGTGTCTTTAAAAGCATACATTTCCGATTCACAATTTAGTTTCTTTTGGGATAGAAAAGGAGAAAACTGTTCAATGATTGTGTGACCTTGAAGGTGAAAGGTCAAGGTCATGAGATTTGAGATATGAGTTATTGCAATATGCACTAAATTTGGGTATAACTTTATCCCATTTAGCTTTTCAGAACTCATGAACATGTCTAAATGTGAACAATTCCAGGGAATCATTATGACATGTTCACTTTCAAGTTCAAAGGTCAAGGTCACGAGTTATAAAGTCCGTACAAATTTCCTTGTAAACGCGATAACATGAAAAGTTAACTGAAATGAAGGAATTTACTTTAATACTAAACAATACCTAAACTTGTTGACTCGGTGAAATGCTGTTCAATCATTGTTAAGATTAATGCATAGCAAATGTACTTTGTTGTCACGGTTATTGCTTTATCACACACTGATTTGTTTAACATGTGTGTCAATGCTTAAATAACGTTTTGTACAATTTTAAATAGTTTTTTAAGCTACTTCACAACTTGTGGTCTTGCAAGGAGAGAAGATCAGTGTGCTTTTTCCGATAGCAAGTGAAATTAACTTCCAATACGGTTTTCAACTAAAATTTTAACACCTTTAAATAATTTATCTATTTCTTCTATGAAGTGATGAACATGAGGTTTTCAATAACAAGTTTCTGAGATGAAAATATTCAGGTGTGTGTAACTTGACATAAAATACTATACATATATTTGATTGACCTAATATTGATAAAAAAAAATAACATGTATGTAAATGACAATTGCAGATTAAAATAAAAATAGTTGGTTAAGTGAAAATAAATGATAAGGGAAAGTAACAGTGTTCTTTTTTCATTTGAAATTATTTGCATTTTTCTTTTAGAACTTTATTAAAGTTTTATCTTGACTGACTACAATGCTTGCGAAGTTGTTATAAAACAAAGTTTTCAGACTAACTTCCTTATCGGTTAAAAAATTACAAAACAAAAACCTCATTTCATTTTTATCAAGCAGCTTCAGTAAGTGACGCCTGTCATTGTATATTTCATCGTTTTGCGTGTGCTGCCTGCTTTTCTCTCTTGTCAATGATCACACTTCAACACTTAACACAATCTATATAAACTTATATTTTTTGAAAAACATCGTGTGAGTTGCTAAGAAATGATTCTTGTTGCATCCTTCAAATAACGTTAAATGGTTTTTATTTGTATTTTATAAGATAGTGAAGACAAGGACTTGATTTGCCAAGGAATTGCGTAAGATAACAATGTACTTTTCAGCACGATGTCCACTGGCATTGTCCTTGTGATAAGGCAAGATTCTGACATTCAAAGGTCGGTGAAACCAACATAATTGCATAAACCAAAGTTGTTACATCCTTTCATCTTTCTAAAGTAAAGGAAATGATGCTGGATTTTTTTCAAACAAACAAAAAGTCGCTTGAATACAAATATAATGAGGACACAGTTAAACTTTTTGTATGATTAAAGATAGTCATTTTTACTCACATTTTATAGTCCATGACTTTTCATGCTGATGTATTTCTTGGCGCAATCTGATTTAAAGTGTTGATGCAATAAAATCAGTTTAAAACGTTATCAGTAACTTGAAATGTATTTTAAAATCACGAGGGCATTAAAATTAGGACCATAATGCAGATACATAAATGCAAATGCCACATGTGTAGAAATTGCCCTTTTAACATGTCATTCTTACCGAAAATATGTGGAAAATTGGCATTTCATAACTGCAAAGATATTTTTGTCCAGTACAGAAGCTCAACAAGGGACGACAAACTGTTAGAATTCCAATTTAAATTTCTGCATTGTATTATTTACACCAAGAAAGAATTGAAAGCCATGAAACTTGTTAATGATGATATTTGTTCCTTTTGCAATTCTGAGAAAGAAAGCCTGTTTCATGTTTTTGTAGACTGCGAATTTGTAAAAAAACTTCTGGTTGAAAGTGGAACTTTTCATTAATGCCCATACAAAAAGGGATATTTCTTTGGATACAAATACTATTCTCTTTTGCTTTAATGCACAATATAAGTTGCTCAATTACCTTATTTTATTGAGCAAAAGGTTTATATTCTTAAGTAGCCTCAAAGGTGAAGCCTTATCACATGATAAAGCTTTCACAAATTACAAATAAGTCTACGCCATTAAACATTTATTGCATGTAAAAATCAACGTTATAATGCCTTTGAAAATAAATGGTCTCCACTTTCAAACACCTTTAAATGCAACTGGATATTTACTGCGTGGCAATAACCACTTTTATTTTGTCATGCTCATGTAACTGTTATAAACTATTGCTGAAATAAAAACTTTTAAAAAAATAAAAATTAAAAACAAGTTGAAAAAAAATACAGCGATCTATAATAATACCCTCTTCCTTATTTCAAAAGACTGTAGAACTGACAGACGCAAATCTTACACAATGCAATCTGCAATAACTTGCGCCAATTCAGAATCAAGTTTTATACAGTATGATAAGTTCACAAGTTTTATATTCAAATATGTGTTATTGATTTATCTCATTCCCTGACTTGAATTATTTGACGTCATGGGTAGCCCTCTGACGAGAATTTTGACAACATGGCGTCTGTCAGTTTCATGGTATATTGTAACATGACTTCGGTAAATACTCGTTTCTGATTGGTTGATTGAAGGATTTCCAGTGTTGAATGACAATGAACACCAGCAAATTGGCTGAGGCGAATCCCCGCGAAAGGATATATTATTTGGTCCGCCTTGACATAAAAATGTTCTGATTCTCCCAATATTTGTGGCTGATTCAGATTTTACTGTTGTTGTTGTCAGTTTCTAACTTGCGCATTCCCGTAGATGCCAAAAACCTTTTCTATTTGCTTTAGTTTTATGTAACTAAAGCTTTCTTAATTGACTAATTTTCTCCTACTTTGCCGCCTTGTGCCATGCGGCCGGTTTCTTTCGGATGCCATTCCCATGGCACGACCTCACAATGGCCAAAGGTGATGATGTCATAATGATAGCGTCACCGTCACAATGGTTTAGGCGAGTTTAAGATATTTGTTCAATAAGATTTTTACCTGTGGGTTGATGAATTATATAACTGTTTTCTCTCTCATAAATTTCAAAGTAAAAATTATAAGATCTCATCCTTACCAGTTTGCATTATAAGAACATCTTTTAATGTTTATAACACTGGGAATTCCCTTTGTTTATAGATGCGAATACTCTAACAATAATTACATTGTTATTCAACACCCGCAAATTTTGCAAACGCAACTATTTATCTTCTAATTTGTGTAGAAGGAGAAATATTGTTCTATATTCAACATACATTCAATCATTTATCAATTGATTACTGCTTAAAGAAATTATTAATTCTGTGTTCTTCATCTCCATTCATTTGTTCTTCATAAAATGTACTATTTGTTTTGTGTATTTTATGTTTGTTCATAAATTCTTTCATTTCCTTTATTGATTAGGCATTGAGGTTTATCTTTGACTTTGAAGTTGTGAACTATGAACTACTTTAATATTTATTGCAATGTGTTTTGACTGACAGGCATCCCTAAACGCAGCTGGATTTGCTTTAAAGTCCTAATAATACAACAATTTAAAGTCATACTGTAAAAAATTAAGAGGGTTTTTTTCTTTTCCCTTCTTTTTCTTAAAAGAAGATGTTTTTCCTTCTAGAAGAGAGACAGAAGTAGGACCATGTAAAAAATCGAATAAGTTACATAGAAGGAGTTTATATAGAGGCTATATTTTGTTTTGACTGTAATATCACTTATCTCTCATCGAGTGACGTGGTAGAGCCAGTATGTTCACGAGTGGCGCAGCTTCACCCCGTCACGAGCTTAGTGCTTAACAGTGTGCATCTGGTGCTTTTATTAGTGGTTCATTGCGATCAGTAGTATCACCTTCAAGATATACTTCTTTAGAGAAACTTGATCTCTAAGAAACGTTTTAAAAGTTTTCAGTTGGTTTTTTTTAAAGGTAGATTGTATCTTTGCCTCAGCTGTCAAACCATGACTTGTTTGTATTCTAAGTGTTCTAGTCTTATCAAGGTCAAAGGATCAGGTCCTTTTATTAGCTTAGAATGGTGTTTTTTCTGTTACCGTTTTTTAATGTTTACTTTCGTGTAAGTTTGTAATCAGGAAATAACTAGATGATTTCCTCAGAGAGCATACTTCTTGCAGCTTCCAGTTCACTAGGTTAAAGAAATAATTGTCCATAACAATACAGACAGAACATTTATGTTTGATTAAATATTGAAGTTTTTTGATAGCATACAGAATTAGTTAAAGTCAAATACTCAAGATATTTCATGTTTTAATCCTAAAACGTTGATAAGATTATTGAGTCACAAAGTGTTCTCATATGTTGTTAATGAGGCACAGTTACATATAAGACACTGATTGTGAATTCCAGTACCTTATTACACTGTTGTAAAGAAAACAAAATATACACATGGTAAAAATTAACAATATATAATGATAGCTTTTGATAAATCTAACCACATTGCAACAAACAGCTAAAACAAATCGAAATGAAGTTGTTATGAAGTGTTTATACATCTAGTTTCAGTAAAAAAATGAAGCGATTACTTCAATTCTGAAAATTATCATGTTTGAGTATCAAACTTGGAATTCTCAAAACATCAAAACAGTAAGGTCTTTGTTAGTATTCAAAAGAATTTAAAAAACATAAAGAGAAGCTACTGAATCATAGTGTTAGAATTGTCTGATTAATTGTGTGGGGTATGAAGTCCACGGTTTCATAGAGATTGCATATTTGATAAATTAATTAAAAGAGTTTCAATCCAATATAACATTGTGTTTTTAAAGTGATAGAAAACATTTTCAAATCAATAATTCTCTCGTTGAAATAAAGTATAAAATAGATGAAATGAACGAAAAGACGTCAGTGTGATTCCAACTTGTGAATATATAAGAGGCTTCAATGTAAGAAAAATATGTCAATTCTATTAATTCAATCTTTACGAAAAAAATTTTACACTAAATGGAGTAATGTGTTATGAAAATATTTTGGACACTTAAATGGAGTCATGTATATAAGAGGCTTCAATGTAGGAAAAATATGTCAATTCTTTCAACGCAATCTTTATGAAACAAATCGTGCACTTAAATGGAGTCATGTGTTATGAAACAAATTGGACACTTAAGTAATGTGTTTTGATATTCCTAGCAAGAATTTACAATTCCAAAACTTGTGGACTTCAGGGCCTTGGTGAAAATGCTGTTCGATCATTGTTAAGATTTTTTGCATAGCAATTGCACTTTGTCGCCAAGGATATTGCTTTATCACACACTGATTTGTTTAACATGTGTGTCAATGCTTAAATAACGTTTTGAACAATTTGAAATAGCTTTTTAAGTTATTCCACAACTTTAGGTGTTGACAAGCTTCCATGCAAGGAGTGAAGGTCAGTGTAACTTTTAAATAGCAAGTAAATTAACTTTCATTAAGGTTTTCCATTAAAATGTTCACACCTTTGAATAATCTGTCTATTTCTTCTTTGAAGTGTTTAACATGAGGTGTTATGAAATTATTTAGACTCTCAGATTAAAATCTTCAGGACAGTGTAACTTGATGTTATATACCATACATAAATTTGATTAACCTAATATTTATTTTTTAACTATTCATATTTATATGACAATTGGAGATTTGAATAAAAGAAAGATGTTTTAGTAAAAATGAACAAAAAGGGAAAGCAACCGTGTTTCTTATTAATTTTTGTTAATTTTTTTCGATTTAGAAATTGTTTACAAGTTGCTTTTGTCAATTAAATGTTTATCTTGACTGGCCATAGTGCTTGCGAAGTTGGTAAAACAACGTTTTCAAAGTAACTTCGTTATAAGTAAAAAGTTTACCAAACAAAAACATTATTTCATTTTAACCAGAATGCGACTCCTGTCATAGCATATTTCATCGTTTTACAAGTGCTGTCCGCTTTTTTCCTGTCAACGATCAAACGTGTACACTTAAGATGATCTTTAAACTTACATTCTTTGCAAAACAATGAGTCGAAAGTTGCTTGGAAAGGATTTTTCAGCATTCTTCAAAACAAGTTAAATTGTTTTTATTTGTATTTTATGATATGGTGAAGAGAATGTGTTACCACAAGGACGTGAGTGAGTGAGTGAGATGGTGTTTAACGTGTTTTGAACAATATTTCAGTTATTAAACACGTGGATGTTGCCATCCAAAAGAGAGTAGACAGATCAGAGAGAAAGGGATCGAAAGGATGAGGGAAAAGACGGAAAGAAAGGTATAGTAAGAGATAGAAAGCAGGTTTTAGAAGGACTCAAATTTGATCTGGCTTCTACCCGTCGACCTGTCCAGCTTGGGTGGCCCTGTACTATACAATCTTGGAAGAAAAAATATCTTAAGATTTGACCTATACCATCTTGGAATATTTCAATATTCCAAGATCGTATAAAAAATCTTAAGATATGTACGGAAATCTTAAGATTTGACGATATCGGAAACCTCCTGTTCAATCTTGGAATATGTGAATATCTTAAGATATTTTCTGTACCATCTTGAGATATCTTTATAAATAATATCATATGTCTGTTAATTTCAACACTTACTCTCAATTCAATTGAAAGGAGTACTTTTGATAAAAGTTAGACATGATGAAAAAAATTAAAAACTAAATTTGATGAATAAAAAAACTTTGATGAATAAAAAAACTTTGATGAATAAAAGAACTTCGATGGGAAAATGACTTTGATAAAGAAAATGACTTAATTTCGGGGGAAACCTTTGATGAAGAAAATGACTTTAATTGGAAAAATATATACTCCAAAAAGAAAAGGACTTTGTTTAGAAAAATAAGTTTTTAAAAAAGACTTTATTTAACACAGTGCCATGATGAAGAAAATTACTTCATTGATAAAAAAGACTTTAATTTGATGAAGAAAATATGACATGGTGTAGAGTTCAAGGGTATGTAAAACGTGCGTATTTGTAAAGATTAATTGAAGATACGACCATTTCTTTGATACCTTTTATTTACGATGTGCATTATTTCTATCATGAACTTCCTTTTAGCAAGAGTTTCAGAGTAGTTTAAGTGATGGGTATCTGTTAGACCATTTACTTTAGAACACTCACACCAGATATAAGCTAGATATTCCAAGATTGAATGGCCATTTCTTTGGCAGCCTTTGTCACAAGTTATTCTTTAAATTATGATCTCAATTTGAATTCTTTTCATTATGATCTTGATTCAATTTGAATGTTGTTGTTTTGTGTCGTCAGATTTCAGGGTATGTGAAATCGGACAGACGGACGGACGAACGGACGGTACCCATTTTAATACCCACCGCATTTTCGTTGTTACGGGGGATAACAAAGTGATATGTTCAAACTATCTATTACGGAATATTGCATGTGGCTTAAACACACAATAAAGGTCTACGATACACTTTACACCGTTAAATCCTCAAATTCATATTAATAAATATAAGAAATTTAAATAATGCACACCAATACGTGTATACACAATTTCACCAACTCCCACACATACCAGCATACACACGATCACATTAACTTATTTGCATGCACCATACCTGGTATATTTATTCATTTGAACCCACTCAGTTCTATACAACCAAATAAAACTTATCTACACCAAACTCTGCACAAGCACACACATACACCCTTCATAGAAGAGAAGAAGAAGAAAATGATTTTATTACAGTGTCACGTGTTAGAGATATCATGTTTTGTAGCTATACATCACTGTTAAAAGTAACATCCAGCGAAATGGCTTATGAGACACTACACATAAAAACATATGATAAAATAAATTAGGAATAATACATTACAGTATCCTGCCGCACAATACAATACAGTACAAGGTCATACATTATACCATGCATACCATACCATATCATACATACCATACGTACGATACCATTCGTATATACAATACGGATGCACAGCTTTATCAGGTACTTATACACATGGACACCTTAATGCATACCTTGACATGGGGAGCGGCATGATTTTGCAACAGGGCTTTGTTCATGCAGTGTAGTATTCTTTCTATCTCTTTATATTCATTTACGAAAATAAGGTGTAATGCTCGTTTTGTGTAGGTCTTCTTTCATGGCCTGTATGTAAATTGTTTTAATTTTCGATTCGTATTAATATTAGGATTTAAACACTGCTGTGTCAACTCAATAACGTACATAAAACATAATCAATAAACTTACATCCCTGTACTAGAAATCTTATTCATCTTTTTATTCATGTCACTCCTTTATAACCCCTGTATTCAAAGTAATAGTTATCGTTGTTACATCTTAGACATCATACACGATCGACTCACACGCTCACAATATGACAAATATAAATGTAACATCATAAATGTAATGTTCTTAGGAAGATTACTAAAACTTTTCAACAACACGGATAAGGACGAATTCAGAGAGGTTCAATTTATGTAACGACTCCGTATAGTTCGCACAACACTTGGTTTAAAATAATTGTTTATTGAAGTACCTTTGGTGTTTTTAGTTGATTTTTCAAAACATTAAAAGCGCTTGTAAATTGAAGCTCACATCTGACGATGTATGTGAAGCTAGAAATAACGAAAGCCTTAAAATCCCGATGTCCGATCGCGCCGACAGCGCACAGCAGACCCTTCAAGCTATAACCATACGCCGTGCTCACATGACGACTGATCTCCAATGATAGAACATTCTATAAAGCTTCATGCAACAAGTGATTAACTCAGGTAATTAACGAAGGACTCGCCACTTCAATGCATAGCTGCTACCACGGTAATTGTACCAACGGCAATGCTACTAATTGCACACCTATACCAAATGATATGTGAACAGTACAATGTACCTACAAGGCTAATTACATGTAGCTGGAACCAAGATGGTATAGTTCAAATCTTAAGATATTTTTTATTCCAAGATTGTACAGTACAGCCCTACCAGGAGCATGGAAGCTCCAGCTGGCATAGCTCTCGGGGTCGTCGAAGCACACAAACCACCACACCACGATAAGGTAATGAGTCCAGTGGTGGCACAAGGACGTGTTTTGCTTTAGATTAGATAGACATATATGACAATGTACTGTTCGGAACGATGTTTATAGACATTGTCCTTGTGTTAGGGCAAGACTCTGACATTCAAAGGTCGGTGAAAAACAACATACATGTAATTGCATAAACGAAAGTTGTTACATAAAAACACCTCTTTCTAAAGTAAAGGAATTATGAGGGATGTTCTTCAACGGAAATAATGCTGCTTGAAGACGAAGATAATGAAAGTACAACAGAAAATCTTTTTGTATGCTTATAAACTTCACTTTTACACGCTTTTCATAGCCAATGACTTTTCATGCCGATAAATATCTCCATGCAACCTGATGCAAAGTGCTGATGCAGTAAAAACAATTTAAAACATCATAGTAACTTGAAATCAATTTTCAAAACATCTGACAAACAGCTTCAAAGTTACATAAGGGACATACATGCAAATGCATAAATGCACAAGCCACATGTTTATAAAGAACCATGGTTTATATTGCTTTGATATTATAACAGTTCATCGATAACATCAGCATTTAAAAGTTTATAAAAAAAGTTATTTATAATAATATATCTTACCTTATATCAAAAACGTAAAGGACTGACAGACGCCATAATTGTTGTCTCTTAGTGTCAGACACAAACTTTTCAGCTTTCATGGCTTCTCTCAAATCTTAAAGGGGCAGTAGCACGTTTTTTCATAATTTTATATTTTAAATTTGTCACTGATAATTGTACGTTAATGCTTATTTTTTTATTTTAATAGTGTCAAAAATCTCATAACACAAACCGTTTATCCATAGTCGGAGGACAAAGTATGAAGATTCACCTAAAATCAATGGGCGGCCATTTTATGTGAACAACTTTAATTCATTTTGTGTAAGAAAAAGGAATCGCATTGCTAAACTTTACATTATATAATTGAATTATTACTGCTCCATTTAGTTTAAACATATTGTCTTTTAATTGGAAACATTGATTTTCATTTTGCTGACTTTACCTTATATTCCCCAAAAAAAACGTGCTACTGCCCCTTTAAACAATGCCATCTGCAATAACTTGTGCCGATTCAGAATAAAGTTTCATACTGTTTGATGACTATAGTATTTATATATTCACATATCTGTTTTTGATTTATCTAATTCCCTGGCTTGAATTATTTACGGCCTTTGGTAGTCATCTGGCGAGAATTTTGATAACGTGGCGTCTGTCAACCCTATAGTATATTGATGTAGAAGAGGGGAAATAATGTTCTTTATTGAACATACGTTCAATCATTTATTACTGCTTAAAGGGGCAGTAGCACGTTTTTTGATAATTATATATTTTAAAATGTTCACCGATAATTGTACGTTAATGCTTAATGTATTGATTTGGTAGTGTCAAAAATCGTATTACACAAGCCATTTATCCATAGTCAGAGGACAAAGTTTGAAAATTCACATAAAATCCATTGGCGGCCATTTAGTGTAACCATCTTTCATTCATTTTGTGCAAGAAAAAGTAGTCGTATGGTTAAACTTTACGTTATATATTTGAATTAGTACTGCTCCATTTAGTTTAAATACATTGTCTTTCAATTGGAACCATTAATTTTCATTTTCCTCACATTACCTTATAATCTCCCTAAAAACGTGCTACTGCCCCTTTAAAGGTACTATTATTCTTGTGTTCTTTATCTTTGTTCATTTGTTCCTATGTCAAATGTACTATTTGTTTTGTGTATTTGATGTTTGTTCATAAATTCCCACATTATCTTTATTGATTTGGCAAGTTTATCTTTGACTTAGAAACTGGGAACTTTAGAGTTGTACTTAAATATTTTTTGGATTGTGTTTTGACTGACAGATATCCCTAGACGCAGATATATTTGATGTACTTCAAAGTCCTACTAATGAAGCAAATTATAGTCATACTGTAAAAAGTGAGGAAGGACGTCTTCTTTTATTTCCTTTCATTTCAAACAGGAGAAGTTTTTCATTCTACAGAGCTGATCCAAGAGACTAAAGTAGGTCTATGTAAAAAATATTAAAAGTTCGTTGGAGAAGGCTTCATAAAGTAGTACTGCTTAACAGTGAGTTTACACTGTATATAATGGTTAGTACTTGAAAAGGAATATAACTCTCGGTTGAACGTTCTATGTTCCCGTTAATCACTCATAAAAAAAGTTGCTCAATGTAACGATAAGGTAAAGCCTTCAAATGATTTTTTTTTAACATTTAAATTCTTTTTTTAAAGTAGATTATAACTTAACCTCAATTGTTAAATCATTCGTTGTTTGGATTGGAAGTGTGCTGTGCCCTTATCAAGGTCAAAGGATCACGTGCTTTGTTTAGCTAAGAATTTGTTTTTTACGTTACCGTTTAATTTAATGTTTACTTTCCTGTTATTTGGCACTATCAGGGAGTAGCGAGGTGATTTCCTCAGGGAGTACACTTCTTGTAGATTCCAGTTCACTATTTTCAAGGAACAGAAAGAAAAAAATTATGTATCAACCATTGAATGTGGCTGTATAATAATATGAAATTCTCTGATAGCATCTCGATTCAATTATTGTCAAATTCTCAGGATAGTTTATGTTTTGATCCCAAAGTTTGATTAATGATTCACATTGTTACATATAAAACAATGAATGTGAATTTCAGTAATTCATTACACTGATAATGTTGTAAATATTCATCAAAAATGTATCTTAACTTTTTAATCGTTATTATTAAAACACTGTAGAATGAAATATATAAAAAAAGCCGATTGCCATGTTGTTTTGAGGGAGAATGTCCTTCAAAAACATTGAACAGATACTACAACAGGATAAAAAATAAAGTATATAATGATAACAGCTTAGCACCATACAGGAAAACGGCAACGATATGAAATTATTCTGAACTGAAGTGTTTATCTAGGTTCGGTAACAAAATCTGAACAGGTTACTTTCAGTCTGAACATAATCTTCACTAGTTCCATTCTCATGTTTGAGAGTCGAACTTGAACATTTACAGCATCGTTCAAAACCGTAAGATATTGTCATTCATTCTCACAAAGGTAGATCAAGTCATAAATGATGATACTACCTCTGTTCGAATTAGACCAAATCCGTCGTTTTCAGCAGTTGCTTTAAGCAAATGACAACATTTCTCGCATTGAAACGGTGCTTCATATCACAATGCCTTTGCCACGATTCAGTACCAAAGAAAGATAACATCGCTAATTGCACAATCAGGTATCTACCATTCTAACCTACAAACTCGGCTAATTGGAACAGAAGCCCGATCAACATTTCATGACTTGATCTGCCTCTGTGGGGGATAGAATGCGTCATTGTAAGTGTCTTTAGAACTTCCCTTGATATAAAATGCTTGTTGTTGAACCACTTTTTACATTACCCTATATACATGACAAAATGATATCGTTAATTGATGAGTTCGGAACAGCGCATTAGATATTTTTCTAAAAATAAGATTTAAAAACAGAAAAGCTACAGTACTATCAAATGCAACACATTAATGAATATGTTTATGATTTATCCAAATCCTCTTTTAATAGCTTCACTTCTTTAAATACTTTACATGTTTTATGACTTCATATATTCAAATAGTATTGTCGATGATAAACTGTCATTATTTTGCTTCAATTATAATTTAGTTCAGATGAATTGTTGTTGGCGGCTCATAAAAAAGATCAAGATCATGAAGATCGTAAAAACTTTGCAGGTACCAAATAATACACTACGTGGTGTGGTTATGAATGGTGGTATCTAGGTCGTTATCCTTGTGTCAAACCCATGGGTTGATTATTATTAAGTAAACATGGACGAGTCGACGTGAACACTCTGTGGCCGCGATCCGATAACGCAAGGTTTCGGCTTCGCCTAGCTCATACCTTGCCGTAACGTCCCTTGGAATGATATCCAAACACATCTCGAATGGTTTGCTCAAAGTAAGGGCCAAAAGGGTTATTTAGTTATTGTCAATTATCATCAAAGAAATTCATAAATTATAAGTTAAATTCACAAAATTGTACATTAAAGATCGTCATTTGAAAGAACTAAAGATTGAATATACGTAATGATGCAACCCACCTTAATTCGTCCTGAAAATACATTTACCTTGAAACAAAGATTTAGTTTTGTTTGAAGCAGGGCATAGCTCCAATTTCCAAACGTCCCTGAAACCAGGGTGCTTTCGATGTTGTGCCGCGTGCATCGATAGTTTTCAACGTGAAATTCATGAATCCCGTGCATCTCAAGGTGAAATGAACAACATCCGTGCAGCCCCACGTAAACTAAATTTTCTGTGACCTTTTAACAAACAGTTTCACACATATTTCATTTTAGTTAAAGATTGAGAACGGGTTTTTTCAGATATCACTCAACATAGTTAGTTAGTAGCAGTAACTGGAAAACATTGTCTGAGTAATGACACTCTCAATCTGCACGTGAAATGCGTGTGTTATGAGTTTGCAAACGCTAATGAAATAATATTAAGGATCGGAGTTTACTCAACCATTACACCACTACAACAACTTTTTGAACTTTTTTATTTGGTTACAATAAAAAAAATTATGAATGAAAGACTTATCAACCAGTGCCATATAGTGTGTGTGAAATAATGACCTCGACTTTGCGAATATCCACATAACGCACCTAGGTCGTTATGTCAAATAGCAACCTGTAAAGACAAAGGAAATAATCTCCCGCGTTGTGTAATCACAGATATTTACACATTTAAAGGTCATTATTTCAACTATAATAATAATTATGTTTCGCATTGTTTATCATTAAAATATATATTATAGAAAAGCATCTACTGTTTTCAGATTTCAACTGAATTCAGTCAATAACGATTTAAGGATCCTGATTTTTTTCTAAACTGAGGTAAACACCTAACACTCAATGACGCACTTCTCTATAGACGAAGTATTGACAGTTGCCTTATAACTGCACGTTACAACCAGAGGCCTCTTTTGAAAGCAATCTCGACTTTATGGGTGCGTTATCCTCATTATTTCGTAGATTGTTATTCCGATTGTTCAAATACATTTAAATGAGCCATTTTATATTCATCACCCATACTGATAAGAGCAGTTATTTGATTGACATATCTTTGGCAAATCTTTATAACTGGCATAACATGTGATATTCAAGGTCATCTAGACATTGTATATCAATCCGCTGTTTACCAACTCTTGTTTGTGTTTTATGAAGTTCTCCACGTAAAACGAATTCATGTTTTCTAAACTTCGAATGAGTTTCAAAACAAATATTTACATGGTTTTTTTTTGTGCAAACCTTGATTTTCTTGTGTACTTTTTAGCTCATCTGGCCTGTAAGGCCCGATGGGCTTATGGCATGGCATGTTGTCCGGCGTCCGTCCGTCCATCCGTCCGTCCGTCCGTAAACTTTGTGGAATTTCGACTTCTTCTCCAGAACCATAAGGTCTGGAAAGCTGAAACTTTGTGTACAGACTCCCTGACTAGTGAGGATTATAAATTGTAGCTTGAGTGGCCCTGTGACCCCTAATAAGGGCCACAGGGCCACGCCCTAAAAACCTATTTTCATCTTCTTCTCCAGAAGCATAAGGCCTAGAAAGCTGAAACTTTGTGTACAGACTCCTTGACTAGTGAGGATTATAAATTGTAGCTTAGGTGGCCCCGTGACCCCTAATAAGGGCCAGAGGGTCCATGCCCTAAAACCCTTATTTTCATCTTCTTCTCCAGAACCATGAGGCCAAGAAAGCTGAAACTGTGTGTACAGACTCCTTGACTAGTGAGGATTATGAATTGTAGCTTTGGTTGCCCTGTGACCCCTAATAAGGGCCACAGGGGCCACGCCCTAAAATCCTATTTTCATCTTCTTCTCCAGAAGCATAAGGCCTAGAAAACTGAAACTTGTCGCGTATATACTTAATTTATGACTGTGACCCTGTGGCCCCTACAAAGGGGGAATCACATTGGCCACACTCTACAGCATAATTGATTATGAAGCCTGATGAGCTACAGGGCCAATGGCTCTATTTTTATAATAAGGACGCAGAGGTAGTCTCGGTTAATACGTATCTTAAAGAGCCACTCCGTGATTTTCATCACATATTGTTTTACTTCATGCGAATGTAAATGACATACTTCATGATATAACTTTAAAATAGCTCATACATTCAATCCCCAAATAGCAGTTATATGATAAATACTTGTTTTCAATGAAGTTGTAAAGCAGTCAAAGATATTCTCGGAGGTCAAAATTACAAGTCCAATCTTAATGAATTTAAGTAATATTTCCTAACAAACATTTTTAACTCGTTACTGTCATTCTGACTGTTTTCGTTTCCAAAATTACGTTTGACTGATTGTCCGGTTTCACATATAGTCGCGACTTCAGCCCCTCCTGTTCGAGTCATTATCACCCCGTAGGAGCGGTGAACGGCAGGGAATATTTCATGTCCGGAAGTGAACTATTTGCCACGCAAGAGAGGAGCACGTTTTATATTTTAGGTGTAGGAAAATTGTCAATAATTTCATATTTAGAAGCAAGATTGTCACAAACATTCAGGCTGTAAAATAGAACTTAAGACATTTATGCGTAATACCACCAAATATCGCCAAATTCTGTTTTGATACTAGCCAATGAGCCTCTGAAAAAATGTATGGTCTCACTAAAAGGTATATTTAGATATAATTTTCCTGTCTCCGTAAATTTCATTGCAGCGAGATATATCCAACTGAAGTCACAAAATCTTCAGAGCAATAACAGCAACATACGGTCCATATCCAAACACCGCATCCGAGGAAAAAAAAATCAGAAAAGTTGAGGAAATGCTGTAAACGTGATTGGATGACGAGAATAGTTTGACAACAAATAGTTCACTACCGGTATACCTAAAAATGAAATAGTTCACCAGGACAAATTGTGCGTGAAATGAAATAGTTCACTGGGACTTTGATGGTGTCGGTCTTTTAAGTACGACAGCTCGAAAACGGGACAACGTTTTGCATTCAAATTTGGCACAAAGAGAGTTAGATAATTGTTCTAAAGTTTGGTATATTCAGTTTTTCGTTTAGTCAACAATGATACCGTAAGGTACATTGTTTAAGAGGCTCACGGGTTGGTATCAAAACAGAATTTGACGATATTTGGTGGTATTACGCATAAATGTCTTCTATTTTACAGCCTGAATTTTGGTGACAATCTGACTTCTAAATATGAAGATATTGATAATGTTCCTACACCTAAAATACAAAATGTGCTCCTCTCTCGCTTGGCAAATAGTTCACTTCCGGACATGAAATATTCCCTGCCGTTCACCGCTCCTACGGGGTGATTCTGCGACGTCGAGGAGCTTAACAATTAAGAAATAGGTTTTCATTCGCCCAAAAGCAACTTTTGCCTCTTTTAAAGTATTGTGATGAACTTGATGCCACAGAACGGTATTGACGCTTGGTTTAATATCTGCCTGTTTCCCTGTGGCGAAGTATTCTAAAAAAACTTCGCCTCGTTTAAAAGCAATCTACTTTCAACTTAGCGCAAGTAAAGGTGCTGTCGTGTCGGGAACAACACGATGAATTTCAAATCAATTCTATAAAGTGTAGGGCGGCGCCATCAAAGAAACTGCATGAAATCAGGCGACGTCCCATTTCCCTAAATCAGAGGATTTCGTTTGATTTAAACAAATACGTTGTAAAATCAAATGCTAGTTTTCCAAAGATGCTGCAATTTTGTCCCTCTTCAGGCTCTGTAACATTAACTAACACAATTCCATTGCCAGTTATGTGTGTCGTTGCGTAAAATACACCCAATTTGTAATAGATAGATGCATCAAACGAATCAATAAATCAAACGACGATGCGTACTCAATATTCTTTAACGTTGCACCCTAAAATCAACATTGACCGTAAATAAATTGGATGTATGGGCTACGAACGTTTCGAGACTAGATAGAATTAAACATGAGAGATTCGGAAACGTATGTATCTTCAAAAGCCGTATTTGGTTATAAACCAAAAATACAACTGAAAATACGTTAGGGGTCAAACCTATATTTTATCATGATATTTTATACAGGAAGAACCATTGTGTGGCTATAGGAATGGTTCCACAAAGAAAAATGTTGCACAGAGACTTGGTTGTAAGTTGTAACCAAAGGATAATAAACTTCTTTGTTGAATAGATCTGTAACCAAACACTGATTTCGTCCTCCATCGAGATGGTTGACCATGACGGAATTTGAACTGAAAGCAACATTTTCATGGCAGGGATTTTTGTGCTAAATCGTTCAAGGAAAATGAAAAAAACACGTTTAAAGACATAACCACCTCATAAGGCTCGACCACATTGTGTTTGGACAATGCAAAGAGTTTCAATGACGCCTTATTTGAACATGAATTGTTGATTTTGAAGGAGATTGTCTTACTCCTTGTTTTTTTAATATTACATATGTTTTGTACAGAGGTTTTGTAATCTAGATAGAAATGACCCCTTTTAAAAAAAAATTTGCTTAGAAATTTGAATTTATATTTTATATATTATATTTAATTTTATTTGCATAGAACATGTTCGACACAAAGTATGTTTGTATGCCAAGTAATTGTGTATCATCATTTGTAACTGGATGCATTTTTATGTAATAATCTTTATACAATATATAATAAATCTATTTATTATTATATTTAAAATGTGAGTATGATTCAGTAATCAGTGGTTCCAAGAAGATTTGAATACACTGTCAAAACATCAAGCTAATTTGTTGAGGACGTTTAAACATTTCTTGGATCCTTCGAGGGATGTTTAATGGAGATGACTTTACTTTTAATATGACTTTATGACACTGATGTAGAATGAATTCAATATGTTCAACTAGGCATGTTCAACCAAGAAATGTTTTATCAAAGAATGCATGCATCCTTCCTGAACATCTTCTAAGGTTGAATAGAAATATTATATGAGAGCTTCTTTCACTTTCTGCATATTCTGCAGTAGCTTTTTGACTTCTTAGAAAGTTTTCTAAACCCTTCAGTTACCTTTATTTCATTCAAAACTAGTTACTAATAAATATATGTGAAGGTGTTTGAGACCTATCTATAAATTTCATGAAAGGTTTTACAAATTATAAATTGATTATTATCTATGTATATTTTTATGAATTGTTTGTTTTATATTTATCAGGTCCAGTAATGTATTTTATCATAACACTAAAATCAATTTATTAAAGTCTCAAGTTCAGCAAAAAGATGAGTGAAATATTTCTCAGATATTTCACTTTGTTAGCAGATGAATGCCTGGCGTCCGGAGCAGGTACTGTAGCTGTCATGTATCATCCACTCTTGGTTATATTTCACCACAACTTCTACTTATTATAAACAAAGGTAAAAGAGACATGTAAGATAATAACAAGTTTAATAGATTTTAGATGACATGATTTACACTGAAAATAAATACAAATCTCTTTGTACAATATGGTATCTGGAGGTGTTCGACTGTCTACTTGTTAGCAAACTGGGAGGACACCCAGGCCAGCCCCCACTTGAGGTTGGTCAACATGAACTTGAGAGCTTTCGTCCACTGCTCCTCAGAGTTGAACTGGATCCTGTATAGACAGAAGAGATTAGTGGGTATGACACAATTTACATCCTTGGATATTCTAAACTTTTCAAATAAGGTTAGCATTCCATGTGTCTGTAGTGTGTAATGCATATTGGGTAATGAGTAATGCATATTTAACACTTTACAGCAAAATAGTAGAATTTGATTCCATGTAAGCAGAATGCAAAGTGCTTGTTCTCCAGATTGCTCACAAGAATGTCCAAATTTGCAATATGTGTATATACGCAGATCAAATATGGTTAATACTTTACACATTAAGCATTATTTCTCATGGAATCAGCTTCTACTATTTTAGTGCAAATTGTTAAATACTCATTATGTATATACATAGACCAATTATGGTTATCACTTTACGAATTAAGCATTATTCCTACATGGAATCAACTTCTACTATTTTTGCTAATTTAGTGTTAAATACTTCTTATGCATTGAATGTCAAATTGGATACTCACGCCATACTATATATACACTTGTAAAACATACATGTATTCAGACGTTACAAATCACACAGCATTGACATGGAAGTTAAGTTTCTCCCTGAACATTTGCATTACGAAAATTACTAATTTGTACTTGAATCTAACTATGAGAAAAATCACCAATGAAGCATCTTGCCTTGAGCTGATGAAATAACTTTCTTTGTATATTATGAAGAATGCTTGGTTCATTGGAAATTAACCCCCCTCTGAAAATTTAATTTCCTAAAAAAATTCCCATTCCATTTCTCTTTTCATAAGGTCATCTCTTTTTCCCTATCTAAATGCCCTGTGGTCCTCATCAACAATACCCCTTACATCAATCACCCCTTGTATGACCCTAGGTCAATGGGTGCCATGTTGCATTGATCCATAAATAAGACAATAAGAATCTGAGTTTATCTTACTTGATGGAGTAAGAGTTGCCGGTACTGGAGTCCTCGATCTTGCCGTTCTCCATCCTGTATGGCAGACAGAAGCCCGTGTCTCCTCGTTCCACCTCCTCCTTGAACTAGATAAATTAGAAACATAAAAACAATAACTAAACGTCTCCGCTTAGCAATGTTTAACAGTGTCTCCAGACAAGCAGTTGCTAGTTAACAGTTAAAGTACTATACTCTAAATGCAACTTCTATCAAATGCTGAATTTGAGGACCTTTTGTTTTTATTTGCTTGAAACAGTATAAGAACATGTTGAAAGCGGAAACATCACTATTGTAGATGATTAAGGGGCTTATCCAGAAATTTCCTTGTTCTTTCATATTTGAATTATGTTATGAACTTACTTGCTGCAAACAGTCCAAGAATGCAACCATAGCTTGATCAAATCTGCAACAGACAAGTTTATGACAAATCTATTTAATGCTCTCAAAGCTAAATAGATACCCTGTGAATATTCACCTGTATTATTTATTCTTCATGCGATGTCTTCAAAATCATACTGTAGATCTATATCTCTGAGTCTGTTTTCCAAAAAAAACCATCACAAGTTATCTCCCTTATTGAAGTTATTCTAATCAAAACAAAACAATCCATAAACATGTGCTAACAAGCATAAACTCTATCTTACAGATATACAAACATTGCAGGTCTGTCATGCAAAATATTCAAATGCTTTATCATTCAATCAATCCAAAACAGACAGCCTTCTTTTTGAGGAATGCATACTGATCTGTAAAGACTAAAAAATACATGCGTTTAAACAGAGATTTGGTGGACATTATCAATTACTGGGGGAAGAAATGAGCAAAATCAACAAAATGAGTTTACTTGGTGTCCCAGAAGAAGCGGAAGCCTCCAGAGCCATACAGCGGCAGCTCTTTAGACTTGTCCGAGAGAGACTCCAGGTAGGAGTGGTTCCCATATGGGACCAGCCGGTATCTGTCAACAGAACAAAATATAGTTCAGATCATACACATCATGCCAGTGTATTGTATAAGCTTGAAGAGAAGCCAGCCAAAAAGTAGTATTTGGTAAAAAAAATGAAAATAAAAAATAAAAATTTAATGGCAGACTTTAACAAACCTGATGGCATTAACCGTCATTCAATTTGGGAATGATGATTTTTCGTTCCATTTAAAATAATTTGAAGGGTTTTGTAGCAAACTATCTTTCCCTTGTTTCATTCTGAATCATCAACTAGTGTTTAATTAAAGGTTGGTTGATATCCTATTTATCATAAACGATGAACATAGTCAACATACTCTAGTTGTAGAGAGATAATAGGGTGAAATGAATGCATCATATTATGTTAAACAATGGAGAAATAGTGAAATGACCTCTGACCTCTGGAATGTAAGGTTCATCTTCCTGGCTAGCGAGTGGAGGAGAAGAACGGTCTGTCCCCACGCTGCATTGATCTCATTCCAGTCAACCTGGTGGAAATAATAGGTATAGGATGAGGCATAAAGGGAACAGTAGGTGTGATGATGCTTTCTTTTTGCAAATACTTATGAACAGTAAGAGATTATTTAATCAAATTTCTGACATAACAGGTGGTTTGCTCCATACTGAAATTTTTCTATACATGTAATGGAAAGGAGATAACTTTTCAGGTCAGTTTCAATATCATTTGATAAATTCATTCAAGACCTATCAACTCTACCTTGTTGCAAATTTTATCTGACATTGCTCCATATTATTCATGTCAGATTACCTTTGCATTCTAGGCAATCAGAACCAAGGCCAAAAAGCTTTTGTACCCTAGCAGTCCTCTCAATTAATTGTTTGAATTAATGGAAGGTTAAAAGTCACTGACATTGTCACCTGATACGAGTCCTATAAAGCACTGTTCAGATGTTAAAATGAGTGTGAAAGCAGATTCAAGAGATTCATTGAGAAGAACACAAAGAATAACACTTACTGGAACACTAGGTAGACGTCCTAGCCGGAAGTTGTTTATTGTGCCAAAGTGTCCACTGTGCCTGAAACATTTAACACACTTTGTACTGGCAGATCAGTCTATCTTATACTCAAAAATATCAAAGCATATTCAAAATCAAAAGGTAATCAAACCATGCAAAAATATATTCGTAACAGAAATTTTTTACATTTTTAGTTCCTTTGCAATACTCACCATATGTGAAAGGTTGCATTAAACACGTTGGTTTTCTTCAGTTTATCCAACTGGGCTTGTGCATACTTCAACTGGTTATCAACACTGAAATATTGAAGGGAAATCAAATGAAGTTTGACATTTCTCAATTCTTCAAAGTCATTAAGCTTGACTAGTGATGAATCAGAAGCATATTTTCTTAAGATCTTGTAGGAAAAACTTTAAATTAAGAAATATGTTTTACTTAGATAACGAAACGCAGATAGAGATAATATTGCCAGGAATAGGAATAGAGCTTGTACCTCCTCTGCTCATCCTCCAGTTCCAGGGCTTGTCGCTTGTACTCGTTGTAGTCCTTTCTGTATCTGTCATAATCAGCATAACCATTAATGATCATGATACACTGCATAATTAGTATCTGGTATAAATGTCTACATACAATTACAAAGAATGTGTTTGAAGACTCAATTTAAATCACATTTATAATCAGCATACATAGGATAGAGATATCAAGACTTATGCCGTCTTACTCGATTTTCAATATCATGATTATTTTTGAAAATAACATATCGAGAACATTAATATCAAACAAATTTTATTAAATGTAGCATATTTGTTATTCTGTGATTTGATGTGATGACTGCTTCCTGATACACTTGCTTTAACTTGAGCCTGTTGCTGACTTGGTGTACCTAAGTCTACTCTTAAGAGTATGTATACACCACTCAAACGAACCAAGCAAAGACTGCAGAACAAGGGAAACAACTCTATGACCTACTTCTCCTCCTGCTGTTCGAGCTCCTCAGCAGTGCTCCTCTCCTTGTCAATGAGTTGAGCCAGCTCCTCCCTCTCCCGCTCCACACTGCAAAGCTGCTGCTTCAACGTCTCCTCCTCCGCTTGCAGCTGTACCAACATACCAACATGGCAACCAACAATGAAATAGTGGCCTGGCTTCTTCCCCTGTCCATCTTTATTTACTTGTTTTCCTAATATCCTTACTGGCTTGTATCTTTTATTAGCATTAGGACACCAAACAGTATTCTCATTTTTTTCCTGCCCATATTTATTTTTTATGCAAGGGAAATACAGTGTAGGGAAGCAGGGGAAATAAGGAGCATGCTTTATAATATCTACCAGGTCCAATTTAACACAGCACTATGGTGACCAGGATTCACTAAGATAGTCTTAGTGCAATGTTAAAGGATGGCACAAAGGAAAACTTTAGTTCAGTGTATAAAGGTATTTTTGTACAACGACCCTTGATAGAGAGATTTGGAAGAACCTATTGAGTGTATACATAAAGAGAACATCAACCATCAACCACCGACCTGTTTGAGTTCTCTATCCAGAGCCTCCTCATCAACCTCATCTCCACCAGTACCCAGCTTCTCCAGGAAGTCTCTGTAATATCAAACATCACCATATCATACTTTCTTGATATCATTTATCCTTCATTCATAATAAGTCAATTCCCACTATCACAAACACACACCTCTATAAACCCCTCCCAATATCTGTTTTCAAATTGCATACATATATTATTACCCAAGGAAGTGTGCAATGACATTTATGAGACAAGTGCAAAATAAATAATTTGGCAAAATAATTTCTTACGTCATATGATATATTTCCGGGTATAATATATTTATTCAAATTTAATTCAATGACAATATTCCATAAACAAACATCGAAATTTAGTTTTTTGCATTGAAACACACTGCCAGGTAAAATGGCAAATGCACATGTGTTCATTTTTAAAATTATGCCACTACTTGTCTGTCACCTTATTGGTATTAAACAGCAGTATAAAGTCACCTGTAATCCTTGCACTCATCTTCAGTAACTTTAAGCTGCTGGTCAAGTTGATCAAGAAGGTTATCTGTACATTCCTGCATAACACAACATCATCCATTATAATACATCGGGCAGAGATTTTTTTAAACCATATCATGAAGCAGAATTGGCAAAATAGACTTGTTGAATTATTAGACAAAGCATTTGTAATACAAGGTTTCCTTGTTCATTCCAGTAAGTGCTCAGTTCAAATAATCAGTCAGTCAGTCAACTGTATGATCTGATCTGCTAGGTGAGTTCGAGGATTTTGATTACTGTTATCAAGTATAAGTGGCAATGATCACTTTGGATGGGAATTTTGGGATATTTACCCATTGATGTATCAAGATATCCGATTATCAATACTAATGAGCGGAGAAAGTCTTATTGCAAAAATAAAAACTAATATTTTTCTTCTCAAACATTCCATTGCTTTCTCTGAAAACCCCATTATGTTAGGCCAAGGGAAGATTTTTCTCCCTTTGATACGTTGAACCAGGGTGATCCAAGAAGTGGTAGTGTTTAGTGATTAGTGCTTAGTAGCAGCTGTGAAAGTACTCCCCTTCAGGGTAATAATGTAGCAATTTGAGCATGTCTAAGGATGTGTAAAGGGCACCCTATAAGTACCGGGTATGCACATTATTATTGTTATTATAATCTAACGCTACATTATCTTCATAATAATCATCTGACCTCACAGAGGGGATGGTCCACATCAGACTGCCCTGACATGATGTCAAACAGGTAGCTCGTCACCTAGGAGAGGAGAAATACAGAGTACATGTCAACAAAATCAAAATATATAAACATCAAAAATATTAAGAAAATTGTCATTGAAGTCAAATGCTTGAAAACAGCATAAGGATCTTTACCAAAATCTTGCTTATATGTACAATTTAGAAGTTGATCATCCATAGAACTCTTTGTCTTTTTCATATCTCAAAGCTCTAAAAATGCCTCTCAAACAACTTAACTGACATCAAAGGTTATGGTAATGCAAGGGTTAAAAAAAAAAATTTAGTTATTCTTTATTGCAAATAGGGCAATTTCTAGAGTTTTCTATATCTATAAAATGTCACAATGTAACAAACAGCGTTACCTTGAGCCTGTGACTAAGGTTCTCCATACTCCCTGGGCCCGTCTCTCCTAGCAGTGTGAACTCCTGGCTACTGTCAACCTCCCTGCGATATATCACCAGACATTAGCATACAGATGTATGGTGGGTACCATAAGGACCAAATATTTAATAATAATAATAATAACACTTTATTATCCTCAGTACATGTACATATTGGAAATTCGATTTGTGCCCATGGCACCCGGCAGCCATGGTGCAGCGCCAGTTAATGAGTTGTTCTGACTTTACAATGCTGAGTGTCAAGCAAGACAGCAAACTCCCACTTTTAACGTCTTTTGGTTTGACGCGACCGGGAATCGAACCCCAATCTTCCGGGTGACGAGCGGACACTCTACCACTGAGCTACGCCCCCGGTCATATAGATATATTCATGTAAACATATTCAAAGATTAAAATGATACAAAGCCTATTGAACTAAAAAAATAGAGCCATTGGCTCTGTAGCTCATCAGGCATCATATCAAGTTTGCTTTATACAGGCCAGATGAGCTAAAAATGAAACTGATAAACCTATAAAAAAATTACAAAACAAAAGTAACGATTTCGGAATAAATTTCCTTACCCAAATGATTTATTATTATTCAACACTTTCTAGACCGCCAATATCAGACAGTGAAAGAAGTCCACACTAGAATATCCAAGGAGAAATAAATTTGCCATAGACTGTCATCTAATGGAGAAAAATAGGTTTTTAAGATTGTGACCCCTGTGACCCTATTTGGGGTCATGGGGTCACGAAACCTACAGTTTAGAATCCCAATTGGCCAAGGAGTCTACATGCAGTCTTTCAGCTCAATAGACCTTTAGGAGCTAAAAATGATAATGGAGATAAGTTTTTAAGGTTGTGACCCCTGTGACCCTACTTGGGGTCATGGGGTCACGAAACCTACAATTTAGAATCCCCATTGGCCAAGGAGTCTGCACATATCACTTTCAACTCTCTAGTCCTTTTAGAACTGGAGAAGAAGATGAAAATATGTTTCTAAGGATGTGACCCCTGTGACCCTATTTGGGGTCACAGGGTCACCAAAGTTACAAATTAGAATCCCCATTGGCCAAGGAGTCTGCACATATCATTTTTAACACTCTAGTCCTTATAGAACTGGAGAAGAAGATGAAAATATGTTTTTAAAGTTGTGACCCCTGTGACCCTATTTGTGGTCATGGGGTCACGAAATCTACAATTAAGAATCCCCATTGGCCAAGGAGTCTGCACATATCACTTTCAACTCTCTAGTCCTTTTAGAACTGGAGAAGAAGATGAGAATTGGTTTTTAAGGTTGTGACCCCTGTGACCCTATTTGGGGTCACAGAGTCACCAAAGTTACAAATTAGAATCCCCATTGGCCAAGGAGTCTGCACATATCATTTTTAACTCTCTAGTCCTTTTACAACTGGAGAAGAAGATGTATAATAGTTTTTAAGGTTGTGACCCCTGTGACCCTATTTGTGGTCACAGGGTCACCAAAATTACAAATTAGAATCCTCATTGTCCAAGGAGTCTGCACATATCGTTTTTAACTCTCTAGTCCTTTTAGAACTGAAGAAGAAGATGAAAATAGGGTTTTAAGGTTGTGACCCCTGTGACCCTATTTGGGGTCACAGGGTCACCAAAGTTACAAATTAGAATCCCCATTGGCCAAGGAGTCTGCACATATCACTTTCAACTCTCTACTCCTTTTGGAACCGGATAAGAAGATGAAAATAGGTTTTTAAGGTTGTGACCCCTGTGACGCTGTTTGGGGTCACAGAGTCACCAAAGTTACAAATTAGAATCCCCATTGGCCAAGGAGTCTGCACATATCATTTTTAACTCTCTAGTCCTTCTGGAACTGGAGAAGAAGATGAAAATAGGTTTTTAAAGTTGTGACCCCTGTGACCCTATTTGGGGTCACAGAGTCACCAAAGTTACAAATTAGAATCTCCATATGCTAAGGTACCTGTACACAAAATTTCAGCTCTCTAATGTGTATGGTTCATGAGGAGAAGTCGAAAGTGTCAAAAGTTTACGGACGGACGACGGACGGACGGACGGACGCCGGACGACGGGCCATGCCATAAGCCCATCTGGACTTTCAGTCCTGATGAGCTAAAAAATTCTTTTTTTTAAATGTCACATGATTCTATCATTTGTCAAATTTGTAAAATTGGAATATCTTTTATTTAATGTCCTTGTCTTTTGCAGATTTATCTAAGAGGGCACTAAGTGGTATACAACGTGTCTCAGCAGAACATCCTTGACATATAATGATATGTATGATGTATTTCGCTGCACAATCTAATATATATGTTTATATAAACATATATACATCTAAATTGATACTTATGGAAAAAACATACTGGTAAAACAACAAGACAATGATGGGTCACTTCCACCTATGACCATAAATGATGCCAAATATACAAATACAAGTATTTCATGGTTAAAAAAACTTGTGATTCTTGTCTACTGTTGCTTTTTGTTTCACAAAGAAAATACCAATGATTTGATAAATAAACAGGCAACAGCAATAAAGTTAATCAAAAGATAAAGATTTGATAAGAAATTGACATACCCTGAAGGACCAATAACCTTCTTCACAATATTTTGATCCTCTTCATATTGGAAATCCTGAGAAAGCAATCGAGGGTCAATCAAAATTATAAATAACAACAGCTTACATGCCTTCTGTGTGACTTTTAAAAGCATGAAACTGAAAATGTTAGTATAGATATGGAAACAGCCTGTCTGAAAAATTTACTTTATTCAATTCAAAGGAAATACTGCACTGATACAAGTGCTACTGCTTATCAACTGAAATTGGTTACCAATGCTTACTCAAGAATAAATAAATCTAACAGATAGGGTTCCCAAGTTTAAGAAGAAAGTCTACGCGGCTAACAAGACAGTCTAACTGGAACCCAACAGCTACAAAGATCACACAAAATGAACATGATTTATGTGTGCCCTGAAAAAATGCTGTCTAGTCAATTTAAAAAAAAAAAAAAAAAAGTCATTACAATGTCAAAAGCTTTGTTTGAAATTGTACAGTAGAACACGGATATAACGAACGAAGGGAATTTAGTTCGCTATATTATCAGGTGTTCGCTACTTGCGGTTAGCTGTCATACATAGGGCTTTTGAGGGGACTGAAAACTTTGTTCGCTATATCTGATTGTTCGCTATATCCGTGTTCTACTGTATATTCATAACTATATGCTTACAACAGACTTCTCCTTGATAAGCTGATCAGTTTCATCAAGATCAACATTGCCAGCAAGTGGGGCTGAAACATAGAGATCAGAAATGTGATTAGCGTTATCTTGAAATAAAATAGAGATATGGCATGTAGTTCATTAGGATTTGTATGGTTTGATGTAAAGACTCATTTCACCATCTTCATAAAGAATAGGATTCCCTTTCATAGTAAAAAAAAAATATATCAAAAACTTCCATGATATTGTTTTTATAATTGCTATACTGTATTACATATATACTGTATTATATATATATATCAATCTATAATCATAACCGTACATAAAGACCGTCACTTTCACAACTTGTCGTTTAGGATGACATTGATTCATATTGCTTTATGTTATCATTTTGTTGTAATGTTGTAAATTTGAAGACCATCAGAGGAATTTTAACTTGATACTTACAGTAGAGTTTTAATAAATGACACAAAGATGTTTCCCAGGTAGATATTTTGCTTTGCAGCCAATAAAAAACTGTTAAAATTTGCATTCTAATTTTTTTAACATGTATTTCTATTCATAAAATAGTCACCTGTGAGCTCTGTCAGAAGTGGCTGATCGAGAGTTTGAAAAGAAGCGTCAAGTTTCAGTGGCTGTCGGCATCTTTGACACACAAAGCTGACATGGGTGGTTCCAGCCTTCCCTGCTTCTGGCCTTGGAGTAGCCATGATTCAAATGAAATGGATCCGTTACCACTCTTCAATAAGACAATATAAAGCTTACTTGAGACATATTATGACATTTGCTAACGTACACCCCCATTAACAGTGGAAAAAAACATTACATTATGCATTTCCTTGATGTCATTACATTGGACCGGAAAATATCTACTTGACGTTTTGTCGTAAACGTAAACAACACTGTGATAGCCATCACTCACTCAAAATGATAAATCATTATGTTCACATAGATAAACATTAACTAAATCAATGAACAGTAGCAAGATATATTGTATTATAACCCTAAACTAATACTTTAAATTTTTGCGACATATCGTATTTTGGATCAACACATCCGTTTCCAATGCTTCTTTCATTGACGATTTCGTGTCATCGATTGTCACCCATCATCCGAGGTAAGAGAAATTCATACGTTAGTGTCCGACGGTGTCTGTCTTCTCCAAGTCTCCATCAATATTTGAATTAATGTTCAATTTTACAAATTGATATGAAATTTGACGATTTTTTGTCATTTTATGAGCACTTCAATAGCGAAATAGATTCACTGTTTCCTTGTTCTCGGTGACCGACAGCATATCTTATGTAGCTATGACATCTTCATGTGTCATATCTTGTTTGATGAATTAGAATCTTTACCTTTGATTCGCTTTTGAATGTATTAAAGTGTCATTGGTTATATGTCCATATATATAACCAAGAATGCAACAAATAAAAAAAATCATATTTATATCAAAGGACAAATATATTCATGAAACTTAAGTTTTACAAAATAAGAAAATTAAAATATTTAAAAAAATTCAGATCTTCATTCGTGACATCAAAAAATAAATCATAAAAAAAGGTAAGATATAAGCCATAACGATCTATAAATATGGTTGAAATCAACTAGTGAAACAGTTTCTTTAAAACGTCGAACAAAATGGTAAGGATAGTTTTTGTTTAGCATTGACAGTGTATGAAATAAGACCCAGCCTAAGCCCAAGTCGCTTTTTTTCGGGGCTGGAAATTTTTTGAGTTGTTGCTTCATTTTTACCATTATTGACTTCTAAATACCACTAGCCAGCTTTTCATGCTCGATCGTTTCATTCACTGCTATTGAAACTTTTGTTTGTCAAATAACTAATAAGTCTTTTGATCTATTTCATCAGGTCTGAAAGGATAAATTGACTTATAGTGTTAAAAAGGTGTAAAATTTTCAAATTTTTTGCTTTTTCAATATAAGTATTGACTCTAAAGAGTTGAGATAATGATAATTGATAATGATATATCTAAGCCAATGAAGATAATGGAAAAAAATCATTATTACACGCCTGTGTAAGATACCGCAGTGTAATATTTATACGGCAATAATAAACTAGTGTAATATCACAATGCAAGTATGACGTCACAGAAGTGAGCTGTTGTGAGGTCACAATGTAAGCACTTCGTCACAATGGGTGCCGAGTCGCGGAACTGTTAGTTTCAGTACATTTTCAGCAGGTTTGCGTGATTTTTAGGGCAAGTAATAAACAGAATACTAAACTTCCTTCCATTTAATACTATTTTTATTAAACTCGTGAATGATTTGGTATCAAACTTGCTTTCGCTCGTTTTATACAAAATCATTAACTCGTTTAATAAAAATAGTATTAAATGGAAGGTCGTTTAGTATACTCTATTTCTTTTTTTTGTCCTAGTTAAATTGTACCTACGTAAATTGTTTCATGCCCCATGACATCCATGATCCAGAGTAATGCTTGTCCCCAACCTGCAAGATTAAGAAAGCATTTTTGCAACAGCATAACTTTAAAACCATACCCTTGTAGGTTCTTATTCAAGATCCCATTCCTATTGAACACTTGTGGGATGAAGTGTCAAAATGTTTAAACAGGGAGTTCAAGGCCAAAGCTTGAGTTTACCATTCTTCAGGTGTGTTGTCACATCTTCATAAACACTACCAACAGTCCACTTCACTCCTTTCAAAGACAGTCTGTCTTGATTGTGGCTCTGACCAAGTGTAATTGTAAGTTGTAACAGTGTTGATTTTCACCCATTCCTCTCCAGTTGTCCACAGCCCTAGTCATATGGGATTGTGTTGATGATAGGAAGAGACTTGACCCATTTTAATTCAGTGAATTGTGGTTTACCATGATCATTAAGCTTTGTTAATGTGTAATTGGCCTTTGGATCTATGTGTCTAGAATATTGTGTTGAATGTTTATTTATTTGTTTTGTTTCTTATTAGCTGCAGTTCCAATAGCACTTTATTTTTTAGGATTTTAAAAAAATTCTATGTATCTATTGAATGTTAATATTGTTAATTCAGCCCTGATCTGTATTTGGCCTTTGTCTGTTCTACTAGTCTACCAGTCTTTAAACATTTCACATTCTTTTACCAGGTCATGATTTTAACAGAGTATGTGAGTAAATATTTGAGTCAATATGTACTTTGTTGGTTGCTTCACATCCTTCACTTTAGAATATTAATTTCATTGAATGTCATAATGTTTAAAGTAACAAAGCTGAGTATTTTGAGTTTAAACACAAGAAGTTAGCAGCAAGATATCTTGAATCGTTGAGATGTTTTTTGTTTTTTTTGGAGAATCCTTATTTAAAAAATAGAAAACTGATATGCTCTATTTTTGATGATTAAAGTTTTATTATGATTGTCTCACAACTTTGTAAATAATAAGATATGATCAATGTGGAGCAACAGACATTTTAAACATCTCAGTGCCCTGCATGATCTGTTGCAATTTAAAAGCACATGTAGATCAACATTTTTAGTTCAATGCTCTTTCCATAGTCTCTGAATACTAGCCAAGTCCTAAATGTCATGCCAAAGTTTCTCTATAATTAGGAAAATACTTTGAAATTGAGCTTCTTTCATCATTTGAACAGGAAGCCTGAGAGACTTTACAGACATTGTTGAAATATCAATTACTAGTACATTTCAGTTTATCAAAGTTTTCAAGGAACTTCCATGATCTTTGATTAAGGCTTTGCTTCCTTGGTATGTTTGGATTGATTTCAATTCCTCATGGCAATTTCCGTAGTGTATAATACTTGTTTCCATGGCAACTAATTGGATTGTTAGTACATATTGATTCTAACAGAGCCCAAAGACAGGATAAAAGTTGCAGGAAAGATTTTCTTTGCTTAATGAGATTTTGGCATACATTGGCATGATGATGTTGTTGCAAATATAAATCAATTAAGAGAACTTTGTTATTAAATGATTTTTAATCAGATTTTGCTAATGCTTCTCAAACAAAGAATTAAATTCAAGTTTTTGTTATTTGAACAGGTTTTCTATTACATCTTTATTTTTTCACGTGTTAACTTTATTTGTGATAGAGCTGTGTCCATCTGTCCATCCAGCCAAACTTTAAAACTATAATAATGTCTTAGGTTATTGAGACTTGTTACTTTAATCAGTCAGCATGTGTAGTATATCTTTTGGAGATTTTCAACTTCTTTGGATTTTGGAGACATAACTTAGAATTTGCTCCGGATCATAACTCAAAAGCTATTAGTCCTAGCTCATTGAACTTGGATCAGCCAGCATGTGCCTTTTGGAACTTTCAATTATTTGTACATCTATTTTTGGGGTTTCATTTCAACATATGACTTTGCCCTTTATATAAATCTTACATAATTTTAAGATAGATAATTTGATTATTTTGGGACTGATGGTGTATAAATGTCATGTTCTGATGACTCTTGTTAAATGAGCCATTGCCTATATATCAGTAGTAAATTCTAAATTTCAATCTCCAAAATGGCCCACCTCCCTGGCTTTCCCAATCCTTGGGCTCAGCATCAGATAACTCGTAGAGTAGGATTGAATGCTGCAATATTAATTTAGTGATGTACTGTATGTGATCATTTGGTCATTATTTTAGCCAAAAGTTCCAACTGGTCCATGATAAATCTACAAATATGACCTGCTGAGTTCAGGGACTTGCTAGCACCAGGTAAAAAACCTTGCATCAAACAACTCGCATAAATTCAATATCTAAAATTCCTTTCAAAATTTTAAGAGCTTTTGAATCAGGACTCCAAGGGAAATTTATCGCTGATTGGTGCTTCAGTAGTAATGCATACCATGCAGGGTTTTACGGGACGCAACTTTCCTGAGTATTTGACGCAGAAAATGTCAGAAGGACCCCCAAAAACTAATCATGTGGGTCCTCTGTGACTCAGTATTATTCTGATACAAATATCTAATCTTTCAATGAAAACACATTTCAGTATGATTTTCATGTCAAGGTGGTATTAAAACATCAACAAATAACCATCCCATTATAGGCAATTCTTTATCAACCTTTCCATCAAGTATGAAACTTCTATAATGTTTTTAAGGACTCCTGAAATAGGAAAAGGGGTCCTAAAAATATATGCTCTGAGTCCCCAGGACTCTCAGTTTTGATTGACTATGTAAAACCCTGACCATGTAATAACAGTGAATGTTTTTATTGCTTTACCCACTCACTGACTTTCAATGAAGGAACAATTGATAATTTTCATACTTGAGGAACTTCAGCAAGCTCAAGGACTTAATAAGTGTAGCATTATTGCAAGATATTTTTTATTGACTTTTTTCCGTTATGAGAAGAGTTTAAGCTAGTGATCAATTAGGCACTGTAAGTGGATGGACATTAGGGGTTTATTGGTTGAGTCTGCATACTTCAAGTAACCTGATTGGATAGTTTAGACAAATCAATAGAGCTATATAGCTCTTACCTGCAAGCACCTGACACTCTGTTATCTTCCTACACACAGGTGACATTACCTTGCAGGTGAGCACATTGTTTTACTTACCTTTGTTTCATTATGGAGAATAGGTATAATAGGAACATTCTGTCTACATTGTATGTTCGAAAACATTGTTTTACCTTGGTTTTCTAGTCAGTGGAATAAGTAAAAATGATACAAGTTGTATTGATGTTATTGTTGTTTAATGGGCTGTTTGGGCTACTCATTTGCAAGTTCTTTGAGTTTTACAATATTGCATCAGTTTGTGATCATGAGGAAGTTGCATGCCTGTGATATACATTGCAATCATTATTCATTTGTTAACATTTTTTTCATTAATTGATACTTTTTTGTACAAGTCAAAATTAAAAAATGTTTTTGTAAGAAAAATACATATAAAAGACAGTTTCGTTACTTATAAAGTATAGGGTTTTGGTATGAGGTATCGTAAAGGAAAATTTTGCTCATGGGTGTTGAACTTGCATAGACAGATAATTTATCTCATTTTCAAAATCAACTGTCCACCCACAAAATATACAGTTTTATGACAAAAATAAACAAACAATTTTAATCATATTTTGAATTCTTTTATTTAGAGCTTATTTGCTTGTGGAACTGATAGATTGACAATTGAATTTTTCAAAGGCTGGACATTCAGGTTATTGTATATTATACAGCATTTGCTTTTATCAACTGTTAAGTTCTTTACCTAACTTCACTATCTTTCTGCTTTGCTATGAACAATATAAATTGATTTTAATCTCATAAATCCAACCCTAAAGAATGTTGAAAATTAAACTGTCCCTTGCCCACTGAAATGTCACATATGGTTGCAGCTGCAACCACAAACTTCACAGGGGTTCGATACATTTTATAAAATTGCCAATTTTGTGGATATAATTTAAATCTTAAATGATTTTGTCAGATGAACCACATGGGATATTGAAGTCTGACTGCTCTACTGTAAGTCGTGATACTTAACATGGAGGTTTTACATAAGCTTGACTATTGATTTAATCTCCTTCTTGATGATGTTGTCATGTAAAGTTTAAATCTTAATAACTTAGAACCATGTCCTGGTCCAACTACAGTCACTTTGCAAGCAGAAACTGGTAACACTATTAATTCATGATTTTATTATTCACTTCACAAAAATGAAACATTATGTCTTATTTGATGCTACTAACTTTTGATTTAACTACTTATGTTTACCATACCATATTGCTGATTTTTTAATTCTACCAATCAGTGGCTGTGGGTTTTGGGCTTTTTTATCGTAATTTCATATTGGAATAATAGATTTTTATAAAAAAAAATTGATAACTCTTTATTGACCGCAATACAAGGTGCATTGGAAATTCATTTTTGTGCATTTTGCACTTGGCAGCCATGGTGCAGCGCCAGTTAATGCGTTGTTCTGCCTTTACAATGCTGAATGTCAAGCAAGACAGCAAGAACTCCTATCTTTTAACGTCTTTTGGTATGACGCGACCGGGAATCGAACCCCGGTCTTCCAGGTAACGAGCGGACACTCTACCACTGAGCTACGTCCCCGGTAACTACCTTTACATGTGTTCATTTAGTCATTTACGCCACATTACATGTGTTCATGCAGGGAGTAATTGCTTTATTGATGTTTACTGTCAATGTTTGAAAACAACTGACATGATGGGGATAAAAAGACATGATTCATGGGAATGTGTTTCAGAATTATTTATCTCCATGGCAACAATCAATATCAATCAGTTTACTCAATCAATTTACAGTGATATTAAATTTGTTTTTTGTTGACAATTCAGGTCAGTTGTCAGGGATATTTTACCAAGTACAGATATTTTTGTAAGTTTTGATCATTTAAAAGCAAAATATATACTTTTTGAAGATTTTGCTTTTGTTATAATGTTTGTTTATCATTTTTGTATAATGTTCAATTTTTGGGAGTATAAATTTATGATTATGGTAGCTCATCTTTAATAGTTTGATAGAATCAGGTCACAAGATAATTATCATAAATCCTTGATTAATAATCTAAATTGCCTGCCTTGAATAAAGGATAAATGCCTGCATTGAATAAACACTAGGTCTAAGGCCTTGTAGTGATAGTTAATCCCTTGCTTGAATGTTTGCCGAGAATGTTGTGGCAATGTTAGAAAACTTACGAACATCTCTTTTTTTCTAAGTATTTCTGGTATGTTTACATATTTATGAAATGCATAACCAATGCTTGGAGACTGTTTTCAATGTCCACAATAATTAATTCCCCTTATGAGAGTGGTTTAATTTTATTTTATTTTTTTGTCAAATTGCAAAAAAATTTAGATTCTCGAAAATAATGATAGCCTGTCACAAATGTCTACCTTAAATAATCGCTGGGTCAAATGGGTGGTAAGAATTAATAGTTTCCAGGCATTTGTTCAAGGCTGTACAGTACTGCTTCTCTTATTTACTGTTGTTTAATAGCATGTTTTGTTGTAAAAGCAGTTGAAATCTATTTAAGCAGGCATGTTTGCAGCAACAATGAATTGCAAAATTTCCTTGTTAAAAACACTGCTTTACATAAGAGTCAAGAATACACACTATTTTGCCATTGGCATGTAATCTATGGTTGTTGTCTGGTTGAAGGTGTAGTAAACAACATTACCCAAGAAGAAGCATCTGTTCTGATTACAACTTTTCCTTGTTATAAACATGGTTTTACATAAGAGTCAAGAATACACACTATTTTGCCAATGGCATGTGATTTACAGTTGTTGTCTGGTTAGAAGGTGTAGTAAACAACATTGTGTAAGACTAAGCATCAGGTATAATAAGAAGTGATGGATATTTAAATGCCCTATGGATGGTATATATGGTTCTATTAACTTTATTTGGGTGTCTATGTAAATTTATGCCCTGATTCATTGGAATGATTTAGGCAAGGCCCCATGTCGGCGACATCACCCAATGGTGGAAGCAGATGATAAACTTCAACCTAACAACATATGGTTAGAAGAAAACAGTTTATAGGTTTGACAAGTTTGCTTATGTCATGATCAGATACCAGAGTTGCATTTTATAAATATTTGTGGCACCTTTGTAAGTAAACCAGTTAATAACTGTGTGGAGTGAATAACAATGAGTTTGGAACCATAAAGATACCCTCAATAAGATAAGAACATTAAAAAATATTTTTATGATCAAAGGGCTATGCCTGTTGATTAGATGTTTTGATATTATTGTATTAGCTTCAGGGTACGAATGTACTTAATATATGTCTCCAGGCAGTTTCATTGACAAGATCTACCAGTGTATAGGGAAAACATAGAAAACACTTAGTATAAATAGCCCTTTGCCAGTCTAAATCTAAGCCTGAAGGTAGGTGGATTGTTTTACTCCATGGGTGTGAACTACAGTACATCAGTTTACCTGGGCCATCTTACACAAAGCCCTTAGGTCCTCAGGTAGCCTTAGTGCAATGCAGATTGGGAGTTAGCTCAATCTTAGTTAAGGCTGCTTGTGAGAGGATACCAGACTTGTTACAGCTGTCGTCACTAACTGTATAGGTAATGAGCAATTTCATAATGGCATTTTAAAATCAGTTTTTGGTTGGTTGTTTCAATCATCAATCTATGTTTAATCATGATTTTTGGATTTACTGCAAATTAAATATTTAAGATCCATGACTAGATGCAAATTGAGAAAAAACATAGTTTCATTTCTAAATTTCTTTTCATGATCTTTTTGTCAACTAATACTGAATGGAAAATACCTGTAAGTGCAATCCATGGATATAACCGACCAGTGTTTTCAATCGAACAAAGTATATTACCTTATAATGACACCAGATTATATGAAATTTATCTTTTCCTAAAAACTTTGTTCATGCTTTTATTCTAGTCTTTTACCCAATCAAGTGATACAATTAAATCAATTTTACGAAAGAATAGGAAACAGTTGATTGAAAAAACTGTGATCACCATCAGTTTCATTCAAATACACTGACTTTGTGCATTTATTTTGTTATCACAAGGCCTCACCAAGGCATCAGTTACAAGGAGGTCAGGATTGTTTATTTTGTTGCAATTGGTTCATTTTCATAATTTAATGGTTTATGTGAGCGATAGTTGTTTACATAGGTGTATAGAAGTAGTATCATGACTCATTTAACAATACCGTATATTATCTTTTCCCTCGTTAGATAAACTTCAATAATTACATTTGAGCAATTAAAGCGTACCAGCAGAAAACTGACCTTTATATTGTCACCATTTTAGTCAATTAGATTAGAAAAATACTGGCAATTTTCAGGAACAGCAAGTTCTTCTTCTTGAAATAACACTCTTTTCTAAATTTCAGTTGTTGTTCAGTAGATATTTGTTTCAGCAATGAATATTTTTCATACAGCTAATAAACAATATTTTTTAGCTATGGATATATTTGTTCCAGTAATCAATCATATCTAGTTGTGAACTTCTTTGTTTAAGTTGTGAATCTTGGTGTTACAGTTGTGTCCCGCACACTCAGTTCAGCCATGTCATCCCCCTCCATCCGCCCCATCGTCATCAGCGGCCCCTCCGGTAGTGGCAAGAGCACCCTCCTTAAGATGCTCTTCGCAGAATACCCCAACAAATTCAGCTTTAGCGTCTCTCGTAAGTACAACACCTCAATATTTCGTTGTACCACCCATGGTTCGCTAGTTCAGCCGATGCTTGCAGGTTTCACCATAATGCATAACCACAATGGTGTTGCGGGCTTTCTTCCTGCAATAATACTAGCAGCCACGTTATAATTGAAATTCTCTTGAAAGCGGCATTAAACTCTATATCACCTCACCTCACCTCACCTCAATATTTATTTTGAGATAGACCTTCAAGTCTTTGATCAACCACCGAGTAATTGGATTGATGGGGCTATAGAAATATCCACTTCCATATATAAACCAAATTAGAACACCTTCAAAGGACAAATATATTTATGTTATAGTCTCATTACAGTCTATTTACTATCATCAGTGGATCAATGTTAATACTCAGAATGCTTCCTCAAACTGCCAGCTGAGATCAAGAGCTACCAATCAGCTCTCCTGAAAACATTTTACTACTAAAATTTACTATTTACTATTTACTTAACTTCTTTGAGAGGCATTGAGGAAGTTGGAATGACAATAATGCTGAGGAATATATGGATGACAACTTCTTTGTTCATTGTATGCTATGTTTCGACAAATATTCTTGTGTCATTTAAAAACTTAAACTGACCAAAGTAACCAAAATCTAATAAGTACATGGAGTATAAGATTATCAGTTCAAAAGTTATTGTCAAGTTAACCTGTGAAATTTGCTGCGAGGAAAAAAAGTCTAAAATGATAAAAAAGATTATTTAAGGGTTCCTCTTTTTTCAGATACAACCCGAAATCCACGACCAGGAGAGGAGGATGGGAAAGGTAAAAACACCTGGATATAAATAGTCAGGTGTCTTCCATATTCTCGCCGTTAATGGCTGCAATACTGCTCCAGAACTACATTACTGGTGCGGTCTACTTAGTCTTATCAATTTAAACTGGAAATATTTTGCATTATTATATGATGAACGAGTGATCTGTTTTCTGATTGGTCGAGGAAGGTGGTCACCGACAATGATCAAACCTTATGTTGACCGCGGGAAACGTCACGCGAGGTCAACATAACAATCCAATGACCTGGAGCTAAAAATAGCTCGCCACTACGAGGAGCGCCGTAAAGAGTTGCTTCCGAAAAAACTTAAAATAATTGAATAGTTTTCAAAATAACTGAAACTTTCATAAATCATATAATAAAACAGTTGTTGACTTCAGTTATCGGTGAATCCAATGGTTTATTGACCTCGGAAACTTATGTTCCGAGGTCAATAAACCATTGGATTCACCTCAACTGAAGTCAATAATTGTATAATATAAATAGTGTATGAAATAAGGCCTGTCTGCTAACCTATAACCTGGTTGCTTTTGGTCTGGAGGTTTTTCTTCAATTTTACCATCATACCTTTTTAGAACTGGCTGTTTTTCAAGCTTGTTTCACACAGTGAAAAAAACTCTCTCTCTCTTTGATAATCAAGTTAAATGTCTAATGTTTATTTATTTCATGTAGATTACAACTTTGTTACGCGAGATGCCTTCCTAAAGCTTGTATCAGAAAACGGATTCCTAGAGCATGCAGAGTTCTCCGGGAACTGCTATGGAACAAGGTGAACATTTTTTCTTTTCTAATTTTCACTTTAGATCAAAAATACAGATATATAAAAAGTTTAAATGTAATTGATATCCTACCAATGCTTAATCCTCATAAATAATATTGGAATATTTTGATTGACAATCTTGTAAACACTTTCCTAAAACAAAAATGAGTGAGTAAAATATGATCATCTGGATATGATTGTTACAGTATCACAGATTTCAGGAAAAAGATATTACTGTGATATAATACTTGATGCAAATACTGAAATTGGATTTGGAAATTATTATTTATAAAACAAACACTATCAAACAATATTAAGTGTGTTTTTATTATGTTTATTACTTCAAGTCTTTTCCTTTGAAATTGGTAGCCAGTTGTTTTAAATACATCAAAATTTCTTGTACAAAATGTTACTGACGCCAATCTTGACCCTAATGTAAGAAGTATTATGTAATTATGTCTATTACCAAATGCGCTTGAAAGGACAAACAAGGTACACTTACATAGTTGTGTATGGTTTCAGCCAATACCATGTGAGGATATCAACCTAGCAAAATGGGTAAAGTACCTAATAGGATTATTTGACATCCATTGTTTGGCCAATTCACATAAATATTTGCAGTTAAATTTCTCAAGAACACCTGACTTTCGAGAAACAAAATCCTGAAAACATGCACTGTTTATGCATAAGATTGGCTATCCTTAACACTTAGAGAAAACCTAGAAATATCAAGGTTTAGTTATTGATGCAAATCTGTAAGACCATATTTTTCTGACTGTTTCCAGCAAGAAGGCAGTGGACGACATCACAGCTACCGGGAGGATCTGTATTCTAGATGTGGAGATCAACGGAGTCAAAAACATAAAGAACACAGATCTCGTGGCAAGATACATCTTCATCAAACCACCAAGCATGGCAATTTTGGTGAGAAGAAAAAAATCATTTTGAAATATCGATCTGTTAAATTAATGTTATAAATTATAAAGCTGGTAAATTATTTTTCCTGGTAAATGTTTTGCAAATACGAAAGAGTAAGGATCAAAACAGTATAATTTTGTTTTGACATTTTAAAATAATTGTTAACCATTGAAAGAAAAGAATGAATGTATGTGAAAATTTACCAAACTATTTTGAGAATTTCAGACAATAACAGATTATAAGGATGTTTAGTTTCGAAGAAATTGAAAAGCAGTTTTAGATGTATCTACATCAGTTTTGGGTTCTTTGTATAACTTGAATCTGGGATTTTTGGATTTACTAGTCTCAACTCACAATTGTATGTTCTTCTCTTTTCGTACATGAACTACCAAAGAATATCCTGCTGTAGCCTCAACCTAAGCATATTTTAAAGATTTTTATTTTATGTGTCATGCTATTGTTTATGTTCTACACAGAAAAAGCGCCTAGAAGACCGTGGCACAGAGACTACCGAGAGTTTAAAGAAAAGGCTTGATACAGTGCAGGAAGCTCTTGACTATGGTGAGCAGAGTTATCTCCCTTAGCTGACACATCAAAATCAATTTATCTTGTATTTTATCATCCTGCTACATCAGCGTATATGTCTCCGCTAATGCTACAACCTATCCCCTGATATCCTCCTATAGTCTTCTGTCGTATTGCTGACGGGGGGTTGCTCAGCGCTGTTGTCTAGTGATGTCACAGGTGGAAATCTAAGAGCGTGTGATTTGGAGCTTAGCAGGAGACTGCAATGAGAATCAGATTTATTATCTAATAGCACTCCTATTGGTTAATTTGAATCACGAGGTGAGAACGCGGAACGAAGCCACGAAACTAGTTTGCCGCTATCGCTGAAAGGGCATTATTTGATTGGCTTACGACAGAAGACTATTGGAGGATATCAGGGGATAGGTTGTAGCATCAGCGGAGACATATACGCTGTTGTAGCAGGATGGTATTTTATGAGAGTCTGTATGCTGTTTGTGCAGTTGAATTCAAGTGGACTGAGTAACAGACTAGCAACTGTTGATCAAACCATGTTTCATATACTGTATACAAGGGATGTGTGGTATTATCGTGATATTGCATTACAGAGTCGACATGATACCTATCGGTACACACTATAGGAATATATGATATATCTAACATTTGAAAATTAATGTTTTTCATCAAACATGGCAACATAATAATCCATAACATATGTTGACAGAAACGTGTCATCAGAGTTTGAACTTGTGTTGTCAAAATAATTTAAATTTTTTTATAAGCTCATTTTAAAGTCTCCCTTTCCAATTGTTGCTGTTCTACCCCCCTTCTTAAATGAGATATACAAAATGATAAATTTGAAAAGAACCAATATATTGCAGTACATATCACAATATGCTCCTTTATGTATTGCAATACAGAAATAGGAACAATACCCATCCTTACCATATATGTACAATTTTAATTTTTACAGCTGATGGCAACAACTATGATAAGGTGATTGTCAACGATGATAAGGACAAAGCTTATAGGGAACTACAGAACTTCTTGAAGGAGGTGAGAAAAATTTGAATAGAATAAATTTTACCGGTAAAATAAGAAAACATGTAATTTCTTTAACCTTAGAAAAATATGAGTTTTTATAAAATATATGAATGTTTAGACTTTATCTTCAATTATTCTGCTAAACAAGTTGTCTTCAAAGTTATTTAGTATACCTCTACCGGTATTAGATTTGTAAGAATATCATTTGTCAGTTGACATCATGTGATTGAAAAATATATCTGTACACTGACTGACACGGCTATCAGTGAGGAGGTCAGTTTTGTGACAGAAATTGGTGACACTGACCTGAAAAAGTGACTTGTCACATGATTTGACACCTGATTGCATCTGTCACTTGACACTTTGTTTTGACGTAACACATAAAACACATGCATAACAAATCTAAGGGGGAAAAAATGTCAGTATAATAAAACACTTACTTACTCATGTTGAGGTCATTATGTAAAATGACCTCTCCATGAGTAATTAAGTGTATAAGAATTCTCAGCAAGGTTACACAAAGAGTGCAAGGTCAGGTGTCAAGTGATCAACCATAACTGTTATTTTTGCGCTATCTATCTTTCAGGAAGTGATTTCTCAAAATAAAGGGTTAACGACCTAACTCAATGCAGGGTTTAACAGCTATATGAAACGAAATGAATCAGTTCAAATCAGTATTAAAACAAGTGTGTTTGTGAAACACGAATGCCCCCCGGACGCATATGTCAAGTATCAAAGACCTAGCTCTGACCAATCAAAAGTTATGGCCAAGGTTAAAGTTTTTGTGGACAAACGGACAGACGGACAGGTGAAAAACAATATACCCCCGGAATCTCCGATTCGGGGGCATAAAAGTACCACGATAGGACTGTCACTTTAATCAGTTATCTTATTGCCAGACTAAGAGTGATTTCTGTTGTTTCAGGACATCGAGAGTGCTTCCAGCAAGTGAGGGCCTTCACAGAGGAAATTGCTCATATTTTATCATAATCCAAGTTGTTATTATCTACTGGTTGTTACATGCATACTTCCTATTCATAGGATGTTTTAGTTGAGTGTAGGACAATGCGGGGTCAATTGTATTGGATAATATGAATTAATGGTTATAATTAGTTTTAATATATGTACACAAATAGAGATATCACTTTGTTGTTTTAGAGCTCACTTATATACACTAAGCTATCAATGTTAGATCAAATATTCAGATCTTTAGTGAAGTTTATCACATGATATTTTACAACATATTTCAGGAAAATCATAATATCTCTTGGTTGCCAACATTGAGGTAAATACTCACCAATGTGCTGTAAGCATTCATCAAGGTTATCACATCTGTCGAGTTTAACGATTTCCATCACTTGTATTTGTGTCACTGCCAGTTCTTTCACAGACTGTTATCAACCTATGCACATGATGATGAGCTCCTTAAACTAATCTTTTTACATGGTACAATTACATGGTACATAAATCCTTGTTTCATGTTTATTTCATTTTGTTAGTTTTTTACTTGGGTATACCTACATGGCTTGTTTTTAGCAGAAGTTGAGATTTCATTCTCTACGTTTGACCAGTATTTTCTTTCGTGTTTCTTCCATGTCATTCAATCTTGTTATGTTTTTGTTAATGACTTGTTTCAATTAGAGAACAGCCACTTTTGTACTTATGAGGCAGTACAAGAAAAAGATTTTTAAGAAGACAAAATCTCATGGCCATACACCTGTATATTCATTTTATCGATATCTGTCAGAATAAATGTCGATTGTTTCATTATAGCGTTTTATTTGGTTATACTTTATATTATTTTCACCAAGAAAATTTTTACATAAAATATTGTCTTTGCTAAAACATCCAGTTTTTCTGCCATAGATCCATCCTGTAACTGATTCTTTGAAATTATCCTTCCACATGGCAGTTCATTTGTAGTCCTTGATAAAAAAATTATTTCTATTTTAAATGACTTAAGGGCTAAATTTGCTTTAAGGAACAGCCCCTTTAACAATAGGTGCTATCAATGTTGGTCACAAGACATTCCAGGAAATTATATTAACTCTTATTGTGTTATAACTCTCCGATTTAGTATTTCTATGCATTTTGGTTTACATAAAATGAAGGATTGCACTTTTCGAGGATTATTCATGTTAGAATATTAAGCTTTTGAGATGTCAAAGTTGTCAAAGACATACACACTGTTTTAAGATTTTGTTGCTTACTCAACCAATTGACAAATATCAAGGACCTTTTTTCCTTTAACCAAAAACTATATATTTGAAATAAAATAAAATGACCATTTAGCTTTATTTTTTAAATAATTTCATAAATCATCATGTTTTCAAATGAGTGTGTATTTCAGTCAAATGATGAACTCAAAGCATAAGAAAGGTTATGAGGGTTTTTTTAAGTCGCCTTTCAAAATTAAACGATTTAAAACAGGAAATATCACTGGAAATCACACCTAACGAAATAATTATATCCAGATTAACTAAATCTGATAACTAGTCTAATTGTCAAACTGTAAAAATAGTCTTTGATCTTTCTTTATCTCATTCCACACCATTTCATATCAACATGGGTATCTTAAAAAAACTACTTTGCAGCATAATCCACATTAAAGTCGTAAAAAGCGCAAATAAGAGCATATCTAGGAACTTTGAAAAACATAGCATCACCAAAGATATATTCTCCATTTACTTTAGTTTGATATTGTCTTCTTTCTGTTGTACATGTGAATTTTATGTATGTACTTCACGACCCAGTGATTCAGCATGTTATGTCCAATATATCAAGTGTATTATGATTGAAAATGAAACGAACGAAAATCCTTTTGACTAGCACATTTTATGTGTCCTGATAAAACTTTAAATTCCAAACCTCTAGAGTGTTTTGTAAAAATTATCTTATATATATACATACTATATATCTTGACAGTTGTTCTAGTTGTCAGAGTGCCTTATTTTAGTAAGGAATTGTAAAGAACTGACAGGGTTGCTGAACTCACCTTGCATCACATTGTTCGCTAGAGAATCATTTATTTATTATATAAGTACACAAATAAAGTTTACATTTACAAGTTGTTTTTGTTTTCTTTATGTGATATGGGACTCTGTGTATCCAACAGTCGAATAGTTTTTCAGAAGTCAATTATGTGACTCGCAATCTTCGCATTTTCTATGGCTGTAAACTTATGAGTTAAAACTCCATGGTGTCTAATAATTTTTGGCTCATCTGGCCTGTAAGGCCCGATGGGCTTATGGCATGGCATGGTGTCCGTCCGTAAACTTTGTGGAATTTCATCTTCTTCAGACTTCTCGACTAGTGAGGATTGAAAATTGTAGCTTTGGTGGCCCTGTGGTCCCTTATAAGAGTCACAGGGGCCACACCCTAAAAACCTTTTTTCATCTTCTTCCAGGAGCAATAGGCCCAGAAAGCTGAAACCTTGTCAATATACTCTTTGACTAGTGAGGATTGTGATTTATAGCTTTTGTGGTGCCTAATAAGAGCCTCAGGGGCCACACTCTTTAACCTAATTTTATCTTTGTCTCAAGAAGCATCAGGCCTTGAAAGCTGAAACTTTGTGTGCAAACTCCTAAGTAAGATAAGGAGGAAATCAAATTGTATATTTGGTGACCCTGTGGTCCAAAGTAAGGGAGGAACCACATTTGCCACACCCTAAAGCAAAATTGATATGAAGCCTGATGAGCTACAGAGCCACTGGCTTTATTTTTTGTATCTTTACAAAATATGGTAAAATGTTAAGATTTGCTTTTCTGAAACATAATTTGTAAATTATATGACTCAACAGTCCAAACAGGTGTTTCAGTAACACATATTTTTCATCTTGTGATTGATGGAAAATCTTTTAACTGTATTCCGTGTCTCTTGATATGATCCTTAACAATTGAACTATGCTTGATAATTACCTTTCCCGCAAAATGAGTCCACCACCAAACTTAATAAAAAGTATTACACAAATGTATGTTCATATCTATTTATTTCATCCCCCCCCCCCCAAAGTAACACCTGAAATATGTATACTTTCAATGCATAAGATGTCAAGCAATGTAATAGTTTATCAAAATGATATACTGACACTAAATATTAAAGCAAAATGATGATCTACACCATGACTGACATATTTAATTTTTGCTCAGCATATACCAATGATCTTAATCCAAAGACCTCAACTGGAGTCTTCTCCTAAATCTTCACCACATTCAAACCTAACAAAGTCCTTCACAGCCAAATTGTTTCTCTCCAGAACCTGCTCAACAGTAACACTTGGTTCCAAAAGGAATTCCTGCAGGATTAAAGTGTCCTCGTCCTCCTGACCCTTCTCGACCTTGTCCTCAGAGTCTTTTGTATCCACTGAGTCAGAGCCTGAATCCTTCGCATCTCTTTGTTCCGTTAATTCCTTCTCCTGGTCACTAGGATCGCCAACACGTTTTGGGTTCATCCCTACAACATGCTGACCCAGCTGTCTGCACACCTGGTCGAGACTAAGGGGAGATAACTCTTCCTCGTCAGAGTCCGAGGATGAATCGGAGGATGAGGATGAAGAGTCTGACTCTGGCAGTTGCTGAAGCTCAAGAAGAGCCCCGAACTTCCCAACCTCACACTCCGAGTCTGTGCTCAGTGCTGGACCTGAAACAGTTGCATATTTATAAGCTTTGAAAATCTTTTCTTGCCTAATATGATATTGCCTTGAAAATAAGGTCATGGTGATCAGAATTGACTGGTGTCTTCATAATACCCCAATGTAGGCTGTGACCAAATGTTAAGACATTAAGTGCAAAGATTCATGAGATATCGCATTAGCAAGAACATGGACGGACATCACTGAATACAATGTCCCCTGTTCTGCTTTGACAACACACATAAATTATTTCCCACAATACTACAATTGATGCAATATCTGAATTAAAAATGACCACAAAACCTCTGCTTCAGTGTTTAACATTCTGATAGATAGATAGGACCTAACATTTTTTCTGCACTTAATGCCCACAAAGATTTATTATCCCAGCGCCTGGTTAGACAAGTGGGCTGTACAAAAAAGGAGCAATTACCTGACAGATGAACATAAGATGACAAGAAAGTGTCGTCTGCTGCCCTCAGGTGAACTGCTCTTCTCAAGGCCATGTTCTCTCCAATGTTGCCAACCTCCATGGCAACCAAGTCTGCCAAAGATCGGCCATCTTTACCAGTGACCTTTCCTACAGACCCACTGTCAAGGCTAATCTGTAACAGGGGAACAACAGTTACTGTTCAACAATCAGTTGGAGGCTCTCAAAGTTATTAGGACATTCATAAATGTCCTCTTTTTAATTATTGTTTTCAAGGAATGGTATAAATGAGTTTGTGTTGTACACTTGCATATCTATACTATCTTATTTAACAAGTAAATATAGAGTTACTGATTGTTAAAATTCAGCTGCTCTTAGAAATTAGGAAAGTTCCAAATATTAATCTTCTCACTTGATAGAACCTAAACTATTACAATCCAATAAACATAAAATATAAACATAAACTCATTTGACAGAACCTTAAACAATATCATCCAATAAACATGATATATACACATATAAACACAGAAAATCTTTTAACTGTAGCGAGAGAGAAATAGGAGGTTGTCACTTGTATTAAACAGTTTGTGTCTTGTGATTTAAGTTGATATACCGGTAACTGGGAAAATAGCTTCAACTGTTGCTCAATGTAGTTGCCTTTCAGAAAAGGGCAGCCTAGACGACCAGACAGTTTTAAACATGAATGGACCAGCAAAAGGGCCTCCATCACATATTGTCAGTTCAGAAAAACAATCTCAGCAAGACAATTGATGTTTTTCTATGCGTATGATAATGAACCTAATGACAGTAAATGATTTTAAACTAACCTAATTACTTTTGGTCTTGAATGATTTGTTTGTTTGTTCTTAAATTTTTCATCAAAGTTATTAAAAATACCATTTTTGGAGTGGCCACTCTTCAAACTTATCTAATATACTGCAATAGTCTCAAGGTTGCATCTGAACAATTTTCTGGATTATATGGATATAACAAATGAAGCTGTGGAAGAAAGAGAACTGTAATGTTCGCAAACAGCTTCAAAACTTATTTCTAAATCTCAAAACGTTAAACATGACAAAAATAGTTTGATTAGATCAATCAGTCAAGTAAACATAGCCTCATTAATATTTGCTTTGCTCCGATATTGAGTCTAGCAAGTAACTGGTTGTGTCAATCGAATTGACCAATCAGGGTTCATCTTACCAAGCAGCAATAATCTGCATTCAAACATGACATTCAAATTTCAAACAAATTATAATAATAGTAGCCGCTTGGATATTATTGGATAAATCCATTCGACCACCTTACGTTTCATGTGAGGGTCATAGGTTACCAAAATGTCGGCTGACGCGACCTTTTAGTGTATCTTGTTTGGCTCAGTATCGAAGTGTAACTAGTAATATTGAGGCTAGGTTTACTTAGACTGTAAGATCAAAACAACTGATTGTATTACCTTCTTCTCTTGTTGTTCTGTAAAGTGTTTCTGGAGAGCTTGTGTCAGACTCGTCACAAGACCAACAAATTTGGAGTTCCGTGCAACAAAGTCGGTCTCGCAGTTCACCTGAAAGGTGGTTAAAACTCTCATCAACAATTAACTTTTAAAAGAAATATTTATTAAGTCTTAAAAAAAGTTTTAAGAGATTTAATGTAGCAGACATTCATTTTTTAGCTCACCTTTACAAAGTAAATGTGAGCTTATGTCATGGCGCTTCGTCCGTCGTCCGTCTGTCTGTCCATCCATCCGTCTGTCCGTCCGTCCGTCCGTCCGTCCGTCCGTCCGTCCGTAAACTTTCACGAAAAAGACTACTTCTCCTAAACTAATTCAGATATCATTCTGAAATTGTAGTATGTCATACCCATGGTGATTCCCCACAGAAAGGTAGGCGTTTCAGTTTTGAGAATCCAAGATGGCCGCCATGACAGCCATATTGAATTTTCAATTAGATTTCATGAAAAAGACTACTCCTTCTAAATGAATACAGATATCATTCTGAAATTGTAGTATGTTATACCTATGGTGATTCCTCACAGAAAGGTAGACGTTTCAGTTTTGAGAATTCAAGATGGCCGCCATGACAGCCATATTGAATTTTCAATTAGATTTCATGAAAAAAACTACTCCTTCTAAACAAATACAGATATCATTCTGAAATTGTATTATGTTATACCCATGGTGATTCCTCACAGAAAGGTAGACGTTTCAGTTTTGAGAATCCAAGATGGCCGCTATGACAGCCATATTGAATTTTCAATTAGATTTCATGAAAAAGACTACTCCTTCTAAACGAATACAGATATCATTCTGAAATTGTAGTATGTTATACCTATGGTGATTCCGCACAGAAAGGTAGACGTTAAAGTTTTGAGAATCCAATATGGCCGCCATGGCAGCCATATTGAATTTTAAATTAGATTTCATGACAAAGACTATTTCTCCTAAACCAATCTAGATATCATTTTTATATTGTAGTATGTTATACCTATAGTGATTCCGTACAGGTAGATGTTTCAGTTTTGAGAATCCAAGATGGCGGCAATAGCAGCCATATTGACTTTTCAGCTGCAGATGACACATCATTATTATTAAATTTTAAGCTTTCATCAAGTGATCACTGGCACCATATAAATTCTCAAATTTGAACTTACTAATCATAATTTTATCTTGAATATGGAATATTTAAGATTGTCGTGCAAGTTGTTCTATATTTTTAAGTGTTTCTAAAAAAAATTAAGATGAAAGACAAACATAATTGATTAATTTGTTTAAAATGTTTATGGCAACTAGCTGCAAAAACCAAATCACATTAAACATGTTAAATTTTAAACAATGGTATCTCCCTTATATTCCTTTAAATACCACACATAAGGGGTCAACCAGAGTTCATATATTCCACTATCCTGTCTAATACACATCCCAAGGCAGGCTGCTAGCATCACAGTGGCAGCTGCTAGTCTGTTGCATAATCAACCTGACCCAATTGATATGGTAGAGCATTATGCTATATGGCCATGGCCCATGTGTATGCAATAAAAGTTATGGACTTGTATTCTCATGACAGTGATATGTTCTTTCTAAGAATAACAACTTACACAAAACTTGTCTACAATAAGCTTTGTGTTTAGCAATCTACATGATAAGTTGATGTGGAATAAATATGCAGATGAAAATCGAAAAGGGTTTAGTAAGAAAAGTAAGGAAATTTGATTTGTCATATCTCTCTGTTGATTTGACAATGCAAAAATGTTTACCATTATAGTACTGTATGAGTGTTAAATAAATTGATACTTTAATGAAAGACATCTCATGGTCACTTGACATGTAAATATTATGTGAACGAAATAAACGTGTCTTATGCATTGCTGTGTTTATGACTTTCCTCTCAATCAGTCATTCATTTTCCTTGAAAAATCTGTACTTTTGGGATTCTCAATATCCCATGCAGCATAACCATCAGTGAAATAATCTTGAAATCATATTAATGATTCACTACAAAACAAATGTAAGTGCCCACCATCCTGTAAGTAATGAATGACATTTAAATGGATACACCTAAACCAATCAAGATATCATAATGAAATTAATACGGATGCCCACATAAAAGTAGCATTTTGAAGATTAAAAAGTACAAGATGGTCACCAATTCAGCCATAGATATACAAAAAAGTTATACAAAAACCAAATGCTTGTTAACAAATCATGATTATATCATTCGTGTATTAATGTTTGTTCAAGCTCTAGTCGTTTCCAAAAGAAGACTAGTATTTTAAAAGATAAAAAAATCATGATGGCAGCCATAATCAATTATATAAAAGATGGTTACATGTATAATTAAACCATTTACCACATCATTCATTTTAAGGTGAGCTTCTGTACCCTCGGTACTTTTATTATTAATTATTATTATTCAGGGATTGGGACAGACAATGGGCCATTTTCATGGTATTTGGTAATTTTCTGATTTTTATGTCAATAAAAAAGTTCAAAATTTGAATGAGTCATGCATGGTGCAAATATCCCTGACCCGACTTTCCAAATCACTACATTGAAGTATTCATCTTTTAGCACCAAAATCACCTTATACCAAAAGTCTTAGAACGATGTGTAGTAGACTGACCTCTATCATTGTTGCAGTTTGTTTGTCTCCTATTAACCCCACAAGACCTTGAGACATTGGACGACTCTGTAGCTTGGTAGCTTTGGCCCATCCTTCCTTCTGAGCTTGTTCTCGTAACCACTTCTCCGCCTTTAGAAGAAAATACTTGATTCAATTAGTTTGTTTTGATATGTAGCTTCAATATTTTTCATTTTTAATTCAACCAGAAGTCGATGTAGAAGATGTAGAAGAAGTAAGATAGAGCTTAGAAATCAAACAGTTGTGCCTCCTTTAAAAACACGTACCTATCTCTGTAGACTTTCATCCACCATTTGGAATATTTGGCAATGCGAGAAATTAACTGCTATATCATGCTAAATTGGTAACAAAGTTAAGATATAACTAGTTGGTTGATAGAAAATGAGCATGTCGGTATATACAAATAAGTCATAATAAAAGTAATCAGTTATATGACATTGTTCTTTCATAGTAATGCGTTCAATGGTCGTATAGTTCCTATTTTTGGCTTCATTTCACAGGTTTTTTTTAGTGATGCGCTCTGTTCTTTGTCAAATTGTTCAATCTTGAACGACTACAATGTTATCGTTGAGCTCAATATAACATATTTGAAATTAAGTGTAAAATAATCATGTAATAATCAAATATATACATGTATTGCCAGGAAATTCCTCCTCAATTTTGTTTCCACACAAAAACTTATAGAACCCTTTAATTCTAATTGGTATCATTGATTTATCCAAAATATTAAATGATCAAATATGAATTACACACATGCAATGATGCAATCAACCATTACAATAAAATTCAGTATTGTCTAATAATTTTAATCATTTGATGCCTATCCTAAAATTCTTCCCATAAAAAATAATAGTTGTAACATTTATGTGCATGTGCTTGTATTAACCTGTTCAAAGTCATTATTATACTGTTCAAGGGCTTTCTTGCAGTTGATGAAGGGGAATCCTGTTTTCTTCCTGAGTTTGCTCAGCAAAGATTTGTCCACTCCAGACTGACCAGAGGTCAGTTCCCTTCTCAACTGACAGCTGACCAGTCCATTGACGCAGCTTCTTATTCGGAAACCAACCAAACTTTGCAACATTTTGGATAATCCAAGTTAATAAAACCACTGTCAGAACTGTCGATGCCGGTGCTCACATGTGAAAATTCTAATACTCTTCTATGAAAGAAGACACAAAAGTCCGAAAGGAGCATTCATTGAATGATATTTTTAGAGGCCCTCTTAGGGTTCCGTAAGTTTCACAAAAATATTGACGTAGTTTTCTCATATACTGAAATGGAAATTCAATAGAGCACTTGTACAGTATCACCAAAAATTATATTGATTTTGTAAAAAAAAAAATTCTCGCAATTACTTAATTTCTTTTTAAAGCATTTAATTATTCCTATAGGAAAATATGTACATTATTGCATCGTTTTTGCATGGATATGTTTCAATCAGTTGACAACGCATTGTTAAAAAAACATTAATAATAAGATGTAATGTAAATTAATCTGCCGAATAAACACATGCTTAGTTAATTACGTATAATTATGCATACAATTAAAGATAACTCCATGTGATAACAAATTTCACATATGGATTGTGTTGATTGTGTATTAGGCCATTACGTTAATCCAATTACCAACTGCAATTAACGTATGAATTGATAATTAATTATTTTTCTACGCGGGGGACTTGGAGAATGCGTAATGAATATACGGAACAAATATCCTTTTATTATCTTAATAGCCTAAATTGCGTGCAAAAGGAAACAAAATTTATAAACAAAAATATTTCATTGATATCTAAATCATATTCAGCATCCTGAACAACTCCTGAAAGAAGGTTTATCTTGTCAGTTTTTATGGTAATGTGTGCTCTTACTTTCATATGTTTGAAACGCTTTCCTTTGATCACAAAAAGAAAACAATCACTAGGATGGACATTTTATGATGGAAGTTGAATGATCGACATGTTGTACCAATTATTTTAGGTACAAATATCTTTTTATAGGTTAATTCATAAAGTTTGTAATATAAAGTATAAAGTAGGTACAAACTTGTACATGGGTCTTCCTGCATTTACTTCTCAATAACTTTCATTTGATTTATGGTCTTAAAAAACACTCTATCTGAAATTCAATTCCAATCCATTTTTTCTAGCATATGCCTAAATTGATATATGCAGCGAATGAGTAATAGACAAATCAAAAATAATTAGGCTAAAAGTGAAGGTTTAGAATGTTTAAATATTCAGATTACGGTATTTATTCTATTGACCAAGGATAGCACATACGCTATTACAAATTCACAAATTGCCATATATATGATATTTATATAAAATAAATCCTTTAAAGAAGAAGATAGAATTCACACGCTCCGCTTTAACAAGTCACAAAAAAGCGTTTGAAAGCATTGAAACAATATTTTTTATCACCAAAAAGTCACTAAATCTTTACCACTAAAAAACAGTCGACTTCATGCTTTTTTATGTTTCAAGGTGCGCAAGCTAAAGAAAATAATAACAAAATCATAATTGACCAAGATTAATATGTATCGTTTCCTTTATCTATTTAGTTTTTTCCATTGAAATTCTTTATACTTTTAAACGTAAAAGTGTTTTCACTTGATAACGTATAATGAATGAAAGAGTCCATCAAAGTGAAAAGCATTTCGTTAGAGGTCCCCATGTAACGGGAGATAACTGTTATTGGCACGAATTTCATGCGAGATCCCGTACTCACTCACGAGATGTTCATATGCCATGCTAAGAAAATGGCGGATAGACGTCGAAGAAGACCGAGAGAAGACGGAGGCGAAGATGAAGTAACGACAACGGATAAAGTGAAGGATGGTTCTAAAACTAAACCTACCGAATGTGTTAGTTTGTATTTTTAAATTATTAAGCATCAATGTATCGTTAAATGACGAAATTCTAATCTTGGAACTTGCCGGTAGAACTTTCAGTATCGCATTCTTAGAATACTCACTCTCTTTTTTAAAAGTTGTACACCTATTTCACTTGCTGTGTGTACTAATAATTTCGTAATGTTACCAAAGGAGCAATGATGATATTTACTTCTCAGTTATTTCAGTTACTATTTTGTAACAGAATACTTATTTTTACGATATTTGGATTTGTTCTTTTTGGAAGTGAAATTGACATTGGTCCAAAATTCTTTAACTTTGCTTGTGAGAGGCCTTTAAAAATCCGTTTTAACACAGTTGTAACTTGGTAATTAATCGGAGTAGATTTGTCTGAGGTTGCAGAATAATTTAAGATGCATAATTTTCATGCATAAATATTTAAACATAATAAGCTCAGAATTATATAACGCTTTTAGACAATATCTAATGTAAAGTTTAAAAATTTAACACAACTTTTGTTAGCAAATATAGTATCTATTGTGTACAGTGCTGACGGGTAAAGATACGCACCTAAGAGATACATGATCTGTCATGTCAGGAAAATATAAGATATGAGAAAACCCTATGCCCATGTGAAAGTTTAGGGTTTAGTTGACAGTTCTAATGCAGAATAATATTTTGGAATTTCATTTGTGAAAGACGGTCAAAGTTTTCAAAGGACTACCCCCTATTTTGAGAAGGTCCGGAATTGTAGGCTAAAGATACGCAGGCAGGTTTTGAATACATGTAACATTTTCGATTTTATAATATTTATAGATTTTGAAACTGATTTCAGAAGTTCAAGGAATGACATATTTATTGTAGGATCAATGATTTTGTTTCCATTCACATTTTAAAAGGGAGAAGAGAAAATATTTGATGACAATTGATTTGTAAAGAATTTTGTCAATTTGTACAAACATGTCACTGTTTTGTGCCGCAGTTCAACATCTTACTCTTTTAAAGCAATCTAAAACCTTTCAATATCTTTTGAATTTCAAAAAGATGTTAAGACAACACAAAATTACAAGCTTACACTAAATGTGCAATTATTAGGATAACTTTTATGTAAGTGCGTATCTTTACCCGACACGGCTGTATTACCCACCTACTAAAGTGATGCTTATTCAAATATAAAGATTTTAAATAATCATTTGCATGCATGAAAACACTAGAAAATGAATTCCACACAGAGATAAGTTTCTTTCAAGAGCCACATTTAAAAAACCAAATATGTAATGTTCATATGAAAAAAGGTTTCCATAACATTACCAAACGCTAGAACAAAATTTTGGGATATTTAGACTTTCTTTATTTGCTATTTTGCTTCTTTTTAATATCAACTGTTTTGAAAGTCATTCACAAATTCTACTTTTAAGAATAATCTATTTGGTTTTATCAGAAATTTCATAATTGGTACTTGCAAGACATATATTTGTATTCTTTTTTTTGACTTGTTAAAAATGGCTGAACAATGCTAAACATTTGCTACAGTTAATTTGAAATGTTTTGTACACTTCAAGAGTAGTTTTTCACATGTATTACACATTACTGTTTTCTATAATATAAGACCTTTATGCTTATGTATTGACACATATGTTAAAGAGACATTCTGTGATTTTTATTTTTCTTTGCTTCTACAAAAGTATATGAATTAAAAAAAATCTCACTCATAGATCTCAGAATGGCCATTATATGATAAATACTTGTTTTCAATGAAATCTAAAAAAAAGTCATTCATGTTCGCGGAAGGCAAATTCACACGTCCAATTTAGTGAATTTACATAGATACTAATTATGTAACCAGTCAAATAGTATTTACTCGTAAGTATCCTTCTAATTGTTTTCATAAGTTTTCAAAATGGGTTTGACTGATTGATCCACGTCATTGTCCGGTTTTCGATCACAATCAAGACTTCAAGCCTTCCTATTGTCACTCTATAACATTGATTAGATTTAAAATAATACTTTATTGCAACAGTCAATACTTCTCGATCAAATCACATTAATCATTAAATGGTAAAGTTTGTCATATGTGGCCCTTTAGATTAGGTAGAAGAAAGGAACCAAATATCTAAAGCCATCCATTAATTAATGATGGAAAATTTAAAAGAATTCTTGAATATAATTTTAATCACAAGTTAAAATATATCAAAAGATCCAACTAAAATAAATTTTTCGTGTATAATTGATAGAGCAAAGTATGATAGGATTTGACCTTCGACATTATCAGGAAACCCTTTGAATAATAGTGTTTTAAATTATTCTGGACTTTGAATCCATAATGTTAAAATGTACATGTAAATTAGTAAATCTATTCCCAAATATACATGTGTGATAAAACTTAAATGAAAATTAGTGAACCAGAAATACATATTTGTTGATTGAGAAAAGGAATGACTTATGTCTTGATTTTATCAATGATCAACATGTATTTGATCAAGAAAAGTTTTATATTTAATACTAATTATTTTATTATATTTTTCAGGAAAGTGAAGGAGAAGGAGGTAGGTCCGATTATTTCGTTATAATTGAATTTATTACATCTTTTTAAGGGATGTCTCAAAATTGTTTTAGTTCATATACCCTATACCCTATAAGGGGAAAAATAATTAGGACGTTTTTTTAGCAGTTTGAAATCTTGTCTTTAGTTTTTAATATGTATTTCTAAATGTGTTTTGTTCTTTTAGATGCTCTTTCTGAGTATGAGAGTGCATCAGAAGACAAAGATAAAGAGGTAAGTATTTTTTTTCAACTTACAGCTTGCAATACTTAAACAGTTTTGTTGACGAATGCCTTCCAAAAGCATCATATAACATAATTGGAAGTATTTGGAGATCGTTGATACAAGTTGAGAAGATTGAAAAGACTGATTTGTCCTAATTTTTATAAAAGCAAGGTTCACCATCAAATGTGTTTTTCTTGCAAATTTATCAGTCAATTGTCAATTTGTATCATGTATCAAATAACAATATAAAATAAATCTCTTCACATTTGAAAATTCATGTATCAAATAGAAAATAAAAGGTACCCTCACATTTGTCAAGTAGAAATTTTATGAAAGTAAATCTCTTCACATCTTTCAAATTTATGTAAGAAGAGGGGTAAATATAGTTAATAATTATGCCATATCCTTTGTTTATGTCTGTTGAATCTACTCCAGATACCATTTACACTATTTTGATTGTCTGTAGGAGGAAGGAAGTGAGGAAGAGACTGACTCGGAAGAAGAAACCGAGACCGATGACGATGATGAAGATGAGGAAGAAGAGGGTTATGACGAGGACGTCATCATCGAGGATGACGGGAGCTGGGTAGAGGAGGAGCGTCAGAGTGGAGATGGAGAGGTAACATTTGGTGTTTTCAGGATTGATAATGGAAACTGACTTTACACTTGGTTGCATTGCGATTGCACATTCCTCCCCTTTTGAACTCGTTATCAAGCTTTGATCAGTAGGCTTTGGGGATATTCATTTAGCGCAAAAGGGGTATGCAACTACCGAACCAGTCAGGTTACTACTTCAAGCATTCTAATAACTTCTGTTTCGTCACAGATCGATGGCTTCTTCATGAAATTGCTCTCTCTTATATACTTTCTAATGTTTAACCTCATTAGCCGGCAACTAGTATCCTTCATTGGATCCGTGTAGTGTCATGTCAGTACCTCATCAAGTCAAGTGGACAAGCGCCTCCCCTCATTTAGCAAGATATTGTATATGTATAAACGATTATTAAACATGTAGAATATTTAGATCTTAATCAATTTATACTTTATATTTTGTTTATCATTGCATAAGTGTCCTTCCACCATTTTTGATAATAAATAAGAAAAACATGGTACTTCATTGTATTTTTCATTGTGTTTTATGTCCAGAGCTTATTCAACTGACTGTACAAATGTTCATTAGAATATAAGAAAATAAATAGTGCACATGATGAATTAATTGGATTGTTATTGTATCAAACAAGTTAACAATTGTCAATGAATGCCCTCATAATTGTTAAGGAACAACAAGAAGATGGTAAAAATCTTGATGATGATGAAGATCGAAAGAATCCTGCCTACATCCCAAGAAAGGGGGCATTTTACGAACACGACACTCGTATGCACGGAGGAGGCGGGGGCGGAGGGACAGGGGAGGAAACCCAGGAGGAAAAAGAGGATGAAATGAGGTCAGCGTCTGTTTATTCTTGATATTAAATTTTGTTGAAAATTTTTCTTAAATGATTTCTATCATAAATGTTATCTGAACTTATTTATGATCACTTATAGAATTGACAAAAATAAGTGATTAAAATTCTTCATCATTGCATCTGAACTAATTTATGATAACTAACAGATTTGACAAAAAAACATGATTAAAATTATTCATCATTTCATCCACATGTAAGAGAAACAGGTCATATATGTTTTGCAGATAAATAATTTTAAAAGAATTTTGAAAAGAAATGATTTTGTAGATGTATTTGGTTAGTTAAAATGTGTATGGGTTGGCTTTCTCAGTAATGCACCAGTCTGAATGGCTAGTACGGCAAAGCATCCTTCTGACCTGTGTAATGACTTGCTGAAATTGTTTCAGACCAAAGAAGAAACTTTGGAAAGATGAAGACAAATGGCTCCACGATCGTTACCGAGACGACCAGCAGGCTCCAAAGTCACGAGAAGAGTTGATTGCAATCTATGGTTATGACATTAGGGCCTACGACAAACCACCAGAAAATGCACCTAAAAGAGGTGGAATGGGAAATAAGAGGTACAGTATATATGTTTGTCTCACAGTGATCATATTCTGATCGAAAATTGATAAGTTTTGTAGAAATCACATAGTTGCTGAGTGAGTGAGTGAGTTATTGTTTAACGCCGCTTGAGCAATATTGCAGCCATTATTGGCGATATAGTTGCTGAAGTTGCTCAGTTATAGTATACTGGTAATTGGTGAGCTGTAGGCAACAAAATTATTCAAACAACATCTGTGACGATAATCAAAATAAAGTTCAAAAAACTATTTGTAAATACCCATTATTATGTAAATTTGTTTATTCCAGAGGCCCACGGGGGCAGAGAAGACTTGGAGATTTCGTTCCTAGTCCTCGCAAATCAGAGTCATCTTATGCAGAACTTGCAAATGAGAACGAGTATCGGTCGCAGGATATCCGGACATCTGATTACAGGAACCAGGACAACCGAGCACAGTATGAGAGCAGGAACAAGAACTACCGCAATCAGAGTCAGGACTATCGTGTTCAGACTCAAGATCCTCGACCTAGAGACAACCGAGAGCAGAGGTCACAAGATTACAGGAATCAGGACTACGGGAAATACTCTCAAGACGGTGGCTCACAGGACTACCGGAATCAAGTTGACTCTCGTCAAAGCTACAGAGGAGGAGGAGACTACAACCAGTATCAAGGAGACTACTCCCCCCGCAACAACGTGGACTCCCGCGGGAGGGGGCGTGGCCGGGGCCGAGGGAGAGGAGGTAGAGGGCGCTACAATGATCAAGAATCATCCTATGCTCAAAACAGACCCAGACAGTCAACCTCTCCCCGTGAGTTCACAAACTCTACATTCAAGAATACTTCCCCGGATGTTGATCAGGCTCCTATGAAGGGCGAGGGAGAAGGGACCACTGCGTCCGACGTGCATGGGAAGTCGCAGAGTCAGGACGTAGTGATCTCCAATAAGGAGAATGTACAAACTATAAGTGTGACCATAACGAACACTACGACAGAGAAGAAATCCTACTCTAAGGACAGGAGAAGCAAGATTGGTCGTACTCGAGTGCAGGATACAGTTGTGAATGCTGTGGACCCTCACATGGGCCCTATGGGCATCGAAGCACCTGTGAGGAAATCACCAGAGGAGAGCACTATACATGGTAGCAGGAGTTTTTGGATTTATCATAAACAAAATTGAAAATAAAATTTCATCTTTCATACATTCATTGTTGGAAGTACTGATGGAATTTCTCAAATTTTCGATACCTCACTTCTGTTGTCTTGGTCCTAGAAGTAAATGTTTTTAAATATCTAAAATATTTAGATTCTATAACATTTTCACTATGAGATCCTGCTTTCCTGCTGTCTGTGTGTCCTATTCAAGGAAATTTTAAAATAACAGTTAAATTCATTGACAGAAGAGTTACATTGCATCATGATCAATTCTATTTTCCTACTTGAAATTGACACTATCAATTTGATTTTCCTACTTTAAATTCACCATATCATTACCCCCTCTTTCTAACGCAGGCCCTAAACCAGGACTATCAAGCAAGACAGGAGAGAAGCAGCCAATGCAACGCCTACCAAGCGGACCCCCGAAGCAGGACATGGCACAGCAGTCTCGACCCAAGCGCTACTCCTCTCAGCGCCAGAGGAATGTGCCAGACGTCAACTACTCTGATCAGATGTCTGTGGAAGGAGGAACCTATTACAATCCTGGTATGATAACTTCTTCCGTTGCTGATTCTTGTATTCTGACCAATTCACAAATCACTTTGCCTGCTACAAACTGAAATGAATGAATTACTTCTGACATTACTTCTTTTCCAATATCAAAACACTAATTATCGATTGATAAACTGAAATTAAGAGTCATACAGTAATACTAATCATTCACATATTGTTAAACTATTGCTTATGATAAATAAACATAATAATATTCTTTGACTAACGTGCACATTTTCTGACGAGTTGTGATTTATGAGGTAATTGTCACTCTCTGACAGCAGAGTTTTCATTGATGTGATACTATTCCTGTATTTAACCTCTCCACCTGTATTGCCACAGATGCCCCCGCCTACACTCCTCCGTTGTACCGCCCCGACCAGCCAGTCACACAGGCCCCCCAGCCGTCCCCGCCTCGCCACCCCCAGCCACAGCCACAGGACGCTGCCCCCTTCCAGACTACCATCCTGCAACCTCCCATGGGCTTTCCTCTGCCAGGTATGGATACTGGGTGTGCGTGTGTGTGTGTGTGTGTCTCCTAAAGTCTCATTGATACCTCAGTCTGATAAAAACCTGCCTAGTTCCGAGGAATAAAAGTTTAAAAATATTAACTCTATGGGAATCGAACATGATTATTCGATATCCTCTCCACGGAGTCAGACGGCAGCCCAGTAAGTCACATGTTCTTGCCTTTACTCAGCTAACCAATCACAAAAGCCTTCAGTATCTAGGGGCAAGTAACTCCTGTTAACCATGCTTTGAACGTTATCGCCGCCAGCGGTGTTATAAGCGAGATGATGTGATTGGTCTGCTTAAGACTGGGTTTCGGCTGCGCCTTACTGGTATTAGCACGCGAGGTACAGAGGTGCGGTCAGACCTAGTGTAGAGGATTCAATATCTCTGGGCAGTTAATTGAATTTTGAATATTTTATTCCTTGGAAGTAGGCCGATTTTACTCAGACTGTTGATACCTTAGTATTGTTTTAAGTGGATTTGTCTAATAAAACATATTTTCCATTATGATAAAATTGAAGTCTTTGAACTTGACAGGCATTGCTTCTTTTCTTTTGATGTCGTCTTCTTAATACACATTGAAACTCGCATATCATTAAGATCCAACAAAATGCTCATCAAATGATTTAACCTTTCTTTTGGATTGTATATATCATTTGCACATGTGTAAAGCAAACAAATGTAATCTGACTATTCCTGTTCCTTGCAGTTTCTACAGCAGGTATGCCCAACCCCCCTCCCCGACTGTTTGCGCCAGGCCCAGCTCCGGCTGTCACAATGACTGCTCCCTCAGCCATCATCCAGCCTCAGTTCCTAGGAGCCGGAGTGCCAGGCGTGCAGGGTGTTCCAGGAGTGCCGGGGGTTCCAGGGGTGCCAGGTGTAGTGTATGGAGCCCCTCCAGGGACATTCCCACTGCCGGTAGGCTTCCCTCCTGCCAACCCACCCCCCACTCAACAAGTGAGCATATCCCAACAGGTGCGTGTTCTGTGGAGAAGTTCTCTTATTTAAACCTTAGGATAAAACCTTCGTCCGCATAGATCTTGAACCTTGGATATAAGCTGGTAGAAAAAATAATAGTTTCTCTTCAACATAAAGTTTGTTTTTATAAGTGTTTCATTCTAAAATTTGTGTGTATAAGACTGCTTTGCACACCTTGTGATATCATCATTAGAAATAAAAACTAGATTTCCTTTCGCTTATTCACCCATGATTTCCTAAAAGTATTGAAAACAGAATTGAGAAATGACTCGCGTGGTATGAATCATATTTTGCAGACTCCCCCTGCCCCAGCTGCCCAGAGTGGGACGGGTCAGGAGTTGTTCCGAGGGGGTACCACGTACTATGCACCGGAGCTGCAGCAGCCTAGTCCAAACAGATCACCACATAAACGCCCCAAGGCAGCAATTCCCATAGTCGACCCAACTGTGAGTATTGCAGACAGATAATGAAAATGAAAATTGTTGTAATTTCTTTGCAGTACAAGTTTATTGCATGAATTCATAGTTAAAGGATGAGAATATTGTGATAAGATCTAGAAATATGGAGATTGCACTAATTGTTGTTACTTAGACACACCCTGTATCAAAGAGTTGATAGGTTTACAGTTTATAACATGATGTTTTGCTCCTCAAATTTTATGCGCCTTGTCCCGTCCCAAATGAAATGATGGGTTATTCCCCTGTTCTTTCAGCATCAGCGGCGGCGTGCTAAGAACGACGTGGATATGGTTGAGTCGACCAGGGAGAGCGGCCCAGGGGCTGGCGGAGAGTCTGAGAAGGAAGAAACACCAGACACAGACACTCCAGAACAACCTTTATCAGGTGAAGGCGCAGACGTGGAGCCCCAAGAACAACTTACAGAATTGTCTCCCCCTGAATACAGTGCATCTGAAGGTCACGGGGTGTCACAACAAGAAGATAGTGCCGAAAATGACACTTTACAACCCTCTGTTAGTAATATATCAGTCACACCTGAAGAAAGTAGTCAAAACAGTGAATCTAACTTTGTGCAAGTGCAATCTGAAGAAGCCAGCAGTGAAGAACAGGCACCGATAATGCCTGAGGAACCCGTGCCTGAACCACAGAGTCTTTCACCGGAGAGTGTGCAAGTAGATCAGAACGTTAGTGAAAACAGCACTGAGCCGCAAGTCAGTGTGAAAACTGAAGAAACAAGTCTTAGCAAAGAGGATATATCTGATATAGGTACAGGTAGTTCTAAAGTAGAAATTGACAGTGCAAGTTTAGATCTAGCCAAAGATTTGTCAAGTATGTCAGTGAGTGAAGAGACCGAGACAGTGTCCAGCTGCACGGAGGATGAGAAGAGGAAACCTCACGTTAAGGAGTTCTGTGTTCGCAAGGACTTCGAGGTGGCTGACATCAAACCCTCGGTGATGGACGTGGGTCCTGATGCTTCTATCAGTGGGAAGGTTGAGGAATATGGCGGCTCCAAGTTGAAGACAAAGTCCGAGGAGGAATTGTCCACGGAGAGCTCGACAGTAACTGATACGGTGGTTGAAGCTACTTGAGAGATGCTTTATCACTAGTTTATCATTTCTGCACTATGGCCTTTAGCTGTGAGGTTCAGACAAGTGTTAGGATGTTGTTTGTAAGTTGCAAAGCAATTGTACATGTGGTTTGTTGATGTTGACTAAACTTTTTCTGATGTTATTTAAGCAATTATGTCTCCTTTCTACCCTGATGATCATACTTGATAAGCTCAAACCAATGGCTTTTTATAAAGATGCAGGTTTGTTTTGAAGTGAGCTGCGTTTTGCTTTTGACTGAATGATGTAAATGAAAGATGTTAACGTTTAATTTTGTCTTTTCTTGCATTCCACTAAGGATCTTTTATTAAAATGTAGACAATAGAGATCTAATCGTTTTCCTAACAATCAATTCACTTAACATCAATTGCGTTTTGAAAGCATTCAATTCAATGTGCATTTTGTTTCATACCAAAAAAGGATTTGAACTTTAATCATGTTTTGTACCATTGAAACGAAAACATCAGTCATATTTTTGTTTTTACTCTTATTGGCACAAATATCATGAAATGAACATTCAGAAAGTAATTAATTTCATTTTGTTTTAATTGATCAAGAGAAAAACTTGAGTTGTATGTCAATGCAAGAGTTTGACTTTTTCACTAGATGTAAGTCATGAGTGTTTCATCTGTTGAGTTTGTAGGTATGTATGTGCAATATCTCTTCATTTGATGTTGTGGGTTCTTTCTTAAACTCTTTAAAGGGGCAGTAGCATGTTTTTGAAAATTTAATCTTTTCAATTTTTCCCTGATAATTGTATTTTAATGCTTAATGTATTATTTAGATAGTGTTAAAAATCTCATAACACAAACCAAACATAAGGATTCAGATATAGTCCATAGACGGCCATTTTGTGTGAACACTTTTAATTCATTTTGTCTTAGAATGGCTGAAGTTAACATTACATTTTTGATTTATTACCGCTTCATTTAGTTAAAATAAATTGTCTTTCAATTGGAACTATAGCTTTTCATTTTCACCTTATATTCCTCCTAAAAACATGCTACCGCTCCTTTAACACCTCTTGTTTCATAAAATGCTAACAGCTTTATTTGGACTTGTGGTAAAGAAGCTGCATAATGTTATTGCAGTATTTTCACGATAAATTTTTTTGTTCTTCTGTACTTTTCTTATTTATGTCGTTTCTGTATTCCTGGTAAAGCCTTATGATAATTCTTTCATTGATTGATTAAAAATCGATAGTGAGCTAGGGAAAAGCAACTGTTTTAGAAATAATCATAATAATAATAAGTCTCTTCAAAGTGAAAGATGTATCAAAAAAATACAGACAATTGATTAAATGATGAAGCTTTAATATTAAGTGTTTCATAAGTGTTGAGATCATAGGCATTTGTATTATCTTTTAAAATGATATTTCAATGGCAAAACACCTTTTTATTAGATGTGAAAAATTTAATAATCAATCATTATGTCTTAAACCGTAGTCATTGTTATACCTGTGTTTGATATTCACATTATTGTAATGGAAGATATATTCAAATAGTTGAATAAAACAACATTCTGCATAATCAGAATATGCACAATTGATATTCACTATTACAACTAGTTAATATAAGAACTATCAATTTGCATTTAATCTTTTATACAGGTTTGTTAATACTTCTCTTTTCATTCAATAGTGAACAGTGAACATAATCATTTGATCTTTATTATCATCACATGAGATTTATTGTCATTTTAAGATGTAAATATAAAATTTGATAACTTCCCTTTATAATTCAACATTTATTGGTATAAGATTCCTTGTCCGTTTCTACTGTACCATGTTATAGGCTCTATCAATTAATCAAGTATTTTTTGTGAATGGTTTGAAATTCTGAATCAGTTCACAAATGAGGTTGATTTATTAGGTTTCATAATTGTGACTAACTCAAAGAATTCTATGCATTGAAAAATGAATTTATGTTTCATGTTTCATGAGAAAACAATTATTTTATTTCGAGGAATGAAAGTTCAATAAATAACTTTAAGTTATGTGTGCTTACAGTTATGAAAATATATGTGATGGTTGATCTGTACTGTATATTGTGCATTTTCAGCACTAGTTGACATGCAGTGTGTATGTAATCATGTATGTATGTTGATATTACAATGTTGCATCCAGGCTATACTGCTTATTTACATACATCTGAAAAAAAGAGATTGATTTAACTTTGTATAATATTAATGACTTGTATCGTAAGTAAATGGTATTATGATCACATAGACATAGTCAGTACCTAATTTATCAAGAAAGTGAACTTTATTTGTAAATTAAGTCAAAGTGCCATATTTTCCATATTTGCCATATTTTCCAATGCTCATCACTGTTGCCAAGAAGTTGTTGTGCTCTGAAATCTTTATGATTTTGTCATAAAAACAATTGTTTTTGGTGTCACTGTTAGAAGGGAAGTGGGCAGTTTTCTAAGCTGTTTTATGGAATTAAATCATGGATAAATTGATTTTTAAAAATAAATTTCCTCTAAAGTGTGTCATATTACAAAGAACAAATTCTTGCAAATTTGTGTATGATCTTAGCGCTTGCTTGCGTTATACAGTAGAACTCGGATATTACGAACTCCAAGGGACCAAAGAATTTAGTTTGTTATATTTGGTTTTTCGCTATACACATATAATTTAAATGATGTTATATAGGGACGGGACTTGAAAATTGGTTCGCTATATCCGAGTTCGCTATATCCGTGTTCTACTGTACTTAGAATCACACTCTCTTGGTAAAAGTCATGGCACACTTCCTAAGTTAATCATCTCTATATCTTAATTATACCCCCGCCTTACAGCGTAAGCGGGGGTATATAGCGTTCATTCTTTCCGTCCGTCCGTCCGTCTGTCCGTCCGTCTGTCCGTCCGTCCCAAAACTTTGTGCGGAGCAGATCTCCAAAACTATGCATGCTAGCCTCATGAAACTTCATACACATGTCAACCATGATCCCTTGTTGTGCCTTTTGAGGGTTAGAACTATTTCTGCATTTTCATTTTTGTGGTTTCCATGGAAACGTGACTAAAAAGTGACTCTTTGAGGAAGTCGTTTTGTGCGGAGCATATCTCCAAAACTATGCATGCTAGCTTCATCAAACTTCATACACATGTCAACCATGATCCCTAGTTGTGCCTTTTGAGGGTTAGAACTATTTCTGAATTTTCATTTTTGCGGTTTCCATGGAAACGTGACTAAAAAGTTACTCTTTGAGGAAGTCGTTTTGTGCGGAGCATATCTCCCAAACTCTTCATGCTAACTTCACCAAACTTCATACACTTATCAATCATGATCCCTAGTTGTGCCTTTTAAGGGTTAGACCAACAAATTATTTTTATTTTTTGCGGTTTCCATGGAAACATGACTGAAACAGTGACTCTTAAACCAAGTCTTTTGTACGGAGCATATCTCCCAAACTATTCATGCTAGCTTCACCAAACTTCATACACTTATCAATCATGATCCCTAGTTGTGCCTTTTAAGGGTTAGACCAACAAATTATTTTTATTTTTTGCGGTTTCCATGGAAACATGACTAAAACAGTGACTCTTCGACCAAGTCTTTTGTCCGGAGCATATCTCCCAAACTATTCATGCTAGCTTCACCAAACTTCATACACTTATCAACCATGATCACTAGATGTGCCATTTGAGGATTAGACCATCACATTTTTTTAATTTTTGGAAACATGACTAAAACAGTGATTCTATGATAAATTACTTAGTCCTGAACATTTTTCATGAAATATACATCTCAGCTTCACCAAATTTTCTACATATGTCAATCGTGATTGCTGGATATGCCTTGTGAGAGTTAAACGATATATATGTATTTTCTTCTCTGTGGTGAAAACATAACTTACAAAGTGACTCAACAAAAATAATTTTGTCCTCAGTGCATCTTGTAGAATATTCATGATAACTACCTCAAATTTGAAACAAAGATCAACCATTATCTCTAGATGTACCCTTTTAATGGTAAAACCTATTAATGAATTCGGTATTTGGGTTTCAGTTGAAAGAAGACTTACACAATGACTTACTGTATACTCAACTATCATACTTTAACCAATATTAATCAGTTTTACTATTTGAAATTCTTTGAACAAAGTGGGGAGCGGGGGTATGTGAGCTCTGCTCGCTTCTTCACTTGTTCTGAATATGATCATCTCCTTGACAACCCCACACCAACTCTCAATCCTAGGAAGTGTAAAGTCCCTTCTTTTGTAACTTTTCAATTGGATATCCCCTTTGACCATCAAGTTTGGATGCAACACTGTAATTGACCATTTTCCAGTTTCGCGAAACGAGTCGATTTAGAGTGACGTCCCTTTGAAAAGTCACGTGACCGCGGGCAAGCCGTCAAAGTTTACGTTGAGTTGAACGGTAATTTAGTCAACTTGTCATGCTCGCCTAGACCTTAAAGTTTTCTCTATAAAACAATTGAAGGTCTCAAACGACTGTACACTGTTTACACCTTTTTTAAAGAGTCAATAAAGACGACTAAGGCATTCAAAAGTATTCCATGACGCACTTTTGTGAACCGTGGGATTAGGCTACATAACAGGAATAATGAAAACGTAAAATGTTGAATTAAATCATTTGAAAAATTCTAGATTTGAAATAAGATTTTTTAAAGTAAAAAATGTTATGGGTTAAACTTAAAAAATAACCATAACGTTATTTAAACACGTATGATGATAAATAAAAAATCCCGAAATTCGACTACATAAAACCAACTTCTCCCACAACATTGCTTCTCTTCCCGTACTTTTGTCCATATTTTGAAAATACGATAAGTAGCAAATGAAATATTTTATAATAAATTTAATTTTGCCTTTGAATTAAAATCAAATTTAACTATTTTGATTTATGAAAGATACACTGATGATATAAAAAAATCAAGAAACTTATGGGCTACATTACAGAAATGATATTTGAGGGCGTACCATACAGTTTCCATTGATTTATTCTATCATATCTATTTTATCGTTTTATTATTTTTTGAAAGTCGGAAAACTTCAGATAAGATATATATGAATAATCTATTTAGGCCTAAAAAGTATAATGTATTAGTGTCCTTCAGTTTGTCAAGAATATTCAATTCTACAATTGTATTATAAAAAATGATACAATGGTTATAAGTAAGGGTATATGAATTACATTTCCATAAAGAAACAAACATAACCTACGGAATATGCACAGAAATCCAACATTGCGGTAGGGTTTATAGCAATGGAAGTAAACATCATTGAATTATGCATTTTAAAATAAACTTAAAATTTAGATAATTTACACAATTCTTACAGATGAAACAGCTTGTTGAGTCAGAATGAAAAACTGAGGGGCAAAAGAAACGACTTCAACGTTTTAAGCGGGTGAATTACACAATGCTATGACTAGTGACTGGCGACAACTAAACCCTGCGATAATAAGTACTCGCAATTTCATTCATCAGAGTGTGATAACTTTATTGTTATGACTGTTCAAATTTACTTGAGGTCCTAAAACAGCTTTTTCAAGATGCTTTTTGGCCAAAATGTATTGAATCGAACTTGAAAAAGTTACGAAATGTAGAAACTCTATAGATATAAGATGTTACAAATATAAAAAACCTTCATGGAAATCAATTTGTTTAAGCATATATGCTGTATGACGCTAAAAAAAAACAAGTAAAAACTGTTTTCCCTCTCATCTACTTATGGAGATTTTAAAACGACAATTTTTGAAAGGCGTATAATTCAAATACCTTGATCGAATATTGCTTTTAAATTCATAACTTAGTTCAGGTTGCTCCTGAAGACATGAAGTAACCCTGTTTCGTAATTAACTATCTAGCATTTTATATTGTATCCTTTCTTTTGCCTCTGAGTATTACACAGTTAATATTTGAATAATCACCAGCATTGAAAAGTCATAACTTGATTTAAGCCGCCTGCATGCCGTGATTCGGGGCAAAAATGTTTACAATATTTATCGATATGCAATAACTGATGTAACAATATCTTCATAGCAATCCTTAATGAATTTATTTGCATAGAGTTATCAAAAATCATGGCTAAGAAAACAACCTTGAATATACTCCGGATCAAAATGGCTTCTAACATTGATAATCGCGAATACTCAGGGATTCACTACGTTACATATTATTTGTGGTATTTAGTCAAGAGCTACTGATTGTTGCTGAAAACTACAAATTATGGGCTAAAGGTTCAGTTGAGCGACAAAATAACTGCATAGAATCTTGAATTTGATCGAATACCGGACGACATACCACTACAAACGTGAGTTTTGAAAATTATTAACCGACAGCGGGGTTAATTGAAGATCATGTGTTAAAAGTGTTTCAAAGATTATTTTCTAGTAATATACAGCGGTGTACCAAAAGGATGTCATATTATATTCCCATAGATTTTCATGAAAGAATTCTAGATTCCTTTTAACTAAGTAATTGTGAGGAATCACCATAGCTACGGTTACATTTTTTCCGTTAATTTATACCATGTTTATTTTTCTTTTCGAATAGCATAAATTTCATCATCATAGTATGTTAATTGATGCATATATTTTTAAATGGTGGCTAATGGGAGACCTGTTTTACAACGGATAGTCATCGAATTATTTATTGTTAATGCTTATGTACTTTAAACTGAGATGATTTCAAATAAACTTACAAAGTTTGACAAAGATGTATACATAATTCATCGCATAAGAAATTATTTATGTAAAACAGGAATAACATTAGTCTATTGAATTTACGCAAAATGCGACAAATTATGATACCTCTGTATATTTTTAACGACAAAAGTAACGCGTAGATGAAGAGATATTCGCGAAACTATTTAATTTAATCATCGTCTACAATTTATTTCATAAGCCTAAGTATGACATCTTAATTTATGTTGAATACCAAAAAGATGTTTATTTAAAGTTTAAGATATAAAATGTGATATATTTTCTCCGATCACATCAGATTTTACTAAATAACACAGTTTACAAATTATTAATACAGTATTCTCCGATGGTACGTCAATTTGAATATATCTTTTACATAATTTTATTAGGAAACTAATTTCATGACTAGCCAAAGGGCCACAATCACTATATTTTGCGGGTAAATTTAATAAATCTGGAAGGGTTCATATAAACTTTCAAACTATCTTTTCAAAGAATTATTTACAGACGAATTATTTAATCTGCTAAAACAGTTTTTAAATCAATTTGATTGACAAAGTTTAACAGTTATATAATGAAAATTATTCAAGTGACGAAAATCAAATATAAATTGAGTTACATAGCTTACAGTTCACGTATACATATCTATATAGACTAATACAGACAGCCGTTCGATGGCCTATGACATGAAAAGAAAGATTAAATTTAAGAATCTCACACCTTAACAATCATTATTTATTATTGTCTAATTTCTTTCAAATCAAACACTTTCCTATACAATTTTACAACACCGAAATGTAAGCTACTGCACTAGATCCCATTGACGCTAAGCGTGACGTTGCCCGCGGTCAAGGGCAGATAACTCTAAACGTCAAAACTGGAAAATGGTCAATTGTAAAGCATGCTTCATTAGCTGTCAATAAGACATCTTATAACTTGCTGTAAATAAAGATGTTCCCATTTTCTCTCTACTTCTTTTCTTATCTTATTTGTGTGAAATATTGATATCCAGAAAAAAAAATTGTGATGAACCAAAGAGATCTTCTTTGCATCAGATTGAGAATAAAGGGTTTGTGAAAAAAATGGTTGGTAACTTGGGAGGTTTTGTGACTTGAACAAGAAGAAAAAAGTTTTTTAATAAACATAACAGGGAAAAGGAGCTGCATATCTGTCTAATGAAACAAGGGAGACTTAATAATAGTAATAACAGAATTTAACGGACCGACAAAAGAAAGTAAACATTTTTCAAAATGTAAATATGAAAAATTATTTGAATGTTGACAGTAAAAATCTGATAAACAGGGGCTAAACATTAACTAACTTTTGTTTTAAGTTTTAAACTAATACCAAGTTAAAGGGAATCAACAACCTAGCTCGTGAAACCAAATTGACCATCGTTAATGAGAGCGTCCAGACGGGTAAGGGGGGTCACATGACACAAACTTGGTACTGGCTGTCATCTGTAAGCGGTTGGTAACAAAACTATTTTGTCCCTACGGAGCATTTTCGACTCTTTTGGGGCCTGCTAATAAAACACTGGAAGTTAAAAATTTGTGTTGCAGACCCCCTTTAACACATTTTTGAGAAAATTGGAAAATATTGATAGAGGTGACCTTCCTACCAGTGTAAAGTCATGTGATACATGTAAAATTGCTGCATATTATTAATGTTGGCCTTCCCATCGCTGAAAAAAACTCACCTTTAACCAATCAAAAATCACACCAGAAAAACATGAATAACCGTGAACGTTGACAAAATCTGGGCAACGGATACCAACGCTAAAAATCGCCCTCTTTACTGCATTTCTATTGTCAATGTGATGTAACATAATGGCCGAGTTGTGGAGACATTTGACGATCCCAGAACACAAGCTGATATCTGCTTGCGTTAGACCACCACCAATGATATTCGAGTGACATCATTGACGGCGACAACCATAGTTCGGAGACCTTGAACTGGTAGAGTCGGAGTTTTTCGACTACTCAATACTACTCGCTAAACTTTGATCTATGGTTAATGTTATTATGGCCGTGACATGACAACGTCAGTTTGGCATGCAAATTACAGCTTTACACTGATTTCTATTTTCTCAAGACTTGTCGCTGATTGGCAAAGTGTCAGACGGTCCACAGTATCGTGTTAGAGTCAAACCACACCCTCCAGGAAATGAACAAGCGTCAATGTTTTAAATTCTCGATCAGACAGTTCATTTTATGATGCGTTGACACACGAATTGACCACATTTAACACTTATGGGACATATTTTGCAAATTGAAATTGGATAGAAAGAATCTAAATTAACGTCTTTTGGTTGTTGTTTTTTTACCCCCTTCATGTTTAGATTTCTTGTTTGCAAAACTGGCTAATTAAACGTTAAGTTTAGGTTCTTGATGTTTTCCAACAGAATAAACTATCCCTTGCACCTTACCTAAAAATTTTTTCTCATCTGAAGTTTTTTAGTCATAATGATTTCAAAAGTGGGACTTTCTTTTGCCTCGCAGTTTATTACAAAACGTGAGTGATCATCATATTGACTTTAACATTTATATGAGCATTGAGATGTACATCGTAACAGGTTTAATATGCAGTTCCAGCATTCAGGAAAGGGATGCCTAGTAATTATGTCTCCCCCAAAGGGTCGGGATACATATTGGTTTTAGCTGAGTTCCCGTCGGCGTTGGCGTTCCCATTTCGTTTCAGGAGCATATCTCTAAAACTATGTGACCGATCATCACCAAACTTGGTATACTGTCTCTCCATATCATGTAGATGTGCCTTTTGGAGGTTATAGATTTAAAACAAATTATTTTGTTTCTTTCCATGCAACAATTTGGACTGAGTCTTTTTTAAAGGGTAGTGTTGGTTTCCGGAGCAGATCACTAAAACTATTTGACCAATCATTGAGAAAGGAGGAGACATCTGTTTTTACGGGTAAAAACACTTACTAGTTCATACATGAATTAGGACTGGTAGTGTTTGAGTGTATCTGATATATTAGCGAAATCAAGAAAAAAAGTAAATATGTTATTATTTTCCAGTTGATTTTGACGTATGATTTTCGGATAAATAGAAGGATGTACATGGTAAATACATGCGCAACAAGAGATGTGAGAGAGTTTTGTTTTAGGTAACGAAGCCACAGGCTCATTTCATACACAACGACAAGAGCAAACGCAATTTGAAATCCAGTCATTGTTATTTAACTGAGGCTAAAACAACGAAAGATTGCTTTTATAGACATCTACACATATTTCCAAATGGAAATTTTCGACTTACAGTGTCCTCATCTGTGACATCACAACAAAGAGAAACACACCTAGGAGGGGTGGTTTTGAGTCAGTAAATTGTGCGTTCCCCTTTCTAAATTTCTACAGTCGTTTGAGCTTTGAAAAAGAACAAGCCTTGGGGGAACTTTTGTGGGATGGTCTCCGGTTCTGTTAAAGAACTTTATCCCACAAATGTTCGATAGGATTCAGATCGAGCGAGTTTTTACATCTGAAGAGGTAAATGTTTTATAGTCAATCTGCAAAGGGGAAGTTAAACCTTGATTCAACAGCGTTTATGACAAATGCCATAGTCATGTACCAAGATTGGTACTGTTAACTGCCCATTGCTGTTTGACCAGTCTGTGAGGTACCGTAGTCATAACTAGGGTCGTCATGGAAAGAATGCCAGCAACAAAGGAATTAAGCAGCAATCCTTCTGCGTACCGTATGACTACTGATTGTATCATCGATATTGCATAAATGTGTGTGCTTGTTAAGGCTTTGGGTGCAGTGAATTAATTAATCTAAGTAAACTTAACCTCAATATTATCCGTTTTACTCCTATACTGAGTCTAGCAAGGCCTAGTAGAGGGTCGCGTCAGCCCACGTCTCGAATTTACCAATCAGAACTCATCTTACCAAGCCACAATAGTCAACCTTCGCTCGTATAACCAAGGACATTATACATATAGGGTCTCTGGTATAACGTTGGAGGGTCATAGGTCGCAGATAGGTCGGCTGACGCGATCCTCTACTAGGCCTTTCTAGACCCAGTTAAGGAGTGAAACGGATAACATTGAGGCTAGGTTCACTTTGACTGTCAATTAATATGCACTATATTATCTATGCACGTGGCTGCGTTTGCGTGTCATGCTCAACTTTCCGATTTGATCATCTTTTTTTCTCTTAATAAAATTCTGTTGGATTCGATCTCCACATGAACGATTCTGACATTCTTTGGTTCCCATGTTTTAAGTCCCGTTTCTACAAATGTCATCAAATGACCGCGACAAGTTCTCTGACATTCAATACCAATTGTGTTAAGTTTTCAGTTAACCAAGAAAGAAATATTGACCAAAATATGTGTACAACTTCACAATCCCAGAACAAGTAACAAATGGATTCCAACTCTACATTACAGAAAGTAGGTTATAAATCAGAGTCTTTATTCTAATTTTTTAGAGAAACATGTTTGTTGTTAAAATACTATGTAGTATCCTCGACTGTGTTGCTTTAAATATTTGTTTAAAAGATACAATTCCAATCAAGACCATTACATTATTCTTTTCAGATGGACTTGAATTCCTCTCTGAAGAACACAAGATAAAGTAACAGGATTTTGAGCCCTTTTAATTCAAATTAGAAAACGAGTAATTGGTGGGTTTACAGAACACACTCTTCTTTCATATTTGACATTTTTTATGAACACTCTTACACTGTTTGATGAACCAAGGATTTTTATACGGATGAACAAAATCATAGTTTTAGTTTTTCTGAAAAAACTATTTTTTTCATTCAGGTCATCAGTTTAAAGGGGCAGTAGCACGTTTTTATGGGGAATATAAGGTGATGTCACGAAAATGAAAATTAATGGTTCCAATCGAAAGACAATGTATTTAAACTAAATGGAGCAGTAATAATTCAAATATATAACGTAAAGTTTAGCCATGCGATTCCTTTTTCTACACAAAATGAATTAAAGGTGTTCACACAAAAATGGCCGCCAATGGATTTTCTGTGAATCCTTATAATTTGTTCTCTGACTATGGATGATTGACTTGTGTAATGACATTTTTGACACTGTCAAAATAATACATTTAACATTAACTTACAATTATGACTGAAAATTTTAAAATATAAAATTGTCAAAAAACGTGCTACTGCCCCTTTAATGGTTTAAGATGATAACTTTTTGTAAAACTGTCTGCCAATGTCGAATTAGAATTCAATAATACAGTTGATAAGAACGATAGAATCAAAAGTTCAATCAAGTCACGTTCAGTTTAGTTATGCTCCTAATTCAAGAGTAAAATTAGAACGATATAATAAGTTTATTCACGTTTCGTTTAGACTAAGTTATGCTCCCTAACAGGGCCTCTTTGCCAAAGCTCCTAACATCGCTTTTGCTGTTCTGAGCTTGTAAGGGAAATCACCGTCGACGTGTGTTTATCTCTAAGAAACAGCTAGGAGGAAGTAAATTTAAGAACACGTCATGTCACAAGTTCAAGTTTCGAAATTATCTATGCAACGATAAGTTTCAGCAAAATGTGTATCACAATGAAGATGACAACGTAAGATTTATTTGACATTTATATTTTGAAAACCAAATCAGCAATGCATGTTGCAATGCCAAAATTGTCAAATTATTTAAGGTAACTAAGTAAATTTTGATATTTACTACAAAAGTGTTTAAAAATAATCCCAAAATATAATTTACAAATGATATCAATGTCAATAATCATTTTCACTATGACATTTCAAAATCAAATATGCAGTGTATACAAACTGTATCTTTTCAATATCAGCTTTAGCTTTGCAATGTATGTACATACAATGCGTAAAAGTATTCCAGATCAATTCTGGATCGCTGGCACTTACATTTAAAGCTAGAAATCTTTAAATTAACCTAAAACCTGTTAATTAAAGCTACGATAGCGTTCTTAATATACTTATTGTAATATTTATTAAGACATAAAATTCCGAAAATGAACTTGAGCTCCGCAAATCCATAATAATATCAGCCCGTGGGCTTTTGGTTACAGTTATCTCCCCTTGCAGTGTAAAGTCATTGGCAGCATATATATATAAAGTCAAATAGTCAATTGTAAAGTTTTTTTTCCACAAAAATGATGTTTTTAATACTTTTAAACTGTAAATATTCTTTAAAAACATGAAATGATTAAAAATTGTTGTAATTTAAATGCGGAGCTGCCCACATTATCTTTCTCAAACTTCACTATTTTAATGCATGATTGTTTTGTTATAAATGTTTCAATACATTCCTATTTCCTAATCATACCTTTCAGAGATTAGATGAATTTCATGAAAAACAGACTAGAAATTTAGCTTCAACAATTATTAGTGACCCTTCACATGAATTACATGAATGTTTAGAAAGTTTACCATTTGGTCGTTGGTATAATGTGCCCACGTGCAAAAGCAAACGCTATAAAATGTCATTTGTGCTCTTGTCCATTTCAATTCTTTATCACGTTAATTACTCACTATCACACTTTTTGTTCATTTGTAAATATTTGTATATATATATTTGTATATATGTTTGTGTATTCATTTAGAATATTGTTCATAAAATTTTGAATTTCATGCTCACTTAAATGTAACACAAATTCCTTAAGGGGCAATAAAGAATTATCTTATCTTATCTTATTTCAAAACTCTTTATCAATTTATGTTTCTTATGTTTGCAAAAAGCTGAATATATGATAAAAAGGTTACAAAATGTCACTTTTCATACCCAATATCAACCCTTGAGCTGATATCTGGGCGTCTCGGACTGATATGGGGTATGATATGAAAAATGACATGTTATAACCTCTAAGGATAATCTACACAATTAAGCATGTGATATTTGTAACTGGTGTTATGTTTCACATCAGAAGACACTTTGGTGAGATCTCCTTTATAACTGTTTTCGTATAAGATTAGTCAGTATGTAACATGAAGTGTCTGTATTTCTGTTACAGATTACATTTACTTATCACAGTTACATGTGTCGTCCTGGTAACGGGACTTGATGACAATTGGTTCAATCAAGATGACAATGGTCTCGGAGGTGTCATGGAGGAGGTAACAGTTGCTATGGTTACCTAGCTGCTATCAACTAAAACTGTGAAATACAAACTGAAAGAATTTGCTATTTCAAGAAAGTTTAAATGTGTGAAATACTCATACCTTTGGTCAGTTTTTAGACATCCTGTCTCCGGGTACGAACATTACGCTAACTCCAATAATCTGTACCCTGGGCTCAGAAGCTAGAGTCGCTCGCGCGGCCTTGTAGCCAATTAAATCATTTTCTTGCCACCTTCTCGATAAAATTTCAACGAGAAAATGATTTGATTGGCTATATCCCAAGTCGGGCCGCGCGAGCGACTATAGCTTCTGAGCCCAGGGTACAGATTAGTGGAGTTAGCGTAATGTTCGTACCCGGAGACAGGATGTCAGTGGTTTCATCAAAAGTTTGAAATACATAAAGGCATATATACTGTATATCAGTTGATTAAAAAACGAATAATAATCAGAGCTTGAATTGTTCTAAGGTTAGATATGTTTATTTGTTTGCTTTTATTCACAGAGTGAGCAGGAGCATATTGTGTAACATTTAATTTCATATTCAATCTGTAATTCCAGTCACGAATTTGTTGAAAGCATGCATCCAAGGTTTATTGCTAAATATATTCAACAGTTTTTCTCTGATTAAGCCTCTGAAACTCAATAATGATCTTTCATATAACTTTAATTTAATGAGTACACTCACCATTAATGTGGCTTTTGACAAAGAAGAAAATTTGTTAGAAACAGCTTATGTCAGCTTCTGTACTCAATGTACTTTTTAAAATTTTACAACATTAAAATAATATATAATGAACTCAGTCTGATTAAAATCGACCGTACTCCGAGGAATAAAATATCAAAAATATTGTCTCTATCGGGGCTCGAACCAGCCAGAGAGAGCTCACTTCCCTTATTTCCGGATCGGGCCCAATATCACATTTGCAGCGCATTCAGAACAAGGCAGCACGCTTGGTTACCCGAACACGACCAGATGTTCACATCACTCCAATTCTTCAGCAACTGCACTGGCTTCCCGTCAAGCATAGAATCACCTTTAAAATTCTTGTGTTGACCTTCTGTGCTCTCCGTGTCCACTCGGCTCCTCTCTACTTGAAAGAACTGCTCTCCCTGTATCAACCCTGCCGATCTCTACGATCTTCCCAACAGCTCCAATTGCGTGTTCCATCAACATCTACAAAACTTGGCGATCGCGCCTTCTCAGTTGTTGCCCCTGTCATATGGAACTCACTCCCATATGACCTTAAAAACTGTGAATCTCTAGACTGCTTCAAGAAAAACTTAAAAACCTATCTGTTCTCTATCCGCTGAATTCCCAAATCTCATAGACTTTGTACATAGTTTCTTATCCTTTTCTTTCCCTCTCCAGCGCCGTTGAGCAGCTCATGCTGGAAATTAGGCGCTATACAAATTAATTATTATTATTATTATTATTTAACATCCTCTCCGTCTCGGTCTGAATGCACCCATCTCTATCGCATGTTCCTATGACCAGTTTAGCGCAGACAAACCCAGTCATAAGCTATCCAATCACATCCTCGTTTTTAAATAGCGTTTAGCGGCGATTATGTATAACGAATGGTACACTGAAGTTACCTGCCCCTCCAATATGTACATGTACTGAGGATAATAAAGTGTTATTATTATTATTATTATTATTATTATTATTGATACCGAAGCTTTTACTGCGCCCCTAACGATTGGCTAGATGAGCTTGCGTCAGAACATGCGGGCAATAGGGGTGCCTTCAGACTGTGAATGAGAGAAAAGCCGGACTGGTTGAAGTTCAAACCCCACTAGAGACAATATTTTTACACTTTTTTTCCTCGAATCACAGTCGATTTTAATCAGACTGTAATGAACTCTTCACCAAATAACCAGTATCAGTCCAGAGGACATATAAGCTGTTATCAATAACCTTTAGAATTCCATTGTAATGACCTTCAAACTCTGTGGGGGCGGGATAGTGCAGTGGTTAGAGCGTTCGGCTTCAGATCAGGAGATCTGTGGTTCAAATCTCGCCAGGGGCTCGGCAACTTTGTCTGTATTAGAGAACTGTCTACACCCAGTTTGGGGGCAATGCTACACTAAATATCAGCGCAGTACCACCCATAGTTGGCCAGTTGCAGCCGATACTTGTAGGTTTCACCACAATACAAAACCACAATAGTCTGGCAGGCTTTCACCCTGCAATGATAATAGCAGATGTGATATAAGTTATAATATACTCTTGAAAGTGGCGATAAACCAGATAAAATAGATTGGAAACCTTGCCTGTCCTAAAAATTGATTCCTAAGGGGAAGGGGAAAATATAGAAACATTTAGAAAAGTAACCAGTCCTGACCAAAAAGTAACCAGTCCTGGCAAAAAGTAGCAAGTTAAGGTAATTGTCTATATATATACCTCTGTGACAGGATGAGGTACAGGCTGTGTTGAGGAAGTATGACATCGACGATGATGGACAGCTGAGTAAAGGAGAGCTGGAGCTGGGACAGGCAGAGATACAGAGCATCATCAAGGAGAAACTCAAGAACATCAAGGAAAATCTCAAGAACATCAAAGGCAAAACTCAGGACCCAACCGCGACCAAAAAGGTTGGGCCACTCAGATCCTCAAAAGTGGCTATTTGCACTTGATTTTTAAAGATGTCCCAATATGATTTTTATATTGTGTATAAATCATGTTTGAAACTTTAATCATATCAATACTTTAGCTGTTATATTGCTAACCTTGTTATATTTGGTATCACACTATCTTCACTAGTATTGATTCTTGTTCTTTTTTCTTGAACCTTTTCACCATCCACAAAAAATGTTACAATTGTTCACTATCTAATTGGCCATTCAACATCTATCAGAGTCTGAGGGGTAACAAATGTAACAACAGCTTAACTGTCGCTTGTTGAACCTCCAATTTTGTCAATGGCAAAACTAACGAGTTGGTTAGTTGGTATGGTCATTGCTGGCGGTGTTGCCTGACTCTGAGGGTGTTGGTTTGAATCCAGCATGACACTCGGCCCGAAAAAATACAAGAATCTGTACTTTTGAAGATAGTGTGATTCCAAATATGACAATGTTACATTTGCTCACTATCTAAATGACATTTATCTCTATCATATTGCTTCTTATTTTATAACAATGTTATTTATATTTTTCAAAATAAGACATAATATTGTTTAACATATTTGATAACAAAGCTCCAATTTTTGCTACAGACAGACGGTGGTTCAAGTAACGAGGAAGAGACACATTATGTTCTTGTTGCGTTCATCGTTGGGGGCGTGGTTACTGTCGTGGTTTTATTGGCCGTCAACAGACCCAGGAACACATACACAGTCTCACCTCAAACAGAGAGTAAGACAGCATAGAATTCTGATGAAGAGTCGTAGAATTTGTAAACATGCTCCCTTTAAACCCACTCTAAGCAGACAAATCATATTAAATACCAGTTTGAGGATGATTACTTTTTATTTTTTAAGGCCTGTAGTTACAACATGGGCAGAAGCGAAACCTTTTAAGAAAAAATGGTATTTAAGGTTTTTTTTAGGCTTGTTTTAGCCATTATCATATACATATTGGTAGTCTGATGAGCTACAAAAAACATTAACTCCTATAATTGAAATGTAAAATCTATGGTCCTGTTATTAGAACACATAAGGGATCAAATAAATGTTTTAATTAATTTTGAATTTTTGATAAGAGGGATGTTGGTTTGGAGGGAGTTCACTATACTTTTTCATCTTTTCATTCTCAGACGTTAGGTTTTTCAAGTAAGAACTCTGTTCTCAGAAACAATTGTTGATGTAACTTTTTGTAAAACTTGAATGGACATCTGAAACAGATGCAAGCTGATACTTCAGTTTGAATAGTGTAACATATGTCTCCAACTCTTGCAAGAATAAACCATGGAAAGAATTTCTGACATTCAAGTTTAGATGTTTTTGATATTTCCTTTTAAGCATATCTACAGCTAGTGTTAACTGTTTTCTGTAGGACAAATGCAGCAGCGCAAGGAGGAATTTTTGGCCAAACTATCCAATCAGAATCAGGCAAACCAAAAGCAGACGGCAGCACCAGCAAGAAGAAGAGCACAGCTGGAGACCCAACCTCAAGGTCAAGGTCAAAGGGATGATAACTCTTCACTTGAAATACAACCCACAGTCAAAAATCAAAATATCAAAGCAGAATCTCTGAAAATTAAAAAAGATGTTGAAGAAGAAACTCTTAAAAGAGAGAAAGATGAATCACTGAATATTGTTGACAACGAAAACAAAAATGATCAAAAGTTGCCCAAGGAACAAAGCCTTTTATCAGAAAAGAAAATATCAGAGACTAAAGCTGAAACATCCTCAGAGGTCAAGTCATTGGAACAAAACATTGAGAGCGGTATCAAACCTTCCAGCGAGAGTGGTAATGAACCTTCCAAAAATGAACATGTGTCAATTGGTGATGAAGCTACAAAGCAGACACAGAAAGTGTTGAATAAAGAAAAGAAGCAGGAAACATCTGAACCAGCCAATGATAGAGAAGTCATTGTACAGTTTCTTTCACATGTTCTGGATTGTACTTTGGTGAGTAATTTTGTAACATTGCTCTCTAGATTTCACGAGGATTTTTTGTTAAGGACCAGAAATGTCTTTATCATCTCGTGCCTGCTTAAAAATGCATGGACAAAATCCTTCCTCAGTACTTTCCTAAAACTAATCTTTCTTTTTTACACAATGTTGGGGTGGGTTCCTCTTCACTAGTGTAATGTTGAATCAGAGGTAAGGGTTTGAATCACATCTTCTCCATCTTAATAGTTTTAGTTAGTCTATGGTTCGCTAGTTCCAGCCTATGCTAACATGTTTCACCGCAATACATAGCCACAATAGTGTTGCGGGCTTTCTCCCTGCAATAATACTAGCAGCAGCGATATAAGTGAAATACTTTTGAAAGCGGCGTTAAGCCCCATATCACCTCACCTCACCTATTTAACTGAAGCAATGAGGAATTATAATTTGGTACTGAAATTCAAGAATCTCTGCATCAGGTCTTTTTATCAGTAAAACCTCTTCTAAGGTAAAGCTAGAAATAGGCAAAATCCATGATAAGTTTGGTGGAAAATCCCGAAAATGCTTAAAGATTGTTCATTCCCAGAACATGTACTTGTGTGTATGAAGTGAGAAAAGATTCTGATAATCAGACATTCAGATAATTTAAAACAATACTCCGCAGACTGTCAGCGATAGCAGCAAGACCAGATACACACTGGGCAATATGACACTGAACGCTCGAGACGTCCCAGAGACTGAGGGTGATGTCCCTGTCTGTATGGCACGTTTGTTGAACCACATCGTCCCCCGTCAGATCAGCCGTATCAAGTACGCCGTCTGCTGCTACAGTCTGTGTGAGGAGTTTGAAAGGTCCTTCCAGAATGGGTTGGTAAAGTGTACCGCTGATTGGCTCAAAGAGTACTGTGTCAGTGTTATTAGGACAAACTTGATGAAAGGTGAGTTCTGCAAATCACAACTTCCTTCTAACAATATAACTCATGCAAGTCTTATCACTGACTATTTCAAGCCTTTCTTCAGCAAGAATTCACCCTCCTTATCCGAGATAAAACGAGAAATTTGTGTTTTGATCACTGCATATAAATTTTAACTTTGATATTACCCTTAAGTTCAGTGATTTACCATGTATGTATAATTTGTCTATTTCAGAATGTAACAAATCTGAAGAGGAGGATCTCTGGTCTGATTATGACAACAAGCACATTGCAGTGAGTACACTACTTTGTCAAGGTTATGGATTGGTTCCCAAAATGTCAGTCAGGATTTGGATGCTTCTTTTGGTTTAAAACTACCATATCAATCATGTAAGCAACAGTATATGATGAATACTGCAAATAAAAGTGAGAGAATGTCAAGAAGTGGCAGAGACTGGACAAGAAAAGCTTTCATCAGTATTCGGATACAAACTTAAAGAATTTAGCATTGGCAAGATGGTCATCGTGTGACATCAGCGTATATATCTCTGATTTATGCTCCAACCTATGTCCATGATATCATTTGATCATATTCAGCCATATCGCTATATATAGCAAGCCAATTAAAGGGTGCCCTTTCAGCGATCTGGTTGCTGGGCTTCGTTCTGCATGGTCACATCATGATTAAAATTACCAAATGGGAGTGCTAGTAGATAATATATCTCATGTTCCGCTGCAGGTTCCTCCTAAGCTCCAAACCACGTTCTATAAGATTTCCATGAGAGGCATCCCTAGACAACAGTGTATGGAGTTCGAAACAGTTTGTCCGAAAACAGACAGGCTATAAATAGTGTTGAGTAACCAACCGTCAGCGATACGGTTGAATATAATCAAAGGATATCCGGGGATAAGTTGGAGCATAACGCAGAAACATATACGCCTGATGTAGCAGGATGGATGAAGGTATTTTTGGTGATATATTCGCTTTCACTTCAGTAACTAAGTAGCAGAGCCTAATTACAAGTTTCAAGGTGATTTTTCTAATAGACTCTGTTGTTAAATTGTGTTGCAGTCCGAGTCAGTGAGTTTCCTATGGCGTGTTGCTGGTTGGGTGGAGGATGGTGTGTCTGTGTCACCCACTCTTCTCACCAAGTTGTTGCAAGGTCAAGGTCACTCAGACCAGGCAGGGGAGGATAACTCTGCTGTGGCCTTCTTGACACTTCTTCTGCAGGCAGCTGGTCAACAACTCTCTAATGTCAAAAGGTAAAATATTCGACTTCCATCAAACCTTTCATTTACAAAAACTGAAATTTGTTCCTTTAATTGGCAAATATAAAATCTATGGCATCTGTAAAGGAATCCAATTTTGACATACTGTAATGAATGTCTCTAAGTTTCCAGACTTAATTTTTTTTCAAAAAAATAAAGAAGCAATTGACTTCATTTGAAAGAAACATATGTGTGCGTTTATTCATATCAAAAGATTTTTTTAATCTATCATTCACCAACCATGTCTTTTATGTCATCTTTTCAGGATGGATGAAGTGATCTTGGCAGAAGGGAGGACATTGAGATCGCTTGAAATTCTTCTTGATAATGTAAGTTTTTATTTTTCTTAACTTTATACATTAAGCATAATAAATATCACAATAACTTGTGCAAATGTAATTATTTTCTTTTCCAATGAAGGTCATTCAATGACATTCATATTCGCTTTTTGTGTTTCAACAGACAGTAGCTGGAGCTGTGATGGCCGTGGCTCTGCAAAAGGAAGTGAAAGAGGCCTCCAAATCACTTGTAAGAAGAATACTTTTGTTTTGTTTTATCATATTTTTCTATGGAACAGTTTTATGCAGTAATTTGATATCGATATGTTGTAGCCTTGCACTTAAGGTGTTTTATCACATCTGAATCTCTTCTTCTCAAACCCTGTCTCACTACTATCTCTCTATATGCAAGATGACTCTTTACTGCCAGAAGAGGAATTTTGTGTACATCAAGAGTTACATATAAGGGAACAACATTTAAAACATGAGTTAAAAGAATGACATGGTATCCTTGGTATAAAAACATTCTATAAGAAAATTGAATATGCCAAAAGAGAAGGGATTAAGACTGGTTTAAGATTTATATCCTAACAAGTATAAAAGAGTGTTTACATCTTCTGATAGTATGATTTAATACAGATGACATGTAGATTGTTTCTTAACGATCAAAATTAAAATCATTTTTTTGGCAACATTGACAATCTTCTTTACTTTCATGACTGATGCAGAAGGGGAGTTCCAGGGTTCAACCCATCATTTTTGGATTTTATCAATAATCGCTCATAAAAAGACTTGCATCAAGGGTAACAAAACCAACCTCTTGTCAATAGACAGACTCCTATATTCTGGATGGTTTTCCTCATCTCCTCCCCAGGGTAACTACTTTGAGAAGGAGTCTCTGTTTGGTCCTCTACTGTCCGTGTCCACGGTGCCAACGAAGCTCCTGCAGAAGAAGCAGCAAGTTCTCACTGGAAACATTGTCTCCCCCTTCACCTCCATCCGGGGCTTCCCTCGTGTTGGGGAGGAGGATGTCAGGAGAGTTGAGGTAATTGCTAAATAGAGGATATCTTTTGTTTTGAGTGTGATATCACTTATCTCTCATCGAGTGATGGGGTAGAGCCAGTATTTTCACGAGTGGCACAGCCACGACTGTAAATATAGGCTTTACCCCCGTCACGAGATGAGAGATAAGTGATATCACACTCAAAACAAAAGATATTCTGTTTATTATATGTCTCTGTGGTCGAAAATGTGGTAATTTACGTTCAAAAGGTCTTGACTCAAGAGTTTTCTGGCGACGTTATACCATTGTTTATCGTAACTTAGCGACGCCGATGATGTCGCGTTGATTGTAAAAGTGACGTCAAACCATTGTTCACATGACGTCATCCTCTTTGTGATATTTTCACTGACTTGAAAAAGTGATATCACACTCAGTGGCGAGAACACTTTTCTAGAACTGAGAAAACTCAGTCTCTCACCTCTTGTCATATAATAAATCTGACGAGTTTCATGAGGCGCATTACATCCTGTCTGATATATATGTGTGGATGGGATAACAACATGAGGATCCACTGAAGGATACAATGACGGAACCAACAAAAAGTTGGGTTAAATCCTCCTCTTGCTAAATCTGATGTTTCTTTGTAGAAATATTGTGGATCGATCCTTCTACATGAGCATATTTGTATCTGCATAATTTTTGGAATCCCCTGAAATTAGAAATCCTTTAGGTTCAATCCTTTGAGACAGCTTTTAATGGTTTAAAAAGTTCCATATATGAAAGAGATGGAAGGATAGTGTATTGAGGAAGACATTTTATGCCAATCTCTCACTTAACCTCATTGTGGGTTGGTTAATGGGTGTGGAGAACTATCAGAGGAGTGATCAGAAGCTATATACAATCGAAGCAGAGTTAAGGTTTGAACTTCATGACATGGTTTATTTGAAGATTACTGTCTTCAGATTGCTTTGTTTTTCTGCAAATAATAAACAAACTTTTAGTTAGGCCTGCATTTGAATAGAGGGGAAAGTTGGATAAGTTATCCATAACAATCCATTTGACGTATGTTAACTGTATATGGCTGCAATACTGGCCAAGTGGAGCTAAACAGTAACTCACTCCCTCACTCACTTTCAACATATGCACATATTTTACCCAGACAATCAAGATCTACCCACGGGTGCATGTATTTGGTAATATGTAAACATCCTTGGTGGGCTTTAAACGTACATTTATCCAAACAATAGAAATTTACCTGAGGTTGCATGTATATATGTAAGCATCCTTGGTAAACCTTTCAAGCTACAAATTAATCCAATCAATAGGGTTCTATCCAAGAAGGACTGCACCGATGTCAGAACATCGTCTACTCCGCCCTGAAGAAGGTGGTCACATCGAAGACGTCCCGGGAACAGGGCTTGACGTGGATAGCCAGCGTGATTGGTCTGAACGAGTTGAGGACATCGGCTCTCCTACAGAACGACTCTCAGATACAGGCTTGTTGCAGTGATGGTCAGTCAAAGAGAGTACTATACTTCTTTCAGTATTATACTATTTCTATTAGAGTTTAAAATGTTTGAATATTGACAGTGATGTTAGGTACCTTATCAGTCACAAATTTTAAGAAACCAATTTTATTGGAGGAAACTAAGTAAATAAACTTGCCCTGTTTACATGGTTTGCACGTGCCTGGAAAAGTACTTGAATTTACATTGCTTACTAAATATCCTGAAAAAGAACTGGAATGTCGTGGTAATGTCCTTGAAATTTTCAAAAATGTACTGGAATTTACTGTGACATCAGTCACAATTGAAAACATGGAAGTATCGTCATTCTGCTAACTGCGCAAATTGATTGAGAACGTAATGAATTGAAATCAGTCTGCAAGCTTCCAATTATTCCAACAAAATCGGTAATTTCTGCTTCTCACAATCGATTTCATTCGGGAAATTCTGATGTTACAATGCGACACTTTGGAAAATGACGTCATTGGAACTGAAAGTTTTGCGAATATATCTACTGGTACTTGATGTCCTTGAAAAGTCCTTGAAAAGTACTGGAATTTTATTCTGTTTTGGCTATATGAACAATTGGTAACTTTATCGGTTTTCAATCTCAGTCAAAATAATTTGTCCTATTTAGAATCATAGTTCGCACAAAGTTTATTGAAAGATGGTGAAACAGCACTTTATTGTCCACAGTACAAGTATACATGTTGGAAATTTGTTTTCTGGGCAGCACAGTCCTAAGATCTTTCAGGGAAATGAAAAATAAAGAATTGAGATGAATTCATTTATATTTTGTTTTATTAATTGTAATATTTTGACCACAAATGACACCGGAGTTAAATGAAATATGTATATTTAGATTCTGATATATTCACGATAAATCTGTTTTCAGCATACATGTTAAACTTCTGTGGGATGTTGCTTGAGTTCTTCCTACCAATCAGCAATGATGTGGATAAACTGGCTAAAATTGATCATCTGTACTCAACATCAGAGGCGTGTCGTCTTAACTACCACTTCGAGACATGCTTGGCAGGCGGACAGATAGGTAAACATTGTTGAATAGTAGAGTTTCTTAGTAAATTTAAACATGTACTAATTTAGTTATCTAGGCAAGGAGATCTAAGAGATTATAGAATAGTTGGTAGATTAATCAATCACCACAATCATCAAGAATAATGATAGTATTTAGAGTTACAGTGAGCATTTAGATATGTCTTTAAACTGTTTTAAAAATAAATTTTCATCTGAGAAAGTTTGATGAAATATGTCAAAAACCTAATGGTTTATAACCTGATAAAACTGCTTTTGAACAGTTGTCTACTGGAGACACTATCATAACTTTCTGCTCACCTTTTGTTATAGAACATAAACTTCAAGACAAAAGGACTTTCAGTTTGAATACATCATGAACAATGAAAATGCAAAAAGCACAGACTAATTCTACGCAACTGTGCATATTCATAATTGCCATGGTTTTGTGAAAGTAAATTTACCCTGGTCTTGATTTAACATCAGTATGAACATTAATAGTGGGTGTGTCCAGCGCTGCTTTGGCAATAAGCGGCATATAAGGAACTTGATAAAGTTGTGTATCTTGCTCACGCCTTCCAGTGAACGACCGACCCCAAGAGGAGAGTCTGGGACCGTTACCAGGGGAACTGCAGTCCAAGCACAACTTCATCACCGAGTGTTTCCACCTGTGTCAGCGAGCCCTCAGTGTGGGGGTCATTCCCTCTGTCGTCCACTACAACAGGATGCAGAGGTGGGACACTGGCTATTAATCGTGAATAATCAAATATTTAAATTCAGACAGTGTCATTCCTAAAACATGATATTCTCTTCTCGTAGAGGTGATTGCATTCCTTTCAAGGTTAATATCTGTGTCAAGTAGGCCATATGTTCATTTGAGTCCTGCTTGGTTCTTGACTGTGTATGACATTGAAACCTTGAATACAGTCTAGATCCTCAATCAGCAAGTCTATATTTGAGCTGAAGCCCATGTTATTACAGAGGGGAAAGATTTTGGTCCTCAAAATCAAGTGAAATAAAGCTTGCTGCCGCCTCACCCATCCTCTAAACCCCTCAAATACAACCACAACCCCCAAACTTCAAAAGCTTTTATGTCCTTGTGAGATCTTGAAATTATATAAAGAAATGGTACAACCATGACCACCCAACTACAAAAGTGTTCCAATACTTATAAGATCTTGAAATAAATATTAAGACATGGATTTCATTTTCTTTAAATGTAAAATTTCAATCTGTTTGAGTCAGCATCATTGGTTGAACACTTCAGCTCTCAAGATGGTTTAAAAAAAATGGTTGTTATGATGTTGTTGTAGAGACTTCATCATAAAGATGCAACAACTCAAAGGCAGCCCTCAAGAAGAGCAGCTCCGCAACCAACATATAGTATGTATGATGGCCTCTCAAGTCTGTATCTTTCGTCATTGTTTAAAATAGATGCCTTTGAAGGACTTATTCATGAACTTCACTCAGTAACTAGCATACATTTTTATGATAAAACGAATATAAAAACGAACAAAAAACATTGACAATTTTTGTATATCAGATTAATCATGGTCAATACATATATTTGTCCTGAACTGTAACAGGCCAAACATAAAATTGAGGAAAATAGAGTTTGTCAATCAATAGTCAAGCTTTAGTAACTCTCCCTTCTTATCTGTATAGAAAACATATTACACTTTTTTTAGAATGGTTGATGACTATAAGGAAGACAAGTACTTCTATGGATGAAAAATTCTTTATTTGACAGTAGCGATTTTTGGGTATACATCCATATATTGTCTTCAAGCATATCTTGAAAATGGTATAAGGATCTATACCAAAACATCTCTTTTGTCAAATAAAGGAGTTGTTCATGAAACCAGTACAGGTTCTTTACCGAAACGTTGCTTCGTTCAAATAAAGAAGTTGTTCATCTGTATAATTATCAGCGATGACGTCGGCGTTGGCGTTCCCATTTGTTTCCGGAGCATAACTCTGAAACTACTTTACCAATCTTCACCAAATTTGGTATACATCCTATCCATATCATGTAGATGTGCCTTTTCTTGGTTTCAACTTCTTTTCAACTTTGTATTTTTTTGTTTCCATGGCAACAGTTTGGACTTTGTCATTTTGAAGGGTTGGGTTAGTCTCCGGAGCATAACTCTGAAACTACTTGACCAATATTCGCCAAAGTTGGTATACATCATCTCCATATCATGTAGATGTGCCTTTTGGGGGTTTCAACTTCTTTTAAATTTTGTATTTTCTTTTTTTTTCATGGCAACGGTTTGGACCTCGTCATTTTGAAGGGTTGGGTTAGTTTCCAGAGCATTACTCTGAAACTACATGACAAATTTTTCAATTTTATGTTTTTTGGTTTCCATGGTAACAGTTTGGAATTTGTCATTTTAAGGGAAGGGGTAGTTTCCGGAGCACAAGACTGGAACTATGTAACCAATCTTCATCAAATTTAGTGTACGTCCTCTTCATATCATGTAGATGTGCTTTTGGAGGTTTCAATTTCTTTCAAATTATGTATTGTCATTTTGAAGGGAATGGTTAGTTTTTATGACAATCTGCTATAGCCTGATAATTCCCACTAATAAAAATCAAATATAACCAAAACTTACAGTTCATGTTGTTTTATATAAAGAATATGGTTTTCATGTGAGTTTAAAAAAACTTTAAGGTATTTTCAAAAACAAAATTCAGCTGAAATGGTGTACGGGGGAGACATCTGTTTTTACGTGTAAAAACACTTTCTAGTTACTCTTGTCTTCCTTATACCAACAATGCCACTCAAACAGCTTGATGGCTATAGTTTTGTCCAAATGAGGTGAGGTTATATTACTGAACTAACAATGGACAACACAAGTATACCTGCCATACTAATTGATTTAACATCTATTCAGCTGCTGACGCTGATGTGGGACACGTGTCTGTGTGACGAGGTTCTAGTGAGGAACACAACCATCTTCTATCTCAGTCAGGCCAGGATCCTCCTCAACCTCCTCAAGGACTTCCAGCAGGTCAGGGGTTAAATGTCATGTTGATCCTCTATTGAATGTTTCATTCTCGTCATCAACCTCTACAACTCTGTTTGTCGAATCAGGAGTTTGGGCTCAAAAGGTTAAAAGCAGGGGTTATAAATCAAGTTTCATAAGTTTGGGACCTTTTTTGAATATCACATTCTTGGCAACCTCCTTTAGGACTCTATTGAATTAGGAGTTAGGGTTCAAGGGTTTTAAGTCAAGGTATACAGGTCAAGTCCTTTGTTAAATGCTACATTATTGCCATCCTCCTCCAAGACTCTGTCAGATGAATTAGCAGCATCTTCAGACGTCGTAGTTACTTTATTGTTATGATATGATATTTTTCTATTGTTACACGCTCCTCCGATTCACACAAAAAGATTATGTAAGATATTGAACCAGTGAATCTTGACACTTGTTATAAAAACTATAGATTTGGTTACAAGTGGTTCACTCTGAGAATGCCAGCCAAAAATTGACACATCCTGAAATTTTACTATAGCCATAACTATTGCAGAGTGTATGATCTCCACTATGACCATGTAACACCTTGGTTTATCTACAGGAGGAGGAGACTGAGGAGAAGACAAGGATGGAGAGGAAGATATTCTCTCAGATCCCAGAGTTCTGTGTGAAGGACATGGCCGTGTGGTTCCGATTTGTTGCTGGTCACGCTGTCTACGTTCATAAAGGAGTACTCCAGGGACTGCCTGTAAGTCTTGATTGCATCCATTTATGTGGTTCATTACTATACTCCCGCTACGACGTAGTCGGGGGTATATAGCGCTCCGCGTGTCCGTCCGTGCGTCCGTCCGTGCGTCCGTCCGAAATCGTTTCCGGAGCATTACTCAAAAAATATACCACTTAGAAACTTAAAATTTGGTATGGAAGTAGCCTATATGGTGCTGTGGTGCCTTTTAGGGGTTTCAGCTCAATGGTCCCAATAATTTTTGAAATTTTGACCAAAAACGGTCCGATTTTTGGACTTTGTCTCGTTTCCGGAGCATAACTGAAAAACTATACCACTTAGAAACTTCAAATTTGGTATGGAGGTAGCCTATATGGTGCTGTTGTGCCTTTTAGGGGTTTCAGCTCAATGGTCTAAATAATTTTTGAAATTTTGACCAAAAACGGTCCGATTTTTGGACTTTGTCTCGTTTCCGGAGCATAACTGAAAAACTATACCACTTAGAAACTTCAAATTTGGTATGGAAGTAGCCTATATGGTGCTGTTGTGCCTTTTAGGGGTTTCAACTCAATGGTCCAAATAATTTTTGAAATTTTGACCAAAAACGGTCCGATTTTTGGACTTTGTCTGGTTTCCGGAGCATAACTGAAAAACTATACCACTTAGAAACTTCAAATTTGGTATGGAAGTAGCCTATATGGTGCTGTTGTGCCTTTTAGGGGTTTCAGCTCAATGGTCCAAATAATTTTTGAAATTTTGACCAAAAACGGTCCGATTTTTGGACTTTGTCTCGTTTCCGGAGCATAACTGAAAAACTATACCACTTAGAAACTTAAAATTTGGTATGGAAGTAGCCTATATGGTGCTGTTGTGCCTTTTAGGGGTTTCAACTCAATGGTCCAAATTATTTTTGAAATCTTGACCAAAAACGGTCAAACTTTTTACTTTGTCTTGTTTCCGGAGCATATATAAATACCAAATGACTTGCACACTTCAAATTTGGTATGGAAGTATACAGTCAAACCTCGGATACCCAGACTCGTTATATCCATAAATCTCACCTTACGGACAAAGATTTTTCAAACATTGTGTTTATATATTTCTTAAGAAAAATGACCCAGTTAACCGGACGATTTGCTATCCGGACTATTTTCACCTGTAACCAAAACAAGGTTTGACTGTATAGTGCTGTTGTGCCTTTTAGGGGTAATTCCAGGGTTCCCAGAATTTTATTCAAAAACTACATAGCCGGGGATGTTTTGAAGTGAAATATTTTTTAGGGTTGCAAGATCATTGTGTTATAAGTCATAATCGTAAATTTTCAAATTAATGTTACGTGAAGGCGGTCAAACTACAGGCGGGGGTATGTGAGCCGCGCTCACTTTTGCCTTGTTGTACAGATCAGATTATTTTGATGGTGCCAGCTTTATGTGTTGCTTATATTTCTTCAAGATATCTCCAATATTACAACAAATATTGGTCTCATCAGCAGTTTATCTAACCTGATATTAAGGACATACCCTACCCAGAAATAAAAATATTTAGATTTTTCTGAAAATAAGCATGTTTGTTCAACTGAATGTGCCTATTTCAAAAATCAAATAAAAAAAGGGGGTCACCATGCTTGTTTTTGAGTAAAATCGATTTAAAAAATGACATTTTTGTGAAAAAAGCCAAAAAATATATAATTTTGTATTTGACCACAATTTTTGTGAAAGCATGAAATATAAAAAAATATTAATGCTTAAAGTGAGAAATGAAACAGTTGTACATGTTAAACACAAAAATGTTTGATAAAAAAATCATTTTAATAATTTTTTCAGTTTTTTTGTCATACGAAATCATATTTTTCACCCCAAAAAATGAACAGATTTTCTTAATAAATAACTTTTCAAAATTTAGAATTTTTTTAAATTCTCAAAATATGAACTTGACAATAATAGAAACTGAAATTTGAAGAAAAAAATGGGGGTCACCGTCGAAAAATCGCGAACTTTTTCCTGTTGAAAATGCATATAGGGAGTGAAAAAAATTTCCTACTGCAGCCGGAGCAAGTCTAGAATGCCGTCAGCTTTCCTTTACAAGCAACAGTTTGTTGACGGCTTGTGCAATATCGTTCAAAATTATATATTTATCTAAAAGACCCATAAGTTAACCTCTTAATCTCTTTTCCACAAAGTTATAAAAAAGATTAAAAAGAACAACAAAGTATCCGGGGTATAATGCGACATTTGAAGTCAGCAACGAATTAAGTGTGAACATTCGCATCATGGATTGCAATTTGCATTAAACATCACCCACTGCAATTAGCATGCATGCCTTTCCCTGTTCTTCACGAATCTATGAATTACACGTTATATTCAAGTTATTTTCACTATCCAAATCTACCAAAGAAGCATTATTTCATAAGCTTGCACTGCAGACAAATCTGTAAACGGACGATCGACAACACATGTAAACTTCCGATTAGACTGTACTTCGTCCTTGACTACATTTTCGTTACTCTCATGTTTAGATCAACTTTGAAAAATTTACGGTGGATGCCAGTTTCATTCGCTAATAAAATGTTATTATCTTCTGAAAACTTTTGTTTGGAAACTTGGAATAAAAACATATCTTTGTCTTGATAAGATTGGAGCCCGCAGCAAGTCTAGTTGACATCAAACGTAGGTTGTCAACCACATCGTGGTTCAATCAGGTCACACACAATATTCTACCTTCGAATCGACTATCGTCCAAAGAGTTTTTATGAGGCATATATTCATAATAATGGACTTTATATATGTGATAATTAAATCAACAGGTTGCATACTTTGACATGTTGTAAACTTTATATAATATATAATTTAATCAATTGATATATGTTTCTATATTTTGTTAAAAATAAATCAAAGAAGTCTATTTTAAATATATATTTTATTTCAGCAAAAACTTTTGATATTTATGTAGCCTTGTATAATTGAACTCAGTGCCATATGCCATAATAAAAATATATTCCTGAGTATCAGCATGTTTCACATACCTTTAATTTTTTCACATGTATCCTTGTCATAAACTTTATTTACAATTTTTCCTTTAAATTCCTAAACTTTGACTACTTATAGGTCTGAGCCAGGTAGCCATGACAGGGATTCAATTCAATTTAACTGCTGGCACTGTGGTACAATTTAAAAGATCATGGACCATGTTGCAGATGGAAAGTCTGTTAGATTATGTGTTTCAAGTTCCAGGAAAGTGCACAATGGGCAGGAACAATCACACCACTGTTGCTGCATCATAATCTGCAATAATAAAAATATAGGATAAAAACATATCAATCACACCTTTTTTTATTCTTTTTTTAAATATTTTTAACACAATATATTAGTTTGATACACTTATGACAGTATTTAATAAGAAGAGATACTGCAGTTACAAATATAATTTTGAAACATTTGCTTTTCCAAAATATAGGTAAAAGGAAATAGAAACAGCAAACATGTTCTGAATGATAAAGCAATGCCACTTCCAATCAAAGAGAAACATCTTTTCATGTGATCTGTAAATTCAGAACTTATATTCCTTGGGAGAAACTGAACATGTCTTAACCTATAACTATATCTGTAATCCTGAAAATTTAGATATAAACATTTGATCAGATCTAATTACATTTTGTTTCTTTCACACTGTGGGTTAATTTGGTATCCTAGGTTGTTTTTTTAAATGGGTAATTGATAGACATACTGTAATGATGATAATGTTCATTGATATAAATTATACTTACAATAAAATATCATGATAATTTTGGTAATATTGAAAATAAATCAACTTTTATCTCAGTTCTCCTGTTGGGGATAATGTGTTTAATAATTAACTGCATAAAATTATCATTTTCATGTCACCCTTCCAACATAATTTGATTGCATTTCAATCTTTGAAGTTAATAATGACATTTAAATCATGAAATTGAAAAAATATGAAATCAGAAAAAATCAAAATGATAAATAGAAGATATTCACAACACATCATGCACATCAATTTTATAATTTATTTCTATAAACTGTAATATGAGAAATTTTGCTATCCCAAATCTGAAAATAAGACAGTTGAATTGACATTAATCTGACATTGGCATCAATCTTAACTTTGGAGAGACTGAGTGTTCTTTATTTTCAACCTAAAATTGAGCTCTCAAGTCTTTTTATAGACTTGCATAAGCTTTTATGTTCAATCCTTTATCTTATTTTCAAGTAGGGTCTAGCTTACAGACTAAATTGGCATCTCACCTGCTTAGACATGAAGTCTTTGTCTTTTCACAGAGGTATAATTCCCTTCTGAATCCAAAAATTCACTTGTTGAGTTGTACAATAGCTCTCAACATTTCCAAAATATATGTTCAGAAATCAGGATATAATTCACCTATACATCATTTCCTCTGACTGCAAATCTGAAAAAAAATCCAAACAAAAAACATAATTTTTACTGAAGAATATTTAATATCAATCATCAATTTCATCTCCATGTTTTCAGATTTGTTTTGGTTTTTTGTTGAAAAATTAAAACAATTGAGTAAGTATTTTTTTGAGTGAGTCAGATTAAAATATTTTCTTAAGAACTTATTGTTGAAGATAGTATACACAACTTGCTGCAGGCTTCACTAGTAGTTTTACACTGAGACTATAGTTTTTAAAAAAATGCTATAAAATTCTTGAAAATCAAGTCTAGATCGTAGCTGAAATCTCAACATATACCCTGAGGCTGAGGCTCTAGCTTTCTCACACTTGTTTAAAGTATCAAAATAAACGTAATTGAGTAATAAGTTTGAATTATTTTTATATTCATGACTGAATGTTAGTCTATTTTCACCTCAAAAGTTATTTAGCAAGTATACAGTAGGCCTATAATTTGAAAGTTGCCTACCTGAAAGGTGCTGTGCTGCCATTATCGCTGCCACATAAGAAGTGTTGACTGTTGATCGAGGTAATGCCGGGCTGCACAGTCACAGGGGCGGATTTCCCTATTTCAAGGTGTTATGATTACCGCACCGCAGTACGAAAAACAACATGGTCAGCTGACTGTCAGACCGTCGCCGTCGCGCTGGCTTTGCATTCACGATGATTTAGTTGGGAAAATATTTCGTTGCATATTTTAATTTTTCAATGAAAAGAAGAAAACTTCGCTTAAGTCTTTCATCCTTTTCAGATTTTCTTCTTTTTTCTTCGACTTTGGCAACTTTAAGCGAAAGATTTCGCATTTTACCGGCTGCTTGACTGATTGACACCGATCAGCTGATGACAGCATGGCTTGTTTTTCAACGCTACCGTACATCGTTTTCTTGTCGTTAATGTGAAGTAATCTTTTTATTTCAGACTTAAATAAACAAAGTGGACCTTTCAAAATCTAAATTATCTTACAACTTACATAAATAATAGTTATCAGTATGCTTTTTATACGAGTTTGTAAATTTCAGCATTGTCGCAAATTTCTCATCGTATCGATGTGCGATGCGCACGGTTCTGCGCAGTAACAACGTTTTGATGCGTAGGGTATGTCCTTAAGTGAATCCAAATAAATAGAACTAATTTCTGTTTATAAGTCTGCCAGCCCACAAACTTTGTTCCGGTCTAGTAACTTTTTTAGGTTTTTTTTCTTCAAAGTTACCATAATATTTTTATGCCCCCGAATCGGAGATTCCGGGGGTATATTGTTTTTCACCTGTCCGTCCGTCCGTCTGTCCGTCTGTCTGTCTGTCTGTCCGTCTGTCTGTCCGTTTGTCCACAAAAACTTTAACCTTGGTCATAACTTTTGATTGGTCAGTGCTAGGTCTTTGATACTTGACATGTGTATCCCTTGTGATGAGACCTTTCAGATGACACCATGATATTTGACCTTTTCCGTCCGTCCGTCCGTCTGTCCGTTTGTCCAAAAAAACTTTAACCTTGGTCATAACTTTTGATTGGTCAGAGCTAGCTCTTTGATACTTGACATATGGATCCCTTGTGATGAGACCTTTCAGATGACACCATGACATTTGACCTTGTGACCTTGACCTTGACACAGCGAGCATTTTAAACTTTAACCTTGGTCATAACTTTTGATTGGTCAGAGCTAGCTCTTTGATACTTGACATATGGATCCCTTGTGATGAGACCTTTCAGATGACCTCATGACATTTGACCTTGTGACCTTGACCTTGACACAGCGAGCCTTTTCCGAAAACTTTAACCTTGGCTATAGTTTCTATACTGTCAGTGCTAGGTCTTTGATACTTGACATGTGTATACCTTGTGATGAGACCTTTCAGATGACACCATGATATTTGACCTTTTCCGTCCGTCCGTCCGTCTGTCCGTTTGTCCACAAAAACTTTAACCTTGGTCATAACTTTTGATTGGTGAGAGCTAGCTCTTTGATACTTGACATATGGATCCCTTGACATAAGACCTTTCAGATGACACCATGACATTTGACCTTGTGACCTTGACCTTGACACAGCGAGCAGGATGCATCCGGGGGCATTCGTGTTTCACAAACACATCTTGTTTGAAAATATCCTTTTGGGTTGGACAATTTTCAATCATATTTTATCCACTGGTATTGATATAGGTCGTTGATGGCTATGCTGATAAAAGTTTGATGATGATATACTACTTAAACATCTTCAAAACATCTCTACAGAGGAAGATGGTATTTCACAAAGAGGAATGTTGCACAGAGATTTGGTTTCAGCCAAATAGTGATAAATTTTCATTTGAACCACCCTGTAGCCCCTCATGAACAATGATTTCTTATTCTATCAAGATCTCAGAGTTCGTGGACTGCTGTGTGGCCCTGTTGGAGAGACCGGATCTGATGCCGGGTCCGATCCCTGCCAGCAAGATGGTCTCCTGTCTCATACAGTTCGTCAACTCCTCCAGGAACACGCAGCAAAGGTCAGTCAATTGAGACAAGATGTGCTTTCAACTGAACTCTTAGTGACGCAACTTGAACCATATGTTTCTCTAATAAGAAGGAATAATATGGGATTGGGCATAAGCTTACAGACCATTTGTTTTGTATCAGCAAATAAATAGAGATTATAACCCTTGAAAGTGTGTCATAAGATTTTTACAAAATGGATGTGAATATTTTTAATTTCCTTGAGTTGGAGTAAGCGTGACACATAAATTTGCACTAAAGGGTACATAAATTATAATATACATTTCTACCATAGTAATTTCTTTATGGCTGATTTTACTACTTTTGAATCAATATAAAAATATCTGGAATATGGCCTGCCCCTATTGTGACTGCCTGCTACAATGATGTCAGGAGCAATGGTTTTATGTCACAGACAAGTGCACATGTGCTCATATGGGAAATGTGTTAATGTACTTTGTTTCACCCTATAGATAATAACATTTAGATACACTTTCTAAAGCATACTTCTTTCAAGTCCATGCCTCTATTTGTTCAGGGGCTGGGGGAGCGGTGTGATGTCAGACCTGGCTGTGATGGTCGAGACGTGTCCGTCGGTGAAGAACCAGCTGGGTCCGGCTCTTCTCCACACTTACATCAGCGTGGATGTGGTGGAGGGGCTTGATGTGGATAAAGATGACTTCGACAAGTACAATGCCAGGTGAGCTGTATGTTCATATTACTTTAGTATGACAGTCAAGTCCAGATTTACTTTCTCCTCAATATTTAGAATTTGCAAACAAAGTAAAAATGTACCTTAGATGCTTCTATTTAATGGACAAAATTTTGGCACTTTCTGCAAATTTAACTTTTTTCACCATGCCTGATGCTCTCTGTTTAGAAAGAATTGATTTCTAGCTTTCATTTTATGTCTCCCAGGTCTACTTTCTCTGTAATGAAATTTTTAAATCTAGATTTATTATACCCAGGACAAACGGTTTGTGTTTGATTTTCTATTTGGTGTCCTTCTACAACTTCCGTTTCTTTAACCAATGTAAATGATTGTAACAAATATAGTATTACCTGTACGTTGACTGAATGTTTGTTAAGATTCTAAATGAAAGTTATGGAAACAAAACATCATGACTGGAGTCTTGGTTGTAACACGAAGAAAATGACATATCATTAAATGAAATAAACAAGACACTTATGCATTTCTTTATTAGACATGACATGTCACTTAAAATTATCAGCATAAATCTACCCTTACCAAATATTTCAACGAGTTGTCAATCATGTCGACTGTTTCCACGACCTGCTAGAAGGGGGGTCGCCTTATTAATGAGATATATGATTTTGGCAGCAGATTTTGGCTGAGTAAGGGGGTCGCCTTATACACGAGGTCGCCTTATAGAAAAATATATTGCTATCAATTTATCAATAAATCAATCAATATTATCTTGTATTCTCTCTGTATTCTGTAGATCTGAGATCGGTAAGCTGATAGAACACCTGTGGAAACGAGCAGACTGTCGTAAGTCTATCGTGGAGAAATGTGGAACAGAACTATTTCAGGTGAGATTTGATTGAGAATTCAAACTTTTTGTTTTCACGTACCATATTCAATATTTTGAGTTTTTTTTGTGATGGCAACAGGACCTTGGTCCCGTTGTACAAAATACTACGGTTCCCTTAAGTCACTTAGGTAGATTAAGTGCAATGTCAAAAGGATGTCACTGAGGTAAACCTTAGCATTAAGTCATTTCGTGCAACTTCTTCACTCAAATGAGCTATTCAATTTGAACAAACCTTTATTACAAGTAGAGTATGTTTTAAAGTTAGAAATATTTATTACTGAATGTTTAATATTACTATTATTAGAGTTATTTACTCTACTACTCTGCAATGATGTATCAAGCGTAACTCTTCCTGTGACCTTTTTGATGACTAGAATGTTTTAGATGAAAATAACAGCGTTTTTTTCAAACATACATCTTAACTTCAAAATGACAAGACTTTACAACCATCTTGCAAGGAATGAATGATGAATTACTTGAGATGCTTGCAAATTGTCAGTTTCACAGGTAGAAAAGTGGGGGAATATTGTACCCTGAAATTAATTACCAGCATAAATCTTCGGGCAAAATAAATTATTATTAAATAAATCAAGTCCTACAAAAATACAGTAGTTTAAATAAAACAAATAAGAATTGTTTTAATCCCAAATGAACTTTTTATGAAATATAATGGTAACTCTACAATAGGAACCAAGTAAATTGCATACAGAATATATCATAACTTTATTCACACATATCATGGTTTCAGAGTTTTCTTGGATCTATTCTGGATACTCTGTTATATATGCTTCATGACGGTCTCTCTCGACTGGCAAACATCAAAAAGATCCAAGATGCACAGCAGAATGGTAAAGACTAACTGTTTGATGTACTTTCGAATATTTTCATGTTCGCATTACCCTTTATGATGCAAGCAACCTATTTGAGCCTGAACCACTGATACTCAACCTGTTGCTAAGGGCAAATTAATTGTATGACCAACTTGTCCAAAACTAATTAGCTCATCAGGTCTGAAAGACCCATTGGGCTTATGGCATGGCATGGCTTCCGGCGTCCGTTCGTCCATCCCTCTGTCAATCCATCCATCCGTTCATCCGTAAACTGTTCAAATTTTTGACTTCTTCTCCAGAACCAATGACTCTAGAGAGTTGAAATTTGATGTGCAGACTCCTTGGCAAATGGGGATTCTAAATTGTAGATTTCATGACCTCATGACCCCAAATGGGGTCACAGGGGTCAAAACTTTTAAAACCTATTTTCATCTTCTTCTCCAGTTCCAAAAGGTCTAGAGAGCTGAAAAGTTGTGTGTAGACTCCTAGGCCAAAAAGGATTTTAAATTTTAGATCTGGTGACCCCTTGACCCCAAATGGGGTCATGGGGTGACTGGGGTCACAAAATCTACAAATCAGAATCCCCATTGGCCCAATAGTCTACACACAAAATTGTTCTAAATTGTAGATTTTGTGACCCCATGACCCCAAATGGGTTCACAGGGGTCAAAACATAAAAACCTATTTTCATCTTCTACTCAAGTTCAAAAAGGTCTAGAGAGCTGAAAAGTTGTGTGTAGACTCCTTGGCCAATGGGGATTCTGAATTGTAGATTTTTGACCCCATGAACCAAATGGGGTCACAGGGGTCACAACCTTAAAAAGCTATTTTCATCTATTCCTCCAGTTCAAAAAGGTCTAGAGAGCTGAAGTGTGTAGACTTCTTGGCCAATGAAGATTCTATATTGTAGCTTTTGTGACCCCATGACCCCATGACCCCATTTGGGGTCACAGGGGTCAAAACCTTAAACACCTATTTCCATCAAAAGTCTGATGAGCTACAGAGCCCATAGCTCTATATTTTTTAAACTTTGACTTAAATCAACAACCTTAATTATAAGCAATAATGAATACAGATATATGATGCGTTATTGTTATGTTCTATGTGTTCTATGTTCTATGTTCTATATATTTTCTATGTTATATGATGTTCTATATGTTCTCTATGTTAGGTATGTTCGGTATGTTCTGTATTTGCTATCTTCCATGTTCCATGTTCTAAATATTCTATATGTTCCATGTTCTATATATTCTGTATGTTCATTCCATGTTCTATGTTCCAGAGGCAGAGTGGAATGCCCTGACAATAAAAGAAAAGATGGATAAGGAACGTTTCCTGAGTAGCGAAGAACAAGTTTCAAAAGGCTTCCTAAATATGGTGACTTTTTTTTATCATTTTTTTTTATCTACAATAAGTATATATCTGAGTTAACAATTTCTTGGGTCGTTTGAATTATTTAAATCATTTGAGGGTGATTATTCAAAGATATGTTTTGGAGAACTTAGCTCCAGCTTTTAATTGTGATAATAGTCTATAACTACCTTACTCCTGAAATATTTACTATAACAAATAAGGTGTTTTAGATGTTTTATAACAAAAATGTTGTTTTATCGTACAAGAGCATTGCATTGAACATCTCAGATATTAAAATTTTATTATAACTGTTACAGGCAAACCAGAAACTGGATTTCATTGACTTGTTAACCAAAGCGGAGGATGTTGCAAGATGTTTCACAAGACAGCCGTTGGCTCGAAGATCTGCATCTGTGGTGAAATCTTTTTGTTGATTCAATAAATCTGTTATCATGCAAAGAAATCAATCAATGCCAAATGGTTCTTAGTTGCCAATTTGCAGAATACCTTATTTTAACAAAGGGAATGACTTTATGTGTCATTTGCTAGATATAACCCATTATTCAATATTTTAGGTTCTGTATTTTAGCAAGTTAATGTGAAAAATATTAAAGGCAGTAAGTTCAGGTGAAAAATATAAAGAAATTTTTGTAGTTTCAAGTTTTTATGTTTTAAGTTTTATTGTTTCAAGTATCAAGTTGATTGTTGGAACTTTCAGATCAGTGTTTTCCTAACAAGTTTCAAGTTTTAATGTTTCAAGTTTTATTGTTTCAAGTTTCAATGTTTCAATTTTCAAGTTTTAATATTTCAAGTTTCAAGTTTTATTGTTTCAAGTTTGAATGTTGAACTTTCAGATCTGTGGTTTCCTTGATGCTCTGTGTGGTTCAAGGGCCAAGGACTTTAAAGTGAAGGATTTTGAAAAGTATGTTGTCTAAACAGTAATAATATAAGTCTATTTTCATTGGGTAGTTCACAAATGATGTATCTATCAACATTGGTGTCAAAACTGACCCGATAAAATAGACTGAAGTTTTGAAAGGCAAATTTGACAGGGTGAGTTGAGGTGATAAAGGGTTTATCGCTGCTTGCAAGAATATTTCATTCGTAGCTGCTAGTATTGGGAGAAAAGCCCGCAACACTAAATATTGTTATGTATTGCGGTGAAACCTGCAACCACAGCTAGAACTAGGGAACCGTGGTGGTACTTCACTGAAATTCAGTGTAGCATTGCACCCAAAGCTGACTGTGTGTAGAACAGTTCTCTACTGCAAACAAAGTTGCTGAGCCCCTGGCGGGATTCGAACCACAGACCTCCTGATCTGAAGCCAATTTCGCTAACCACTGTACTATACTCCCCCCTTGCAGAGTGAGGTCATAACATTCCTCCTAACTTTGGCTAACAGGAAATCCCTTTGAATCAGAAAAGTGTCCCGCTGTCAAATCCCATTGGATTTTAAAATGTTTAATGTCAATCCTGCTTTACTAACATATCCTTTGACATTGGGTGTTCATTCAAAACTATTGGTAAGCCAATGTGACATTTCTCATTTGAATATATCTTACCTGCCATCTTTATTCACTGATATGTATACATCTTAAAGGGGCAGTACCACGTTTCTTTAACATTTCATATTTTAAATATTTTGCTTGTAATTGTATGTTAATGATATATATATATTTTTGACAGTGTCAAAAATCTTATAACACAAACCAATTATCAAAAGTCGGAGAACAAAGTATAAAGATTCACATAAAGTCCATTGGAGGCCATTTCTGGGTGAACACCTTTAATTCATTTTGTGTGAGAAAAAATGAATCGCGTGGCTGAACTTTACATTATACATTTATTACTGCTTCATTTAGTGTAAATATATTGTCTTTAAATTGGAACCACTTATTTTCATTTTTCTGACATCACTTTATATTTCCCCTAAAAACGTTCTACTACTCCTTTGAGGTTAAGATGGTCATTATATAGTTCAGGTTATGTGACACCTTCTTGTAATAGTATTTTGCCATGCCTGAAATATGAAATAAATGTGATTGATTGACAGCTCCTTTCATCTCCTAATGTACAGATATCATTACTCTATATCCCATTGTATAGATACAACTTCAACCCTCAACAACTGCTCCACAAGATAACAATATCACTGTTGAGAATAGCTCGAGAGGTCACCGCTTCCAATGACGGATTTCTGGTGTCCATGGCAACAGATCCTGACTATGATGCCAGTAACCTGGAGAAGGCACACTCTGTGATATCCTCCAAGGGCTTGGCCGAAGAGGATATGCTCGCAGAATTGAATGGTCTCACACACCAGGTATGTGATAGACTTCATGCTGTTTCAAGGTCTCAGTGGCTGAATGGTTAAGTTCTTGGGATAATCAGTGCCTTTGATTTGTGTCCAAAGAACAAAAATGTCAGTCCAAGAAGCAAAAGGTTTCATTGAATAAATACTTATGATCTGTGTCTAAAAATGTTAAGGTTCTGGTTTCGAATCCAGCAAAATAAAAGTTTGTGAAATATTAGCAAATCGCAGTTGATCTTTTGCAAGACATATTTTTCTAAAATTGAAGCTCTATTCCTAAGAAGATGAACAAAGCAATGTCACTTCTGCATAACAATTGCAGCAGAGGATTTCAGATTCATCATGGTGGTTCTAACACTGGGTAGTAATGTAAGAAGCACTTGCAAAATTCAAATAAATGTGCCAACCAATACTGTAGCATAACACAAGAATCTTCAAATTCTTGCATCAAATATAATCATTAGGGTTCCTTCATCATGGTCGTGTACTTATTTTTTATATTATCAGATGCATCATGGTGGTCACTGCCACTGGGTAATATTGTAAGAAGCACTTGCAAGAACATCCTGTCTCGGCCTGTTCCCAATGTGCCTACATCCCAATGTGCCTACACTGCTATCAAAACAGAGACATGCATGGGTGGTTTGTGTATTGGGTTCATCCAACCTATTTGATAATGGACTATTCCACTTGAAATAAGTAAAAAGAGTTGGGTTTGAGAGGTTTGATAATTTAATTCATAACAATAAACAGTAACAGATACATATTACTTCACTTCATACATTTCCTGACATTTCATGCTTCTTTGAAGAAGACACACTGATACATCTGACTGCACTTAAGTATTTGAAATCAATGTCATTGCAATTTGACTAGGTGCCCCACAGCATCAACAAACTGCAGCGGTGTCTTCATCCCTGTGGACAGCTGGTTCTTCAGTCTCTGGATCTTGGTGTCCAAGTCTCTATATACCCTTGACCGCTGACGTCTGGTACCACCGTGTTCTAACTGCCTCCTTAGGACACGCTCTTCCCTCTCCATTTTCTTTAGTTCCCCGATTAGTTCGTAGATGTTGGGATGAGACTTCTTGACTCTTTTTTTCAACCCGTTGTGATATCCTTCCAAATGATTGTTTGTCCTTGGTCCAGTGTTGCCGTGCTGGTTCCACATTCTCACAGGGAAGCGGGCGTCAAAGTCTACCCATGTTGAAGTCATGTAGTCGTTGAAGACTTGGATCTTGTCGCCATCTGGTCCAGACTCCATGACTTCAACCCATACGTCCTGGACGATGTCAGCTGGCAATAGTGGCAGAGCAGCAGCTCTTCTCACATGCGACTGTACACGTTGATCTTCACGGTACTCTGGAGCAAGACCTTTCTCGGAGACATGTCGCCACAGTGCTTGGCTGTAATGAAAAAAACATCCTCTGATGTCAGCTCCTGGGAAGACGTCCTCTACGGCTCTGATTGCGGCACACTCAAAGTCAGTCTGCACAGTGTCTGGAGACAGTTCAACACCGAGTCGTGTCTACTCATTATGTGGGGAGCAGAATTAAACAATCTAACATTACTTATCAAAACATTATGTTTTATTTTGAAAGATAAGCTCTTTACTCAACGTTTTCTTAACACAGCTAATCAGTGTCTTAACCACTTTAACTCATCAGAACATCTAAGCAGTAGAACTGACTACGTTTTGTTAACATTCTAATCTCCCTACATCTGCTTAGGTAACAACTGTTGATCTACGGGTCATACCCACTTTCTGAGAAGGGGTGTATTTTCAGTTCCCAAAGTGCCTACACAGTTTCTGTAGGCACATTGGGATGTAGGCACAATGGGATGTAGGCACATTGGCACCAAACCCCTGTCTCAGGGAACGAACGTTACGCTAGCTCGACTAATCTGTACGCTGTTCCCACCTTGGGAAATAGTCAATCAAATTATTTTTTATCGAGAAGGTGGCAAGAAAATGATTTGATTGGCTACATCCCAAGTCGGGCCGCGCGAGCGACTCTAGCTTCTGAGCCCAGGGTACAGATTAGTGGAGTTAGCGTAACGTTTGTACCCGGAGACAGGATGTTGCAAGCATAAAACCAATGTTGAATACTGCAGCATACGCATCATTTATGAGTCTTTATTCCTCTTGTGTGTCCCAGTTGAAGCTGATGAATGTAGCCAGGAAGTCCGACAAGACGGAGGAGTCGGGGGCGGAGATGGATGTAATGGAGGAGCTCCAGTCAGTGAGAGTAGACCGAGAGAGGGTGTTGGAGCAGTATACACGCTGTATGGACGGTCAGCGCTTCCTGTCTGCGGAGTTACAGGTACCTGGTGATGTCATCTGATATAGAAGAATACCGAATATGATGGCCACTTGATGTGACCCAAAAACTTGATGATTAGTTTGCATTTCATGATCAAATCCCAAAAGAACCCTGAATCATGTGCTATTTGTATAATATTTGTGTTTTTTTCTGATTTGATCACTTTTTTCTCTTGCTAATCAGATATATTTTTCTGTTACAGGACAGTCACAGTTTTCACAGTAATTTCCAGAGTCTTGATCCTAGGTGAGATAAAACTTAACCGAATTAACTTACCGGTAATCTTATTTGAGCTATTATACATACAAATACGGTCAAAACCAACAGTTTTAGGGCTGCTCTGCTTTTGATCAAGTTTTATTCTGCTTTTGTTAAAGCAATGAGTTAATGAGCAAATATTCAGGCTTTCTTTAGCCCCAGCTCTGGGAGCCTTTAGTATCCATTTAAGAAGCATTCGTAAATGACCATAGAAAAAAGATTTAGCAAGGTAATCACATGTTTGCTAAGTGAATGGTTGATGTTCCAAAGATATTTTACCTCTTTTGTTACATATAAAGAGGAAGGGTTGTAAATTGTAATGTTCCAGATCTCCGAAGGTGAAGGCCCTGATGAAGGAGATGAGACAATTACAGCAGAATCTTCCCATCCACCCAGACGCTTCCATCTGTGTTGTACAGGTATTAACCTTTCACCTGCTGAAGTAATCAGTGGCAATCAGTTTCTCTATGGCTCATTTTCAGGAGCTACGATATACAAACCATTTCATCTTCGCAAGCCAGAAATAGGCTCAAAGACATGTTACTGGTTTCTTAGGAGGGCAGTAACAAAAGGATTTAATCTGGTAGAGATATGCGTTATAACATATATTTGTCAATTGAGGACAAGGATTAATGCTTTTATAGTTATTCAACATTGAATATTACATATTCATTAAGGTTTAAAAAGATCATCTATCTGAAAAGTACAAAATGATATCAATAATTGTCCTTAGTAGAACTCAATCTGTGGTTCCATATTTCTGGCATTTTTCCTCTTCTTATTTATGCAGGTTCCACTTTTGTTGGTTTTAATAGGAAATGGTTCTGTACCATTTTCGTACAGGTAATTAAGTTTCTTCATTAAATATTGAATATTTAGATCTTGGTGATATTGAAATCCCCAGGACGAGGAGCGTATAGACGTGATGCGAGCGATGCTGACAGGTCCAGTGGGGACCCCCTACAGTCTGGGGTGCTTCGTCTTTGACATCTACTTCCCCGCGAGCTACCCAAACAGTGCCCCACTCGTCAAGATCATCACCACCGGCGGGGGCACCGTCAGGTACAAACAATATTTCTTTTGCACTTTCCAAAGGAGAAATATGGAGGCTTGAATCTTGTCAACCTCGCTTCATTATGCCTTCAGCATTTTCCCCTGTCTAAACTTTTATATATCCCTCCGAAGGGTCAGGAGGCCGAGTTCCCGTCCTGTCTGCATTGGCGTTCCAGTTCCCATTGAAGGAATTGGTTAAGTTTCGAAAGCTTAACTCCATAACTACAGGACCAATCTTCACCAATGTTAGTATTGGAGTTGCTGAAATGAAGCATGGTGTTGACATCTGTCTTCACAAGTTAAAACACTTTCTGGTTTTGACTGGAATGGTCTTTCTGAACTAAAATTATTGCTGCTTTTCAAGTGCAAAAAATATTTAATTAATATTGATGATTATTTCACCGTAATTTATTCTTTAACAGCACGATCAACAACATATCACATCAATTAAGAATTATGTAGTTAGGAACAAGTAATGAATGTTAGTAGGATCTTTCCTAACAGAGAGTTTGCAATTAATGTATGGCAGTGAAGTTTCTTGTAACAAAGAATGAATTTTTACCAGATTCAACCCCAACCTGTACTCTGACGGGAAGGTGTGTCTGTCTCTGCTGGGGACCTGGCACGGAGGGGACGCCAGTGAGAAGTGGAACCCCGGCAAGTCTTCCATCTACCAGGTGGGTTTGGGGACACTACTTGGTTTTAATGATAATAACATAATAATAAAAATTTATTGTCCTCAGTACGTGTACATTTTGGAAATTTGTTTTTATCCTGAAGCACCCGGCAGCCACAGTGCAGCGTTGCTGCCTTGTTCTGCCTTAACAATGCTAAGTGTCAAGCAAGGCAGCAACAACTCCCAACTTTTATTGTATGTTTGTATGACGTGACATGGCATCGAACCTCTGTCTTCCTGGTAACAAGCAGACACTCTACCACTGAGCTAAAAAATGTCTCTGGGAGCCAGAAAACTATTGTTGAGCCATGTGACATGGGCTTGGGTTTGGTTGGAAATGTGATTTAGTCATAAAATACCTTGATGGGGATATGGTGCTTCAGGGTGCGGAATTTTGTGGATGCCGTATTTTTTAGGATATTGTACATAAACTTCGGTTAATGAGTTTGGTTTAGGTATGTTTGTACTTAATTTACATTTGGGGCATAGTGCTTCTGTTCGGGGCATGTGATTTCAGATAGTGGATGTGACTTTTGTTTGTGCGTATGATTGGTATCTTCGTTTAATCAATGTTTAGAAAAGTCTTTCAGATGGGTGAAGCGTGTAGTGGTTTATACAACTTGTGATGGAAGTTATTTTCAGATGGGTGAAGCGTGGTTTATGCAACTTGTGATGATAGTGACTTGTAAGGGAAAAATATTCTGATTGTATTAGAACACAGACATAACACTGATGCTTTTGGCAGGTGCTTGTGTCGATACAGAGCCTCATTCTGATCCCAGATCCAATGTTCAACGAGCCCGGCTACGAGGGATTGCAGGGGACTGCCGAGGGTGATGTGAGTGTACCAGTTAACTGCTTCAAATAGCTCTAGCAGGAAATAAAGAATACAATTACTTAGAGGTTGCAACATTACTTACTATGCAATACCATTTAAAATTTTGTTGTAATGATTTGCACAAAGGGAGCCGAAGGTTAGAAAACCTTTCACAAGTGAGATTAACATGGTATTTTCTACGATGACTTTCTTGCTCGCAAAAGTCAAATAAAAAAGTTGACACAAGATTTTCATAAAGTCTTTCATAACTTTGTAAAACACATTGTCTATTTGACAATCTATGGTGCTTGATTAAAGATTTAGTTTTCAGATGCACTTGTAAGTAATGAAATTAATAAGATCACTCTTTGTGTATAGCGGCAGAGCTTCTCGTACAACTTGAAGATCCGACTGAACACACTAAGACACGCCATCCTCGGACAACTGCGCAACCCTCCCGCTGGTAGGAACATTGATACTGTTACTAGGACTAAATAAACGTTTAAGAATAAGTTTGATAGGTAGAGATATTGTTACCCGAGGAAGTGTGTCATATGACTTTTACGAAATGAGTGGTAATTTTAGTATCTAAAAATCTGACTAATCTGACTAAAGTGACGTCACGAACAATGGTGTTATGACGTCACAGGCGAAAAAATGCAGGAACACTCGCTACAACAATCATTGCTAGGCAAAAGTGATATGTGCACTAGTGCTCATATTGAAAATATGTCACTACTTACTTTCAACCATATGGGTAATAAAGTTTCGGGTTGGCCACTTCTGAATATATTTCTTATTGATAAATTGAACAATAGTAGGGTAAAACCCCCCATCCCCCCACACACACACCCCCTTTGTTAGATCTCCTTTAAAACAATTTAATTCAGTTTGCCAACAAGTCATAACTATAGCTGTTTTAAGAACTGACAAATTTAAGCCTAGCTGCTAAGTTCCATAATAAGTGGTTGAGTGCAAGTCAATCTTTAGCAGTAAGTATAACATATAAATAATAAATATATATAATAAAAATAAGATTTCTCATTTGACTATCAAGTTCAGCCGCAGTATGATAGAAAGTTGGCACAGGAAAGAAGGGAAAAGCTGCAAGGGTTATATCAAGCAGTGCTTTTGACTGGCAAGACTTATGTGATGGGGGGAAGTTGCCACTGTCCTGTATCCTTGAGGTACAGCGACTTGATCAACCACTGAGTGGATGGAAAAGGCACTTTAAAAATATCTTATTATTATCACCTGCCCTGAAGTTGGAGGAGGACAAATTTTCTCAAGAACTATTGAAGATAGGATAACCAAATTTGGTGTGTGTCTCCAGGCTATCAATGCCTTGATGGAATTCGAAAACCAGAACCACCCAATGATTTTGAGTTAAATGAGTTATTGCCCTTGTTCTGTGTTTTTGGATTCTGTTCGAGGCTATCATCAATGGGGTTAACTTTTCTCAGAAATTTAAGATAGAAGAACCAAATTTGCTGTGTGTCTTCAGGGCATAATTACCTTGACAAAGTTCGAAAATCAGAAATGTGCAATTATTTTTAAGGAGTAATTGCCCTTGTTGCATGTTTTGGACATATTACAAAGTTATTGCCCATGTAGGCAAATGTTGGAAGCTTTAATGAAAACAATATTAGCGGGGGATGTTGATGACTATGTCTTCGTGTTATTATCCTGTTTGTGCATGTAGGTATGGAGGGTGTGATACGACGGCACTTGGCCCTACAGAAGGAGAGTGTGCTGGTCCAGTGCAGGGAGTGGCTGAAGGAGTGCCATGACGAGGACCAGCACAAGAGGATGAGGCAGGTGGTGGCGGCCATCTTGAAGGAGCTACGTGATCTGCAGGTGCCAGAAGAGGACCAGGAGAAAGAGGAAGAAGAGGAGGAGGAGGATGAATAATAATCTTCACCTCTATTGGTAGATGAGATTGGGGGAGGGGGAGTCTTAGAACTTATTAGAAGGATAATTGTCATAAAAGAGAAAGAAAGAATGAGTGAATTTCTATGAGAGAACAATCTTAGAGGAGAAAAAAATTAATATCATGCCAACTTCAGGAAACTAGGCATAAGTGTAAAGGGATTTTTATAAGGGAGAATGTCAAGGCATCATTGAAAGGATCCTAGAGTAGATTGAAATGTATTTATAGCATAGAAGGAGAAGTCAAAGCAGTAAGAAGAGGATTTGAATGAGGAAAGAGGAAAGAATGAGTATTTTGGGGAGGAACAAGAGGGGTGAATTGGAATGGATTGTAGGAGAAGTTATTGGGAGTGGGAGGAAAGTTATGACATGAAGGAGTTATGATGAGGAGCAATTGAGAGATAAAGGAGGATTAAAGCAATGGATGTAGCAATGAAGAGGATGGTGAGGAAACAACTGCATTTATGAGGATTTACTGAGTTTGAACAATTTTAAATGAGTTGTCTTCATTTGCACCAATTTGATGTATGTTAAATTTTAAATAAAAACTGTGATTCTTATGTTGTCAAAATATGTTTGCTCAAAAGTTTACAATGGAAAATTTGTTATAAACTAGATAAATACAACATTCAAGAAAATTCATTTTGATACATTATTGTAAAATATCATTTATGTTGTATTGTAATGTTAGATTAACGGATAAAAATGGTGAGAGGGTATATTCTCGAACTTGATTTAAACTTAAGCATAATCAAGTTGTTGTGTGCGATATAAATATATCAGACCCTTGCAGTGATTTACTGAATTGTGTTGTGCCTTAAAAACTTTTTTTTTTTTTTTTTTTGTGTGTTCCTGTTTAACAACTTATAACCAAATTATTTTGAAAACAATCTCTCGTACACGTGCAAGTCTATGACTTGATTAAACTGTTCATTGTCTATTAAAGTGGATGTTCAATCGACTTTTGGTCTGCAATCATGTACAGGTAATAACAAAACGCTGTTTCTTGATCAATTATACTTTAAGTGAAAATAAACTATTTGTATTGAAAAAATATCCACCGTTTACAAATAATTTGAGATTTTTACAAATACCTTTTTTTGGCGAAGCATAGCTTATCACTCTCGTAGCGCACACATTGCTCACATCTTTGGTGACATTACCATCAACGGACATTTTTTCAAAGATTTATAAACTATGAATACTGTGCACACTGGAACATTCTGCCAAAAGAAATTTGCTTTTTACCTGTTATAAGCCATATGCCAAACCAAGATTATAGCCTTTATGAAAAAGTGATTTCTGAAATTTGATATTTTAGATAGTGTTCTACTCTGTAGTTCATCAGAGGTGAAGGTACATATTGTCACCATGACGAGCCATGTTTTTTGTTTATCATTTCTCTGAAAGGGACTTTTTCAGTGGAGACACAGATTTTGATTATCACTGTTTACCTTACAAACTTGGTTGCTGAAGAATCACTATGACATTGGGATGTGCAATAATTAGGTTTCATCAAATGTTGTTTTAAAACTTTTTGTGAACAACGATCACTACGATGATACAACTGACAAATCAAAAAAAATTATGCTATACACATTTCCAAAGTTTCTATTTGTTTCATATAATTGAAATTTTGTTAAGCAAATTAAGGTATCAATTGAGGGTTTCGTCTAGATTGCTAGAGATATAATTCTTGCAGTCAAAATAATTTCTTCATCCCTCATTTTCAATCTTTTGTTTATTTTTTTCCTATCAAAAATGATGTAACACTTGCAAGCTTGATTCTTAATACACGTCATGGATATATATTGTATTTTTACCCTACTGGTATGTAATGCTATGGGATATAGTCAACTCTTTGTTTGTCAATCAATATGGCTTCCACGGGTACTCGAGTACTCAAGCCTGAGTCGGGTACAGCTGGACTCGAGTCCATATTTTGGGACTCGAGGACTTGAAAGTGTTTAATACTGTTACTTATTGAAGTTATTTCAGTCTGTATTGTGTAAAGACAGGTGATCAACATTACCATTTCAACCGTTTGTTTTTTCTCTTCACGACCATTTAGAAGTCGATTTTTGGGTTAATAGTATCTAGGCTATACAACAGTTCAAGGTAATGATAAAATTTTAGGTACTCGAGTCCGAGTCGAGTCTGACTCCTTGAGTACTTGAGTCCAATTTTTTTGACCCGTGGAAGCCCTATCAATCAATCTGGTCATCCGTAATTTTTTCTTTTCGTAAGAGAACTAAAAAATTATAACACCTAGCTTAATAAGACTTGTTATTACACGCCCGTGTAAGATACCGCAGTGTAATATTTATACGCCAATATTAAACTAGTGTAATATCACAATGCAAGTATGACATCACAGAAGTGAACTGTTGTGACGTCACAATGTAAGCGCTTCGTCACAATTGGTGCTGAATCGCGGAACTGTTAGTTTCAGCACATTTTCGACAAGTTTGCGTGATTTTTAGGGCAAGTAATAAACAGAATACTAAACTTCCTTCCATTTAATACTATTTTTATTAAACTTGTGAAAGATTTGGTATCAAACTCGCTTTCGCTCATTTTATACAAAATCATTAACTCGTTTAACCCATTTGTGCATGACGTCCCATAAATGGGACGCTAATTCAATGGTCTGGTTCTCTGTTCATATACAAGATAAATATTTGCTGTAAGCTGTTTTTTAAAGGGAAGATGTCGTATTTATATGTCAACAAAGTTAAATAGTTGTAGATTTAAATACGGTGAAATCTGACAACCTGAAACAGAGAAGATTCCAATTTAGCAAATTGCCAAAGTTTGAGGTACCACTGAATAATTGAATTTTCCATTTGAACTAAATTGACTTGTTTTTAATGTTTTTAGTTTAAATAGTTTAACTAAAAATAAGAGTGAAAGTCAACTAAATGTTTTTCCATGCTCAAACTTTTGTCAAATTAGCGTCCCACTTATGGGACGTCATGCACAAGAGGGTACAGGTTTTTTGGTCATTCTCGGAAATTATTCTTGTGAAGAAATATAATTTCTTGTCTTGATATTTATTGGAAAGGATAACCTGAAAGGTAATAAAATTAGAAAAAAATTATAAGTGACTGATTAACCCTCTGCTGATATATAATTATATGGACTTATCCGAATTTTCTGCTGCCACAGATTATATTGAAGATGAGGATGGTTTTAAGGATGAAATGAGTTTATCAGAGCATTTCATGTGCTAGAAGTACCTCATGAAGAACCAAACGTGGTGGTCAATGTTCCTTTACCCGCTCTCTGGAGAAATTGTTAATGCTTGAATACTACATATACTAAGTTTTTCACGCAAAATTTGATTGATTGCTCTGCTGAAGTACACCTGAAATCGGAAATTCTGAAATTGTTTGCATTTCTGAAGGAGGAAGTCCCCAAGATGTTGTCAAACTAAAATTTATTATCTGTCAAAAAATTTGGTTTCATCATGTGCATATAAAAAACCTGTACCCTCCTGTGCATGTCGTCCCATATTTGGGACGCTAATTCAATCATCAAAATAACACGGGAAAAAATACTTGAGGGAAATATAACAACTGATTCCCTTCATTGCAAGTTATGAACTATAAATTGTCACAATTAAATTAAAATCTGAGAGGTCATGCATAAATGGGTTAATAAAAATAGTATTAAATGGAAGGTCGTTTAGTATCCTCTATGTATGCATATAAATCGACATATGTAGATGTGAATCATGAATGTTCAAATTTATGGAATTCTTGTTTTTGGTGGTTTCCATGGAAATGTAACTAAAAATTCTGTGTCCAGAGCAGAACTAATGATAGAACCAGCCTTAATGAAACATTGTATAAGGGACAATCAACATGTGTTGTAGAATTTTCAACTTTTTCCTACTTTATTTTTGGTCGTTACTATAGAAATGCAACTTAACTGTCAGCATATGTCACTGTGCCATTTGGGATATTCAACTTCTTGGTATTCATATTGACAATATTGTTGAATTTCTGATATTTAGGGGACCAGTGGGATAAGTCATTTTCTGATCACTCTTGTTATGAAAAATAACATTGCAAAAAAACACTTTTGATTTTTTGTTTTTGAGGATTTTTACATTCTGCCATCACAAACACATTTTTTTGTGTGGACAAAACCAAAGTTGAATTAATGTTATTTGATAAATTGAACTGTTGTATGTATCAACATTCCATAGAGGTAGGTTGAATTTATTTGAGGGAAGAATCTCTTTTTTTTCTAATAAAAAACCTTGGTATACACTGTTAGTTATTGAATGAACAAAAGTGTTGTTACTAACAGTGTTTTGTTATTATCATTTGATATTTGTTTCATAATCTATATTGTTGTTTGTGTTTATTATATGCATTTGGGTGTATATTGTATGATTCATATAAGCAAATAAATGATGTCAAATGTTTTTTTCTCTTTTTTATTTTAAAAAAATCCATTGCAGCTCACCATCCTTCGTTTATTTTTATAAAATGTATAATATTTATTATGAAAATATTTAAAAGGCCAGATCAACTATTTTGGTATGAATTAATGCTGACCTTCAGGTGTCTTCCTAAAGACGGTTGACATTAACAATTTCTCTTCCTAAACTGCTGTATCTTTGTAGTCTTATGGGGAATCTTGCACTTTAGGGATTTTAGTTTGTACAGTTGATTCTGAAACCATTTAAATATGGGCATAATAGTTCTTCTCCTTCTGCTCTTTCCAAAGCCTTCTCCTCCACAGGGATACTAGAGGTTATACAACAGGCCCTAACTAACCTTGGAATTTTGGCATGGCACTGTAAGCTTTGTTTGACTTGTCTCTATTCATTGGTAAAGACTGTAGGGTTAACTATTTAGAAAATCAACTTTGTTGCGATGTAAAATAAAACACTTACGACATTCTCAGTTTGGCATCATTAAGAATAGGAGAGTTTGCAGTTGTGATTTCAAATCCTGCCGGCAAAGATCCTTTATTTTTATAAGAACCCTTGATATTGTCTTATCTATCACTTACCAATAGCATTAAAATTGCGCTTAAACATATAAAAAACTGAATTGGGTAACCAAACGTGAAGTACAAAAATATTTCTAATCGCAATTTATTCTAAAAAAACTTCATTTATCACTACGAACGTTTTACTAGTCTTTACTGTACTTAAGTCATTACAGCTGATTTAGATTTACGACCCTCTCTGGGCTAAACTCTAAATTTGGGTAGCAGACAGACTAGGAGAAAGCTCTCGTCCACTGGAAGTGACTGATCGTCAAACTGCAAGTCGTCTTTAGATTGTTGGTTTTATCGTGATGTTTGTGCCTCTATTGTCCCTCATATAAAAATAAGTTTCAAACTGCAATAAATATGTCTTGAACCGTTTATCTCACCGTATTCGACCTAATAAGCACCCAGGGCCCTTAGAAATTGACTTGTTAAAGTGCTGGTAATGACCGATAAATAAAGATTGGAACTTTGATAACTGATACAAAACATACTTTAAAATTATTGAGTGTAATATGATTTTAGTACCGCTGATACATGTGCGGTTTTTAGACCTTATTACAAAACCCTTAGGGGGCTCTTATTGGAGCAGGGCGGTTATTGAGTCGAATACGGTATACTTCAAACCATCCGTTCATACCACTAGCCCACAGCGGCTGAGCTGTAACCGCAGACCCTCCTTTAATACAAAAATTATATTGTACTTATTGTAAAAGATTGTCACCTTTCGCGTTATCAAACAGATAGTCATTAATGGAATTAGTTGCGGTTTTTATATATCTAGAACATGATCTGTCGACATTTATTGATAAAAGAGGTTTACCTGTGGTTCAACTTTATCAATGACATAATTCCATGAAAACGAGGTCATTCATTGAACAAAGCTCTTTTTGGATTATCATTTCGACAAGCCTCAGGAATCACAATATATTGCGAATTAAAATATATTCGTTGACAAGGAGACATTTTATTCCCGCTTCATATAATATAAGTTATACAATTCAGACGCGGGGTATGGGAATATATCAGCCGAAGGCGAGTTGCATAACACCAAGCGAGAGGCTTTCCTCGTATCCTCGTTAAAACAAAACATATATAATATGAAAATATAAAGAGTAAGAAAAACTGCCTAAGCGCTTTAACTATAGTTTGTTCACAGCTATACATCGGTTCATCAAAAGTAACCTTGATGTGTTTAAGATACATTGTACATTTCAAGACGCTCAATCTGCACGTTTTTTTCATGCTTTTTTGTGACGGGGTATAAATAATATATCACCCTGTTCAATAGGTTGATATCAGTAATTCTCGAGGACCAATAACAGATTTAGATTCTTACATGAGGTAAGATAATGAACCTTGGTCATGGCACCAACTCACCAAATGGAAAGAACGTAACTCTCCATCACGATCTTACAAAACATAACCATTTTAGATTCATTTAATGAAACTACTCTAAAGGAAAATCTTTTTCTGTTTATTTCCGTGGTCAAACCTTTTGCTTGATGCCATTTAAAAATACTATCGAAACGTGTTCAATATCTGGCGATAATTGAGGTGTTAAGTATGCTGACAATAATTGAGGTGTTAAGTATGCTGACAATAATTGAGGTGTTCAGTATGCTGACAATAATTGAAGTGTTCAGTATGCTGACAATAATTGAAGTGTTCAGTATGCTGACAATAATTGAAGTGTTCAGTATGCTGGCAATAATTTAAGTGTTCAGTATGCTGACAATAATTGAAGTGTTCAGTATGCTGACAATAATTGAGGTGTTCAGTATGCTGGCAATAATTGAAGTGTTCAGTATGCTGACAATAATTGAGGTGTTCAGTATGCTGGCAATAATTGAAGTGTTCAGTATGCTGACAATAATTGAAGTGTTCAGTATGCTGACAATAATTGAAGTGTTCAGAATGCAGGCAATAATTGAAGTGTTCAGTATGCTGACAATAATTGAGGTGTTCAGTATGCTGGCAATAATTGAAGTGTTCAGTATGCTGACAATAATTGAAGTGTTCAGTATGCTGACAATAATTGAAGTGTTCAGTATGCAGGCAATAATTGAAGTGTTCAGTATGCTGACAATAATTGAAGTGTTCAGTATGCTGACAATAATTGAGGTGTTCAGTATGCTGGCAATAATTTAAGTGTTCAGTATGCTGACAATGATTGAAGTGTTCAGTATGCTGGCAATAATTGAAGTGTTCAGTATGCTGGCAATAATTTAAGTGTTCAGTATGCTGACAATAATTGAAGTGTTCAGTATGCTGGCAATAATTGAAGTGTTCAGTATGCTGACAATAATTGAGGTGTTCAGTATGCTGGCAATAATTGAAGTGTTCAGTATGCTGACAATAATTGAGGTGTTCAGTATGCTGACAATAATTGAGGTGTTCAGTATGCTGGCATAAATTGAAGTGTTCAGTATGCTGACAATAATTGAAGTGTTCAGTATGCTGGCAATAATTGAACTGTTCAGTATGCCGGCAATAATTGAAGTGTTAGTATGCTGACAATAATTGAAGTGTTCAGTATGCTGGCAATAATTGAGGTGTTCAGTATGCTGACAATAATTGAGGTGTTCAGTATGCTGACAATAATTGAAGTGTTCAGTATGCTGACAATAATTGAAGTGTTCAGTATGCTGGCAATAATTGAAGTGTTCAGTATGCTGGCAATAATTGAAGTGTTCAGTATGCTGGCAATAATTGAAGTGTTCAGTATGTTGGCAATAATTTAAATGTTCAGTATGCTGGCAATAATTTAAATGTTCAGTATGCTGGCAATAATTGAAGTATTCAGTATGCTGACAATAATTGAAGTGTTCAGTATGCAGGCAATGATTTAAGTTATACAAAAGGCAATTTCTTTAGTTTAATCCGAGAGAACAGTGACGTTTTAACCCATCAAGTTACAAAAAAATACATTTACAATATTGACAGACTGTAGAGGGTTCCGCTTGTAATAAATATTAAAGTACTAAGAGTGAAGGGTAGGCCTATGTTATGTCAGAGGGGATGGGATGGGTTTTATGGGACGGTCGACCCTCTCTCCCACGCAAATATACCTGTACACCTGGTGATATCACGTTTAAACCGCAACATACAGACTATAGCATAGTAATGTTATAAGGTAAGTTCCCTTCTAAACAATCAGGTATTATATTGAATATTCAAGTGTAAAAATATACCTGTACACCTGGTCATTATAACACATTTAAACCGCAACATGCAGACTATAGCATCGTAATGTTATAAGGTAAGTTTCGTTAACAAGAAGTATTAAAGGGGAAGTAGCACGTTTTTAGGGAGAATATATTGTGATGTCAGGAAAATGAAAATTCAATGGGTCCAATTGAAAGACAATGCATTTAAACTAAATGGAGCAGTAATAAATCAAATATATAATGTAAAGTTTAGCCATGCGATTCCTTTTTCTTACACACAACGAATTAAAGGTGTTCACACAAAATGGCCGCCCATTGATTTTAGGTGAATCTTCATACTTTGTCTTCTGACTATGAATGATTGGTTTGTGTTATGAGATTTTTTAAACTATCAAAATAATACATTAAATATAAACGTACAATTATCAGTGAAATTTTAAAAATATAAATTATCAAAAAACGTGCTACTGCCCCTTTAACACTGAAGTATTTGTCTAAATATAAAGTGCAAAGTGTGTTTTTAGTATATGCTTCACTGATGATTATACACAATAGAGAACACAATAGAATTATGATAACAACTAATTGGCCCACCATTTCTTACTTGAGTTTCTAGAAGTTTGTGTGATGAACGACAGGAACAATTCATATAATATGGATTAACGACTTCTTTATTCTGTGGGGGACGTTTCGACATATATATTAATTCACTAGCTTGCTTGCCAACGACACTGATATTTGAATATATATCGAAATGTCGCTTTCAGAGTAAAGAAGCGGTTAATCAGTACTGCCCATATCAATCAACGACACCTTTTTTATTACTGGGCTGCCTTACAGGTTGTATATTGACTCACTACAAATTTACAATTCGTTTAAGATAAAGGAACGAACTTCTAATCAAGACTAACATCAAAACCCAAATCATAACGAGCTCAAGAAACATGGATTGTATTGCGCTGAAATTCAGTGTAGCATTGCGCCTAAACCTGACTGCGTGTAGAACAGTTCCTTATTGCAGTCAAAGTTGCCGAGCTCCATGCGGGATTCGAACCAGGGACCTCCTAATCCGAAGCCGAACGCGCTAACTGCGCTACGCCATTTAAAGGGGTAGTACCACGTTTTTTTATAATTTTATATTTCAATTTTTTCACTCATAATTGTAAGTTAATGCTAAATGTATTATTTTGACAGTGTCAAAAATCTCATTACACAAGCCAATCATCCATAGTCTGAGGACAAAGTATGAAGATTCACATAAAATCCGTTGGCGGCCATTTTGTGTGAACACCTTTAATTCATTGTGTGTAAGAAAAAGCAATCGCATGGCTACACTTTACGTTATATATCTTATAATAATACTGCTCCATTTAGTTTAAATACATTGCCTTTCAAATGGAACCATTCATTTTCATTTTCCTGACATCACCTTATATTCCCTCTAAAAACGTGCTACTGCCCCTTTAAAGGACAATAGACAAAATATAACGAGGTGAAGAATTGTATCGAAAACTAGAAGCGATACCACCACTATAGTCAAGTGCTTATTTCGTAGGCTTGGATGCTGATGGAAAGCAACCATAATATGATTGTTAAAATGACACATATCCTATAAGCATGAATCTGTTGCTTGAGAATTCAACATTATACACGTTTCTTAGCAAACATATAATGGCTTGGTTTTGATTTGTATTTCAGTGGCTGACTGCACAAATAAAATTATATCTTAGCAGGTGATTGCTTAGTTTCGGTTTAATTTTCGTCAATCGCTTTTTGAAATAGCATATTTATTATTATGCAGGCCATCCGTGACGGTTAAGTATGAAATCGTGACATGTGCAACAATCACATGTTCGTAGCAGTTGAGATATAATAAAGGCCATGCTGAATGCAAAGAATTAATATATTGCAGAGGGGAATATCATAAATATTACATGCGTCACTCACACAATGCTGTTTTGATATTACTTAAGAGAGTGACACAAAGATAGGCCTACATACAGACTGGAGTGAGTGTTACTTTTTAACGCCGCTTGGGCAATTTTCTGCGTGTGAAGATCGAGAGAGACTGTGAATATGCAAAGGGCAGACCACAGTGAAAAAAACATATCAAATAGACTGAAAATATATAGATGTAAATCCCACTTAGACCTCGTCGTCCATGGCAACCATTTATCATTCATAAAAGTATCCTGATCATTATTGATATCTGGAACTCTTAGAACAAAGAGTCCTGACATCTGATGCAAGGACACCTTTCTTTCACAAGGTTTAAAAAATTAATCAACAACACAGACATAGAAGTGAACTGAAAGTAACAATAATCAAATAAAACAAGCTGGAAAACAATCATAATACTTCCACGTTTTGCGTGAATCAAAATATTAAAATCACATAATAATCACTGTAGAATTAAGTTTGCACTAGAAATAACAAAACCAAGAAATAATCATGATATGATTTATGTTGCACCAAAACTCCGTCTCCGCTCCGCCTCGTACTGGCCTCTCGGACAAAGTGTCCCTGCCATTATCCGATGCATGCCATTTACTATACTAGTAACTATTACATATTCAGAGTGAACCTGATCATGTTGATGGGAAGGGTTTGGAGAGGTCCATAGAAAGAGAACGAAACATACATGTGTTTGGAAAGAGATATAGTTTAATGGGAAGATTCATATTATAATATAAAGCAAACTTATATTCGAAAACAAAAAGGGTACAAGAACATGAATAATCATGCATACACACATGATAGTGATTATATTCGAAAATTCATCATTGTAACACAATGTTCAATAAAAAACACCAACATCAATAGAAAGTGTAGGAAGCATGCATAAAATGTACAGTACAAGACAGACTTGCTAAAAGAAATTTTTTCCGTCGAATGATTTGCAGGCCTACATCACAGCGCAGGAGTAGAAACATATTTTCACGAGTTTTTCAACTTCTTTTATTTAAAAAAAGCAAGCTTTCTTAGAGTCCCTATGTTCTTGCTAAAAATGTACTTTATATTTTCTGATAGATTCTCTGTTAAATTGAGAAATGACTGTTTTGAAATGTCTTTGCCTTTGTCAGAAAATGAAAAGTTTAAAAAGTCACTCCGTGATTTCGTCATATAATATTTGGCTTTAAAGGGGCAGTAACACATTTTTTTGATAATTTTATGTTTTAAATATTTCATTTATAATTGTAAGTTAATGCTAACTGTATTATTTTGACAGTCTCAAAAATCTCATTACACAAGCCAATCATTCTTAGTCATAGGACAAAGTATGAAGATTCACCTAAAACCCTAATGGGCGGCCATTTTGTGTTCACACTCGAACACCTTTGATCCATTTTGTGTAAGAAAAGGAATCGCATCCCGACACCCTCTTCATCGTCTTTCTGTTTTACACACAGTTAATGAACTGCTGTCATTATCAACGTTCAAAATCATTAAAATGTCATCATTTTGTTTGATTAGATTTCGTAGATTAAGAATAAATGTGTGCAGCACAATCAAGACAAGTTCATCTTTGGCATTGGCATTGATTCAACAATAGAAAATGTAAGACTGTCTTAAATAGGTCCGGACTCTATTTGCATTATATCTATATTTCATTTGACAAAACCAATTTAATATCTAAATTATTTTATTCGGTACTACACATTTTGTTGGCGAAGAACCATTTAATGCAAAGACATTCAAATTTTTAACTTTATTCATTTTGTATTCTACACATGTTGTACTGTTGGCCTCATGGCCATTTATATGACATACATGAATGTAAACATTCCAATTTTCCCATGACAGGGAACAATGTGAATACTCACTCAAAAGTCATTTTATAATGGCGCTTTACAAATGTATGTGTGTTTTGGTATACATTAGAAAGCTCAATGAACGCTGAGCAATAAAAAGTCCAGAGATATTTTGTAATACAACCCCTATGATAATAAAAACTAGGTGAACTGTGAATACATTGAATATAAGTACCAAAGGCGTACCAATGGGTTTTGACGGACACTCACATTTCTTATGTGAATTCAAAAACGTTTTGAAAAAAATAAAGAAAGAAACGTTTAGTACTTAGACAGGACTACCATAAAATTCAATATGTATGCATCATATGCTAAATATGAATAATATTTCTATACCAATCATCCGGGTGGCCAACAACTAACTTTGTTGAGTATATAATAGATGTATCTTGGTTGTAGCAGATCGTTTACATAACTGCTAATCAAACACATGGTTTGATAACACTCACGTGTATATTCATGTATTCAAATTATGTACTTCAATCTGTGTGTAGTGTGTACTTTAATACATGTGAATATGAATTATGTATTTTTATCTGTGAGGATGATGTACTTTTATCAATGTGGATTATATGTTTTCATCCATGTTGATTATGCATTTAATATGTTGTTGTTTTTATGTGCACTTTAAGTGATTCGTATCTTCCATTATAAGGGGCTGTCACCAAGTGCATGTATTGTGGCAAAGAAGTGAATATATTTCATGGAAAATACAATTAATGTGCACATTCATATATAATTATTATCATTAAGATTTAGTTTCTGCATATTATCTCAACATCAATCGACTTACTGTCACGTCTATGGTTAGTTAATGAAATGTGTAGCCATGCAGCTATTCATTAATTGTTTATCTTACTTTCCTCAATGTTATCTGTTTAATCAAAATACAATGCGGTGCAGTGGGGAGGTATAAAATATTTAACTATATTTTCAAATACTCAATTAAAAGGGGCAGTAGCACGTTTTGAGGGGACTATAAGGCAATGTCAGGAAAGTGAAAATAAATGGTCTCAATTGAAAAACACAATGCATACTCACACGCAAAAGAAACGTATCATGTTTAATATTATTTTTTCAAATCGATATCATATACAAGACGTCCCATCCGTGTCACTTTTTAGCTCATCTGGCCTGTAAGGCCCGATGGGCTTATGGCATGGCATGGTGTCCGGCGTCCGTCCGTCCATCCGTCCGTCCATCCGTCCGTAAACTTTGTGGAATTTCGACTTCTTCTCCAGAAACATAATTTATAAGGCCTAGAAATATAAAACTTTGTGTACAGACTCCTTGACTAGTGAGGATTAAAAATTGTAGCTTTGGTGGCCCTGTGACCCCTAATAAGGGCCACAGGGGCCACGCCCTTAAAACCTATTTTCATCTTCTTCTCAAGAACTATGAGGCCTAGAAACCTAAAACTTTGTGTACAGACTCCTTGACTAGTGAGGATTAAAAATTGTAGCTTTGGTGGCCCTGTGACCCCTAATAAGGGCCACAGGGGCCATGCCCTAAAAACCTATTTTCATCTTCTTCTCCAGAACCATGAGGCCTAGAAAGCTGAAACTTTGTGTACAGACCCCTTGACTAGTGAGGATTATAAATTGTAGCTTTGGTGGCCCTGTGACCCCTAATAAGGACTACAGGGGCCACGCCCTAAAAACCTATTTTCATCTTCTTCTCCAGAACCATGAGGCCTAGAAATCTAAAACTTTGTGTACAGACTCCTTGACTAGTGAGGATTATAAATTGTAGCTTTGGTGGCCCTGTGACCCCTAATAAGGACTACAGGGGCCACGCCCTAAAAACCTATTTTCATCTTCTTCTCCAGAACCATGAGGCCTAGAAATCTAAAACTTTGTGTACAGACTCCTTGACTAGTGAGGATTATAAATTGTAGCTTTGGTGGCCATGTGACCCCTAATAAGGGCCACAGGGGCCACACCCTAAAAACCTATTTTGATCTTCTTCCCTAGAACCATGAGGCCTAGAAAGCTGAAACTTTGTGTACAGACTCCTTGACTAGTAAGGATTATAAATTGTTGCTTTGGTGGCCCTGTGACCCCTAATAATCCATAAGATGACAGTCTATGGCAAATTTATTTCTCCTTGGATATTTTAGTGTGGACTTCTTTCACTGTCTGATATTGGCGATCTAGAAAGTGTTGAATAATAATACATTTGTTTTGTAATTCTTTTATAGGTTTTCTTGCAATAGGTAACATCAGTTTCATTTTTAGCTCATCTTGCCTGTATAAAGCAAACTTGATATGATGCCTGATGAGCTACAGAGCCAATGGCTCTATTTTTCTTAAGGTAGATTCTGAGCACTTGCCAAATAGACAGCCAATACCTAGTATGACCCCCATAACCATTACTCACTACCACGAATTCCCTGTAAATTGAGTGAATCAGATGATTTGTAAAGGCCCTAGGAATCTATAGAGCAGTTGTGCAAATGTCATCAGCAGTTCCTGCAATTGATCTCACATTTTGCAACCAGCTCATCCGATAAGTGGTGTTCGATGGGGTTACGGTCAGGGCTGAGGCCACGGTAGAATGCGCATATTGTGTTGTTTGGATGAAGGCACGGGGACGAGTACTATCCTGTTGATGTGCAATATCTTGAACAGACTCCAACGCTTCCAGATAGCCTAATTTCCTCGCATTCAGATAAACGTCGCAATGTCGAATTGTGGCTAAGTTATTTGGCACAGCGTTATACCATTGAATATAGCACGCTAGTAGCATTGCGTGCATGAACAAATCAAAATGTGTGCATCAAGGTCACATTGTCACTTTGAGAGTGGATTTTCATGAATAGTTTTTGTACACAGATTTTATTCATACCTCATTAAATCCGTTCAAAAGTTATTGTTACCACCGTAAGTCATCACTATGGATAAAAACCTTATAGATATGACATTCTAAGCTTTTCCCCATGTTCATACAAAACTTGCGTTTCTTTTGCGTGTGAGTATATTTTAACTAAACGAAGTAGTAATAGGTTCAATAATGTAAAGTTCAGCCATGAATTCCTTTTTCATACACAAAATGAATTAAAGGTGTGAATCTTTATAATTTGTTCCCTGACTATGGATGATTGGTTTGTGTAATGAGATTTTTGACACTATCAAAATTACAAATTTAGCATTAACGCGTACAATTATCAGTGAAAATTTTAATTCTAATTTTAAAAAGTGCTACTTCCCCTTTAGGATAGCCAAAGCTATATCGTAAAAATGAACGTTGTTTTCCTTAACTAATTATGTCATGCTCAGCTAAGGATAATCCCTACATAAATGAATTCAGTCTAATTTCCAGCCATGATCTTTTAAAACAATTAAACTTTTTGAAAGAAACCATGATGTCTGTACTCGCCGTGACCAATGGTTGGCTGCTAGTGTATGATTTAACGAATGCTCAGTGTTTCAGAAAATCGTGCTTGTTGAATCAAACTGATTTGGTAAGATTGGCGGTTTTCTGTGGAATGAAAGTTAAATTTCAGAAAAATCCATATTGAGAGCAAAGAAACATGAAGAAGACTCTATATTAAATAATTGCTTTTGGCTTTACTTTTACAAAGTCTCGGCTATGGATTTGCATTATTGACACTTTTCAACGTCTTGTTTACGATTGGATAAGTAATATGTGAAAATAATGTAGCGTCACAGGGTTGATGCATTTGTCCATCTTTTATGGCATAATAAATGACAATCGCTATAATTTTGTTTGAAATGAGTACCTTTCAAAAGTGACTTTTCAATGATAAGGATAGAAAATATACATTAATGTACAACACAGTGAATTTTCATTTTTATTTCAACATGTTAAATCGCATCGAATCTTTGAAAGTAAGAACTCGTGACAATACACTTGACTTACAATGTTTATCGCGAATGCATTCATTCACATTGATTTGTCTGAAGAACTCGTGTTTTGTTAAAGTCAGTGAACCAAGTTCATGCATGTTCGTTCAGATCACTGCACATTTGGTTATGTATGTTCAATTGGTGAAGTTATCAATCTTTCGATTACCATTTACATAAATTCACATCCTGAAATAAATTTCTGTAAAACTCTTTAATCCATATATTGTCACCTAAAATCATCCTTTCAAATTATAACTTTCAGTTTGGAAATCTTCTGCCTTCTAAGGCCCATGCCAAACCAAAGTTCATAGCAATAGCATGTCTACAGTTGGGACCTTTTGGTCATTGGTTTGCGATATATCAATCAGTTACAAATGACCTATCAACATTACTAATGAAAAAATGGTATGAAAAATAATTTTATTATCATTGTTCCCATCTTGACTGTCTTTTTGCAATCACATTATTTGTCTTCAAATTACAATATTTGTAAAAGCTAAGAATTATATAGCCTTTTTGGTCGATGGCTATAAAATAAGCAAATGGTAATTGCAGAATAGATTCAGATGAAGAAATCGTGACATTTTCATAACGGTCTTTAAAATGTTTTTCAGAATATCCTGTACAATGTCTTGCAGAATTTTATTATTTTCTTTTCCTTGATATCAAATAGACAATTGTACGGCAGTATGACCTAGCATTTTTCTGTGACACATAAATTTATATAAGGAGATGGAACTGGTAAATTCATTTTCACAGTCAATCAGTCAAATATAAAAATGTTGCTGCATGACTTTGTATAATGTATAGTTTATAGGAAGAACTCAATATACGTTTACCAAGTTTACTCACGGCCATCTAATGAATAACAGAAAATAAAAATATATATATGTCGCTTTTGAACACATTGAATATACATTTAGATTGGTTTACTAAATTTTGCAAAGAATACATAGAATACAATGCTGAAACTTTGCACATTCTCATGTATTTCCTGTATAAAGCAGTGTGAATTATCAAATAATGAAAATAAAAAATCCAATATTTTATTGAACATATTACTTTAAATTAAACATACCTCTTCATGACTCATATTTTTCTCCCTTTTTATCAGGGACATTATACAACGCCCCTGCTTTTATCACTTTTCAGAAAAATCCATAACGTAACGGTCTCATCGGCGGCGGTCAATTATCGGGAAAGAGCTTCGACCAATAGCTCCTTAAATGGTTGTGTTAGAACAAAATACAACACCTTTGAAAATTTGAACAAAGAAACCTTAACATTTAACTTTTAATCGTTATGATGTATTTAGCGATCCGAATATAAACAGGGCCTCTGAGACCGAGGAAAGCTTTGCAGAAAGATTATACAAGCACCTTGCACCTGTAAATAGAGGATATTATATGAGTGTCCATGACATACTATGTTTACGACACGAGTGGCTAAATATTAGTATTTCCCGAGCGAGAGCGAGGGATATACTGATATTTAGGCACGAGTGTCGTAAACATAGTGTGTCATGGACACGAATATGATATTCTGTTTATTACCGTAATCCCAAAATTAAAGAAAATACTCAAAAACTACTTCTCAGCATAGGCGGACTAGCCGCCGCCGGCCCATATAGATTGTGACGTCATAGGTGAACCGTGACGTCAAAGCATTGTTTTTCACGTGACGTCACAATCTAAAAGTGATATTTTGCCCTAGGGCAACATATGAAAAATATGAACCTCGATATGACTGCCCTCGTAGGTAATAAGATTAGTTATGTCACTATCTATATCAATTGCCATGCATTTTCTTTAACAAACAACATTGAAAATACGCTCAAAGAATAGCATAATATCATGTTTCTACAGGTGGCTTTAAAGGCGCAGTAGCAGGTTTTAGGGGGAATATAAGGTAATGTCAGGAAAATGGAAATAAATGGTTTAAATTGAAAGATAATGTACTTAAATTAAATGAAGCAGTAATTAATAACATATCTAATGTAAATTTCACCCATGCGATTCCTTTTTCTTACACAAAATGAATTATAGGTGTATGGACTTTATGTGAATCTTTATAATTTGTTTTCTGACTATGGATGATAGGTTTGTGTGGTGAGATGTTTGACACTTTCAAAATAATACGTTTACATGTGAGATGTGAATGGCCCTATATTTGTACATGCTTTATATAAACAGTTTAGAAAAGTAAATTTAAAAATGAAACTTCAATACACACGTGGTATTTTTAGATCTGGCATCTAAGCTTTTGAATTTGTGTAAATACAACATCTCTGAAATTTGAATACGTTTATTGAAAACTAAGTGTATGTTTTCTATATATAGACGTAAAACAAGCCTCAGTTAAAAAGGACTGGTTCTCATTCCGTGTAAACATCTCGCGGGTAATTTGAGAAGTGTTTACACATTCAGTGTTTTCATTTGCAGGTCAAGAGAATAATTTAACCGATTTTTAAAACAGATATAGACACTAATATCCATTCATTGTCACTGCAAAGAGTATAAGTCAAAAACTCAAAACTTGATAAAAGATATAACGATACCGATAAACTAAATTTCTAATATTTTTTTAAGTTTTGCAGAATACAAAAAATAGAGGATAAAACATTGCCTTCAACAAGCATTTGTCAAAGTAGGTGAAAGTTACACTTCTTTTAAGTGTCTTACTATTTTGGATTTTTGTCTCTAAAGGAATTCGAAAGAAAACCTTAAAAGGCTCAGTTCCATTGTTATTATTACCTAAACATCAGTTTCAGTGTCCAAACTAGAGATAATTGCATAAGTCTATTATGCTATTTTGATAAGTATTTTCAATCTATATGTTTCTTGAAGTTTCTGAATCAATGGCAGCAGCCATTCAAGTTTCTTATGCTTCCAAAAAAGGTTTCTTTCGTGTTGTAAATTTCTCTCACTGGCAGTCTAGCATCCACTTCAGTTTCTGATACCACTGATATTGTTGAATTAATCATCAATTTACATTGTGTTAACTGACAACGATTTATATTGGACAAGTTTTATGTTTGGTGAATGTAATATTAACCGTGTCAAAAGTTATAAAGCTTGCAGGAATGTTTATCAAAGTTAAGAAGATATGTTTACATGTTGACAATAGCGACGTTTCGGGATATATGGCGTGGCGTGTATCATTTCGACTTTGCAAATGAATGTTAACCTTTGACTTCATCGGCATTCCCATATATCAATGATCTTTTATCTTGATAGATTATGAGGACCGAAGGTACCATCTTCAAAATCCGTGGTCTTTCATGTGTTTCAACCTAAAAGAATTAGCCTGTATGTGGACGAATGACCGAAGAGTATAGTCAGAACCTACACTGTTCAACGTCAAAATGGCATAATGTCACTCCTTAATGGTTACAGGGACATGGTATTAATTCAAACAAATAATTCGTTTCAAATTGTAAATATTCATTTCAAAGAGAAAACCACTATTTCCTTTTCAATATATTGTTTAGTGTTATTGTGGGAGTTTTCCATACAAATAATTTGAATTTTCTTAAGACTGTCGCGTGAATATTTTATTTGCGCACTTATAAGGTAAATCTGTTGCACTAAAATGTTTGTACTAAATGGGCAAAATACTTTCAAGATCGTAAATACTTGTGTTTACTAAGGTCATGAATTGTCTAAAATTGTCTCCATCATTCCCGTGAGTTTGATATTCCAGCTACTGCATGTTATTATCGTGCATTGAATTGACGCCTTGCAGAAAAAAGTCAGGACATCCGATCAGAAAAAATCATTATATTTGTTTGTACACATATTTTATATTTTTAACTTATATTTTTGCGAAACATTTCTAATATCGCCTTGACATATCTGATAAACCCCCCCAAAAACAAAAGTGTAAAGTTAATTGCAATTGTTTTGATTAGATTTTAGATGAAATTACAGACTCTTATTGTATTTATTCATTACTTTTATTTAAGGAATATGAAATTACAAATTGTTGCAATGTTTGGTATTAGAAATAAAAAGTTCGGTTCTGACATAACAAAACAGTTAATAACTCGATTGAACATTTCATTGAGGACACGAATCCTTATTCTATCTATAAAATACTTTTAGCGTTTGGTCAAATAGTTGTCGTATTATAGTGAGTAATTTAGAAATCATATATATTTGACCCAGTGTGGTAAGTAACTGTACATTCCTTATGACCGAAAACGCGCGGAACGGCGCGTGTTGACAGTCATCCAATCAAAACACGGGAAAGTAATATTGTATGACGTCAACGTAATGGCAGAGCGAAGGATGTGGCTAAAGTGGTGAGTGTGAACCTGGTGTTTTTAGGCGTGATTTGTGGTTTTGACGCTTCTTTTCAGACCCAAATCGCGATTTCTAAAGGTGGCTGTCTCAAACATGTTTCTAAACTGGATCAGGGATAGCGAATATCGGCGATCTTCGAGACCAAAACTCGGTTCACGAAGTGCTGGCGACCCTGTTGATATGCAATGTTATAACATAGTGTGGCACCAACTTCGACCTAGTACCGTTCAAGTCTTATCACGTGACTACATTTACTATCAAGTTAAACTTTAACACTTATTTGCTTTTTAAGTCAAAAACGTATGTTACTTTTGGTATTTGGTGAACGTTAAAGGGCATTCGATACTTTTCGGAAGAAAATTAGGTCAAATGGGATGGTATATTTAGTGTTGTGCTGAATCAGCTAAGGTTGCCCCGGTATAAAGATCCGGGGGATAAATTGTTACAGGGATATAATGTTGTTTATGACATTGAAGGACTACATAAGTGAAAATAAATGCTGATTATGTAAGAATGATTTATTGTTTTATTAGAATAATGATTGAATAGATGTTTTATGTGTGGTGTTTACACAAGAATTATATGCCATATTGCGCATGCTATTTTAAAATTCTAAATAATTAGGAATTTGTGTTATTGTTTTAAATGCATTTGCAATTAACTAGAAAGTGACATATGGCAAGTTGTTGTTGACATGTCAAGCATTATCCAAGGGTGTATTATATTTAAGAGAATTAATTTGATTCTAAGTTGCGATAAAGCTAAACAAAGTTATGGAAACTTTTTAATGCTGATAGAAAATAAGGTTTCGTTTTATAGATTTTATAGTTTGTCTGACTTTTCTGTATCACTCATAAAAGTGTGATGTGTTATTTTGGCTTTTGCACTGAAATAAAACCTTTTTTGATTTTAATGGAAATTCATAAATCAAGATATTATCATAAATTTGACATAGCATATGAATATGCTACATGAGTGAGATGTTTTGATTTAATGATTATCATCAAACAGATTTTTGAAAGTGTCATAACATTAATAATTCAGGATGATATTTAGAGCAATTCTAAAATGCCACTCAAAGAAGTCATTATACAAAACGAACGTCACAAAAAAGAACATCTATTGGTATGAAGTTTGAGTTTATTGAATAAAATCTTTTTGTAAATATTGTTATCCCTGTAGGTGATTCCTTTTTGTGATCTAATTGTTTATTTATTACTACCTTGCCAACCCTGCACCGCTAAGCTTCGTTATCTTAGTGAACTACCTAATTAGATTTTAATCATTAATCATGAGTCAGTCACTGAATTGTATCAGTGTGTCACAATCTTGATATACTTACCTAAAGTTCTTACCTATATTAATCTCATAGCTACCATGAAGGTAAATAAGATATCTCTATGTTTTCAAAATATACCGATACCTGTATATTTAGTTCAGATTGTAAGAACTATGTAAATCAAAAGAAAAAAATCTTTGTCTGTGATTTGTAAGTGTAGATGGTTGCTATCTTCCGGTAAGGGTTTTCATATGACCAAGGATATTTTCTTTTCATATTTTTATTCATAGGAGTATTTATTTGAAGAACATCATTTCCAATCCTTGTCAAATTATGTTTATGGTTTTCAGATTCTAAAGATTCAGGGTTACTTGAAACAGTATATTTTTGTTTTGGCCTTAGTTTGACAGAGGGGTTCAAGGTTTCAGTCTTATAATGAAAGGTGCCTAAAAATGTATTTACATAGCTCATGCTCCAAATGATCTGGGGTTAAACGCTGCTTTCAGGAGTATTTCACTTACACGGTATATCCAGGCTGCTAGTATTATTGCAGGGAGAAAGCCTGCAAACGCTATTGATGCTATGCATTGCGGTGAAATCTGTGAGCATAGACTTGACCTAGCGAACCATGAGCTGTACTGTGTGAACAGTTCTCTACTGCAGACAAAGTTGTAGAGCCCCTTGTGGAATTCTAAATACTGACCTCTTGATCCGAATCCGAACTCGCTTTCCACTGCTCTATCCTGCCTCTGCTCCAAATGTTCTGTTAAGAGGTTCGTGAGTGGCTAATTTACAGCAATCACAGGTCCTTTGCAAATTGTATACTAAGGGATTGGCTTCTTGTTTAAGATAGGCTTTCTGGGAATATTCTTGTGTTGATTTTCAGAAAAACATACCTTTCCCCCAAACTTATTATTTTAAGAATGAAGATGAAGATCAATATTGTTACTAATTGTAAACATGAAGACTAAAATCTATCCCTTTTACAGAGTCCCAAACTTATTCTTTATATTTACTATTCATGTTTCAAGCCAAACAAAAGCTCATACAAATTTGTTTATTATTTTATTGTTTGACATCTATTTAAAATATCTCGACTGTTTTATCATGTTAGAATTCAATTTCCTTTGTAACTTCTTTGAGAGGCATTTTAAAAGTTGGAATGACAATAACCCCTATAAAAAAAAATCTCTGAAAATTCGTTATTGCACCAACTCCAGAGGACAGCCAGACCACCTTTTTAAGAAAATTTTACCATTGCCGCATGCGGAAGGGCTCTGGAAAGGGTGGGGCCTGTCTCTGTATGGGCCATGGAAGGCCTGCCTTTGCTATGTGGAGTTGTTTCCGAAGGGGACCCTCAGACTGCTAGGAACTGGCAGTCTTTCCACAAGACACACACAGAAAGTGTGCTATGTGGAGTTTGTTCAGAAGGGGACCCAGAGATTGCAATATTTTAAAGTGTGGTGCAGCAATGAATTAATTATTTTGTCTATTTATTGGAGTTCTTTCCACAAGACACACACAGAAAGTGTTCTATGTGGAGTTGGTTCAGAAGGGGACCCAGAGACTGCAATATTTTAAAGTGTGGTGTGGCAGTGAAATAATTATTTTGTCTATTTATTGGAGTTCTTTCCACAAGACACACACAGAAAGTGTGCTATGTTGAGTTGGTTCAGAAGGGGACCCTCCGACTGCAATATTTTAAAGTGTGGTGCGGCAGTGAAATAATTATTTTGTCCATTTGTCTGAATCCCTTCCTCAACACTCACACAGAAAGTGTGCTATGTGGACTTGTTTCAGGAAGGGACCCTCAGATAGGTAGTTTGGAGTACTTATGCGCATCTCCCATTGTCATATCAAATTCAATCCTGATGACGTCACCTAATGATATGCAATACTCTCCTTCACGTGTTTATGTGCTTTGCCATGCGCTGGCTGAATATTCTTTGTGTGCATTGGACATTAAGGTTTTAAACCATCTAAATCATTATCAAAACTGAAGTACCTCATGACTCTCGGGTACATGGTATGTAAACAAAGCGATCACGCCATATAACATAACACATTGGATAGAGAGTACGGCAAAATAAAGGGTTATCTATGTTATAAAATGATGTAGTAGATCATTTTGTTATTACTAGTAAGCAGCATGTAAACCTTGCGACAACGTTTATATTTGTTCTAATCTTTTGTGGAGGAAAATTATTATGGGATAGGGACCATTTATTTTAGCAATGTGAAGCAATAGCATTATTTTAATTTCTAATATTCTATGTATCCTCTTTAAAATTATAAATAATAATATTTTCACAACTATGTTGAAACCATGAGAATAAAAAAAAGTGAAATTAAGAAAATAAAGATCATTCTTGAAGATGATGTTGTTTCACATTGTTGAAATTGATATGCAAATTAGAAAATTCATATTTTCGTCAAAGGTCGAACTATTATAACTCGATACGACATTGATATCTGTTGGAATGAACATATGCAAATTACTCAAACTTATCCTTTGAATTACTGAAAAATTATAAGTGTTTTTGCTATTAATATTGTAAGATAAGTTGGAAATCGTTTCTCCGGCCCCAGGAAAATGGACACGATGCTTTCATACATTTATGACTGGAAAAAATCAGAGGGCATTTATCCCCACGTTTTTCCCCTTTGAGATGTGTAATGTAGTGCAGCAAAATTAACAATCTCATGCAAACGAGATTTGTTTTAAATGCTATATATTCACTGACAGTTATGTCTTAGAATTCTTTGCTTGTGCCATTTGGTATTCCCGATTCAATTTATGTACTGCATTAGTAAAAATTCTTATTTGCCTACATTTACTTCATATCATTGAACTACTGAGGACATTTACGACGCATTAAGTGTTAAAAGTTAGACATCATAGTTTTTACTTATCTTCTGATCTTTATTTAACTGATTGTGATGAAATATTACAAATAATATTTTCTCTTTGTTTGAAATGACTGGCCCCTACATTCATCTGGTCACGTTACTCATTTCTCTTCTGACCCACATATTTGAATATGCAGATAAAGGTCAACCAGTGTTGGGGCGGGGCGTATATCTCCTGTCGAAAGAATGTAAACAATAGCTAACAATATGAATGTTTTTGGTCAATTAAAGACACTTGCCGGTCCCTTTAAGGGACTATAGAAGGCATCAGGAAGAATGTTGTATATCTGTCACCAAAAGCTGATTAAACTGATAACACCAGCACTGAGGGCGAGTGGAATGTCTCGACAAGGATGCTGGAGCACTAGAACCCTTTACCGGGTCACTATGAATTGCTCTGGGACCTTGTACCTAGACTAGATTTAGTCTCAGAAATAGCTAGTTATATTCATATTAAACAATGTATCAAGATATAAGCATAAGAGATGCCTAATCTTTGCAAACTATGCAATCTAGACCTGCTGCATTTTCTTGATTTGGTTAGCCATCAATTGACTATTTTGCTCTAAGGTCTCAGATACAAGATGATTAAATGACTTATCAGAACAATGTAACTGCACTTAGTATAATCACAATTATGGTCATCACATGCAAAATCCAAAACCAAAAGAATTTGTTATGATTGTTTTTATAACATTGTGAGTTGAGAAAAACAATTCAGTTGTTTCTATTTCTACACAAGATATGAAGTAATAAATATATATGTTTTAAAATACAGAATATATATACAATAAACAAATCAAACATATTGAACAGCGATAGAATAAATAATGGTACATAATGTGTGACATCATACAAAAGAAATAGTACTGCTTCACATGACTAATAACAATAAATTAAACAAAATGTATGTACAAAATAATGAATACAATGACATATGGTATCCATAAGATCCTTTCAGTATCCTTTCACTAATCAATAATATAACTATCAACATATGGCTACATTTATTATGCTGTGTAATTTTTTGGACATAAAAAGCTATCTGTTATTGATCTAGATATCCTTTACATAAGGCAAAATAGTACCGAATATTCTAGTATTCCTCTGTGAATGCCTGACACTTGAACTCCAAATCATGAATATGTGAATATATGTTCAACTCTCTGAAAGTGAGTTCAAATAACTCTAACGTCTTGTAATAAATTTGAGTTCCATTTGCTGAAGTAAGATGTGAGAGCAAGGGTTGAAAATGAAGGCCTTGCCACAATCTTTCTTATTGATACTGTCAACATCTATAATACTGATGATAGAGTTTTAGTCAATAATATTCAAAGACACTATAACATCTACTAGAGTATAGTGTCATGAGTGTCTTTAGATTTTGATGGCTGCATTATACTATAACTACAGGCAAGGAACAGGACTACATTGATAAGGATAACAACAAACCCAAATTCTGACAAAAGTAATCCAAAAGAATGTAGGTGTGAACATTTGGTATAACCCTTCCTCATCTAAAATATAATGTAATGTTATTTTGATATTCTCCCTTAAACTACAGAACAATATTCAATGATTATTCATATCAAATCATTTCAATAACAGGTGATGATTATTGTTTCCTCTAAATGCCATCTGCTGCAAATATGATAAGACATCTTATAACATTTGAATTACAAAAAAGCATGGGTATAGCCTGTGTTCAAATATAATACAAATTACAACTCTATTAATGAAGGAAGTGAATTACTCCATCTAGCATTGTGTCACTACATACATGTGTAGACAATAACTGTATGGTTCTTATATTCTGTATAGGAAGGCAGGATTTCAAAAACATTCTTTAAATATTGATTTTGGAATTACTGATACAGCATATTATGTGGAGCATTACTTACAGTAACTGCGAATACAAGAATGAAGATGTCTAATCTGAATCATCTTCGGACATATCTTCCTCTTCAAACGCGTCTGTATGTCCAGATACCCCTTTGTCCAGGTACTCCTTCAGATGTTGCCAAATATCTTTGACAAATTTGAAGGTCTTTCTACTGTAGTTCTTCCTCCCAGTCTGTCTACGGTCATGTTCAACTGAAAGTCTTGGTACAGATATGGAAGTACAGAGCCTATCAACATGTTCATTCCATTGCAGGATTGCGAGATTGATTCTGAGCTGGTATGTTGGTATCCCATAGTGTACCCTCTTGTCAAGATACATTAATACAGTGTTGTTGAAACTTTCTATGTAAAAAGTATCTCTTCCATAGATGTAATCATTTGGTTGAGTATATACAAGCAGAGAATGCACATATTTTGTAAAAAGAGCTATGGCCACAGGATCAGTTAGAATTGACCATTCTGGGACATAGTCCGGCTGACGACATGTCGAATCCTCATGACACTGGGAATGGTCGTTTTGAAAGTGTGGAATCATGGATGATATTAGCCTCTTCAATTTTTCAGGACTTTTCTCACAAACGTCCATTGCCCAGTATATGTGGTTTTTCACTAGTGATCCTTTTCCAGAGAGTTCTGGATGCCATACTTTCCCCATGGTCTTCTTTGGTCCCTGGCTGATCATCTTGAAGCCTTTTGTTAAAGGTTTAGCAACATGCCACCGGTCATTTGAATTTTGCGTCAATGGTCGTGATTTAACATGTTTGTTGACTGACATGTTTCGATCATGTGCATGCTCCAGGACTTTTATCTGAGCAGCATCGAAACCTTCGTACATTCTTGTACATCCAATCAACTCATGTTTCTGAGATGACCGATCATCTTCCTTGGTGACATGTTGGTAATCCACTATCTTATGTGTGTTGAGGCCAAGGGCAACATGATCACAGTGATAGGAGTTTTTCCTGCAAGCATGACGAGCATCGGTCATGAGTCTTATTCCATCATCCCCATGTTCCCGACTTGCAGCAAGCTCTTCCTCCCTTGCTGTAGCTATTGACGCAGTCTTCTCCACATCAACAGCAGCAGCAAATGTCACCATAGACTTGGATCTGAAGTGTTTTGTCAGAACACCACATTCAGCAAATTCACAAAACCGTTCATATTCACTCGTCAACATGCCACTGCACATATATGATGTAAGGACTTTATAATTGACCAGGAAGTTTGATGAAAGAGGCAAAGATGAATTCCATACTAAAGTATGTCCTGCAGCACAAACATAATGCAGGGATAGGACATGGCCAATCTTGTCAATATAAGAAACGAGTAACTTATTCCTGCACAACAAAGTATGCGATTCAATTTGAACATGAAAGCTCTCAGCTGCCTTCACATCTCCAAAGAACAAGGTTTCGTCAGTATACTCAGAGTTTAAATCTTCATTCTGAGATTCCGATGTGCAATGATTATCTCCTTCTTGCTTCGAAGATTGATGAATTTGATTTTCCATAAAGTTGTCAACCAGGTTGATTAAGAGTTTTGATGTATTCCCATTGAATACTGCCTTGAGGCATGTCCATTTCTTTTCAAACTCTTCCTTTTCCTCTTCAGAATGAAAAGTTATCTCAAAATGTTTCCTGCATTTGTTGTAGCTGTACAATTTTTCTGAACCATCGCTGAGTCTCTTCTTCACTACTTTTTTGGGTGGGTCAAGATTTAGATTTTTCTTATTCGTGATATCGCAGAGAGGCATTTTTTTCAAGTGTATAAGTGAACAATTCTCAAAGTTGTAGAAGAAATTCGCCCCTGGAGTAAAACACAGAAGGCACCTGATTGGACAAATAATCTATCCAGCGGTTATGATTGGATGCAGTATGCTGACCCACTTTCATTTTTGACAGAGAACTGACTCATAGCCATTTGGCGCAAAATTTGAAGTGTACATTTTGAAAAGATGGAGCCAAAACCTATCACTCTAATGCTCACAAGAGAACAAGAGGAACAAATACAAGGATTGTTTGCATTTAACGGATGGGATTATCATGTTGTTGGTAAGATGTTTAACTATACTGAAACTATACTATACTATCATTTTAAAGTTGTCCTTCAAATTTGTGCTTGATCACTGCATTTCTTGAATTTAGGCAACTAAGGCAAGTAAGATCATATATTGTAATTATGAAATTGTAATGATTTGTTGACTACAAAATAGATTTATATAATGCACACAACTGTATGGATGGAAAAATAGATTGAATATCCATATGTATGTGATTATTACGTCGTTTCACAGGGCAATAACATTTATTACAGAAAATCCATGCAATCATCATATCCCTGATGAAGAGTGTGCCATATCATCAGTAGCTCAGCAATCTGTTATAGATGACAATAAGTCTTCTAAAGTCCCCAGACCTCGGAAACCAGAAGATCTTCCAGATAACAACTGTCCTTATTGTTTCCTTGACCCATGCATAACGACTCTACCATCACCATGGCTCGGACACAGGCAAGCTCCCAACGCAAGAAATGCTGGTTTGAGAAAATCATGCTACAAAAAGTTTTGGTGTGTGATGCAAAACCTTGGAGCGTGGAACAATCAACATTATTTGGACAGAAAGGCAATGCTAGCAAGTGGACAGTGGGCAGTGTTGCACAGACGAGAAGTAATGCCAAAATGCATCTTGAACTGTGTACGTTCCGTCTACCCAAATCCACCAGGGCAGCCATATATGGGACACAAGTGGGAATAGTTAGCAGATCATTTCTTCAGTAATAATGAGTTTACATTTAAGAATAAATATGTATAAATGCAATGTTAAGTGTACTATTAGGTTATATTTTTATAATTAAAACCATGCAAATCACTATCCTGTTTTATATATAGCTATCACAATTAATACGTAAATACATACAAAATATCGCTTTCAAATATATCTACTTCAAGTCAGTCTGGAAACATTGAAAGTTCACAACTCGACTAGTTTGACTCTGAACTCCCTGGCTTCTCGGTGGCGATTGTTTACATTCCAGCACCAGCCTTATCAGAGCTTGGGCCGTGGCCTGTCACATTAAGATACACAAAGCAGTGATGGCAAAATTGGTTTCGTGGGGACCAGAAAGTGTCTTTAAGTCCATTTCCCCTTTGAATTTATGTGAAATTAATTGGCTGTGTTCTGATGAGATGTTCTTTGATCAGTAAAAAGTGTAAAAACTATATTTCATTCATTTGAATTTTTTATCCGAACTACCTACCTCAGACGTACTGCAAGGAACTCAAATATTTTAATGTGTGGTGCGGCAATGAATTCATTTCCTGGTCCATTGTCTGAGTCCCTTCAATTATACTCGCACAAATTTGCCATAAAAAGTGTGCTATGAGTTGTTTCAGTTTAGGGGACCCTCAGACTGCAAGGAACTCAAATATTTTGTTAGTTTCCATTTTAATTCTTGTTACACAGAAGACTGATTTCAAATATTGTTAACCTGGCAGAGTGAAGCCTGAAATCTATAATTGATTCCTATGTTCATTTGACACTCATCTTGTCATTTCATTAGTTTTCAATTAAAAGAAATACTCCTTAAATAACAACAATGAAAAACATGTATGATTGACACATAAACACAATTATAAAAACAATGGCACTAAACAATATAACTTAAAATGATTATGAATTATTAAAAAGAAATTATTGGTACTATTTGTTGTTTGCTTAAACAAATTCAATGGCACTTTTTCAATTTCAAAGCTATGCAATAATACATTTCATCAAAACACCCTGCCATAAACAATTGTCTCAAATCCTAGATTCCTTACACCATTCAATACATTGTGACCACCTGATTGCCTTGACCAATCAGAACTGCTCGTTAGTCTGTGTGCATAACACCACTTCCACTTCAAACCAGTCACTAGCAAGAAGACAAGATGGCAGCCATGATGGACATAGAGATTGTAGCTAAATCACAGCTCATTAGAGCCCCAAATTGGCATTTCTACAGTTACTATTACCAAAGTGAGTATATCTTATGACTGTTCCCAATTTATATTCCCCATTTTTATGTTATAAATCATAAAAGAGTGAGTAAAGTGTTTCTTAAAAATTGGCTTCACTGTCAAAATGACAATTGATTTCAAACCCTGATTCTTTTTGGTTGTGTATCTTGCTTTGTCATGTCAATGGTTATATTATTGAGCCTAAATTTTGCAAATTTGATTTGATACTTGATGTGTCAGTTTGATTCTTTTCCATGATAATTTTCAGCCCAAGATGCATTGTTAACAACAGTGTGCACTAGACCATGACTGCCATGAACTTGGACACAGGAAGTGATTATGTAATATCAGGTAATATTACAGCCAGCTAGCTGACCTAATTCCTGTATAAGCATCCAGTAGAGCTTTAGATGTAATAGACAATTTGCCAGAAGCTGCAATGAATTTGAAAATATATAGACTTGATTAACTGGCATTTACATTTGTAAACATCTAAATAGGTTGAATCTATATTGGAAATAAATGTTGGAGTAACTTGATTTCAAGGGGATCAAATGAATGTTCAAGTGTGTCCATTTCTGTTCAAATGTATCATGCATTGCACAATTGCCCTTCATTTTTGATTTAATTGATTTTAACATTATATGTAAATCATAAATATTAAAAAAAGTTCTTCATATAATAATTCTTCTGAAGCCTGAAGGTATAATATCAATCTGTATGTTTTATTATTTTATGCATGACATGTTAAAAAAACAATTCATCCATTCACTGTCATATTCAAAGTGTTTATTTAAGGTGATCAATGAAGCTTTCAATACACAGACCTGGCAGAGTGAGGGAATTCACAGGATAACAAGACAGTGTCAACACTGTAAGTACTCTGAATTGTTAAATATACAAACAGATTAGGAAATAACAAATGAATTTACAGATAAGAGCCACAGTGCAATTCTGTTCTTAATTGCTTCCCAATTTTTATTTCTCAACCAAGCCTCCGTTTTAATAACAATAGAAGTAAATATGATAAATACTTATTATGTACTATTTATACTCATATTTTTTTGTGCTCAAAATCTATATTCATAGTTTTAAAATTATAGGCATCCTTTTTATGCCGTACATGAATTAAATGTGTTTTGATCTGAATGTTGTATATTTGATACTTTTATGACAATGAATGTAAAATCATCTGATAACAGAAAACCTCATAGATAAAGAATACTAGTTAATAAAAGAATAAAACTTATTTACTAGTACTTAGGCATGTATTGGAGAGTCATTGTCAGATATCATACTGAATAATCCTGAATGCTTTTTTTATTATTCAGACTCTCATGCAAGTTCTTTCATAAATATTCAAACTACCTTATAGAAATTTAATTATTAGTTAATCATTCTATTTACTCTCATCTAAAAGCAAATTATAATATCACGTCTCTTTCAATAATAATGCAAATAACTAATACATTTGATGTTGAAAAAACACTATAATAGTAATAAAATAATGCCTTTAATTTTCTAGTGATGGAAATTTGACTTCTTACACTATGAATGATAATGAAAATAACACCCTCGCAAGATAGTTCTACCAAATGGATATATGACATACTAGTAAATCAATTTTTGAATTGGTCATAAATGTAAAAATCATAAGATATTGACTTTTCTTCTCTTTCTGACAGGTCTTTGACAATAACATCATTTCTGTTTTTAGGAGCTCAGCCTGGATAGAGTAATCCAGAGTTCATTATGATGACAGCCAGTGTAACAACCACAGCCACGCCCATCAAAGATTATATCAACAATTGGTCCCTGTCGAACAGGGACCATCATGTATTAAAACTGAAACTTAAAAACATAGAACCGCAAATTTGTTTTGTTTTTTGTTATCAATTGGCAATTATATGCATGCAGTAAGTAAAGTCATATATAGCCTGCCCTAAGAGGGTTGCTAGTTTGTTATGATCTTGAATCAAATCAGTATTTTAAAGGGGCAGTAGCACATTTTTTGATAATTTTATATTTCAAAATTTTCACTGATAATAGTAAGTCAATGCAAAATGTATCAATTTGACAGTGTCAAAAATCTCATTACACAAGCCAACCATCCACAGTCAGAGGACAAAGTATAAAGATTCACATAAAATCAATTGGCAGCCATTTTATGTGAACACCTTTAAATCATTTTGTAAAAGAAAAAAGAATTGAATGGCTAAACTTGACTTTATATATTTGAATTATTACTGTTCCAATTAGCTTTAATACATTGTCTTTCAATTGAAAGCATTAATTTTCATTTTCCTGACATCACCTTATATTGCCCGTAAAAACGTGGTACTGCCCCTTTAATGGCTTAACTTGGAAAAAAACCATTGGTTAAAAAATATATGGTAAGTTACTGCAACAAATCATGTTACAAAGGTTTTTTTTACGTTTGTGACAAGTTTTAATTTCCTTTCCGAAGTATTTGAGTTCTGGGAAGGGACTTATAGCCTAAGTTCTGGAGTGGATAGTGAAGGTTTATTGCCTTTCCGTACCAATGCCATAACTAAGTTCTGGAGTGCATAGGGAAGGTTTATTGCCTCTCCAAAACCATGCCAAAAATCATGCTCAAGAGTGCATATGAAAGGTTTACTGCCTTTCCGTACCAATGCCACAATTACATTCTGGAGTGCATAGGGAAGGTTTATTGCCCTTCCGTACCAATGCCTTACTTAGGCTCTGGAGTGCATAGGGAAGGTTTATTGCCCTTCCGTACCAATGATAATAATAAAGTTCTGGAGTGCATAGGGAAGGTTTATTGCCCTTCCATACCAATGCCATACTTAGGCTCTGGAGTGCATAAGGAAGGTTTATTGCCCTTCCGTACCAATGCCAATAATTACGTTCTGGAGTGCATAGGGAAGGTTTATTGCCCTTCCATACCAATGCCAATAATAAAGTTCTGGAGTGCATAGGGAAGGGTTATTGCCCTTCCGATCCACTGCCAATAATCAAGTTCTGGAGTGTAAAGGGAAGGTTTATTACCTCTCCGTACCAATGCCATGAACCAATTCTGGAGTGCAAACGGAAGGTTTTATTGCCTTTCCGAACCAATGCTACAATCATGAAGCTCTGGAGTGCATAGGGAAGGTTTTATTACAATGGTTTTGGCATTCTTTCCGAAAGCAGTCCGTAAAATTGCTCGCTAGATTACTGAAGTGAATGTGGTGCAGAAAGACAACCACAAACACCATCCAGATTTGGTTCCCAATCCCCTCCAGAGGTTTGTTGTGGATACACTCTGGCAATGGTAAAATTTTCTGTGGCAAAGTTATAGCAACAAGGTTTCAAGAGATTTTTTTTTGTAGGGGAATGCAGGGGAATATATGGATGACAACTTGTATGCATACATTAAACAAAGAAGTTGTCATCCATATATTCCTGTGCATAAATTTCCTTTGTCTTTAAAAAAAATTTGTTTCTCTGTTTACCATTGTTTGTATACTAGGAAGTAATTTGGATCAACATGTGGAACTGTGTATTAGTGCAGAAGCTCTGTAGATAGGGAAGTTGTTGTTGTTTCGTCATGGCAACCAGGACACGAGGCCAAGATGTTGAGACGAAATATGACCTGACATTCCCTCTCTCCTGATAGAGGGCGCTGCATGTGTCTGGAGACGGGAAGGTTCCATGGTCGGGCAGTGGGTCGTTTGTTGTCTGTTTTGGTTTAGTTTGTGGGTCAGTCAGTGGAATCAATTTGGTCAGTTGAATCAGTTGGTCTGTAAGTTCGATTAGTCAGTTGGTTTAATCAATACTTCTTAAAAACATTGTGTATAAATATAATTACGGTTTTTTTAGAAGCATAAATTAGTAGATTCTGAAAGAAATTTTTTTTCAAGAAATATTAGAATTAAAAAAATCATTTTAGCATATTAAAGATTGATAGAATATTATTATGATAAGTGTGTTTTGTAGTGTCTTGAGTTTTAATTTGAGGAATATTATATGTCTATACATGTAATGAAATGTTATTCAAAATTAAAAAATCATGCTATTATTTACACATACTCATGAACCAATTAACTTGTTCAAAACCAATCTGATTTGGAAATTTACAGGATTTATTTGTTAAACATCAAAATTATTCACTGGCAGCAGATGGATATCTTTGACATTTTGAGGCTTGCAGGTTAAGGGTTATATTTAGATAACAAACATTTGAAGTTTGAACTGATGAAATAGTGGTTTTAAAGGGGCAGTAGCACGTTTTTAGGGGGCATATACGGTGATGTCAGAAAAATGAAAATTAATAGTTCCAATTGAAAGACAATGTATTTAAACTAAATGGAGCAGTAATAATTCAAATATAAAACGTAACATTTAGCCATGCGATACCTTTTTTAGCTCATCAGGACTGAAAGTCCAGATGGGCTTATGGCATGGCCCGTCGTCCGGCGTCCGTCCGTCGTCCGTCGTCCGTCCGTCCGTAAACTTTTGACACTTTCGACTTCTCCTCATGAACCATACACATTAGAGGGCTGAAATTTTGTGTACAAGTACCTTAGCATATGGAGATTCTAATTTGTAACTTTGGTGACCCTGTGACCCCAAATAGGGTCACAGGGGTCACAACTTTAAAAACCTATTTTCATCTTCTTCTCCAGTTCCAAAAGGAGTAGAGAGTTAAAAATGATATGTGCAGACTCCTTTGCCAATGGGGATTCCAATTTGTAACTTTGGTGACCCTGTGACCCCAAATAGGGTCACAGGGGTCACAACCTTAAAAACCTATTTTCATCTTCTTCTCCAGTTCCAAAAGGAGTAGAGAGTTAAAATTATATGTGCAGACTCCTTGGACAATGGAGATTCTAATTTGTAACTTTGGTGACCCTGTGACCCCAAATAGGGTCACAGGGGTCACAACCTTAAAAACCTATTTTCATCTTCTTCTCCAGTTCTAAAAGGACTAGAGAGTTAAAAACAATATGTGCAGACTCCTTGGACAATGGGGATTCTAAATTGTAGATTTTGTGACCCCATGACCCCAAATAGGGTCACAGGGGTCACAACCTTAAAAACCTATTTTCATCTTCTTCTCCAGTTCTAAAAGGACTAGAGAGTTGAAAGTGATATGTGCAGACTCCTTGGACAATGGGGATTCTAATTTGTAACTTTTGTGAACCTGTGACCCCAAATAGGGTCACAGGGGTCACAACCTTAAAAACCTATTTTCATCTTCTTCTCCAGTACTAAAAGGACTAGAGAGTTGAAAGTGATATGTGCAGACTCCTTGGACAATGGGGATTCTAATTTGTAACTTTGGTGAACCTGTGACCCCAAATAGGGTCACAGGGGTCACAACCTTAAAAACCTATTTTCATCTTCTTCTCCAGTACTAAAAGGACTATAGAGTTAAAAATGATATGTGCAGACTCCTTGGCCAATCAGGATTCTTAATTGTAGATTTCATGACCCCATGACCCCAAATAGGGTCACAGGGGTCACAACCTGAAAAAAACAATTCTCATCTTCTTCTCCAGTTCCAAAAGTTCTAGAGAGTTAATATTGATATGTGCAGACTCCTTGGACAATGGGGATTCTAATTTGTAACTTTGGTGACCCTGTGACCCCAAATAGGGTCACAGGGGTCACAACCTTAAAAAACTATTTTCATCTTCTTCTCAAGTTCCAAAAGGTCTAGAGTGCTGAAATTATATGTGCAGACTCCTTGGCCAATGGGGATTCTAAATTGTAGATTGCGTGACCCCATGACCCCAAATAGGGTCACAGGGGTCACAACCTTAAAAACTTATTTTCATCATCATCTTTAGCTCCTAAAGGTCTATTGAGCTGAAAGACTGCATGTAGACTCCTTGGCCAATTGGGATTCTAAACTGTAGGTTTTGTGACCCCATGACCCCAAATAGGGTCACAGGGGTCACAATCTTAAAAACCTATTTTCATCTCCTTCTCAAGTTCCATAAGGTTAAGAGAGTTGAAATTTAATGTGCAGACTCTTTGGCCAATGAAGATTTTAAATTGTAGATTACGTGACCCAATGACCCCAAATTAGATGACAGTCTATGGCAAATTTATTTCTCCTTGGATATTTTAGTGTGGACTTCTTTCACTGTCTGATATTGGCGATCTAGAAAGTGTTGAATAATAATACATTTGTTTTGTAATTTTTTATAGGTTTTCTTGCAATAGGTAACATCAGTTTCATTTTTAGCTCATCTTGCCTGTATAAAGCAAACTTGATATGATGCCTGATGAGCTACAGAGCCATGGCTCTATTTTCTTACACAAAATGAATTAAAGGTGTTCACACAAAAATGGCCGCCAAAGGATTTTATGTGAATCTTCATACTTTGTCCTCTGACTATGGTTGATTGGCTTGCGTATTGAGATTTTTGACACTGTCAAAATAATACATTAAACATTTACTTACAGTTATTAGTGAAAAATTAACAATTTAAAATTATCAAAAAACGTGCTACTGCCCCTTTAAGTCACTCAACTTGAAAATGTAAAGGCTAATGATGTTATGTGATAATTCCAATCAATCTAAAAGTATAGGTTACATATATGACCAGGTAAATTGCATTCTTTGACCACATGGAATATCTCAATTTTGAGTTATTGAATCACTACTGTTATTGAAATGTTGAGAATACAAAAATCAAGTTAATCGAGAATTTGCCTGCTAAATGTTCGGGTTGGCATGGAGAATGATGGGAGATTGATTCATTGATGATGATGAATGTCATATTTCTATTGACGGAAATGATTATACTGGCTAGGAATGAGCACAGTTCGTGGACTCGATAGAGATATAGAATTGATTCGTCTCTTTATTTAGATCTGTCATTATGTGAATATGCTACTTTTGGGAACATGGATTAATAATTCGGTGAATCGTATATTCGATCTTTATATTGACTGTTTCAATTCAGCTTTGGTTTATTGATCTCTTATCTCAGGGGGAATTGGTCTCTCAATACTTTGTTTGAATTTAGATAGTGAAATATCTCATATGTTATCATATGTTCCCTATTCCACATTCCTACTGATGATTGACATTTGTTTTCATTGTCAGAACTTAGAAAAAGAGAATTCTGTAGTTATTTCACCATTTTGATGCAAACATAGCTTACAAAGAAATGGTGTCATGAGTTATTAGATATATTTGATAGAAATATTGATATAGTATCCATTTTGTAAATACTTCCTGCTAGGGTTTTTTGCTTTAAATAATATGGTCTATTGGTAATAAGGATGGGTATCATTTCTTTACTGCAATTTATTGCAATGCAGAAGAGCAAATTTCAAATGTATTGCAATAGTTTGGTACTTTTCACGGTTATGATTTTGCATTTTCTCTAATAAAAAACAGGAAGAGGAACAGCTTTTATTGAAAAGGGAGATTTTCAGAAAACAGATTAAGAGCTTATATACACATTTTCACTATTTCCACAACACGAGTTCATACTTTGTTTAGATTTTTAGATGGAAAGTTAATTTCGAAACGTTTTTATATTGTTGATATTTTCAGAAGTGCGTCATAGCCTTATCATATTGTTTTTGTATTGCAATATGCTGTTAATACAGCGCATCCATAATTAGTAATACTAAGACGATATGATCATCTATGGGAAGAATCAATTTAAGAGGTTATAAGGTCAAATGTTGCTAGTTGCTTGGTAACGTCTCCAATAGAGAATGTTTTTACATGGAGCAAGTTTTTAGTGAAATGGTCATTGTTATGTATTGTCGTAGATTTCTGGCAACAAACTATAAGGTTTCTAAGAATAAACATGATTATCTTTTATTTCCCCTTGTATTCATTCAAGCTTCCATGCATCTTCCTACACAAAGCCTAAAAAGTCAGTTTCCCAACTGTCAGTTTTATGACTTACTGCTGACCTTTGAGTTTTCTGTGCTTGCTCTCTAGTTTACTATTAGAGAAAGCAATAGTCCAATCAGAAAACTCAGGGGGTCGGCAGCAAGGCATAAAACTGACCGTTCAGAAACTGGCGTTTTTGGGTTTGCGTAGGATGATGGCTTCCATGATACAAGATGTACACTGGTCAGTGTTGTGCCTAGGTGATCAGCTTAGGGGGTCATTTTGGCAATATTTTAGCAGATGGACCCCTTTACAATGGTAAAAGTATCCTACATCTAATAATTTTAAGGGACAAGCCAAAAGGGTGGGCAAATGTCCCCAGGACCCCCTCTAGGAACAACACTGCCTGGTGATTCCGTGAAACTAGTATGGATTTTTTGCCAGCCTGATTTAAGGGTCAACATTTCACACATTGTTAAATTATTTCCTTTTTGACATATGTCTGGGAAATCAATATAAACCCACCGGTTGAACTGCAAGAGGTGCAACAGCTTGTTTTTACCTGTCAATACTTAGCCTATGAATGTAAACTATGAAAAGATCAAATGACCAGAGTCTTATTGTGGAAAAGAAATTTGACTTTACTCCTGTCGTTGTGTATATTCTATTGACATTTACTAAATATTATTCAGAGCAATATGTGTCTTATAGGGTCTTTACATTGCAGCAGAGGCAAAGATTTATCAGTGTTTAAAATATATCCCTTCCGACAGTCCTTAAACTGGCTACTTTTTGCCAGGACTGGTTACTTTTGGTAAGACTGGTAACATTTGACAAATTAATTTTCAGGAAATGCTAGGTTTCTAATCCAATATTATACACTGGATTAACTCTTTAATTTCTCATCCCACCTGAAAAAGGATTAAGCATTTAATCCTATAAGGTATGATTTTAAAAATAAAACGTTTTTTGTCAGAAAATCTTAGAGTTCTCAAGTAATTTTCCACTAGATAACCAGGCCCTAGTGTATTATGAAATATTTAATCTGCAGTCCGATTTAGTTGTAATGTTTGACACAAGGATGTCTATTGTGCATAAGTGCAATTCAATTGCTACCTGCAGTTACTAGAGAGCAGCTCGTTAAATACCTGTGTGAGATAGTGTCTCCACAAAAGGATTCTTAGAAAAATGAAAATTTGATAGGGACATATCTTTATCGGATGACACATACTTGTTATGTAACATGTACGCTTCGAGGGACATATTCAGATTCTAGTTTATCTAGTTATTATGTACAGTCAGTCATCCTTTTGAAATCGTAGATATGAACATTTTAGGAAGACTTAGACCAATTTCAATTCAAATACTGGTATATGTCATTGCACAAAGTTTTTATTTTGTGTGAGAGTCACAGTGTTATTGCAGTCAATATTTCTAGTTTTGTGCAACAATTATTCTATGGGTTTGACAACTTTCTCAGATCTTTGAAAAAGTTTGCATTATGATATTAATATTTTGAAGATAATTTTATTGGAAAACAGATGAACTGCCCAATAAACTTAGAAAAAGTTAGTCAATTTCTTTGTAGATTAAAAAATATGCCTTGTAGAATGGTTGCCTTTATAAGGATTAGTAATATTTGCTAACTGATAGATAAGTAGATGTTACTAGAAGAATTTTTATTGGGACTATGAAGATTTATGATGGTAGGCTAGGCTGAAATATATTTTGAATCGTATTATCACAGTTGACGCTGTAGAAAACTATATGCTTACAGTGACCTGTTGAATAAATGAGGAAGCTTCATTGAACTTTTTACTTTTAAAGATACTCAAACCAAAACCAATTTGAGTGGCAAATTATTACTTTTATGACAGCTTTTCAACAAATGAATAACCTTGGCCTGGTTTGCACAATAATAGTTGACTTCTTTGATGGGCATCAACACTAATAGGGTAGTTGGTTATCATGGAATATTGCAGAAACTTGCATATTATATGAAGGGTTAGAAAAGACAAAGTTCCTCAAATAGTTTCTGATAAGTTGATAAGTAAATGTATATGTTAACTCTAACCCCTAACCTGCCTTAAAACAAATGAAATTTAGAGAATCTCACCTTCGTGTCTTTTGATCTGAAATATATCAACACAAGTTGATGATAGTAACAAATATCTCACTAAGGATATTTCACTTATATCAACGAGCATTGATATATTTGGTTTTAGAAGACACGAGGGTGAGATTCTATTTATCATCCAAATCATTTCTATACGTTTGCATTAAAATGTACATCTCTGAACACTGCACTAACCCTAACCTCCTAAAGCAATGATGTCATAGAATTGTGATCTTCTGCAAAACAGTTTTGGGCGATGAAATAAAATAAATATTCGACTTCTGATGGAGAAAAACAATGTCATTGCAGCATTTCAAAATGTATACTAAGCTTGACATACTAATCAATATTGATTGTTAAAGGACATCGGTTAAACAATATTGATTGTAAATTTACACCGGTTAATCAATATTGATTGTGAAAGTACACAGACGATTACAATTTGTGTGTTTTATTGATAAGTGGTAAATACAACATGTGTACTGACCTTGTTGGGTTGAATAAAACTGGTCACAGATGGTCGTTTCAAAACATTTTAACATATTTACAGATTTTCTTGAATAGTCAAGGTTGAATTTGAAGTCGATGTACAAACTTGGTGTGTTTACTTCTGAAATATTTCATGTCCGTTTGAGTCAAAACATTTGTTTACCCGGTATGTACCAATACAAGGACATATTGTTTATTTATATTATTTTATTATTTAATCAACTCTGACTTTCTTGTAATTTTTTCTTGGAACTACTACTTACTGTAAACCTATCTACTTATGCTTAAGATCATTCTTCAAACTTAATTCTTAAGATGCATCTCCCATTGACCTTGAAATTCTTGAACATTGCCTCAGCACACCATCAAAGAATTTGTTGTAGTTTTGCAGATATCATACTTCAAACCTTTCTGCAGGATTAGCTTTTTAGCTACTTTGGAACCAGGCTAACAAATCTTGGAACATGTTCCATTTCAAAACTCATGTCATAGATCTTAGAGCTGCAAAGAAATTTTTCTTCCAAAAATATAGTTTGTGTAAGATAAATCTCAAACTTCAAACCTTTCTGCAGGATTAGCTTTTTAGCTACTTTGGAACCAGGCTAACAAATTCTGGAACATGTTCCATTTCAAAACTCATGTCATAGAGCTTAGAGCTGCAAAGAAAGTTTTTCTTCACAAAATATAGTTTGTGTAAGGTACAAACATAAGGTAATAACGACAACACAATTATTGCTAACACATGTAATATATCTGGAAACGTTCATCTCACAGGAAGAGCTTTAAACTCACTCGAAGCTGGCGAGAAAATAAACATTCATCATTCATTGAGCTTGTCTGGAGTTTTTAGTTTACAACTCGCTAGTTTACTACCGTCAGCTGACGATAAATGAAGGTTTACCTGCAGCCAGCAACTGTTTTGGCAGACATTGAAACATTTAGACAGGTCGACGCGACCTGCCCTATATTCGACTGCAGTACTGTTTCCTATAATTGCTCCTAAGATAACGAACTGTTTTGAAAGTGGAAACTTGCCTGCATGTATGATTGTTTGGTAGAGGGAAGTAGTTTTGGAAAGTTTCGTATAGAATTACTCTTTCTATAAGAAGAGTAAATTTGGTATTTATTCGTAATATTTTATTTACAAATTTTGTAAACAAAAATCTGTCAAGTCAGTTTAAGACCTTTTTCGTAATTGATATCCTTATGCCTATTTAAAAATGTTTATGTTTGAAGTTATGTTTTAAATATATGAATTAAGATTGAGATCTTCAAGTTTCCATTTCCTTTTTAAAGCAGAGACGTAAATTAAATTTTCTTAATGGAAATTATGTTTGCTAAGGTTAAAACATGGTGAATAATTCATTTATTTCAATACTTATTGATATTTCTCGCCAAAGTTTATTCCTGGAGATTACATTTGACCCTGCAAAAGGAAATCTAAAACTTGTTCATAACTTAACCAATGAAATAAAATCCACCTCTTCAAGTTACTTTGTTTACACACAAATTGTGTATTATGTCCAAATTAATCTAAGCTCTATGATAGCAGATAACCCGACAACAAAATAATGAGATGTCCTGCTTGGTCATCAGTTAAGGTCAAAGTTGTGGGTCAGAGGTCACCGAGTGAGGTCGAAGGTTAGGGTCAGAGGTTACAGATATAAGATGATTCTGTCACACTTCTTCCTTGTATGTAAAAAGGTTGACAAATGGCCGTGTGTTCTATGAAGGAAGAGGAACATGTTCATGTCCTGACATAGTTGTTTAGAGCCTCAGAGCCTTTTTGAAAATCTGTCATTATTTGTGTATCATACAGTGTTTGAAATAAGCTAAAAATGTTGCCAGCCCAAAATTGGTATTTTGTCAATTATATTGGTAAAACTTAAGGAAAAGCTCAAAAAGTTACCACTCCTGACCAAAAGTGACCAGTACCGGGCTGTCGGACGGGCCTTGTTTCATACACTGTATCTTATGTGTATCTGTATGCATCTTATGAAAGTTGCCACTTTAGTTTTGTGAAACAAACTTTGAAAACAATTGAACAGTTCAAAGAATGCCTAACCATTTTGAGTGGCCATTTATCCCCTTTATGATAAATGCAACTCTTTTACAAATGAAAAATTCAGGGATTGGCTGTTACTTAAAGATATATTTTATCACAATGATATAAAACTCAAAGAAAAATGTTAATTTGATGGGTTCTTGACAATAAGTGCTATGGCAAGATGTGAAGGGTTTTTGTGAATTGGGCCGAGTGTATTTTTGTATTTGTATGAAAAGAAAACCTGCGAATACTCAAGACCTATCCCTCACTAGAAGAGGGTCAGTTGTATTCCAACAAACTCCTGCCACCCCTTATTTGTAAAGTGAACTGGTTGACATCAAACAGAGGAACAGTCCATGTCATCAAAATGGGTGAAAACACTAATCCTTCAAAGGAAGGTGTGTTCTAGGTGGGGTTGATTATTTGTATTATGGAAGTAGTTTTTATATTAAATGACGCACATGATTTTGTTTGTGTTTAGTTTTAGCATGTTTGTAGCTTTGTGTATTTATAACCCTTGGTTACTAAACTGTTTGAAATAACAGCTTCTGAAAATATTTGCTTCATCCATGTATTTGTTATAAGATTGTCTCAAACAAATGAATATTAAGAACTTAATACTTGAATTTAAAAAATGTCATATTTGAATTTACCTACCGTACCCTTCACATTGCCTCAGCAATGCTTTGCCCTTTGAAATCTTAATCCAATTAGTTAATGACTAGTTTGAAAAGTATGTGTTCTTTTTTTGGATAAAATTTGGTAGTCATATAGAAAAAACTCACAAAGAAGCCAAAAATTCTTTCAAATACAGCTTAAAGTAAATTCTTTGGCAATAAGGAAGCTAGTTTTTCATTAGATAAACACTCTTTTGATCTGTGCATCATTCATGTACATGTAACAGCTAAATCATGTTGATATGTAAACATCATTTTATGAGGGACATTTTGCCTTAAATGTTTTTGGCTAAGCTTTCCTGTGTGACTTAGATTGTTTAATACCTTCCTCAAGTCTATCTGGCCAGGAGAGTTCGACAGGTACGCTGGCTCGTTAAAGGTCAGTCAGGTAAAACAGGTGTAGATGTCAGGGACATCCTTTCGGGCCTTCTCAGTTTCTTGTGTCTTGTCCAGGGAGAAATCTGTCAACTGGAAACTATCATCTTCACAATATGATATCTTAATGATCCAAATACTTGGTGGTTAGCTTAGACTTGCATTTAGTCTGTTTTGTAGACTAAAATTTAGTCTATAAAATATATTATTTTTGAAATAATTACATGCTTTTCAACATTTTTATTTCTTTCTTGGTCTCATTTCATGTAAATTGCTGTAGCCTAGACTTGTTGAAGGAGAACCTAGACTGTATTAAAGGCTCCTTTTTATTTACAGTCCTGAAGCTGGACTATCTGTTTTGGTGATTAACAAGATATTAGAAAATATTACAATCAAAATAATTTAAATTTAGAAGATTGAAAATTATGAAATTATGATTGGGACCTTTATAAACATTTTGAGGATAAAACAATACAATGTTTGACATGCTGACCAAGAAAATAAAGACCAATAATAAGGCTTGATGTATTGCTACCCTAAAATTTTTTCTACCAGATTGAAACAGTGCTGACTGTACAGGGTCCCATATTCTTTCTCCACAGAGGCACCTTAGACCGATCTAGCCTCTGTTTGAATTAGTCAAATTCATGGGTTAGAAAGGTAGAAGCCTAATAGGATTCAATTAAACGATAGTTGTCCAATCAGCGATGTTGTTTCAACAAAAGTGATTCATTTGCAAAGCCTCTGTCATTTCCATAATCTTCAACAAAACTAAAACTTTAATGACTGATCAGTGCAAAAAAACAAATCTTGCAGAAAGATGTAACTTGTGTTACAACTTTTTGGTGCTAGGCCACTCTGCCTGTATCCTGGGACTTTGGCTAATTCAAACAGAGACTAGAGGTGAAATAATGTGGATCAGGCACTATTTCACATATTATTGGTGCTAAAGGCACCCATTACCAATACTTATGACATTGTCTTATAATCACCGTAGTCTTAAGCTGGGTTTACATGCCGCACATTTACCCCTGGGGGTATTATACCCCCGGGGGTAAATTTGCCCCCAGGGGCAAAAGTCAAATATTGCATTGCGTTTATATGAAATGAAATTGCAATACCTAGGGGCATTATTTTCTCTTCATATATTGACTTTTATAAGGATATTCAGTTTTGCCCCCTGGGGTATACGCAGTAAAGTGTTTACATGACAGGTTTGCCCCCAGGGGTATTTATACCCCCGAGGGTATCTGATTTGCCCTACCTCCAGACCAGGGGTAAATATTTCGCACTTTGCCCCCGGGGGTAAGTATACCCCTCTTAAAAATTGCGTTTACATGACGAAATTTACCCCCCTGGGGCAAAAAAATGCCTTTACCCCCGGGGGTAACCGCACATATAAACGGGGCTTTAGAGGCATTTGTGCAACTGTGAAACTATTTTACTCTGTGCTTCAAATCCTCAACTAATATTGATGACTTATGACTTATGATCACCTTAGCCTAAGAGACCTTTGTGGATCTGAACGATGAGCCCTTGGTGACCAAGGATTCTAAGAAAAGTGGTTATTTTGAAACCTGAGTTAAAGGGGTGCAAGTAAGCTTGATTGTTAGCTACCCGCAGACACAAACTAACATTATGTCTTCCCTCAGAAAGTCCTTGACTGGTAGTGTTTCAGCAGATAGGGGTGAACAGTTTTCTAGGTTGGTCGTGATGTTTAGGAAATTCAACAATAGGAGAGATGCTATATATAGATTTATACAGATGATACGGCACATTTCTCCTTTTTCATCCAACTTACTTAATTTCTACAATACAAAGACTCAGAAGGAATTTAGCTGATCGTTCAAGTTGAACAATTTGCTTGAGAACAGTTTGATTCTACATGAGCTGGACCAGGGTTTTCGTTTATGTACTGCAGTCAGTAGCCGGCTTTATAATTGACACAATACTAAAATGCTAACACTCTTAAGATGACACATCTATGCCTATAATTAGCTTTATAGCCTGAATAAATGCATAGTCATCAAACATTTATATGGAAGATTACCCGTACAATGGCTGAAATATTGCCCAAGTGGCGTAAAACAATAACTTACAAACCAAGGTCCAAATTGTTAAACATGTTATTATTATATTATATGAATATTTATATAGCGCACATATCCATCACTCGTGGTTGCTCAAGGCACTTACATTGTTTCCCCTGGTCAACATGTACAAAAATATTCATCCTAAATACTACCTCAACATCCTTCCTTAAATAGTATACCAATCTCAACATAGGTACACTATCTACCCCAAAAAAAATTATACCACCTCCCATCCTTAAAACATTATGCCACCTCCAAACCTAAAAGTAGATATACCATCTCCAACCCTGAAAATTGAGATACCACCTCCTATCCTATAGGCTAATACACGAATAACCACCTGTAAATTAGTACACCATACCTCCAATAAAAGCTCTTACAACAACCCTAGTGTACGCTAAAACCCAAACTTTAAGATCTCAACATTACTCAAACTCAAACCCTATCAATGATTAGAATTTTTTTAATTGTTTGTTTTGTTTAAGCCAATTTCATTCATCAGGAAAGGATTGGGTACAAGTTATTTATACAACTCAGAAAACCCTCACCCTAACTTAGAAAACCCTCTCCCTAACTTAGAAAACCCTCTCCCTAACTTAGAAAACCCTCTCCCTCCTCATTGTCCATGGACCCTATTTTAAACCATGTGTGGAATAACATAGTCTTTTGTTGACCTATAAAGTTACTTTTATCATAGTATTCATTCCAGAATATCTATTAGTAATGCAAATGTTTGAAATGGTCTTGTTTCTAAGTAAGACCCATTATCAGAAAACGTCGCTTTAGTTGACAAAAGTTTGCCTAGGCTGGTATAGCCGCACTCTCTTCTCGTGGATTGTAGAAAATATGTTTTTACTGATCAGTATTGATATTCAATGGATTATTTCTATTGAGTAGGGGACTTGGGAATGTTGATTTACTGATCATCCATATCTGGGGAAGGGCTATATAGGAATGTGTGCAGACAGACACTTCGTACAATGTAAATGTGAAAATCCAGAGATATTTTGTTCATTTATAAGTGAGTGGGCTATTATGTTAAATCATGAAAAGGAAACTGAGGATTATTCGATCAAGCTTCTAACTTTAGGTGAAAAATATTTATAATTCATGTGATAAAATCAATAAAAATAAGACTATTATTATACATATCCTGTTAATTCTTTAAGGGAGTATTAGGGTATTTTTGTGGAAATGAAATTCGAGAGGACGCAGTGATGTATTCTACTCTTTGTCAAATTGCAAAATCAAGAAAAACTAAAATGTTACCCTCACTTACATATATGAAAAAAAGTGTGAAAAGGTCATGTAATAATCATATGTAAGTATAAACAGGGAAATACTCTTGAATTATGTTTCCACAAAAAATACCCTGATAGGACTGTCCCTTTATATTCAATGTCTATAAATTTCGATATTATGATTTTTGTGACAACAGTTTCACAAAAATGTAATTATCTCTGTCAATGTAATAATAGTATCAAAACGGGATCCCTACCCTCTCTACATTTGACTCACTTTAAAGTTTGTATGTAGTCATGCAACTTGATAATAAACATCAAGTTCATTGTTTAAGTGCTAGAATCTATATGCAGACTTTTTCACTCACAGCAGGTAGAGAGTTAACTTGATAGAATTATTCATATAAACATTGTTATTGATTGACAGCTTTAATCAAAAGAAAAGAAATTAGATAATTCTTTTTCAACTTCAGTTTGAAGCAAATGGCATGGTATCAGAATTCAGTGTTTAGTTTTCCTTGAGGTTTTTCTCTGTTTGTTAGTTCGTCTGAACAAGGAAACTTGGCATTGCAGCTTGTGTGGCCATTACTCCAGACTAGTGTTTTCAATTTGCCAGTTGCTTTGGAGTTTGAGGTGAACGGGTCTAGGTTTGGTTTGTGTTAAACTCAGTACAAGAAAGCTGAATTGATATACATGGTAGAGGATACAGACATGTAACGATACCATACGTATCACAATTTTCAAGAACGATATGATTCGTTATGATACATGTACTATTTTCAACCTTTTTAACAAAAAAACCCTGTAAATTTGACAAAAATCAGGATTTTGAGGTTAAATAAGAGGTTAAAGTCAATGATGCATATAACGATACAGGCGTCGTATCATGATACATATATCGTCAGAATATTAAAGGGGCAGTAGCACGTTTTTAGGGGGAATATAAGGTGATGTCAGGAAAATGGAAATTAATGGTTCCAATTGAAAGACAATGCATTAAAACTAAGTGGAGCAGTAATACTTCAAATAGATAATGTAAACTTTAGCCATGGTATTCCTTTTTCTTACACAAAATGAATTAAAGGTGTTCACACAAAATGGCCGCCTATGGATTTTAGGTGAAACTTCATACTTTGTCCTCTGACTATGGATGATTGGTTTGTGTAATGAGTTTTTTGACACTATCAAAATAATACATTTAGCATTAACATACAATTATCGGTGTAAAATTTAATATATAAAATTATCAAAAAACGTGCTACTGCCCCTTTAAAGGATCACGATACTCAATGTATCTATATATCGTCACAACTCTAATACAAAGTATTCCTTGAACTTTTATTCGTTTAGAATTCTAATGCATAAGCTTTACAAAATGACATATTTCTCATAGATCTTATTATTCAATGTTCAAAGGTTATTCAACAAGTCAATTTTGGTTAATGGTTGTGATTGTATGTGGGTATGACAAAAAGAAGTTTTGTGTGAGAGTATTTGTTGGAATGATTAAAAAAGGCAAATTTGTTGTTGTTTTCTCTTTCTTAATAATATACTCATCTTTTAATTATTCAAATGAATTACCATATCTGTTTGGATAATGATAGAAAAATAACTTTCATGTCGCAAAACAATATAATCCCAAACCATTATACATTGCTTTGACAACAGGAACAAGAAACTGTCATACCTGAAAGAAAGCCAACCTTTAAGTGTAAATTCAACAATTTAAATGGCACAAAAAACTAACAACTCAAAAAACGTTGGTGCCACGATACCGACTGTCACAATTCTCATTTCCATTTTCAGGAAGTGGAAATTAAAAATTATATTACACGGAAATAGTAACATGCAGAAAACAATGGATGCTTTGATAATTATAACGAGAAGTCTGGTTGTCTGACGTGAATGGGTATGAAATGTACATGCAATGATGTGAAGCACATCGTGACAATCATGTGACAACATGTGCCAGCCGGTGAAATGTGACATGTTGGAATCACCTGCAGCTTGAGCTGTGCAGTTGGAAGTGTTCCAGAATAAAATAACGCACTTTGGTTTGTTTTTGAGTCCGTCTGGAGTTTATTAAATGGCTGATATGCCGTTCTTGTTGCATTTCGGATGTTATGCAAGAGTATTTATAGTTAATGTTTAAAATTGACATGTTTTCTTAAAGCTTAGGAATGTTTTGACCGCTTGTGTGTGAGTAAAAACAAGAAGACAGTTTTTAGATTTTGTGGTATTTTTGGTCCTGAATTTTGAGGATGAATACGCTTTTAGAATGTTGGAGATTTGATGCAATTTTTCACCGATTGAACATAATCAGAATATAGGAATTGTTCAATCGAAGAGAACCTTTAGAAAGTGTTTGGTAAGGTTATCCTTGTCTGTGATCTTTCACTTTGATAAATTCAACCATTTATAGACCTGCAACGATCTGAAATGTTGTTGATTCTTCTGTTGCTTCTTCCCTTGGGCTTCAGTGCAAGGGTCAGGTCAGAAAGGAAGTGAGGTATGAGTTTATAGGTTCAATCATGAGATTGAAAGATGACTTGTGTAAGATATGACATATCCTGTGTCTCTAAAGCGCAGATCCTAGTCCTGCTTAATGACTGTTTATTTGATAGGAGCCTTTAAGACAGTCTAGGTCCTAATTGTGCAAGTTTAGATTGACTGAATAGACAGTCATGGCATTGAAATGAAAGGCCCAAGGAAATAAAAGAAAGTACAGAAATTATTAAAAAACATTCAGACTAGATTTTAGTTTACACAGTTGACATAAGGTCATTGGTTTTCAGAGAAGAGAATTTAAAACATATTTTAATACTATAATGCTGTGGTGTTTTTGTAAGTTTTTGATTTCTCCTGAGCAAACCCAAATTTTCAATTTATTGATGTCTTGATCCTGTCATACATCCATCAGGAATTATATGGCAATAGCTGTAGTAAGGCAAACATATTGTACCAGCTTTCCAAGTTCATGCTACCCTTGGCCTGTGACCTCCTGTGTATCGAATGTTAAATCTTTTATGCTTTACGCTATTCACAGCCATTGTATAATCAATATATCTCTCAATAGACGTGACATGTCGAGTAAGTAATGACAATTTATGCCACACACCGTTATAGGTAGTCTGTCAACCATTGTTCGAAATTGCTTAGCATTTGTTCTTGAAATGTTGGTGTATTGTACTTGTCTATTGTAGATTAGAACTATCAATAAATGACTATGGATTATTCTATTGGAGGATTGCATTGACAGAAGTCATGGTTTATGGCTGGTTTCTAACCTGATTTTGATGTTCAGTGTTCCATAGGTTTGACTTTGTGTAAGACAAGGATATTGTTTACTTCCATCATTATTTAGTTAATTGGCTTGAAAATGATCATTCTGGTTTGTATGAATGAAAGATCTTATTGATTGACTAAACATCTACCAGTCTCTGATGTTCTTAATGATAAAGGGTTCCTTCTTGATTAAAAATGTGTAATAATCGAAAAAATCAGATAATTAGAAGAATCTTGATACACAGTGATTAAAATATATCTTAGAAGTCATAACTAAAGTAATGTAAAATCTTTTGTTTGTTTTTATGGGGTTTTTTGGTTGTTGATTAGTTGTTTGTATAAAATTGTCAATTTTCTAGGCTAGTTTTAAAGTTGCTAAAGGGCAAGTATTACAATTTTCCTATTTATTCACATAACAGCGAAGGTGTATCTTGTGTGTTTAGAAAAACAGTCATCTAAAGTTTAAGTGCAAATGTTCATTTTTGTAAGCCTTGCTTCCTTCAAATATGTTTCACTACCAGGTAAAAAGCAAGATTAGTATTCTTTTTCCAAATCTTGTAGAAGGTCTTAGAAATTTATTCAGAATTTCAATAATATCTATATATTAGTAAAGCAGATTTTAAGAAACAAACTTGCAATAATATTGGGACTATTTCTTTATGCATTCCAAATTTATTCATCAGCTTTTTGACATAGAAGATAGTTAGTCATCTGTCAAGTGTTGGGAAAGCACAACACTCGATTGTATCACATCTCCATCTGATAAAGCCAGTTTACTGCATGCGGTTTCACGGCCAGATCCTTTTAAGTAAATTAACAGCTTTTTATGACGAAATATTTTCGCAGCTTTATCAAGTGTTTCTTTTGAAACTTTGAAGTAAGAAGTCAGATATCTCTGTTGAAATCGACGCAGTGTGGGTGGTCTGTGATAGCTATTTCACTTGATTTGCACACCGAACGGTGTACATATCTCTGTCGTTGTAAGCTATCTGTATCCAGGTAACCAAACCTGCTGTTTTATCTGTGGTATCTGTAACATTGATGTTAATGTCCAGGTGATGTCACCTGCACAGGTAAATCTCGTTAATCTCACCTGTCATAATAACGCAGTAAGCTTATACTGTTAAGTGATGTTGAGAGATAATATTGGTAATAAATAGGTCATGCATTCCTGATTTTGAAAAGAAAATTGTCTTACTTTGTGTACAGCCCGATGATTATGAGATTTTGATAATCTATCAACAATTCTAATTTTCTTTTTCTTTGATTAAAATTTTATTCATTTATGTTAACCCTTCTACATTTCATGTTCTAGAGTTCCAAAAATATCTTGTTTCATATCAGTAGTGACACAGAAACCTAGATTTTAACTTGTTTATGGTTTGTGAAAAGTGTATGAATCATTTCCAGTATCTTGAGAGAACTTTTGATAATAAAAGAAACCAGTAATCAGCTTGGCTTAAATTCTGAAAGAAGCTAGTTATTAGCATCAACAACCACAACAACTACAACAACCACAACCACAACCATAACAACAACCACAACCTCAACCACAACCATAACAACAACCACAACCACAACCACAACAACAACAACCACAACAACCACAACCACAACCACAACAACCACAACAACCACAACCACAACCACAACAACAACAACCTCAACAACCACAACCACCACCACAACCACCACAACAACCACAACCAGAACAACCACAACCACAACCACAACCACCACCACAACCACAACCACAACCACAACCAGAACAACCACAACCACAACCACAACCACAACAACAACAACCTCAACAACCACAACAACCACAACCACAACCACAACCACAACAACAACAACCTCAACAACCACCACAACCACAACCACAACCACAACAACAACAACCACAACCACCACCACAACCACCACAACCACAACCACAACCACAACCACAACAACAACAACCTCAACAACCACCACAACCACAACCAACACAACAACCACCACAACAACCACAACAAACCCCACAACCACAACAACCACAATCTGACTTGCCAGTTACCATCCACAACTGGTTAAGAAATGATAAATGTGATGATCAAGCCCCTGGCTAAGATTGACTGTCACAGAATATTTGATAAGCAATGATAGGGTTAATATTGGCGGTTGAACTATGTCTTAAAAATTTAGGCACTTGTGTGGCAGGGTCACAAAATCATACTTCACAGCATATTACAAACCCATGGTTTGCTAGCTCCAGCCGACAATCGCAGGTTTCACCGCAAAGCATAGCTACAATAGTGTTGTGTAATATAACTAGCAGCCATGATAAGTGAAATACTCTTGAAAGTGGGGTAAAACTCCAAATAACCTCACCTTACCTTCATTTTGTCAAGGGGACTTTACAGATACAGATACTTTATAAGTAGGTAGTTGGTTTTTTATCTCTAGCAGGGAAAGGTTAGTTGTCTCAAATGAAAATGAAATATATACATCACTGGTAACCTATCCATTAGATAAAAAACGTTTTATCTTTCATGTGTAGACTATGCTTGGTTGTTTAAGTATTTTAAAATCATTGTATCCCTGCCTGCAGTTTGTTGTATTGGATTGTCAATCCCATAGATGCTGTTAGTTTCTGTTTGCTGACTTTAACAATCCAGAATTTTGAAACAAGAAACAGGGAATCTATGATAGCAACGGCTAAAAAAATCAGAATCAGTGAATCATGGACTTGCAGCAAACTTGCAATAAGTCAAGCCACCTTTGTTTTTGATTTATTTTTTGGGGGGATAAGAGGAAGAGTCATTTTTGACTGATTTGTGATTTGTTAGTGTCAAAGGTACAATTGGTAAGCTAGCAATCTACATAGAAGAATGTGGACATTTTTTAATGATGACCACCAAATTCATGAATTTCAATTTTATGATGATAGCATCAGTATTTTTTCAGAGAAAAACCATCAATATTTTGGCTTGGTTTTGTATTTAGACCTGAAAATGTTTACAGGATAGAACTGCCTTAAAGCTCCATGTCATATTGTTTAAATGTTTTTGATTTCTCCTGAATTACTTAATATACCTTTCTCAATGATGTCAGTGCACTGTGCACACGATACTTAGACTGTTTAACGCTCTTGAAAATTGTAAGTAATGTTACTTTTATAGCTGTCTTTTGCTGGGCTTTAATCATAAATCTTTTGACTTCAAATCAGGCCTAGAAAGTAACAAGCTGAGCTTCCCTTTTAACTGTAAATTAAAAAGGAGTTGTTGTTAATGTCGTTCTTTAAGATTGTTGGATGTTTAATATTGTAGAAGACTCTTTATAAAATAAATAAATAATTTGTAAAATTCAACAGCCTGTATTATCTGGTAACTTAGAATCAAAAAGTTTTTTTCATTTTCCATTTGGAATTAACAAAGAGGCAGGCAACAATAAGCTTACTCGTGCCCGATAAGACCGAAACATAGGTTGCACAAGACCCCCAACTAAGTGTGTAAAAAGGCTATTAGATATTTCCTGCTTATTCAAGGGTTGTCTGGATGTAATTTCACATCATGTAATACAGAAATATTCCCATTAAACATGACTCAGACTGGCTTCAATGGAAAATGAAGTAGTAAACACGGTAGAAGGTTCTCCGCGTTGAATTCAAGCTATACCTGCCATAAGGTATAATTCCTTGTGAAGTGTTTTATGAGTTTAACACACCAATAAATTGCAGGGATATTCTCCTATCATTGATAGTTCTACATGGTTGTCTTTATGGGGATGGCTTGAGTTTGTCACCGTGATCAGCGCATCGTGGAGGGAAGATTTATTTTGGAGACCGAAAGAATATTTAGGGGGCTGCATCTTAAAGGGACAGTCCTGAAATCTGGAGGGTGTCACCATTTTGTTTGATAATTATGTCCTGAAAATCATAAAATAGCTGTTTTGTTCTTATTAAGATTAATAATGATAACTTTGTGTAAAGGATTGAGATATCCACAAATTTATATTTTAATCTCATAATTCATTAGGGAAACTGACAATTTCATGCCATGAATGGTTCCACTTGGCTTGTTCTTTTAATAAGAATATACTCATTTCTTTAGTAATTTGCAAATTTAAAGCAAAAAAAAAGTACTCCCAATATATTCATCTGGATTTTGAAATGATCATGTATCCGAATTTATGTTTTAAGATGAATGTCCCCATCAAATTTGGTTTCATAAGAGTTGTGTTAGGTTTAGGGAGGAATACATGGTCAGGGCAGCAAGTAAATTTAGAAATCATGGTGTGGGGATGAATGAATAGGGCTATGATTGAGAGAGGAGAAAAGAGTTAACATCAAAAGAGAAGAAGAAAAGTTAGTGTGAGTAGTTCCAACATTCAAAACAAACCTAAACTTTTAAGCAAGTTGAAAAATTTTACAATAATTTTATTTGGCTCTTATTTATTACGATTTTCAAACATGGTAGTTAAAACTTTTCTGATCATATCAAACAAAACAAAATGAAACTTGACAACAACTTTATGTAAAATAAATAAAAACAAGTTTTTTTCTCGGACGAAGTGAAAGCCCTAGTTTAATTCAACCCTGTAATGGTTTTAAGGCAGACAAGATGTTATCAATACTTACAAGACTCGTACATTTCAAATGAGTCATGCCTAGAGTGCCTGCGGATTGCTGCATTTTCTTGTTTTCTGTTAGTTTTATCAAAACCTTCCATCTTTCATGGCACAGTTAATTGATAAGATCGGCAAACATGCAAGAGAAATATTTAGAAGTTGATGCTTTTTCTTTAAGACAAGGCTGTTTAATAAAGAAATTAAACAAATATGATTTATTGATTCGTTTATATAAAAAACAATTGAAAAGATTGTGGGAAATATTTGATTGAAAGTGAAATGCACATGCCGAATATTTTCTTGCTGAAAGTTATACTTTATTTCAAATTAATGTTAAATGCTTGTGGTGTAGACACTTCTTTAGAAAGTAGTATTTTGTATCGAGAAAGTTTAAATGATTTTGAAACATTCCATACGTAAGAGTTTTTAGTTTCTGTGTAAATATTTAGAATAAGAGTATGGTTTATGAATTTTTTTTTACACTTTTTAATATTTGATGAAGAATATTTTACTTGCACTTAATATATATGAATTATACAGTCAGTATAGATAGATAGATATATATATAGATAGATACCACTCCTCAATAGAAAAAAGTTACATGAGTTTGTTGTGTCCTCATAAATTTTATAGTGATGATGAATATGGTCATTTCAAGTTTAGGTATATACATTATATGTTCAAGATAAGTATTACACTACTCAATAGGAAAAAATAACGTGAGTTTGATGTGTCCTCATAAATAAGATTTGTAAGTTAATGTCACAATCTAGTCAATAAAATTAGATATCATGAGCGATGACACAGATTTCATGCGTTAAAACAGACTGTAAACACATAGATATACTGCTTAAGATATATGATATAGATACACATAGATTCACTACTTGAGATATATGTATATAGATACACAGATTTACTGCTTGAGATATATGTATCATAGATACACATGGATTTTACTACTTGAGATATTATGTATATGGATACACATAAAATTTACTACTTGAGATATATAAATGTTACAACAGAATTGTTCCTAGGTGGTCAGTTAAGGGGGTCATTTTGACCTTTTCTGAGTGGATGGGACCCCTTGCAATGGTAAAAGTATCCTACCTCTCAAAATTTTAAGGGACACCAAGCAAAAAGGGTGGGCAAATGTCCCCAGGACCCCCTCTAGGAACAACACTGATAATGTATATAGATACACATAGATTTAGTACTTGAGATATATAAATGTATATAGATATACACACCTGGTAAGTATTTATGTACACATAGACTGGGATCATGGTTGAATTTGACCAAGTGGCCATGTTTCAGAAAGTTGTTCTTGTCATGTTTAATCAGGTCGGGGGCGCCCCATTTGTCAGACACCTCACTTGTCAGACACTTAATTAAGCAGATTAAACTGAGGCTGTTACCCATCAAGAATGGATCCTTCCTTAAGTTGAACCCAACTCATATCCCACTTTTTGTTGCCACTTGGTAAGAAAGATTAACAATGACAAAAAAAGAAGATATGTTTTACAAATTTAATAGATAATAATGTTTATAATACTAATGTTAATTCTAGTATTGTATATATACTAGCAATACTTAAAACACTATACAACCAACATATTGGAATGAACTTATCATTTTTCAAGAAGTATATGCTACAAGAGAAGCGTTAATGAACAAATATGGACTATTTAAATATTTTAGTGGATGTAACTTATAGAACAGATACTGTACTCTACTGTCAATATATCATTATATCAATAATAAACTAATGCAGATCAAAATGGAACGATTGCTCCTTTTAAAAATTGTTTTTAGCATATATAGACGTAATGATTTTCAACATAAACATTCAAGGAAATGTATGGATTGGAATAATACTTGTTGGCCAATCCATTCATGTATATGTACATATCATGAATACGATATATTTAAATCAATCAATTCTTATCAATATTCTATGGGAAATATTTTTTTAACTCACTTTCGTGATTGATGATTGATTGAGTTTTAATTTGTGCATAAATTTTGTAATGAGAATTAGAAAACCAGAATCATATATATTTTTTTATAGTTTTTTTGAATGATTATAGAAATATTAAAATTATTGTGTCTACGATTTAGCAAAATAACATTAAGAGTATATAATCATTAAAAATCATACCAAATGAACCATTGCACAGAAAGAATGATATAGCAAAGATAGAGTTTATCGAGAATAGTCTTGAAAATTAATAACAAAAACAAGATAATGCTTTTAAAACGTAAAACAATATCTCCTATATATAGCTTTATTTCAACTCCTAACAATTCCCGGTATCTCAGGATTAATTAGGACTGGTCCATTGTAACAGTAGGTGAGCGCTTGGTCTACTCCAACTCCTTTGTCTGACAACTGAGTCGTCTGACTATTGGGGTGTCTGACTATTGGGGTATCACCATCAGGTCAAGTGCTGGAATATAGGTCACCTATTGACATGAAGCAGTAGGGATATGATAGATTTATGTAGATGTGTATATGGTAATGGCTGATTCGTGTCACATACCGTGTTGATCAATCTGATCTTGATGGGCAGTGTCATTAAATGAAACATCAAATCAAATGTCATGCGGATATTGTTATTGACAGTTTATCAGTTGTTTGTGAGATTCTATAGGAATTAGTACTGTTGAGATGTGATAAATGTTCAGTGATTATCTCCCCTGCCTGTATCAATGGTTGTAATTCTCAAATTCTAGAGCTAGATGGCAAAGAAATTATTAAATACCATTTTTAATTGTGACAAACTTACATCATTGAATATCTATTGAGGATTTTCTATTAAATAATGGAAAATTATTAAGGAAAAGTTAAATAACAATAATAAATATGTCTTTTTACGACATTAGTTTTAGTGAAAATTAAGTTTCTGAAATTGTCCTTTAATATGATATGCGACTTAGACATATTTCCAAGGCCTGTTAGATAATATCTAAAAAGAGATTTATTACCTTAAAAAAACAATGGCAGATACCTATCTCTGATATACCTATGCCAATAAGCTGTCTGCATACCAGACCAATCTAGGTTAATACAGATCAGACACTTGTAGCCACCCCCTCATTATAACGCGGAATTGGGGACTAGCGAATGATCTAGAATATATGTATCAAATCTTCAAAAAGTATGTTTTGTCTTTTAAGAAATGGGTTGAATAGTAAGATTGTTTTGATTTCAACTGATGATGAATGGTTGATTTTTGCTTTATATCGAGGAAGTAGGTCAGTATATTTCAGGTCAAAGTTGAAGAGGTCAGCATGCTGCCTTGTGGCTGCCATGTGCAATTTACAAGTGTCCTGTGATTTTATATACAGGCTTAAGTTTATTATCAAAACTAAAAAATACAGATTTATGAGAGATGACAATGATTGGGACTGTAAATAATAAACTGTTTTAATTACTTTAGATGGTAAAGAAGATTATTTTGTCTGCTGGAATTTATGGTATGCACAAACAGTGTTTGCAACTTAGTTTTTATAAGGAGTAATTTAAAAGAGATTATGGTTTATGATTATGTGGACAGACATGGTTTTTAGCTCACCTTTACAAAGTAAATGTGAGCTTATGTCATGGCGCTTCGTCCGTCGTCCGTCTGTCCGTCCGTCTGTCCGTCTGTCCGTCCGTCCGTCTGTCCGTCCGTAAACTTTCAGGAAAAAGACTACTCCTCCTAAACGAATCCAGATATCATTCTGAAATTGTAGTATGTTATACCCATGGTGATTCCTCACGGAAAGGTAGACGTTTCAGTTTTGAGAATCCAAGATGGCCGCCATGGCAGCCATATTGAATTTTCAATTAGATTTCACGAAAAAGACTACTCCTCCTAAACGAATGCAGATAACATTCTGAAATTGTAGTATGTTATACCCATGGTGATTCCTCACAGAAAGGTAGACGTTTCAGTTTTGAGAATCCAAGATGGCCGCCATGGCAGCCATATTGAATTTTCAATTAGATTTCACGAAAAAGACTACTCCTCCTAAACAAATCCAGATATCATTCTGAAATTGTAGTATGTTATACCCATGGTGATTCCTCACAGAAAGGTAGGCGTTTCAGTTTTTGAAAATCCAAGATGGCCGCCATGGCAGCCATATTGAATTTTCAATTAGATTTCACGAAAAAGACTACTCCTCCTAAACGAATGCAGATAACATTCTGAAATTGTAGTATGTTATACCCATGGTGATTCCTCACAGAAAGGTAGACTTTTCAGTTTTGAGATTCCAAGATGGCCGCTAAGGCAGCCATATTGAATTTTCAATTAGATTACAGGAAAAAGACTACTCCTCCTAAACGAATCCAGATATCATTCTGAAATTGTAGTATGTTATACCCATTGTGATTCCTCACAGAAAGGTAAACGTTTCAATTTTGAGAATCCAAGATGGCCGCCATGGCAGCCATATTGAATTTTCAATTAGATTTCACGAAAAAGACTACTCCTCCTAAATGAATGCAGATATCATTCTGAAATTGTAGTATGTTATACCCATGGTGATTCCCCTCGGAAGGGTAGACGTTTCAGTTTTGAGTATTCAAGATGGCCGCTATGGCAGCCATATTGAATTTTCAATAATTATTAGATTTCATGAAAAGACTACTCTTTCTAAACTAATCTAGATATCATTCTGAAATTGTAGTATGTTATAACTATGGTGATTCCGCACAGAAAGGTAGACGTTTCAGTTTTGAGAATCCAAGATGGCCGCGATAGCAGCCATATTGAATTTTCAATGAGATTTCATGAAAATGACTACTTCTCCTAAACCAATCTAGATATCATTTTCATATTGTAGTATGTTATACCTATAGTTATTCCTTCCACAAAGGTAGACGTTTCAGTTTTGAGAATCCAAGATGGCCGCGATAGCATCCATATTGACTTATCAGCTGCAGATGACACATCATTATTACTAAATTTTAAGCTTTCATCAAGTGATCACTCGCACTATATAAATTCTCTAATTTGAACTTACTAATCATAATTTTATCTTGAACATAGAGTATTTAAGATTGTCATGCAAGTTGTTCTATATTTTAAGTGTTTCTAAAACATTAAGATGAAAGACAAACATAATTAATTAATTTGTTTTAAATATTTATGGCAACTAGCTGCAAAAACCCAATGACATTAAACATCATGTTAGATTTTGAACAATGGTATCTCCCTTATATTCCTTTAAATACCACACATAAGGGGTCAACCAGAGTTCAGATATTTCTGTTGAGTCCACTATGCTGTCTAATACACATCCCAATACAGGCTGCTAGCATCATAGTGTCAGCTGCTAGTCTGTTGCATAATCAACCTGACCCAATTGATATGGTAGAGCATTATGCTATATGGCCATGTGTATGCAATAAGAGTTATGGAAATTAGACTTGTATTCTCATGACAGCGATATGTTCTTTCTAAGAATAACAACTTACACAAAAAATTGTCACTTGTTTTGTGTTTAGCAATCTACATGATAAGTTGATGTGGAAAGAGTTATTTTGCATCAGGTTCCAGTTCCTGTGTTTTACTCATATTTGTACCATTTCTATATCTAACAGCAGTTCTTCTTGACACAAAATCAATTTAGGACATAAGCTAACTATATTTTGTGAAATTTATATATTTTTCACAACAATTCATGTTCTCTCCCGTCAAGTCTATTAATACCACACATAAGGGCTTAGCCAGAGTTCAGGTTTACATGCTCAGCACACTAGGATGCTTCTCCAAATATACATACACAAAGCCAAATACACAAATTGCTACACTCTCCTTAAGGATCTGGGGCTAGCAGCCCTGCCTGCTTGTATATTGCATAGTAATCCTGACCTAATTGATTAATAGAACATAATGGACTTTATGGAAAGTATATAAATTGTCTTTATGAAAAGTATACTTGTATTCTATTAATAGTAATACTTTTTACAAATAACAATTTAAACAAGTCAAGAATCAGCTTTTGTGTACAACAAACTGCACGATGAGTTAATATTAACAAGTCAAGAATGTGCTTTTATGTTCAGTAATCTACATGATAAGTTAATAATAGAGGTATTTTGTATCAGGTTCCAGTTCCAATACCATGTGTTTTATAAATACCTGTAAAAATAAATGATAATTGTATCATGCTGAAGGGGTTCTGGGAACAACATGTCATCATAGAAGTCATTATTTTTCAATTAGATTTCAGGCCAAGTACTACTCCTACTAAATCAATTAAGATATCATTCTGAAAAAAGAGTATTTTTTTATATAGTGATTCCTGACAAAGACGCATTTATTTTATTATCAAGAATCCAAGATGGTCAATATGTCAATTATATTGAATTTTCAATTAGATTTCATGAAATTCATTGAAAAGAATACATTTCCTGATCAATCAAATCAATGTCATTATATTTGTATTGATATGCTTGTTGTAATATTTATCAACACTATAAATACAGTTACAAAAAACTGTATGAATCATCTTTATCTGCGAACAGCCTGAAGCATGACTGTTTTAATAAATCCTTTCCGTTTTACATAATTCCTGACACTTCATATATATGGCAAATAACATACCGGTAGCCAGTGAGGGATAAATATACATTTTATAATCATCTATATCTGATTACGGTCTGAACAATGATTATCTAGATAATTATAATGATCATTCAATTCAAACAAATCCTTTTCAAAAGCATTTAAAATGATTAATTTTTTTCACTCCCAACACTAACTGTTTTTTAGTCCATTGTTCCCATGCAATTAATTTATTCCAAATTGAAAATTTTGGTTAATGAATAACAAATTATCTTTTATTTTGTTTGTCATGCTAATAAAAGATATGATTTAATATTCATCTTCAAAACTAATTGAACAGCTGTCTGAACAATTCTTTTTTTACAAAGTCTTTCTCACCAATTCTCTCTGTTAGTTAAGATACTTCAATAAACATATTACTGAGTTGACTATTTGATTATTTCCATTGCAAACCTCTCTTCTACTACCCCCCCCCTTTCCCTCCTCCCCTTTTTTCTCCTGTCCTTCCATTGCAAACCTATCCCACATTCCTTCTATCCCCCTCCCCTCCCCCCCAACCCCTTTCGCCATCTATCCTTCCAGCCCCTCTCCTGCAACTCTCCTCTAAAGAGTATATGTTTTGCATATTGAAATGAGGGGAGGACACTCATTATATGGAATAACAGTAACTTACATAAGAGGATAAGTTACATAAGCTACATGCAGGTGCAAGAGGTCATCATAGGTCGTCATATCTAGTAATTAGCATAAACCCCCATGTTGCTAGCCTATTCTGACCAATCAGATTGCACTTACATAGGTCAAGATTTAAGTTATTCAGAAAATCTTCAGTTAGAATTACATGAGACATTGACCTGGACAGTTTACTTTGGCAATTGGACCTATCACTAGCTGAATTTGTGATTTGTGTCAGAGAGATATATTCCAAATGTTTATGTGCATCATCTTTTTAGTTCTTTGGAAGTTGAGAGTGTGACTAAATGAATACTCCTAAACCAATCAAGATATCATAATGAAATTAATACAGATGCCCACATAAAAGTAGCATTTTGAAGATTAAAAAGTCCAAGATGGTCACCAATTTAGCCATAGATATACAAAAATGTTATACAAAAACCTACTGCTTGTTAACAAATCATGATTATATCATTCTTGTATTAATGTTTGTTCAAACTCTAGTGGTTTCCAACAGAAGAATAGCATTTTAAAAGATAAAAAAATCATGATGGCAGCCATAATCAATTATATAAAAGATGGTTACATGTATAATTAAACCAATACCACGTCATTCATTTTAAGGTGAGCTTCTGTACCCTCGGTACTTTTATTTATGTCTAGTTTACTTGTTCTCAAAAATATGTTGCCTTTTCACAGAATATGGAATATAAAAATTAAAATATTTTTTTTGCGATGGTGTTAGTTCCTTTATCGTGAAAATAGATCTTGGAATTGACTTTGTTAAAGTGGTAAATAGTTAAATGCCTTGATGCTTTTTGATATTTTCAATAAGGAAATAAATCTTGCAGAGTTTTGTTCTAAGTTTCTGTTCCTTCTGATGTTTTGGTAACAAGGAGAACAAAAGAATAACAGGTCTTGGTATTGGAAAGGGTTTGGGGGGAAGGTAGAGTTACTACTGGAGAGGACAACAATTTGGTAAAAGGAAAAAGGGGGTTGGGGAGGGGGAGAGCGGACATCAGATTGGGAGGAGGAAGAAGAGGATGGAGAGGGGGAGAGGGCAACAGCTTTGGAAGAGGGGGGACCTGGAAGTATATTGTGATAATGATCCTCTCAAAATGAAAACACTTCTATTTGGGGTCATCTAGTATTTCAAGTTGCCATGGAAATTGCACAAGACTGGGTCATAGGTCATTGATAACAACCGCCAACCTATCCTAGTAACCCTGTCCATAAAAACAAGTTTATGTTTTCTTTGGTTGCATCATTAGAGGGGAAAAAATGTCCTCCGGTTATAAAAAGCGATAATGGTTCATTTAAAGTTGTGGTAGCTGTTTTGCCTCAAACCGGTTCTGCGTATACACCATGTTGCTAGAGACGTCAGAATTGTTGGTTATCTGTGTTTTGGTGATAAAGGTGTTGAGCTCGAGACGAAACAGATAGCGGTTATCTGGCATGGTCATATGTTCATCTGTCGAGATCTATCACAACACAGAACAATCTTATAGGGGACCTGCACTGTTATGTTGTAGTAGTGGCAAGCAGTGATAGTTATCTGACAGCGTAGTATAGTATACAGTGGAGATGTGCCAACAAACAAATGAGTTGACATGCTTGCATTGAATACTCTACGGAATAAGATCTTGTTTTAGAAATAACATTGAGAAGCATTCTATGTATCTCAAACTCCCTGATAGAGTTCTAATGTTTTGTGGCACTTATTTTGTAAACATGACACCAAACCAATATTGTATGACAGAATTACAGAAAGATCTTATACCCAAAATGTCCCCTGGTTTAGATAGGGCAATATTATCATCGTCAATATTCTGTCTATATGAACCTGACATGTCAAAATAAAGCCATTTAGGTGTGATTTTGGTTGCCTTATGTGTGCTTGGGTATATGTTCTACATACAATAAGATACTGATATTCCTTTAGTTTGTAAGTACAAGTTTAACCTAGCAGTTAAATGCGATCTTTAAAGAAGCAGCTCTCATGAAGGCATAGCTGAACTTGAGAGTCTGTCAGTCTATTGAAAATGTCTAATGTAAAAATATATTTAGTTTTTTCTTGTTAATAAAAAAACATCCTTATTGAAAATAAGACAAGAAATGAGAATGATTTTTGAAACATTAACTCATCTGTACAGACCAATTTATAGCAACTTCTGGGCTTCATTTCTAATAATACAGGAATTGTTAAAAATAATAATGTCAATCTTAAATAAAAATACTTCTGAGACTAGAGGTTAGTCTGATGATAAGTCTTAACCCTTACGATGCGGGTATATATTTTTGCTCTACAAGCCCACGTGGCAGAATTGTTTTGTCCGGTGCCAGCTACCGTTATATCCTGATTAACTGCTTCTTTATTTTTGTGCGCGCATATACATATGATACATGGAAATAAAGACAATTCTCTCTTCTACACGATGATGTAAAAATTACAGAATTATCTCTAATGGTTCGTGAGATATGAATGCCGCAAGGTGGGTACCCTCAATCATTTTTAGCTCATCAGGACTGAAAGTCCAGATGGGCTTATGGCATGGCCCGTCGTCCGTCGTCCGTCGTCCGTCGTCCGTCCGTCCGTAAACTTTTGACACTTTCGACTTCTCCTCATGAACCATACACATTAGAGAGCTGAAATTTTGTGTACAAGTACCTTAGCATATGGAGATTCTAATTTGTAACTTTGGTGACCCTGTGACCCCAAATAGGGTCACAGGGGTCACAACTTTAAAAACCTATTTTCATCTTCTTCTCCAGTTCCAGAAGGACTAGAGAGTTAAAAATGATATGTGCAGACTCCTTGGCCAATGGGGATTCCAATTTGTAACTTTGGTGACCCTGTGACCCCAAATAGGGTCACAGGGGTCACAACCTTAAATACCTATTTTCATCTTCTTCTCCAGTTCCAAAAGGAGTAGAGAGTTAAAAATTATATGTGCAGACTCCTTGGCCAATGGGGATTCCAATTTGTAACTTTGGTGACCCTGTGACCCCAAATAGAGTCACAGGGGTCACAACCTTAAATACCTATTTCATCTTCTTCTCCAGTTCCAAAAGGAGTAGAGAGTTAAAAATTATATGTGCAGACTCCTTGGACAATGGGGATTCTAATTTGTAACTTTGGTGACCCTGTGACCCCAAATAGGGTCACAGGGGTCACAACCTTAAAAACCTATTTTCATCTTCTTCTCCAGTTCTAAAAGGACTAGAGAGTTAAAAACGATATGTGCAGACTCTTTGGCCAATGGGGAATCTAAATTGTAGATTTCGTGACTCCATGACCCCAAATAGGGTCACAGGGGTCACAACCTTAAAAACCTATTTCATCTTCTTCTCCAGTTCTAAAAGGACTAGAGAGTTGATAGTGATATGTGCAGACTCCTTGGACAATGGGGATTCTAATTTGTAACTTTGGTGAACCTGTGACCCCAAATAGGGTCACAGGGGTCACAACCTTAAAAACCTATTTTCATCTTCTTCTCCAGTTCTAAAAGGTCTAGAGAGCTGAAATTATATGTGCAGACTCCTTGGCCAATGGGGATTCTAAATTGTAGATTTCGTGACCCCATGACCCCAAATAGGGTCACAGGGGTCACAACCTTAAAAACCTATTTTCATCATCTTTAGCTCCTAAAGGTCTATTGAGCTGAAAGACTGCATGTAGACTCCTTGGCCAATTGGGATTCTAAACTGTAGGTTTTTGTGACCCCATGACCCCAAATAGGGTCACAGGGGTCACAATCTTAAAAACCTATTTTTCTCCATTAGATGATAGTCTATGGCAAATTTATTTCTCCTTGGATATTTTAGTGTGGACTTCTTTCAGTGTCTGATTTTGGCGATCTAAAAAGTGTTGAATAATAATACATTTGTTTTGTAATATTTTTATAGGTTTTCTTGCAATAGGTAACATCAGTTTCATTTTTAGCTCATCTTGCCTGTATAAAGCCATCTTCCTACGCAGAGCCTAAAAGGCCAGTTTCCAAACTGTCATTTTATGCCTTGCTGCATAGCCTTGAGTTTTCTGTGCTTGCTCTCTAGTCTGTAGGGGCACTATAGCAGCACAGAAAAGTAAAGTCTCTGCAGCAAGGCATAAAATGACAGTTTGGAAACTGGCCTTTTAGGCTCTGCGTAGGAAGATGGTATAAAGCAAACTTGATATGATGCCTGATGAGCTACAGAGCCAATGGCTCTATTTTTGAGAAAAGGTTTGATATTTTATATCCGGGAGCAGCCAAGACTGCTTGCAGTCAATATATAGCCTTATCCTGAAAGTTACGGATTTCGCCAAGAGAGCTTACGTGCTATTTTATATTTGGCCCGTAAATATCACGCGCCCCGCATCGTAAGGGTTAATGAAGACAATCTGGGTTTGCTCCTTGAGACTATATTCAAATATAAGAAGATTTGTGTTATTAATGCATCGTCAAAGTTGCTGATATATGTTGTTGTATTTCAGATATAGCATTCCAGTATGATGTAGGAGTATGTAAGACAGCCAGATGAGCGGGCCGGGAGCCAGGATACCTTTAATTCCCCGTGTCTTGATCAGGTACCATGGGTAAGTTCAAACTTAGCCAGTTTCTTTCTTTATTTTTCAGCATTTTGCACCATACTGGATTCCTGGCAAAAGATATATGTTTATTTGTTACAGATAATGTATACATCATATTACTCAATGACCAATTAAGCCATTGCTGCATTTTGTCACCATTACTGTGCAAGTTTTTTAGTGTACTGCACCTAAACTTTATTGTCTTATTACCTTTGGTATCCTTTTTCCCCCAAAATACTTGCTTGGTTTAAGGATTGTATACTGAAGATGAAGATGATACTTGACAAATAGTGAAAAAAAGGGATAAGTAAAAAAAAAGACATGGTTTGATGTAAGAAAATAAGTTTTTAAAAGAATTTTTAGAATATGAAAGAACCTAGATTATACTCAAACGATATTGTGTCCTAAGTATCTGTATGGTCCCAAAACACTTGTCAACAAGATTGTACACTGAAGATGTTGTTTTATTGAATAAATGATGAAAAAGAGAGCCAAAAGCAAGCAAGCAAGAAGGGCATGATTAGATGCAAAGAAAAAATATAGTCGCAAGCGACGACAAACGGATTCAGCGCTGTATGGTGTTAATGTTATTCACAAAGGTAATGATTTCAGTCAAAAGCTTCTTGGTAATAGTCTTTTATTGAGGAGTAACGCATTTTGCAAACATACACTTATCAAATGCATTTAAAACGCATGCAGGGTTGACAATATTCAAAGGTCCGTAACTCAATGTAAATAAAAAATCAGAATTTTCGTTTCATTTTTAAAAAAATCTATAGACTTTTGGCTTTCATATCATATATAGAACAATGTGTTATCTTACGTCGTTGATTCGCTACGATGTTTTAAACATACCCACCGAAACACCACATTTCCAAAATGCAAACTTTGACCTCTGCTCCTGACCGGAAATGACTGTTCGCGAGCGATTTTTTTCTTTTATCTTAAAGACCTTGCCAATGTCTAGGTCTCATGCAAAAATCATCAAATTCTATGGTCGGGTTTTTGAGTTATCTGCCCTTGAATATTGCAAAATGTGCAAACTTTGAAATTTTTTATAAAAAAAACTATTTCGATTTTTCAAATTTTGAAACAAACTTGTTATAGGCCAATGTCTCAGCTACATCACGTGTAAGTTTCAACTTTCTAGTATCAGCAGTTGCCGAGTGGTGATTCCTGAAATGTGCCTGGGGTCGGAATTTTGAAAAAAATGCACAAAATTCAAGATGGCGGCCAAACCACGTGACTTACGAATTTGCCATGATTTCGTTTTTTGCAGCATTTTTGATTGCGCACATTTTAAAAAAAAAATTAGGTCTCTAAGTGCATTTTGAAAAAAAAATCAATGTTAAATTTTCGATTTTGGAATCGAACTGGACCTTTAACGTATGGGACGAATTGTCCCAAAAGCTTATTGTGGCCATTCCTCAACAAGGTCTACCGGCCTGTGAAATTTTGCTTTGATAGCATCAGCCGTTTGGGCTGAAAGTTGACCACAAAATTCGTGGAATAATAATAAAAAAAAAAAGAAACACGCCAATAACAATAAGGATTCTGCCCTTTGGGGCAGAATCCTTAATTAAGAGTTTTAAAAATATGAAAGAACCTAGGACATAGCTAAATGATATATTCTTTTGTGTTCAAAGTACCCCAGTTGACCGAAAACAAACACCCAAGGTGAAAATTTGAAGTGATTGTCATGGAAGTATGGTATTTCCTATTCAGCTACCTGGCCAGTCCGTCCAATCAGATTTGCGAGTACTAGGTCAACAGGCCTGAGCAAATCAAGGAATCTTTAATTACCTGGCATATATCCCCTACAGTTGACCCGAGACAACCTTTACATTTGTTGACCCCATTTCACCTTTCTGGATCCTTGAAACTAGTGGCTGAGCCTGACTGATCCCCTTTAATACGAGTAAAGGTTTCATCTGTTGTAAGAGCTGTACTGTTTGAACAGAGATTGACTTCAAGCCTTGCTATTAGCAGTTTAAATTTTATGACCTTTGACCCGATTTTTGGTGACCTTAGTTGACCTGTCCCAATGTGGATTTTGTTCTCCGACAGGTTAAGTCAGGTCCGTCATAAATTAGGATGAAGTTTTGTGCTCCCCTCTTATCAGATGGTTAGGTTTTGTTGGCAGTATTTAGGCAAAATCCTGAAGTGTAATGTTACATGGGCAATCGCACTAAACTTTGACAACTATTTGGCATTCAAAAATTTCAATTTTGGAATATGTCATTATTGTTCAATTTTACATCAATTTGTCTGCCTAAAATGTGTCTTTAAATGAATGTGTTAGCATCTATTAACTGTCATCACTTCAAAACGCCGCTAATGGCTGAAATAATGCTCAAGTGGGCGTTAAACAATAAATCGCTCACTCAATCATCACTTCAAAACTATATTCCTAACGTTGAAATGAAATGTCTTCCTCCCTCATCTGTTACCATGGATATTACATTATTATTTCTTTCGCCTTTGTCAAATTCGCAAGAAAGTTCCTGTGAATCCCTATGAGTTTGGAATGAGCTTTCTACAGTCTCTGTGATATAAGCCACTTAATATTTGAAGTGCAACAGGTAGAGCTTGACCTAAAAATGACAAATATGATGAGATTATGGAAATTATGAACTTCTTTTTCTCCAAAACAGGGATTACAGTTAAGGTAGCAAAACTTCAAAATGACTCTGAAACAGTGGCAAGGACGGCTATTTAGTTTTCTCTTGTTGAATTTTGCTTATTGAATTATCCCAGATTTCAATGGGTGGACACCCTCCGGATCAAGTTTGATGAAGTAATTCGATCATGGTGACCTACGACAGCCACCCACTCTCCTCTTAACCTTGTCTCTCGACCATCGTGTCAGGTCTTCAGCACTTATACAGATACTAGAGTAGTTGTAGGGTAAATAGTATTTAGATAAGCATGAAATTATAGGCCACCTCAGTACACTTGTACTGTCTCCTGATGTTTTTCACGAAATTCATAGTTTCAAAATTGATAATTGTGTCATGAATATGTGATCCAAGTGAGTTTCCAAATCGAATGTTATTTATGGAATGGGTTAATTCTTTTCACTAAAAATTGTTTACAAATATTAGAAAACAGCATCAGAGGGCTATTCTTATCATTGAGAGTGAGCATATATGGGTTTTTTTTGTGAATGGAAGGTAATGTTGAAATTTCATAAATACAAATTGTTTGTTTTCAGAATATTTTGTCATGCATCAGAATCAAATTTGATAATTATGAATACATGATCCGTGTGTTTTTCCTTTCCAAAATCCCTCTTTATTTAAAAGATCACCAGACATGACAAAAATGAAATTCAATTATTTCAATGACATTTGATAGTACATGACAGTTGGAACTATCTTGTTTAAACCAGACACTTCTTTAAATGAAGCAGCAAAGGTCAGAGATCAACATAGATGAAATAATATCAGGCAAAAATGTGACACGTGTCAGGGTAAGCGTGCTTTAACTACTGGAATCATGGAGTAATAGGGCTGTCGTCTTTGAATCCGTCTGCCATCCCTGACCCTCGACCATTTTATAGATCTTGAACAAACATCAGTTTTAATGATAGGAGGAAATAATCATTTATGATGGCCGTTTCCGTTGTTTGCTTTTTAGATCTAAATGGATGCATTATTTATGGTCAAGTGCCATTTTTTCTATTTCCTTATTAACAGGAAATATTGTTTACAGCTTCATTGCTGAATTAAAATTTGAGAGTTTGTGTTTACACAATTAATATGTCCAAATTTATTCTGAAAAACTTAAAATGAAGGAATGTATTATAATTGACTTTGAAATGTGACCCCTAATAAAAAGGCATTTGTATTATCATATTATCTACTTGACAGTTTGTTATTTATAATAATATCTTGACTTAATTTTTAAATTATTTGTAAAATCTAATTAAAATTGCATAAGTTAAGCATTGTTCATAAGAATATTAGGAGATGACCAAGAAGTATTCTTGAAATATTTCCAAATTTTATATTTATTAAAAAAAAACAGTATTAAAGTAAAAAAAATGAAATTAATTCGAATTTTCAAATTGGTAGGAATTCGTTAGTACCATCAGACTTGTGAATGACCCAGGCAAGCTTAAACAGTTAGCTCAATAGAGCATTGTTTGTTTCAAGGTCGCTGCGACTCCACACGCAAATTTTCACTTTATATTAACCTGATATGACTTGCCAAGAGTGAGTTATGTAAGTTGTCACACTATTGGCTTGTCTTAACACCTTCCGGCAGTGGCCTGTGACCAAAGATCGGCTGGTATGGCGTGAGGGTGACTTTTTCGGAATATCTTTTCCGAGCGAATAAGTAATGATTTCAAGCTCTGTATGGGGCTGTTTTGCAGAATTTTTTTTTTGGTAAGACACAGCAAAATGAATTAAGAACCATGCATATTGGTGAGGTGAGGTGATTTGCGATTTTATACAACTTTCAAGAGTATTTGAGATATTATATATTTTATTCAAGGGGGGAAGGGGGGCTACTAAACACTAGGTCTGATTGGCCAAACGTGTAGTGAAATGTTAGAATCAAAGTTGTCACCCGTCTGGTTTCTATGTGTTTGGTAGCTCCCCCCTTGTCTTTTAATTTTCCAATGAACCACATTAGCTCTGGCTACTAGTATCCTTTAGTGGATCCATGTTGTAACCAGCTCGGTACCTCCTTGAGTCTATTGTAGACAAGCACCTCCACAGTTTTGAGTTTAATATTTCATGTAGTGACTGATATCGTACTTTAACATTGAATATAGGGTGGCCCTTAACTTTTTTGGTCAGGATATATTAACATTTAACTGCTTGGTTTTTGTAGTCCCTGAATGAACAATGGGTCTGAGAGTGTTTCTTGAAAGTTAGGATTTAGATGTCCTTCATAATGCCCAAGACTATAAAAGATGGATCAAATAAATAATTTCTGAAGTTCTCTTTTAGTCCTTTGGGCTCCCATTTCACATCATCATATTTCTAAGGAAAAATATAACCCAAAAGCACTTTGCAATATTTAACTGTATCTGAAAATACAATGTACTTTCAATCACAGGTAACATTTTCAAATACTAAAATGAACGTTGCGAACGATGCACTCATGTCGCGACACTAGGATCATACAAGGTTAGTTCATCTCTCAGGTTTCATTTGCTTTTCTGTATTAAACTATACATCAGGTTAACAATGAGAGCTTGAGCAAGTCAAGGAGCTTGTGTTCTTAAGTACTGTTAGACAAGCCCGGCCCTGCTTAGAAGACTTGAATAAGACACTATTGTCCAATCAACTAGTACCTTCTCGAGACGGTCCGAGCTTTAGAAAACAGCGACTGTCCCAGCGTTAGAAAACAGCTGGGCCCTCAAAGGGGACATTAAGTGTGAAATTGAGAAGTTAGCTCCCTGTGATGATTATTATCATTGCTAGAACTGGCTTTAGGACCCTTTGGAAATATGAGGCCTTCTAAGAGCTGTTCTGACGGGTTTGAAGGGATATGTCTGTACTTGGGTCATTTTAGGTCTTTTGGAGATAAGATTTTGTGATATAAGATTTGGCAGAAAAGTGGCTCAAGTGGATTTTAAACAAGTTCCTTTTGATGTGACCTAAACTTATTTGTTATTAGAGATTTGTTCTTTTTAGAAAAAAATGACATTTCTGACATTGATCATTGATATTTTTGATATGATCATTGATATTTTTGATAAGTGTGGACGACTATAGATATTTCTGTCTTAAAAGTGCAATCATCTGCATTATATCAATTATGTAAAGTACTAAACTTAGTTGCACATTTCAATATGATTAATGATCTAATCAATAAAGACATGAAATATTTTTTCTTGAATAATGTTATATATTTTCTAACTTATCCAAATGTACAGTGACTTAAATAGGAAATAAATGTACATGCACTTGTGTTTAATCATAAAATCTTTCTTATTTTCATTGTGTGATTAATTTCCTTACTCTATACTTAGTGAAGCTTAACTTTATAAATGACTTTATGATTCTATGTGTAATTGTACACTGTATGTCCATTTATGTTGAATCATGCAATGAAATGAGTTTGCCCTGAAGTCTATATTGTAATGCCTCTGTTTAGGACTCTTTGTCGCACAAGATACTGTCGCATATTATAAAACCTGACGAAAATACCTCAACAAAGTGATTAAATTGTCCATGAGAATGAATACGTTTAGATAACTATAGAGTACAGTGTGTATTTGACAAGCTGGTGGAACTAACTGAGTATTGAGCATGGAATTAGATTTTGTGTCGGGAGTAAATGTGTTGTGTCGGGATTAAGACTTGTTGTGTTCTGGTTTGTGTTGAGGTTAGGTTGTTACTGTTCCTACAGATGATTAACTTTTAGATGAAGTCATCTATATAATGTTTGAGAAATCTTTAGTTAAAAAATGAAGCCTTCTCGATTTGTGCATAAAAATGACAAAATATCAATTCATTGTACAGTGTTATAGGTATTTAGCTGAAGGGGTCATTTTGGTATATTCTGAGTATATGGGACCCTTTGCAATGACAAAAGTATCCTACCTCTAAATTTTAAAGGGACGCCAAGCCTAAAGGGTGGGCAAATAACCCCAGGACCCTCTCTAGGAACAATACTGATTGTAAAATATATTTTTAAATCCAATTTCTCCTTCTTTAGAGATTTTATCAGAGATCCGATCTCAATTATTGTCTTCTCAACCTTTTTTCAACTCTATAATCTGAAATCATACAAGTTGTGCTGTTGTTTGTGTTCATCTATTCTAGCCATATTAATGATAAGAGAAAGCTGCTCCCTTAAACAAGTAGTTTAAGACTTCCTCTCTGAAATTTAATGGTTAATAAATAGAAAATTTGAAAAAAATAATTAGATAAAATCAAAGCAAGACTGAGTTTTCTGAATAAATAACTCTCAAGTCTTCTAAAGACTAACTTAGGCTTCTATCTCCTTTTAGTTTCTAGCTGACAGACTTTTAAGGTCCTATGTCCAATGATAAAGTGACAAAACTACATGACATCATTTGCCATTTGCACCTTCTAATAATGTAATTCCATTGAGTCTACTTATCTAAGTTGATCCGGGTTGTTTTATGAATCATGGTACATTGCAGGGTCTGTATCATTCAGATTCAAAGAAGGTTGTTTTTCAGGTATTATTTCAAATTTCTCAAGAATTCCGATTCAGGAACTGGAAGCCACTTATTTCTCCAGTTTTCTTAAATTTCTTCAAAATCTGGCATCTGTATTTGTTGAATCGGTAATGGAGAAGCCTGTCTGGATTCGAAGGAACCTTGGACTGGCCTTGTTGTAGTAAAAATAGACCGGGCCATGTGTATATAATTTATTGTGCAACTGGCCTCAGTGAATGAGGGTTCTTACTTGCTATTTTGGTTCTAGAGTGAACTCTTCATTTACAGAGGAAATAAAGCGGAGTAGTTAAATGGATACGGGTCTAGGCTTAGAGTCATTGGTGCAGCCTTATGCACTTGCTGACAAACATCAAAGAGTGTTTTTAAATTCTTCATGGTAACATTTCAATAGCTTACCAATGTCCTCAGTAGTTATTTTTTACATCAACAAGTGTGTCGAAACAAGATAATTTTCTATTCCTTACAATTTTTTTAATGGAGTCAATCAAGTTGATTCTCTACAAATGTTTGGACAAGGGATTCTTGCTGCTTTGAAAATAGCTTCCTGTATTGTAACTTCTGTAGACATTTTGACAAATGACATTAAGAATTTACAAAGGAAATAAAGACATCAAAGAAAATGGCCGTCAATGGACTTTATGTGAATCTCTGTATTTTGTTCTCTGGTTGTGGATGATTGGTTTGTGAAAGGAGATTTTTGACACTATCAAAATAATACATTTAGCATTGACTTTCAATTATCAGTGAAAAAGAGAAATATCAAATTGTCAAAAAATGTGCTACTGCCCCTTTAAAATATTTAAAGCAAAATCTGATAGATGCTTCAATGTTATTTGATCCTCTTGCGCTACGCTACGAGTGAAAAATAGGTCATCATAGAGATGCTATCATAGTCATATTTTCCTTTAGGCAAGAACAAATTTCAAAGACATTAACACATGTATGTTATTTGTTAATGATAAATATCTTTTAACTTCACATTACAAGGCAATGATAATAACCATTTTATCATACTTTTTAACAAATATTTGAAAGCAATTGATAAGAAAAGGCCATAACACTTTTGAGAAGAATAGCTATTGTGAAATGTGCCACGCACTATTAACTATGTGGTATTCTTCACATTAAAACAAGCTTTTTGGATAATCCTAGTTCATTCTCGTTCTTGGTTTACATGAGAGTGTTATGTAAATAGATGCACCAAACTACAAACTTATCAAAAAATATTTATTTGAAAAAATCTACTTTCATTAAATCAACAAATTACGAGAATTGTCATTTTCACATGTGTAGTGAGACATTTATCCAGTAAGTTTGAAGTCATTATCTACTGTCATGAGCCGTTTTGAGGAGCAAAGTGCTCAAAACACTTTATTTTGATATCACGGCTTCGAGTATTATTGCAGGGAGAAAGACTGCAATAAGGTGGCTTTGCATTGCAATGAAACCTGCAAGCATCGGCTGGAACTAGGAACCATGGGTTGCACTGCACAAACTTTCAGTGTCCCACCTTACTGTGTGTAGAACAGTTCTCTACCGCAGACAAGAATGCCAAACCTCTTGGCAGGTTTTGAAACCATGGACCAAACCTCTTGATGTGAAGCCGTTGTGCTATCTCGCCACCTACCAGAAATTATATTTTCACTAGAGTCAATTTTATGAAAGTATCTATTACAATGGCAATGGGGGGGGTTCGGCTTCGGATCAAGAGGTACGTGGTTCAAATCCTGCTAGGGGCTCGGCAACTTTTTCTGCAGTAGAGAACTGTTCTACACGCAGTAAGGTTTGGGTGCAATGCTACACTGAGTTTCAGTGCAGTACCACCTATGGTTCGCTAGTCCCAGCCAATGCTTGCAGGTTTCACCGCAACGCAAAGCCACAATGGTGTTGTGGGCTTTCTCCCTGCAATAATACTAGCAGCCGCTATTTAAGTGAAATAATCTTGAAACGGTGTTACACCTCACCTCATCGAACCTCACCTCACCTCACCTCACCTCATCTCCCTGCAATAATAATAGCAGCCGCGATTTAAGTGAAATAATCTTGTCTTAAACCTATGACAATAAGACCTTTTAGTTTATATTGAGTCAAAGCTGAGTCACTGACAATATGGAAGTCATTAGTTGTGAGACTGTCACTTGACAAACGAGGAAGTCGTGGAGAGCTAACGCTCATCTTCAGTGAGGTAAAGTGTCCTGTTGACGGCTTGTTGTAGGAAGAATGAGTCAAGTTATTGTCCTGCAAACTACTTTATCAACTGGATGATTTTATCACCTTGATGGGCATCCATTTTCTTTCTTCCTGGTGTGAGCAGGAAGGAAATTGCTTTTATTTTGAAAATTGAAAAAAAAAAAGTTTTCAATGAATGAATTAGATTTGTTAATTTGTAATTTGATTTAGAAATTTTCTGCTAAAATTGAAAAGGTTGATTTGAATTAAAGTGTTTCAGTTTATTTGGGCAATTTCAGATTGCTTTGAATGAGGAAATTCAGAGATGTTTTTTTTAGGATTTAATCTCGTCGATGTTGAATTGTTATTCAAGTGCTAGTGAAGTGCATACTTTACTGGTTTAGTAACTAGAGCAAAAATAGAAAATGAAGTAGAAGAGACTTATTTCTATTACCAATACCATTTTGAAGATTGGAGGTTTAAGAAGATAGGTACTCTTACTCATCATAGTTACAAATCTATAAGTCAGGGGTCACTGACTTACCAAATTTTACTTTTTGCCCACCCAAAATTAAAAAAAGAATATGAAATTAAAAGTCAAAATCTTGCCTATTTGTCTATACAGTTACAGAACAAAATTGTTTGACTAGTTGGAAAAAGTTATATCAATTTTGTGCGAAGAAGTTCAGAAATCAATGACTCAATTCTCTTGAAACATTTTATTCCCTGTGATCTTCTGATAAGTAAACTATCATGTCCTAAAAACAATTGTTCCTCTTCTAGAAAAAGATTTTTAAACCCCGTGCTCTTCTGATAATTAAACTATCATGTCCTCAGAGCGATTACCATGTTCCCCATCTGAGAAGTATATCATACTCCAATACTGATGATTGACCAATGTGAAAATGATGGGATATCAAGGACACCATTGTTGTTATGTTGAAGTTTCACGTCTGCTTCCATCTTTTGTTGATGTCACAGACATGGTGCCCATGACTTAACTGCCAAAGAATTGGACATGAAATATAGAACAGGTCATGGACACCATTCTGTATTGAGGTGTTATCATTTTCATAAAAAGATAGGCTTGAGTATATCATTGAGAAGTTATATCAACAATATAATTAGTGCTCGGTATCATGCCTTCATAAATCTGCCTGCTAATTGGAGATGAGACATCCTGGTTAAGGACAGTTGACCAGAGGTCACTCCAGGTTGACCAGTACAGGTATAATTGGACCGTAGTGACCGAAGGTATAATTGGACCAGGGTTAGCTAGGGCACTGATGTGAACTGATGTGTGACTATAGGTTTGACATTAATAGATCCAACATTGATTTATAGACAGGTCAGGCTTTCTGGATTAGCTATTTACTTTTGGTATATTGTTGTATCTGACATTCCCATCTACCTCAACCATATTAAAAGATATTGTCATCCAAATTTGCCATCAACCACTTGGTTTGAAAAATACCAAAAAATTCTCAATGGTAAAGTTGTAAAAGAAGAACACACTAAAGAAGAGAGTCTTGCATGACAAGGGAAGGGACTACTTTAATAGTCATATCAGGCATGTTTGCAGTTGAATGGGTTTCTTTCTGTTGTAAGCAATATAATCCAAAAAGAATATAATCACTTTCAAATAATTCAGACAAATTTTCAGGACATTAAAGTGTATAAGGGCAAATGGTTTAGACTTTCAAAGCTCGTACCAAGAAAGACTTCAAGACCCATACTGCAACAGTGGTTTATGATGAAAAATTTAGAGTGATGTTTGCCCAGCAAGGAAAAAAAGCATATAAAGGGTTAAGGAAGTATGGAGACAAGAATTTTATTGATTCACAGCCTGACCTTGAAAAGAGAACTTATAAAAGATGAATTGATGTTAATTTACAGGGAGCATTGAACCGTGATGAATATTCAGTAATTGTGTGAGATCTTGTCAGTGAGATCTTATCATAAATCAACTTCAATAAATGTCAATAGAGGATTTTCACGAGATTTATCTTCAATTATTATTGATAGATCTTGTACCTAGTCCTCATGCATTTTCTCTTGATTTGCAATGCCAAGCTCATATTAAAATGGCAGACTTCAATATTGCAGCGGATTACATATCAGTTCAAGCTCTTTATATCATTTTGACAGGCCATTCTTGTTTGAATCTAAATTTGGATCTGTTTCTACCAGAGGAGTCAACCTTGATGTACTAGAGAATTGCAGTTTTGGTTTGAGGGCAATTCAGCAACGATAGTCGTTCAGTGACATCCATATTTAAGACTGTCAGTCTTGCAGGTTTCACTGTAATGCATTGTCACACTGTTTTGAAGACTCTCTCTGCAATTGTTTGAGTTGATTTTTCTTCAGCATGTTTTCAAAAATCACTCCTCTCATCATTTATTAACTGGTAATCAATAATACCCATATTTTCATCACTGAACTAGTATTCATGAATGTTTTGAAACCAATCCCACCATGGTTTGCTAATTCCAGCCGACACACACAGGTTTCACTGCAATGCATAGCCACACTAGTGTTTCAGGCTTTCTCCCTGCAATAATACTAGCTGCCATGATATAAGTGAAATACCCTTGAAAGCGGCGATAAACCTCACCTCACTTCACCTGACCTCATCATTTATCCACTAGTAATCAATATTACTCATATTTTCTTTCCGAACGAGTATTCATGATTGTTTTGAAAGCAATCACTTGTAAGCAAAACATATACCTCTTGACAAAACCAATGATGCTCTTTGAAGAGTTTGAACAGGGTAGGCTGATGAAGTCACTGGACCGCGACCAGGTGGATAATACACCTGGTACAAACAGGTAGCTGAGTGGTCGTCTAGGTTATGGGAAACTCACCTGTATGTTACACACAGTGAGATACCTGCTTTAATAACTGTTGTCGACTCTGTTGAGGTCATGTCAAAACTCTCCGCACTCCACTGAACTCATTGTGGCAACCATCATTTAACTTTTCATATTTCACTGTAACTTTATCCTTGTTACCTTTCCATAAAATTTGCTCTTTTTAAGGCATCCTCTTTGCAAAATAACAATTTGCTTTATGTTGTTGCATATGGCAATTTGAGGGCAGTTGATTTGTATCTTATCAAATGTATGTATACATAGGAATTACTGATTTAACAATCTGTTTATACACTTATTTTTTAGGTCCATAATTATCTTCCAAAGTGTTTTCAACCGTGACCTTGATACAGATAGGGAGTGTTATTGTCAGATGTATCTTTCTGTTTGAGGTCAATGCACTGTCGATTTGAAGAGTAATTTTCTTCCCTTAATAACTTGTTTTCCTGTACCAAATGTCAGCATTACATGAAATATAAGAAGAAATATAAGTATGCACTTCCAAGTTATAAAGTCAGTAACTCTTACAATTCTTGCAGGCTGCTCAAACAAGACGCTATTGTAGCCCACAAAAATCTATTTTCATTTTTCCAGAAAATTAAGTATATATTGTCAGATTTGAAAAATGAGAGTTTTGTTAAATTCAAATAGCATGTTGAAAGCTGGTCCACGAATAGAGCATAAACATGCCATATGTCAGCCGGTTACCATTCACTCCTTCCGCCAGACTCCTGCTCATTCTGTGCACCTCGCTGTGACTTGATTGACAGTTTGCATTAACTCCGGCAGGTGAGAGAGTACAGGTACGCTGGTGATGATTGACATGGTGTTATCCGAGCAAGGGATTGAAGATGTACGCACAGAGGAGCTTGTTGTCAACATCTAGCAGGACTTTGGTCGTAAACACTAGACATCATAACCACACGCTGACGCAGAACACAGGATTAGCGTCATCATCCGTATCTGAGACGTAGGTGACATGTATGGAGCTCCTGAATGAAAAAACGGGTTCTGTGTAGCAACGGTTTTTAGAAAACTTGCTTGAATCCAAACGTATAGTTGCTGTCCCTTAAAGTTGATTTTCTTATTTGAGTAGTTGAATATTTGATCCACAGAAATGCCCTTGACATTGGCCTCCACAATTTTTAATTAAAAAAATTAATTGAAAATCAAGTCTACTGATATGACATGTTTTTTAAGCAATAGTTTAAAAATTTTAGGTTGCTGATAAAACATAAATACTTTTGAAATTGAATCTTACAAAAAAATTAAAATTTGATCAATAGAAATATCCTTCAACAGAAAAAATGTCTCCACAGATATATTCTTGAATCTTTGATCAGCAGAAATACCCTTGCCTCCACAGAAATACTTTGAATCATATACACACAGAAATATCTTTGAATTTTGAATCCACATGTAGCCTGGTATAGTTTTGTCGACGGAAATACCTTTAAGTTGTTGATTCATAGAAAGACCCTATACCAGTGTGCATTAATTTTAGTAGGGATTCCACGGGTCCAAAATATTAGACTCGAGTACTTTTTTTAGAGGTCTGATTCAACTCGGATCCGAGTACCCAAAATTCTTATATTTACCCAAGAGATCATTATTGTTGATCCACCCAGATATTATGCACACATATGTTGACTTATACATGTTTATAAACAGATTATTTTAACACCTATGTACTGTAATAGTCACGATGATATATAACTTCTCACATCACAGACAAACAGTCTAAAATAATTTGAATAAGTTACATTGACCTCTTTATGAGTCCAGCTCGACCTGACTCAGGCTCAAGTACTCGAGTACCCGTGGAAGCCCTAAATTTTAGTTACCCTTTGATGAAAGAAATTGATGCCAGATTTAACCCCCATACATATGACAGTCACATATCAAAGCTTATATTTTATGTCAAAATATCTGTTTTACAAAGCATTCCTGACCTATATGCTTGGACAGATGAAAATATTATGCCCTTATCTAATCTGGCATGTACGGCCACACATGGTAAGCTTTCAGCTTTTATGAACCATATCAATAAATACATTATTCACACTTATTTGACAAAAGGTTTTATATCGTCCCATTTCACAAGGAATATTTTTTATTGGCCTGGGCTAGCATGAGTGAAAAGACATGTAACATCGATGACAAAGCTGAGGTTATTAGAGCGCAGTAGTCAAAGTTGATAAACATGTCAGAGTGTAAACATCAGATGGAAAATAGGCCAGTAGCTCTACTCCATGCCTGTGTAAATAAGAATCCGGACTTGCACAAAGTTTATGACTCCTTATGCATGTCTACATGTTCGAGATGATAATGATTTTTTTCCAGATTTGAAAAAAAAGAAAAATGTTTTTCATTAATTGACCAAAATAAAATTTTACTCAAAACATAAACTAAATTATAGGCTCTTAGCTGTAGAGAAATACAATGACACTTAATTTAGTAGATAAATTGAAGGTCATTTTCGTTAAACTGAACCAAACACTTTTAATTTAACTTCTTAGAAGATGAATCTAGATTTTGGTCTTTGTATCCCTTATCTCTGAGACCCTTTCATATTTGTTTCACATCATCAGTAATTAGGTTTAATTCATTTTTAGCTCATCTGGCTATTCGTCCATAAACTTTGTGCACTTTTGACTTCTTCTCAAGAATCATAAGGCTTAGAAATCTGAAACATTGCGTACAGACTCCTTGACTAGTGAGTATTGTAATTTATATCGTTTGTGGCCCTGTTGCCCCTAATAAGGGCCACAGGGGCTATGCCCTTAAAACCTGTTTTCATCTTCTTCTCCAGAAGCATAAGACCAAGAAAACTGAAACCGTGACTCCTTAGTTAGGTAATGAGGATTCTAAGTTGTACATTTGGAGAGCATGTGACCCCTACTAAGGTGGGAACATTTTCTACACCCTATGACAAAATTGATATGAAGCCTGATGTGCTACAGAGCAAATGGCTCTATTTTTTCAGAGACCAATTCACCCTTTCACTGCACTGGATCCTTGTTTCAAGCTGAAATGTTTATACACTCTGAAAAGTGGCAATTGTCGTAGTTCTATACTTATTGTTCAAACATGTATTTATGGTAAAGCTTCTTTACACATGAAGTGCTGTTACAAAAGCATTTGTTTGTACGTTTGAAGACTTTGTATCAATATTGGTTTGGGGAGAAAGGACAATTGAATGTTAGTATGGAGGTGGAATGTTAGTATGGAGGTGGAATATTCTATAAGTCTGAGGGCAATGACCGACCAATAGTAACAATTGACTACAGAAAATATCGTTGAAAGTCGATCACTTGTTTTTAAGATTGACAGTTGTTGCTCAATTTTTTGGGTGATATTGTGATTAAAAGAAAAGGATTGAAGTTCATTATATATTGAGGAGGATCCTTTTAATTGATTGTGCACATTTCCAGATGTCCGAATTGAAATACAAATAATTAAAGTCATATACAGTAGAACACGGATATAGCGAAACTCGGATAGAGCGAACAAATTCTAAAGTCCCCTCAAAAGCCCTATGTATGAAAGCTAAAAGCGAGTAGTGAACAACGGATATAGCGAACTAAATTTGTTGGTCCCTTGGAGTTTGTTACATCCGTGTTCTACTGTATAATCATTTTGTTTCATATGCATAAACAATTATGCTAAAATTCAAATATAAGTAAATAAATTTGATTTAATCAACAAAATATTTTGTTATCGATAAGGTTAACTAAGTATTTTACAGCAAAGATAATTTTTAACAGAAACTATTAAGTACGACTATAGGGTGAAATATATCAGTGCATATGGATCATTTACTTATATCAGTGCATATAGATCATTTACTTATATCAGTGCATGTAGATCATTTACTTCACCAGCTGACAGGAGCTTGCTCAAAAAAGTGTCTTTAATCTTTTCATATTTGTAATGTTATTCATATGGTGATGAAATTATATCACAGCTATATGGATTTGAATATGTTAAGCCAAGTTTGATAAATGCAAGTTGATGCAGGTTTTATTCAGTTCATAAACAACATTCTTTTAAAGTGTGAGAAACTTGAAGAACAAGATTTGAGACAGAATTTCTTTGTGGTTCACCTTTATAAAAATTTGTTTTTCAATATCGAAAGGTTGAGTCAATGTATCATAAAATTGTATACAAAAATTCATTTTAGTGTATGGTAAAACTGTTAATTCATAACAATATAGCCCTTTCTAACCATGTTGAATGAGGTCAAAGCGGGGGTTGTTGAGTCAATAAAAAGAAAAATGTGTAAGACTTTCAATGAATATATAAAAGGTATTTTGAACAGTTGAAATAGATTGAAATATTGATTGTTATTCATATCTATCATTTTAATTTTGACTTACATGGTTATGGGCGGAAAAAAAATCATTTTCCTAAAAAATTAAATGTTTTATTACTTCATTAAAAGTTGTATCACCTCTGTAACTGACTTCAAAACTTGAAACACTTTTTAATTTTGATATTGACATTCAATCCCTATCCCCCATGCATTCCATGTTAATTTGAACCGGAGCTGGGGCCGATGTGTTTATTTGTTTGTGTTGCTAGTTACATGTTCAGCCATACGAAGCTATGCTGTAACGTAACTTGATACCCTCCTTCTCCCCCTGTTAGGAAACAGTACTACAATGGCTTGTTACGAGAAGAGGAGGGTCGAATATTGAGTTCACAGGACCGTTCACAGGTGAACTCACTGGGGATACCCCTGTAGTCCTTCTCTAAGCATTCCACTGGCCTGATGTGACAAGTGTTTCATAGCCAACCGATGGAGCTATTTTTAGCAACCGACCAATCGACTAGTCATGTCCTAGAAAGTCAAGCCGAGCGGAGGTCGGATATGTTTGTGGGATATGCGATCCATGTAACCCCTTGTACCTAGCCGTATAGATCTCAAAGTTTCTTTCACATGGATTAATCCGCGACCTAAGATCTGATGTGTAATGTTTTTCAGACCAGGACACAAGATGTCCGACGTTGAGAAGTGATATTACCAGTCTATGTGATATCGGGACACGGCTCATTATCACCTTGTGACGATATCAGATATATCTACCATTTGAGGAATATGACCAGTGTACATTTGACCCATGGTCAGTTTGACCCGTGTACATGTTGCGTAGTATCCAGACGGACTCCATAACATGTTGAGCCACATCGGGGCCTGACTGTCAGGATTATAGCCGATGAATAGAAGCATTGAGAACGTCAAGTGGATCGCTCAGACACATAGGTCCTGTGGAGACTCTTAATGGATGTGTACCTCAGTTCATAGATCTCTGTTTTCAGTGTAAATACAGATTACAGTTAGCATTCATCGACTCAGTTGAAGGCTTTATTCAAACACTTGGGTTTATTGCCTCAAATTCATTGGATTTTCTTCTATCGATGGCTGTATTATCACTGGTAAGCATGTTATGAATCAAACTTTTAATTTGGCTCGTTAACCTGCAGGCACAGGTACAAGACACCTGTGTATTGAAATATGACTATTTGTCTTGTCATGTGACACACAATTGCTTTTTTCAGCTATTGATATTTCTACACTTCTGATTTTGAGACCTTGTACTAAAATGGGTGCAATATTGATGACGTTATTTGTGTGATCATGCATGACTAAAGTGGTTATGTTGAGTTACCATATGTAAATGCTTAATTATTTTGGGATATTTTTGGACCTGTCTGGCCTAATATGGATTATACACTTTATGACTGATTTAAGATTCCTAAATTGGCAAATCAGAATGGTTTAACTCTTATCAATATATTAGCTTATGTGTTAATGCTTGTCGTTGTTGATAAGTTCATACATGACAGAAACAACATTTTTTTATTGAAATTAACAAACAATATTTCTTACTGAAATGAAAAAAATATTTGCAAATGTTACCTTGATCATGTGGATATCGGTTTTCATACCATATTTGGTTCATGGTCATTTTTAATGATTTCTTGTTCAATAATTTCCTTGTTCAGTGCATTATAGAATTTAAGATTATTCAATAATTTTGTTTATACCTTGAAGTGTGCATGAATTCCTCGTAGCCTGTCAATGTATATGAAGTTAAGCCAGACTGACATGCTAATTTACAAGACTCAAAACACCTAAACCTATGATGTTGGTGGATGTGTAGGTTTAACCTATAACCCAAGTACAAAAGGTTTCAACCATTCTGTATGATTAATCTTTAGGAATGACAACAACAGATTAGGTACCACTTGAGTCTGACAGGCTATGAATGAGCAACTGTCTAAACTAATGTCCACAACATTTGACATGATTTTAGTGATTCAGTGATTCTTTTGCTGGTCTGTGTAACCCCTTATCTGTTCAAAATGGAAAAGTCATTTGAGGCTTCAGCAGAACCAGATTGTTTCTAAAAGTATTAAAGATTTTTTAATTTCAAGAAAATAATCATTAAAACTGAATATGATATATATCATTGTCATACCTTCATAAAAACCACACCACAATGGAAAGGTCAATAGAGGCCTAACTTCAGCAGATGCTGTTCTTTTTGCAAAATGTTTAGGATTGTTTTATTTCAAAATCAAAATACTTATAATGTCACTTTATTATCCTCAGTACAAACATACATTATCTGAAATTCTGGTTGTGCCTAAGCACCCGGCAGCCACAGTGCAGCACCAGTTGTTCTGAATTTACAATGCTGAGTGTCAAGCAAGACAGCAACAACTCCCACCTTTTAATGCTTTTGGTATGACGCGATCGGGAATCGAACCCCGGTCTTCTGGGTGACGAGCGGACACTACCACTGAGCTAAGCCCCCGGTACGCACAACTGAAAATGTTATATATCATTTATATCTTAATCAAATTAAACCCAACCAATGTAAGCCTCATTTTATTTTTGAGTTTGTGTTTTTGATGTCACCAATGGATGACTTGAGATAGTGGTATCAAGAAGGTATTCTTGGAATGTTTTCTAATTCGCGGAGACATTATATTGTGGTACAGGTAAGTGTATCTTGACCAAGATGGTGTTGATTCACCCTGTTACCGGACAGGTGAAACTCAGGTAATTACATCGTTACCAGGTAACACAGACAGGAATGATTAGTGATGGCGGGAGATGGACAGGTAGATACCTTCTTTCAGCTATTTCGTTCTCTGTGGAATTTTAAAAAAATGTTAAAATTTTTTCTTCAAATAACTAGTTGACCCTTTAAGACACATTTACTTTAGTATGGTATGTTTAGTGTAATTAGCATTCCATCCAAAATATTATTACATGTATATATATACATGTATTTATATATGATGATATGAATCTGAAATTGAAAACAAAAAAGTGTCACTTACAGTTACCAGGTACCATGTAAGGGTGCAACGATACACCGATACACCGGTGCATCGCGATTATATGGCTGACGATAAGATACACGATACGTTTTGCCTCTGAATCGATACACTACGATACGACCTACAGTGGAATTAAATTTCTTAATTTTAATTTTTTACCCTGTCAGTGTCAACAGTGTTTATTATAGACAAATAAAGTAAATGTTTACAGTTTCACTATCCTGTGTAATACGTATCGGGATACGTATCGTATCGTACCCCAAATATCTAGATACGTATCGTATCGCGACCCTCCTGTGTGGTTGCACCCCTAGTACCATGATGGCTGTAAGACATAAGCTTTGAGACTTGCACCAAATTCTGGTTGTTTCCATTTGGTTGTTTTTTTCGTGATTCAAAATTTCAGTTGTTTGGCATTGCATCTTACAAATAATAACTTTCTCTCTCTTTATGAAAGAAGATACTACACATGCTCTGTCAATTTTAAAAGCAAACTTACCCTACATCATTTCTAGTTTTCTAAACCTTCGAATTCGTGCTTGAACTGATCTCCAAAAGAATGATCTAGTCTAGAAAGGGTACTATAAAATGAGCTACAGGTGTTACAATTTTGCTTTGCTGAGTTCCATTGAAAGAAAGAAGATTTATAATAGGTTTCCATATGAAAATAAGTTTCTGTTAAAACAGATTATTACTTGTAACTTTAATAAAAAAACTTTATGTTTATTCCATAAATATGTTTGAAAATTTCCAGAAGAGTTCAAAATTTCACCTGTGTCCTTCTACCCAAATGTGTATTAATGAGGATGTACGTGGATCCATTATTCAAGGTAAAGGTTCCTGATAACCTGCCCAGGTTGCCAGATAGTAAATTGGCTTGTCAGTTACACAAAGGGAACTGTCTCTCTGTGAAACGCTATTGTTGCTTTATTGTGTAGCTAGATTGTATATGGATACATGCTTGTCTAGACTACCCTGGCATGGGAAATCTCATCTTCAGTAAAACTTGACTCGAAACTGCAAAATGGGAATGTTTTTGTTTGAAAGACTTTAGGTGAAATCAATATGTCACAAGTCAATACTTCCTTTTGTTTTGATTTATTTTGATATTTGATATCACTGAGACATTGTGTTGAAAACCAATAAATCAATGATAGGAAGTATGATTCCTTATTAATAGTGAAATTTAAAAATATTTTTGTATTAGGGTTTGCACTTTCTGCAATAGTAAAATTCTTGTAAAGTTTGGTAGCCTGAAATGTTCTGGGAATTTGTAAACTTGCAGAATTACTAACCCAAAATATGACGTCACTGATAGTAACAAGCAACAATGGTGACCTCTTAGAACTGCTACACCAATTAAATTCCTGTAAAGTTACTCTGTCTCACAGCCCTTGAAACAAAATATCTGTAAAGACAAACACAAGTCTACATTGTTGTAGCAAGTCTAAATCACTGCAGTTTCAGAAAACAAACACCTTCAGTGTGCTCCTTTCAATATTTATAATAAATATCTGGATTTCAAATGTACTTCCAAAATATGGAAAAAAAAAGAAAAGATGTACTTTCATTTCAGAGACTAAAATTTAGTCTACAGGACAGTAACTGTCCCAAGTTGTGCTCTATCAGACTTCTCGTAATCTTAAAGTTGAAAGGCCTTCCAGAGTAACAGCCCCCGCAGGGATTAAAGAGTCCGCCTTCACAATGTCAAGAATTTAAATCCAGTCATAGACAGTAGATAACTCGATGACAACTTCTGTCTTTGTCGGGTTTAGACAAATCTTCTTTATATGTCCCACAATCTCTCGACATCTCCCAGCAGAAAGAACAAGTATCAATAGGGTCAAAGGGCAGTATTTATCAAGGTAGTGACATTGGTATTTGTCAAGGAGATGAGCTACCTTGGAATTTGTTCTCCAATTGTCTGATTTCTCAGCAGACGTCATCAATGCATTGTCTCCCTTTGTTTGAAAGTATAATATCAGGTAACTGGGTAGTAACAGTGATATTTAATCTGTAGATGTGCTGTTTCATTCTGACCCATCTATATCAACCTCTTTGATGAATCTGTCGAGAATCATTGGATAGGAATTAATTATGGATGATTTCTGTTATAATGAATTGCATACCTGTTACATGTTTGTTCAGAATTGGAACTCTATTGTTAGGTTTGAAACTGAATATCACTCTTTTAGTTTAACTTGATAAACATTTCAAATACTTCTGGGCAGAAAACTAAATCTTGGCAATCAGCCTCCTTAAGTTTTATCCCAATCTATTATGCCTCAGCTAATAAAAGTCTGAATTCAAATCATTATTCTTCTCTTCTATAAGTCCTGTCTTTTGGAAGTCAATCACTTAAAATAGTTTGTCACCTATGGTCATGGATTAACCCTTAACTGCACATACAAAAATAATTTTTAGCAATTGGCCAATTATTATATATTGTGTGAACAATTAAATCTAGAATTGTAAGTTACTAATTTGTTGAGTTGATGGTGAAGCTTATGCTAATCTATCTTTGTCAAACTTACAATAATATTAAGAATCCCTGAAAAGAAGAAACACATAATTTATTTGCTGTGATGAAAGCTTTCAATTGTAATTGTGCAAATTTATATGAGATATGTATTACATAGCTTTAGGCTGATACTTGTCAAGAAGTGTTGATTATTAGTCTGAAAGATCTTTGAAGAAAACAATAATATTTATGTGGGTAAATCTGCATGAAAAGTAAACAGTAATGTGCCTAAGGGTGAGGTATACCAACAGATATGCTAAGCTTAAATGTTTATGATATGAATTTCAATCCTATGCCTTTCCCCATATGAGGCTCTGTGTTTGTTTACATAATAATAAAATAACCATAGAATGCTTAAAGGATTTTGCCATGTCCAATGTCAGTGACTCATAGAATGTCATTTATCCTGCTTCCTTTGTAAGAAATAATAAAATTGGCAACACTGGACTTTAAATTAATTTTTTAAAATAGAATATGTTTAAAGGTAAACACAAAAATACTCTCAAATGTTACCAGTCGTGACCAAAATGTAAACTGTCCTGGCAAAAAGTAGCCAGTTTAAGGACTGGCTAATGGACTATATATATATCTTAAACACTGGTTCTATTGCAAAATTTTCATTTACTAATGGCAATTAAGAAATTTAAAGATTTTTCACTGCAGTTGAGATAATTACGCTCCCCAATTATTTTTTCAGGAAATTAAACAGTGATTTTAATAAATAGATCAATCATAGGAGCATGAACTACAAACTTTTAGCGCTAAGTTGAAATTTTAGAAGTGATTTGAATTTGTGATTTTATTAAAATATTATGTGGTTGTATTATTGGAGAAGTTGAATTATTGGAGAAGTTGAATTAATTGAATTAATGGAGAAGTTGAATTAATTGAATTAATGGAGAAGTTGAATTAATGGAGAAGTTGAATTAATGAATTAATGGAGAAGTTGAATTAATGGAGAAGTTGAATTAATGAAGAGAAGTTGAATTAATGGAGAAGTTGAATTAATGGAGAATTAGGGGTATAATGGGTTGTTGATGGACATGCAAGTGTTTCAGTGGCAGTCTAAGGGTTAAATTATGGAAGTGATGATTCAGATAGTTTTGATTTGTTTATCGTTCAAAAATGTCTAAGTGGATTTATATTTGAACATGACTATAACATATCTAAATGTCACAATTGCATATTCTCTGAATAGGTTTTCCATTTCACTTGCCTGAGTTGAAATGTTTATCTACTCAAGGTAATATTCAAAACCTTCCAATTCAATGGAGTGGTTGGCTATTCAGGGTTTAATTTAGAGGTTCACTACCATAGGATTTTATAAAGGACCATTGAAATGTAAACTTTTAAACCTACATTGAAACTTTTCACATCAGGTTGACTGAGTGCTTTCTTTACGATTATTATTTTCCCTGACTGTTATTTGGGTGCATATAGAATGGACCTTTCAAACAAGGATTGATATTTTTGAAAGGTTTCAAAATGTTTTTGACAGACAGCATTTGTATTTTACGATTTGCGGATAGCACATTTATTTCTAAAGAAATTTTGGTTGTTTCAAAGTAAATATTTGCTGTATGAAATTGAATTTTTGGAACTTACAACATGGAAAGGAAAAAGTTGTATTTTTTGTTTGAAATTGAAATTTAGTATTTGTTTAAGAGGAGCGATCGAGTGATATACTCAATTTTACCTGGAATTTGATATACTCAATTTTACCTTGGTTTTGTACTTTGCAGGTGTCAAATTTCTTTTTCACTAAATCAATATGAATAAATATACATTACGACAACATAATAATAATAGTCCATTTATAATGTGCAAATATCCATCTGCTATGCAGTTGTTCAAAGCGCTACATATCATTATCCTGACGAAATTGTACTATTGGTGCTGTCGAAGGCTGTCTTAGTACAACATTATTCCAGGAACCCATTTATACAGCTGGATAGACTGAGTGCAATGAGGATAAAGTGCCTTGCCCATGCACATAACACAGAATGGAACCCAGGTAGCAAAGTATACAGTTTCTGTTTTGACAATTCAGGAATTTTGAAGGTTTTTTTTTAGAGAAGATGGAGGGGGAGTCATAGGCAATTTTAAAAACACATTTCCAAAGACAATATTTTAACACCCTAAATGTTTGTTTTTATCTTCTTGAAATTAATCAGGTTTCTGCTGATACAACTATGTATATGGCCATCCTATCCAACTCGGAAGTAATTGAAAGTACAATGTGCTTGAAATTTGAAAACGATGTTTCATATTTGTCCTTATTTGGAAACTGGTGCATGGTACTAGCGATGGTTTTCGGAAGAGATTGTGTATATACTTCCTGAACAACTTGACATTATCCTGACATAAGAATACCTCAACCGATATTTCTGTCCTTGTAGTTGGCGGATCCGTAAATACACTTCCCTGTTGCTTGCATTACATCATCAGCTGGGTCTGAGGTCTAGATCTTGGTCTTCTTTGTTTCCAGAAGGTCTAATTGCATTTTATTTGCTTTGTGTCTGAAGCTCTGAAGTACCGTAATTTCTCCATTAATTCAATATCTCTAATATTTTGACCATCCGTGATGTAAGTGAAATACTCTCAAAAGCGGTTAAAATCCCACATCACCTCACCTCTCTAGAAGCTGGTGATGTTGCGATCAGTATTTACCTGTCTATAATACTCATCTGTGCAGACTGTATTGTGTAAAGACAGGTGAGTTAACGAGATAGGTGAGGTAATGAGACAGGTAACAAAGTGTCAAGTGACCTGAGAGATGTCGCTCTGTATCTCGAGAAGATAATAAGTCAATATTGTCTGCTTTACACAATGTAAAACAAGCTTAGGTGTAATGTTCTTTCAGATTGACATTTTAATTGGACCTTTATGGTAATTCGTTCAGTAATGATTTTGATCGAATTTATGTAAACTGTGAAGAAAATGTATATCTTCTACCGACAAAATAACCATGGATGAATATAAAAATGAAATTATCATTCTAATTCAAGAGCTTTGAATGTTCTAATGATAGGAATAATTATGATGGAAAATAACAACACCACTATCTATATTACATATACCAAAGTGATTTAGGAAATGTGATTCTTGTACGTTCAACTTTTATTATCTTGATGCTTAGTATGAATATCAAAAGGGTTTCCATCTATGTAGTAGCTCTTCTTATAAGCCTTGAGTATCTGGTCACAAAATATGTTGGAGATTTGATCTACATTGGAACAGAGATCAAATCATACCATATCATATCTATATTTGTAAGTGGCGTGTTCTGAAAAGTTCAAGAAACTTTAAGAGATCATCACCTTACAGCACCGAACAGTGAATAGTATAAGTTTGCAGTGAATAGTATAGGCTCGCAGTGAATAGTATAAGCTCGCAGTGAATAGTATAAGCTCGGGACACTGGCTCCAGTTTGGTGGATTTAATGTTGTCATTCATAGAAGCTACATATACACTTATAGAAGACAAGTCCACAATGGGTTTTGAATACATATACACTTATACAAGACAAGTCCACTATGGGTTTTGGATCTTGTATAGTGTTTCGTGGGCGGTCTATGAATGACAGCATTAAAAACATGGCACCTCAGAGTGTGAGAAAGTTTGGAGACAATCTATGATATGCAACACTATCTAGAAGTGCGATGATACAGAATTATGATAAACAAAGATGATACTTATTAGAGTTGTGACAATATATTAATACATTGAGAATTGTGAAACATTATCTGATGATATATGTATCACGATGCAATATTCTGTATTGTGATATGTATCGTCGACTTTAAACTGGCTAATTTTAACAATACAAGATGTTTGTCAAAGTTAATGGCTTTTTCCTTTTGAATACCCTGAAAATAGTGTATTGTGAGATGTATCGTATCAAAATTGTATTGTTCTTTTAATCAGGATATGACGCTATCAGCAAAGTTCTAATACACATAATGATTTAAGATTTGTAAAGAACTAACGAACACATTGTGATATTTACAGATTGATAGGTTGATCTTGATATTATGATTGATCTTGTACTTATGGTTGATGCTCATATATAAACAGTTCAAAATTTTTCAAAATTGTCCAGCTCTTAGGTTTTATTCAGAAAAAACAAACCCCGATTTGTTGAAACTTTGATGACTTTATTGACTAGCGCTTTCAACCTTTCAGTATCTTCAGGTGAATGACGTTTAGTCAGTTGAAATGACATCATCAAATACAATTATGGCGTCACAATGCAACATAGTTACAGGAGTACACATACGTTTCCGTAGAAACAAAAATGAATACATTATGTACATGCACATTGGAATTGAAGTCAATAAGATTTTATTTTGGAATTTAGGTTTGGCTCAATTTGTTTATAAACAAATATATATTATATTATTTTCATATATATTATTCTTTCAAAAAAAAAAGAGTTGGTTTCTCATGTGAAGAATGGTTGTATATAAGAAAGATTAAATATCAGATGGTTCAGACTGGTTCAATCTTTCATTGGATGAATTCATTTCGACCATTATGTGGGTCTTGTCATGTATATACATGTATATCTAGTTGTTTGGTCATGAAGGAATCCACATGAGAGTCTGGTAGCGAGTGATTCAGGATTGTTACAGGCCGACTGATGACTAACTCTGTAACATGAGCTGTAGCTTCATCTTCTGACACTTAACGCAAGTGACAAGTCTGTCGAGATAATTTGCAACATGCCGTTTAAATTATGTTTTTTCATGTCTGAAACTTTCAAAAGACACCCACATTTTAAAATGATTCTGTATCTTGTTCGGTAATCGTATTTACAGCATATGTTGCTGTTATTACAAACAAATGGGAGGTGCAAGATTAAAAAGTAAGGCAACGTATCTTGCATGTCTACTTCTCAACAATTAAGTACAGACTTGTTTCAACAAAGATATCGCTTAATAGAGTTTTTCTTGATCAAATGAAAACACTCAGAAGTTAAGAATTAGATTTATGTTGTTTTATGAGAATTTTGCTAACTTCCCATATCATTGCAAAACTGAAGGGAAATTTAATGTGGGTGTGAATGTAATAAATCAAAGACACTTTTAAAACTTATTTTGTTGGAAGAATTAACAAATATCATTAGGGACATTTTGAGTATAAACTTTCTAGATGTAAGATTTGTAACTTTCGTTTCTTTTTACCTTATCCTTTCCCAAAATAAGAATGCCATTCTTTTGTTTGTCGAAATGGCACTGCAATTGTGATGATTTTCTCTCTGGTGATTGCAATTGAAGTGAAAGATAAAGTAGAAAAAGATAAATAATTGATTAAGTGGTAAAGAGTTGCCATATTTTGTCATGTTTTGATTATTTATTGATAGTTATGAATTTTCTTCTTATTTTCTTACATAAGCTGATTTGTTAGAATTAAAATTAATAATTCACATAGTTTGACTTGACAAAAGCGCCATATATGTGTTTTCAATGATTGATGAAACCGCCAATGCCTTAAATATTGCCCAAGGGGCATAAAACAATTACTCGCTAATTCACTCAATGGTTTATGAAAGCTCACTTAATTCAAATTTACGGTTATATTTTACTGTCACAGATGAATTGAATTTTGAATTAAATTGAATATTTTGTTTACAGATTCGCCTGAAATGGATGATCCCAATCCTTCAGACGAAATCGAGAAATACCTAGCGAAGGGATTACGAGTCAGCAACCCACAAGCACGTAAAGCAGCCTATACAAATCTTCAGGTACGGGAACCATGTCCAGTTTTATTCATCAATGTGAATTTTGACAATAAGATTTTTACCATAGGAAGTGATGTCATGATTGTTCCAAAACACCTTTGAAGTCTTGTGAATGTTCCAAAATGCATGTGAAGTCTTGTGAAGATAACAAAATATATGTGAAGTCTTGTGTAACGTTAACAGAACACATGTTAAGTTATCCAAATGCATGTGAAGTCTTGTGAAGTTATAAAAAATGTGAAGTCTTGTGAAGATAACAGAACACATGTGAAGTCTTGTGAAAATATCAAAATATATGTTAAGTGTTGTGAGGATAACAAAATATTGTGAAGTCTTGTGAAGATAAAAGAATATAGTGAAGCCTTGTGAAAGTATCAAAATGTATGTTAAATCTTTTGAAGATAATAAAACACATATGAAGTCTTTTGACATAACAGAATGCTTGTGAAGTTTTGTGAAAATAACAAAAATATATGTGAAGTGTTGTGAAGATAACAAAATGTAAGTGAAGTCTTGTAAGGTTCACGAACAAAATCCTATTTTACAGGTTGATCTAAATGCACTTTAAAATATATGTAAATATAAAGGTCCTAACATAACAATAATTTCCATTTCAGAAAAAGAGTGAACTCAAAGTGAAATGTGAATATAATGGAGAAAAGAGGTAAGCTGTGATACTTCATTTTAATTTGTTGACTTTGACATTTAAAACAGAAATGTCACACACATACAACCCACACACTTCAACAATACAAGTGTTGGTTTGTAGACTTTCATTGTCCTCTCATTTCATTATTTTGCATCATTGCTTTGCTTCTTTTGGAAATCTGAGGGTTGAATTAATAGAGAAATTAAGGTATGTATCATGGTACATGGTAGATTCTCCAAGGCTATTGTTACATTTCTGAAAATCTTTTGGAAATTTTAGGGTCAAATTAATAGAGAAATTACGGTATTTTTCTTGGTACATGGTCTCTCAAAGGCTCTCACTGTGACATGTTACAAATAATCCAACCAAAGACATTTTTGATAAAAAAAATTAATTTGAGGGTTGAATTAATAGAGAAATTATGGTATGTATCATGAAACATGGTAGACTCTCCAAGACTGTTACATTTTCTGAAAATCTGTTGGAAATTTGAGGGTTGAATTAATAGAGAAATTACGGTATGAATCATGGTAGACTTTCCTAGGCTATGTTACACGTATATTCAAGAAGTACATATAAGATCCGGCATCACATACTGCACATGATGTGTGTCAGATAAGATTGATTAATGGGAAGTCTGAAGTGCCTCTATATCATCTCTAGATGCCATCTCCACTTCCTGACTGTGTGTTTGTTCTTATCTCCCTTGAATAGAACTCTCTACTCCCGGAGGTAACATGTGTTGGCTTGATATGATAAATATCACCTGGCAGATTGATGATATGAGAAATATCACATGGCAGACACCTGTCAAGATAGGATATCGCTATCATATGTATAACATACTGCTCAACAAGCCCTATTGTTTGATTTTGTAACATTGTATAAAATAAACACCTGGCTAAGTGCGTATTAAGTTTCTTGAACACCAAGTACCTTCTTAAAAAAATGTTGTTGAGGAGTTCTGTTCCTCTAATTTTACGTCTACGAATGAAGAACAATAGCTTATGCAAACTTATATTCAAGAGTTTATTACAATACAAATTATTGGAGTCACATTTTGAGAAATAATTCCTTGGTTCATTGTTATTCTAAGAAATAATGTCCTAACCTGAAAGCTGTAAATTTGGAATATTCCTTCATTGTTTGTCTTCAGCGAGGAACCAATTCAGTATACAGGAAAAATTTTAATAAATTTGTAATGTTTGAAATAATCCTGATGAAATAACCAGCCCAAATTGCAATTTCTTATTGGGCGGCCAGATGGAATTTATTTCATACACAGATACATTGCCTTAGCTTTGATAATAAGTTTTTTAACTATGAAAGTGAGCCATTTTGAATGTTTAGTCACTATTATATTCAGAGGCTAAAGTGTTAGTTATAATAATTGTCCAGTTTTGAAATATTTTTTAAAAAGTTCAAAAATCTTTCTACATTTTCATTGGAGTACAATTCAATTTCACCTGAAACAGAATGCACCAGTGAAACATTGTTTTCGAACTATCATTATTGACGTGTCAGTGAGAATAAATTAAACTTGTGCTGACAAATATCACGTTTATTTCATCGTATTTCACTTCTGAAGCAGTTGATTGGAGATCAGGTTCCTAATAATTAGGTCACTCACGATTTGTTATAAGTCATGATTAGTCTTATTTTGTTACATCCTTGTAGTGATAAATGATTTGAAGACAGAACATTTGGTTGATGTCAGCATTTCAAGGGTTAAAAATTTATAATGTACTAAGCGGTGAACAACTGAGTTTTCTTGAAAAGTATTCTCGCCACTGAGTGTGATATCACTTTTCAAGTCAGTTAAAATATTACAGAGGGAATGATGTCATTTGTACAATGGTTTGACGTCGCTTCTACAATCAACATGATGTCCTCACCGTTGCAAAGTTATGATACAACAATGGTATGACGTTGCAAGAAAACTCTCAAGTCTAGAACTTTTGGACGTAAATCACGACATTTTCGAATACAGAGGCATATGATAAACAAAATATCTTTTGTTTTCAGGGTGATATCATTTATATTTCTTGACAGAAAAAGTCTAAATTTTAAAGCTGCTTCTTTCTGTCACTTGATGAGAGAGAAATGATATCACACTGAAAACAAAACATCAAATTTGAGAAACACAAATGTACTGAGCATTTCAATTTTACACATCCAATTTAATACTTACATACTATTGACATACATATTTATGTTCAACAAATAAATGCTTTTGAGTATTTTTATGTGACAAAGATAAGTTAATACAGAGGACTGTTAAACAGATGTGAGGTTTTATTCTATGTACTTGAAGGTTTGGGGAAAACTTTATGTTGGACGTTCTTAGTTTAATGGCCCTCCATGACACAAGAAGATTGTTTGTATGAAATGTACGACAGATCTGTCACGTATGTTGCGTTCTTGATGACCCAGAAGGATTTTGTGGGGACAGTATGAATTTATGGATGAATTAAGACTTTGTATCTTAGACTATTTTATCTTTATATGAAAGCAAGTTATGCTTCAGTTTGTTCTGTTTATGAAATACTTAGTCTCCATAGTTTGGTAATTTTGAAGCAAGGCCTTGATTTTATGTCATGAGATTTATGTATCTTTTGATGATAAGTTTGATTTCAACTATATGTGTCTCCATCAAAAACCATCTTAGTCTATTCTATGTTGACATTATCTGGAATTAAATAAATTACCAAAAGATGATGAGATACCTAATTGAGTAAACACGTTTTAAAGGATGTTATGCAAGTCCATGTTTTTTCCTATTATATGGTCAAAATGTTAAGTACCATAATTTCTCTTTTTATTCAAACCTCAAATTTTTAATTGATTTTCAGAAAATGTCTATTGTTGACTTTTTACACTTTGATCGTTCATTTGGCACTATGGTTGAAATGTTAGATAATTATAATTATCAAGAATGTGTAATTTTTAATCGATATAGAATACCACATAATAATTGCAATGTTGTCATCATGATATTTTTTATTGAATACTGCAGATGAGATAATTACCTGTTGCAATATTTAAATTCTTGCAGATTAATGATTTTAAGCAAAGGTTACATCATTAACTCAAAACATTTGGCACTTGTTTGAAATTTTAGAAGTGATTTGAATTCATGGCCTCAATAAGATATTATGTCTTAAAAATATTGAAGATGCCAAATTAATGGAGAAATTTATGGTTAAGCTTGGTCGTTTTCTGAGAAATTTCATAAGATTCTTGCCTCCTCCAATAGAGAAGTAGGTCACTAACAGTCATATCAGTTATTTACTAGTATGTGATATCTTCCTGAGGACTGCTTCACACAACTTGCCAAATAAATGCCATGATAGGTTTAGAGTTCCAACGAGATGATAAGTGAGTAAATAAATCACGCTTTAAGTGGGAATTCGTACTCTATCTTGATGGTTCGTAATTTAATGTGGATATCTGCTTGATTTTGGATCTATACGATTTTACCTTGATAAGTTGTTGTCAGGAAAATGTGGCAGCTGAACTTGCTATAGCTTTGTTGTATAGAAAATGCAATTGAGAAACAATTAGTTACATGAAAGTCCAACATCATTTATGAGAGCTTATCTCTAATATACAACCCTGCTAAGTGTTAATTTATTACCAAAGAATGTGAGATGGTATTGGCGCTAAAGAAAGCTTAACTTTATCACCTGATTTAGATTCGAATATAACAAGTTTAGGTAGTTATTATCTTATCACTGTCAATGTTTTAAGTCCTCTGTCAGACTTTATATATGATAGAGGTTATTAGTCAGTTGAGGTTTTATTCACTAAATCTGGACCCTTACACATATCCCTTGTTTTATTTAAAGAAAACAGGATGCAGAGAATTATATTGGAATATGTATTGGTCAAATTGACTTACAAAGTTTAGTTTTCGGATTTCGGTTGAATTTTGTTCATCTAGACAATCATTTAGCCTTACACTTTCATTCAAATGGACAAGGTATGTTTATGGATAGTCAACCTCTTCATTGTAAAAAGTGTGAAATTCACTTATAAATAGTTTGTAATGTATTAAAAGATACTTGCTTAGTAACTGGAGGAACCATTTTCAAAACATTACGCAAGTGACCTTTAAAAATTTCTTTCGTCATTAAATCTTGCGGTGTTCAGATGACAGCTTGAAATAATTTTGCAACAAAATTTTTATTAATGGAAATGTCAAGAGAAAATGTCTTCTATTCATAGTGTTTGATAAAAATGTACAATTTTTATCTTCAATTGAAAAACTATCAAAACAAAATCCCTGTCAAAAACAAAACAAAATGTCTGCAAATGTTTAGATAAGTACATCTGCTAAACATATCCAATCTGTTTTGTTTAATATCTGGAGCAATGCAATAAACACATTTATGAGGAAAAAAATGAAATGTTGAAATTTTTTATGCTTTTATAAATGTTTTGAGAATAGATATGCTTTGAGGTGGTTTGATATAAGAGCACGCGTAGGCGTAAGTTAGCTGAGAAATTTTAAGGCATTCACCTTCACATTCACCGTGCTCCTAACATGTCTAAGTGTTTACTTGGTCGTCGCAGTTTGGATTTCAAAGCTTATAGAAGTATGGCTTTTATTCGTTTGATATGTATACATCTTTTTAAATCTAAAATTAGAATTCCAACAACATTGAAATAGTGTTCATTTTGGTCTATTTTTATGAATGATTGAAATATTATCAAGTTTAAGAATATATAAAAAAAAGGAAAAATATTTCAATTCAAGGGTTTGTTTTGACTGGATTATGCAATGTTACATTACTTAAGTCAGACTGTTAGGGAGTCAATTGCAATATGAAAATGATTAAATTTGTTTTCATTTTTAGGGCCGCTTAATGTGACAATTATTTCGAAACATTTCAACGGCGGGGGACATTGCCACGTTAGTGGCGAACAGTTGTTATTTTATTTATGTTTGGAATATGTTATGGCTTTTGTTTGGTATCTATACATGTCAACTTTTTGTAGGAATTTTACTTGAAAGTTCATTTCTATCCCCTAAAATAATAATGTGATCATACACTGCTCTTGTCTTTCAGACCCACAGTTAGATACATTATATGCATTAATCACATGTTGCCAAAGTGTTATCTCTCAAAATGTTTGGTCATGTATAAGACTTACAAATATCGAAGCAACCACATATCAGGGTACATTCAGTTAAAGTAAATTGTGAATTAAAGAGATAATAATTTCCGAAAATCATTACATAGAATAAAAGAAACCAAAATACATAGTTGATTTTTGTACATCATAAAATTTTTTTTGTTATCTATAGATATTTTCTACCAATGCCTAAAAGTCACACACCAACACCTCAAAAAGGTCATACCCACATGTTCAAAACTTGATGGTTTAAAGGTTACCATTTTGTATAGATGGGGTCTAACATAAGCAACTGATAAAACTATTTCGATATTTATAAGATTGTGATGATTTCTTTCAGAGCGATGACCGTGCAGCGCCCCGTCCATTTTGACCAGTTGATTCACCGTCTCAAGGACATGTACCAGATCACCCTCAATATCTTCTATACTCAGAGCAATGGAGAGGTCAGTCGGTGCACTTCCTGGAATTGTTACACAAAAATTATATGAAAACACAACACTTAATACAATTGACCTCTACCATATTTTCTCATTTCCAAACATTGTTGAATTTATCCTGTAACAGAGATCCAAAACAGTTTTAAGAAGGTCGCATTTATATAAAAGGCATGATTTTATGAAAAGCATATGAGATGTGAATTACAGTAGAACACGGATATAGCGAACAATCGGAAATAGTGAAAAAAGTTCCGTCCTTATATAATATCATTAAAAGTATATCCGTATAGCGAACACCAAATATAGCGAACTAAATTCTTTGGTCCCTTGGAGTTCGTTATATCCTTGTTATACTGTATCAATGAAACATGTAATTTGACATTAGTTGGTTTACCTCATAGAAGGGGTTAACCTAACATGTAATTCGACTGTATCAGAGATGAGTCAATTCTTGTATGTTTTGTACTTTTGTTGAAATCTTTGTTTCAATCACCTCTAGACCAAAAATGTCTAAGATGACTAGTCAAAAGATTGACAATGTCACTAAACCAACAATTCTGTAATTCATTTTTATTATGCCCCCTTGCTCATAACTTTTAATTGGGGGTAGATCTTTGTCATTTCACATGTGCATCTATCATGATAAGAGCTTTCAGATGAGGTCATAACTTTTAACTTCGTGACTTTTGCATTGAAGGCATCAGTCTTTCACAAACCCAGCTTGTTTGTTCCAATTTTGAGAATAATCTTGTTCCAGATCTACCTCCCACTCCGAGACCAGAGTGATTTGGACGCAGCAATCAAGCTGGTTGACCAGAATGAACGCACGACCAGTTTACGCTTGTACTTAACACTAGACCAAAACTCCAACCACGATGATAGCAACCGTGGCGGGCAGCATACTTCACATGTAATGTTTTTTTCTGTTGGAAACCAGTGTAAAATCTAATCTATGGAATAATTTGTATGAAGTAATGAACCATTTCCTTTTTGTCATATTAATCAGTTGCAATATTTTCCATGTGAAATCAAATCTAAACTTGCTGGATGAAGACCAAACTCAAATGTTGACATGTTTTGGATAGTCTTTTTGTATTCAATCAAATCTAAACTTTCTGGATGAAGACCAAACTCAAATGTTGACACGTTTTCGATATTTTTTCTGTTATCAATCAAATCTAAAACTTGCTGGATAGAACTTAAACTTAGACAAAAACATGGGGCACCATGTGTTTTGTAAATAGTTTGTCATGGTTATATTCATGAATAATAATTATCATCATTTGCATATTTCAGGTGCGACAGTCCCCGAGCCCCCCACCAGGGTCCCTGCCTCCAAGTGAGAAACATTTCCGTAGTAGTTCACACAGCTCACTTGGCGAGGGACAGTTTATTCCAGAGGATGGGGTAAGAATTTCTTTTTAGTTAAAGTAAATACAAATTAAAATTGCAAATGTCAGGGGTCAGATTCGGTTGGAGACATTGTTTTAGTTGAAGTTTAGTTTTAGTTGAAGTAAAAATTAAAAAAAATTGCAAATGTCAGAGGGAAGTTTGATCTAAGTGATAAGCTATTTTCCAGGCATGAATATTTACCTTGTTTAAATGAGACAGGGACTTTCATTATAAAGTGTTGTATTCTCAGTATATTAAATCATATGTATGAAATTTCAAGGGCAAATATTTAAACTCATTAGCTACATTTAAGCTTCTTATACTTGATCACATTTCAGTTATGGTCCCTAAATATGCGTATGGATGTTGAACTCATTAATAAAATATCTATGAACTTAAAGTTGATTTTGAATAAATCTGACACCTTATTTTGAAGCTTCATTAATCAGATAGGATTTGAGTGAGAGATTTTGTATCTTTCCTCTTTTTCTTTTATGCGAGGCAGCTAAAGTGAAGTGTGACTATAATGCCTGTTCTCTTTATCTTCTAGATGGGCTACCCGAGTCACGAAGGTTCCATAGATAGTCTATCTTCCATAGACAGTAGCTACATCAGTGGACAGTGAGTATTGGTATTAGAATATAAGTTGTTACCAATAATAATTCCTTATTGTCCTAGTTACATCATAATCTCAGAAATTCAATTTGTGCTCTCGGCACCCGGCAGCCAGGGTGCAGCGCCAATCCAAGAAATGTACTGTCATTTTGTTGCTGACCGTCAAGCAACGAAGCAACATCTCCCATCTTTTAACATCTTTTGGTATGACATGGCTAGGCATTGAACCCTGACCTCCCGGGTGAAGAGCAGACGCTCTCCCAACTGAGCTACTCCCCCGATTGAGAGAATGTTACTTATGGAAGGATTTATTGAGATATCATGTTCTGTGAAAGAAGTTTTTATAATTGATAACTAGAAAAAAATTAATAAGAGATGTTGTGATATTTATGATTGATAATTATCATGTGGTCAATGAAGATATATCATTATACATAATCAACAATGATATCCATAACTGTTATTGACCCTGTATTTGTTCATATAATTCAATATGTCCTGTAACAAAACAAATTGAGAATTTCAATCAAGATTCTGAGCTCTTATAAAAAATACGTTGAAATGCACAGAAACTTGTAATTCAGTTTAAGATGCTGTTAGAATAGATCATAGCCCACTCTTTAAACATTTAAAACTGTAAACAAGTGTTCGATGTTCTCAAACTGATAAAAAATTGATTTGTGTCTTCAAAGCAATGTTTGTAAAGAATATTTGGTTATATTTTCAGTAGCAATGACACGTTCCCTATGCGAGGTCGGCGTGACTCACGGAGAAGTGTTCTCTCAGACGGCGCTAATGATGACCCCACGCAAGGTACAACTGACACTCACAGTATTCTTTGAAAGGAATTTTTTTTTTGCTCAGCTAGATTTTGAACATGATAGATTCATTATAGCAATTGATATATATGAATTATGAAATCAAAGAAAAAATTTCTTTGAATATTTTTTTCACTGCACCAAGTTTTGTGTACATGAGGTCTGATGAGAACAGTTGATATTTATGAATTATGATAAGATCTTATAGTAAAACTGCCATAAATGTATATCAAATTGTAGATCAGTGAAAGTGAAAGGCACCTCTGTGATTGCCAGATTTTGTCTTAATTTCACTTTACATTCCACATTAGACTCATATTATCAAATCCATCTTTATCTTTAATTCAGCTGGCAGGAGACCATTTGGAACATTTCCTCGAGGGTACGAAGCAGCTAACCACCCGTCTATTGAAGGTGAGATTATTATTGGCAAAGGCTAATGCGTGTACAGAATACATTTAAATTTCAAATAACAAGTATATTTTAACAAGTTCAATTAGAAATCTAAAATTAAACCCTTAATCTAAGTGGAGTATTTTTTGTGCCTGTGTTATTTCAATGATTTGAAAACATTGTTATGACTTTACTTCGTAAGATAATTGTTTCCATTTCAGATTATTTTCAGGATATTTTGAAAATATGAATTTTTTTGTGCTTGTATTTTTTTAATGATATGAAAAAGTTATTATAACCTTAATTCCTAAGATGATTGTTTCCATTTCATGGTTATTTTCAGCATATCTGGTTTTACTTAAAATTATAAAAATATTATTATCATGTAGCCTATAATGTATAATTGTTTCCATTCCAGGTCACTTAACATTTCCACGGTCAACGATTCGACCTAGAGGACCCGAGCATGACACAATGTCGTTACGCTCGTTTATGTCGCAAGGTAGCGAGGGTTCAATTAGCACTTGTAGCAGCATCAGTAGTGGGCTCCCCGAGGTGGATGAATCCTATCCCTCTGTTTACAGCTTTCATGGTCTTCAGTTCTCAAAATGTGGGTTGTCTCCCTTTCTCTTTAAGTTTTGTAATGTGCATCACATTGTTTTGCAATCCTGAGGCTTTCTTTGTTTTGGACACAGGGCACCAATTTTCTGTTATTTTTTATATCTTCTGTGAATTTCATGTTTGTCAAACTTCTAAAATTTTGGAAAGTTGATTAAGTCACAGATTTTACAGTTAAAATCATGGTTAAAATGTACATATATTATGAAATATACAAATTATGATTAATATACGAAAATTTAAAAGATATTTTTGCAAAAAACCAATATGATTTAATACAGAAACTCATCAACTATGATTTCATATATCAAAATTACTTTGATCTATACAATTAATGTCAATAAGAGACAATTATATTTTGAATCACACAATGTCAAAACTGAAAGAAAAACTGCATTATATGAAAAAAAAAACAGTAGTAAAAATAATGAAATGAATCCTTCCTAATGTTACTTGCTTTCCAAATATCTAAGAAGCAACGATTCTCCTTGCAGCGCCCCGTGCCCCGACCCACTGGAAGCGCGGGAAGCAGCTGGGGGTAGGAGCATTCGGTGAGGTGTTCGTGTGTTATGATGAAGATGCAGGAACCGAACTCGCCGTCAAACAGGTCATGCTGGGCAATCTCAATGCAGACACATCAAAGGTGAGTCTAGGCTTCCATGAAGACTCAACATAAATTTATTTTGATAAAGGATGAATATTGAAGTAGAATCATTACATTAACATACAGATAGAATAAATAGATAAAAGATTTGAATATATGTCATTGGTTAGGAATTGCAGAAATGTGGTTGTATTTCTTTACAAATTCTAAGTTAAATATCATCAGCTCAGCAAAATAATTTCATAGCATCAAATATTTTGTATTTAATGTTATTAGGTTCTTCTTATTAGAAGGAGGTTCTTAGATTTTCCCACGTAGAATAAATAAATCTCCCACTGTATCGCGGAGATAAACCAAAAGGTCTAGAATATATTTTTGTGATCAAGTTTCTGGAATACAACTCATTATCCCAAAAAACACTGTAATAATTGACCAAACTTGATATTGCACTATCTGTAATTGCAGTAGCAGTAAAGTGCTTATTTTTCAAATCGGCAAATCACAATTGTCTTCAAACAGGAGGTTCGAGCCCTGGAGAATGAGCTGCAGTTGTTGAGGAACTTCGAACACGAGCGTATCGTCCAGTACTATGGTTGTCAGCAGGACAGCAAGTTCTTGTTCATATTTATAGAACTGATGCCTGGGGTAAATACACTCTTTATGATCTGTATTTAGCATCAAATATAAATATTGACTAGGATGTAGTTACCGGTAATGTCAAAAGTGTGTTCATTCAGGGAGAGAGCAAAACCTCATCAATGATACTCTCCTCTATTGAAGTTACGGTGCTGTTATTTAAATGTTTCTATTTCTTTAACACTTTTCATCAGATGTTAGACTAAGAACATGTGACAAAAATTGATATAACCGGTAATTAGAGGAGCAATTTTTGCAAAAATAAAGTGTTTGTGATTATTAGCAGCCCCATCTAAGGACGGGGCTGCTATCAGTTTTTGTGAAGTTTCCATCGCCGCCGCCGCCGCCGCACCTGTACTACTAGCTTTAACTTTTTTCCACTAAGCTTTCCAGAACTCTTATTCATACCTTACTACTCATACCTTGGGGGAACAATTTTGACACGTTCACTTTCAAGGTCAAAGGTCAAGGTCACGAGATATGTATTCACTCTAAGAATTCCTTGTAAACGCGATAACTTGAAAAGTTTTTGTGCTATGAAGCTCTCACTTTGTATATATCATCCTTGGAAAAGTAAAAAATTTTGAAAAGGTTTCGGCTACAATGCGTCAAAGGTCAAGGTCACAGCAAGGTCATGACGTAAGCATGTTTTAGCGAAAATGCTTTATTTAACTATGAACACTTTTAATCAATACATGATTGTTATACTCAATAAAAAGTGTTCAATGATTGTGTGACCTTGAAGGTCAAAGGTCAAGGTCATGAGATATGAGTTATTGCAATTCCTTGTAAACACAATAACTTGAAAAGTTTTTGTGCTATGAAGTTTAGATTTTGCATATATTATCTCTTGAGAAGTACAATATTTTCAATAACTTTTGGGTACGAACTGTCGAAGGTCAAGGTCTCAGCAAGGTCAACATGTATGGAGAAAATGGATAAATTTAATTTTTAACACTTTATTTCATTACAATAATGTTATACTCGATGAAATGTGTTCATTGATTGTGTGACCTTGAGTGTCAAAGGTCAAGGTCATGAGAAAATTCCCAATTTGGTGAGCCCTGTAAAAGGCGGAACAGGGTAAGGCGAAACCCCAAGTTCCGGGGCTGCTCTGCTTTTGCGGTATCCCGCAAACGCTAATCTAGTTTTAAACATGTTTTGGATGCTGATAAATACAGTTCATGCTTGAAAGAACAAGATCAAACAACCATTGTAACTTTATTCACATTTCTGAAGAATAGTTTGAAATCTGTATGTTTGCGTGTTGCCTGCAGGGTTCTGTGAAGGACCAGATCAACAACTACGGAGCGTTGAAGGAGACGATCGTGAGGAAGTACACGCGGCAAGTCTTGGAGGGGCTGGCTTACCTTCACAAGAATGTTATTGTACACAGAGATATTAAAGGTCAGTGTAAAAAGCTTTTAAACTGTTTGTTTAGAAGATTTAAAATTAACTCTCTGACTTTACTTGATCTATGAAGTAAAAAAAGGTCAGAAAAAGAAATTGTATCAATAATGTATGTTTCATCCCATACTTGCAAACATTTTACAGAGATATTAAAGGTCAGTATAAAAACAAAGCTTTTAGACTGTTTAGTTAGAAGACTTAAACTTAACTCTCTGACTTTCTAAGTTCTGTGTAGTATATTTATAAAAGTCAGAGAGAAAAAGTATAAATTATGTTTCATCCTATACCTTATAAGATTGTTGCATTGCAAAGCAACACGTCCTTTCAAGATTTGATATGTCTATTGATAATAGGGTTTGCATTGATTGCTGTAACTGATGAATGACAGTTCTTGAAGTTGACAATTTTCTTTATAACATCAGCACAACATATATGAACAAGATTAATATCCTTGATAACTTGATAAAGGATAAAATCTATTTAAATTCATTTGTCTTTTCCAGCTGCCAATGTTCTGCGAGACAACAGCGGCAACGTGAAGCTGGGAGACTTTGGTGCCTCCAAGAGGTTACAGACAATATGCAGCGCCACTGGAACCATGAACTCTGCAGTCGGCACTCCTCATTGGATGGCGCCGGAGGTCATCAACGGAGAGGGGTACGGCAGGAAGGCTGATGTCTGGTGAGTTTTAATTCTCGCTTTTTAAGGTGGAACAGGAGAATTTTACATTATATGAGATAGATTTAAAAAAAAATTGTAATCTTACTAAATTCTAACATTAAATATAAACAAATTAAATGATAACATAAGGTTATCAATTGTCTTTTTATTGTGTGATTACAAATAACCATTTTACTCTTATGTTATTAATTTATCAGAGTAATGGCTGAAATCACATTGAACTCTACTCTACTCTCTCACTCAAGATATTGGAAGTGCGCTTATGACATTATTGTAATAATAGAAAGTCCCCGATCTAATCTTTTTCTCTTTTCATTTCAGGAGTGTTGCTTGTACCATCGTTGAAATGCTAACAAAAAGGCCACCATTCCCTGAATATGAACCTTTTGCGGCAATGTTTCAGATTGCCACATGTAAACACCCTAAGTATGAACTACCTTTGGAGGTTTCCCAAATTCTTCGGGAATTTCTCTCTCACATGTTCAAAATCAAGTCTGCAGACCGCCCATCAGCAGAGGCCTTATTAAAGCATCGGTTTATCCGCGAGATCACATAGCAAGTGCTGGGACTCACTAGGGATATCTGATCAAGTGACGCGTCTTTCAAGCATTTGTCTGCAGGCTCCTGTGAGTTTTGGAGGGTTTATCGTTGTAAAACGATGTATGTTGGAAAGGATCTATCTGTGTACGTCACCAAAGAACCGTGAAGACGTGGCATAACATCTGTGATGTGGTCTTTGAGTGATATGTTTATGATCATCAAAACTGTGGATTGTGTACAGACTCAGGAGTTGGTTGTTGTATATCCTGTGTTATGTGTTCTGCAAGTGCTCATGTGCCTAACCCAATCCCAGATTGCAGATACTTGTCGGACACAACATCATGATATTGTTTGTCCGACCGCCCCGCAAATCCAGATGAATCTATAGCATCTGTACAGCATTTATTCTGAACATCTATGCATCGCTTCCCTGACCCAAAACTGCAGGCAGTGGAGGATCGGACGATATTCCCTCCATTCATGGAGATCTCATGCAAGGGAGGTAACTCTTACTTCCTGTACACCAGTGTCAGACGACTTCCTGTGAACATACTTTGAGGTGTTTGTTGACATACTGAATCCTGGTGAAATGGAATGAACAACTGTTTTGAATACAAGCTTAAATGTCACAAAAATCTTCAAATGGGTGTTATCAAAATGAAATGGATGTGAAGACATCTGAAAGTGCTTGGGCTTCTCCTGATAGGGATGGAATCAGAATGGCAGATTCTAAGACAAATGTGTGTGTGAACTCGAGGGTCAAAACCTTGAAAGAATATTATGAGCTGACTTATGTATCCCAGATCAAAATATACATCACCTGTTCTCACCATCACTCACAAACCATTAAAGTGATGACCACTCCATGTCACCTTGACCTTGACCCTCAACCAGTGCTGTTACCATGGTTACAAGAAAATGATGTATCAGGAAAACAAAGATTTTTGTGTTCATAGAAGGATTTTTTTAATTATGAGTAATGATAAATAATAATTCTATGAATAGCAGACTGTTTTGGGGATCAAGGCTCATATTTCCAAATGCAAAAATAATTGAGTATTTGTCATGTTAATCTTGTCCCAACGAGGCAACAGCATGTTTATACCTGTCTCACTGTCATCTCGCCTTTGATTGGTTGGTTATGCAACATGATTTCTCATTGGTTTAAGTGAAAATATGGTAACTATGATACAATTTTCTTCAACATTCATAGAAAGTGCTTTGTGATAAAATCAGATTAAATATAGTTTGACAATCACAATAATTTAACAGTTTTCAATTTTCCTTATCCTCTTTTTCAGTGCCTAGTTGTCTCTTTCCTTTCTCAAATACATAGATTCCATTTATTATCCAAAATACTTTGATTTCGGTGATTTTGATGAAGTTGGATTTTATCAATGGATGATGTGTATTAATTAGAAATAGGATCTTGTCTTGGGAAATATTATGCATAATATTTGATTTGATAAAACTTTGTGATTTTGTTATTAGTTGATGAAAAGTTGTTAATTATTGACAGTTGTTAAAAAGCCCAGTTGTGTTTCTATGGCATAAGATGCCTCATAATTTTGATTGTATATAAAACAATTGTTATGAATTGTCATAATATCAGTTTTGTAATTGATAATTTACACATGAGAATATTCCTTTTGGATTAAGATTCTGATGGAATGTAGTTTTTGAGGTATAAAAAATCAATTAATTAAAAGTAGTTTTTACATTTTATTGTTTTCACAAACAGAAGTACAGTGAACAAATGTCATAATGATTTTATGAATATTGTGATATAAAAACGATTGTTTTTCATTTAAAAATTGTATCTGATAATCAAAATATTGTTATAATTGATGAGGATACGATTGTTGAAATAAATTGTAGTAATTTATGATTTAGAATGCAAAAATGCCAAATGCTCATTATAATAAATCAATATCTTATCATTTATATAACGCTATAGAAACAGCTCTTTCTCTGTAGGTATCCCATTTTAACCAAATAACATTCTCAGATAAACTGCTCATTAATTAACATCATATTCATTGTCTAATGTGAAAAAGGTTTTATCTCAGAAAGACGTTTTTAGATATGTGTCCTTATGACAAATGAGAAATTAATGAACGGCCTTAATGTGAATGATAGAGAGAAACCAAAATATGAAATAGTTAAAAAAACAATCTTTGAATTATATGATTTTGATATTGTTTTTACTTTTGATATGAAATGTAAGTCAAGAAGAAGATTTCATTTATCGAATTGAATGTTCGAACAAATAATTCTCTATTTAAAAAATTCATCATAAGTGAAATCGATAAATTCAAAAGAAATCAAATTGGACTTACCCTATTTGATACAAGTATATTAATAGGATTTACAGGTGTCAAAATTGTAACAAATAGAAAATTTATACTAAATTTGGTTTTGAAACCGTTAAATGCAAAAGAAAACATTGGAGTAAATCTGTATAATAAACAAGTATCACAAAATCTCAATTTCATCAAATTTGAAGAGGTGTCCTTTCAAATAATAAATACTTAACCTGATCAATATTAGCAATACCATGACCAATTGTTGTAAGAAAGCATAATATTATAAGCAACTCGTCCAAGAAAATTTTGAATAAGGGTGCTGGATAACAGAATAATAATTTTAGCAATTTAAAGAGCTTTGATGCGAGAGGTTTGAAACCAGAATGTTATTATATTGTTACTGTTTGAAAACTTGCATGATGTTAATTGTTTTGATTAGGGTCAAAACCCATGTTTGTTAATGTCTATAATTCATCTTCAAAGTGCTAGCATAAGACCAAATGGATATGCATTATCAGCGAATTTTGCAGATTTTTTTAGTCTGAAATTATGATTTCATAATTCTTGTACTAAATTGTGTAAATTAGGCATAACAGTGCAATCATGTCATTTTGTAGATAGGGAGAAAATAATATCAAGATTTTCATTGGATGGCTGTGTGACCTTCAAGGGATCATTGTTGATTGGTTGAAATTGAATTTACTGCTGTTGTGTATATATATCGAGAAAATATTGTTCCTAGCAGCGGTAAATACCGAGAGTAAGGTCATGAGTTGATCAAAAATAATTAATGAACGATAATTTATATTTAAGCTACTTGGTGCATGAAATGAGAAACTTCTTAATTTTAGTGCTAAAATCACACTTTTTGTATTGTTTTGGATATTTATTTGTAATTATGCAATATTGAGGTGCCTTATCTGTGAAGTGAGAACGATTGGCTGAGCTGTGGTTACAAAGTGAAGGGATGTCATGATGAATTGCAGAATTATCTTCTGACAAATGTCAAAAATGTTTGTGATCCTTAATACTTAATTCAATAATGAACTGACATCACTTAGATCAAATACGCAAAAGGGTTTAGATTTGATACAATCATTACTGTGAATCGTGACATCTCTTATGAATTTTGATATCTTGTTTAAAAAAATTCAAAATAATATAATTTTCAAAAATTTACAAATATGGCTTAAAATGTTTTTACAAGTGTTGTTCTAAAGTTTCAATAATGATAGGACTCAATTAATTTTCGAAATTCAAAACTGTCCACGTGCAATCTGCCCAATCTTTGTCACTCCACAATGTTCTCCATCCAATGTTTACACAGTTACCTCCCTTTAAACAGTGTAGCAGAGTTATCTTACCTTCATAATGGGGGTCAAGGCTGCTGACCTTATGCTGTGACCTTCACGGTGGGAAATTTGATCACTTTTGTATATTGTATGACATACCAATCGACTCGCTGAACTTCACCTAAGATAATCATCATTCTATCCAACATAATTTAGCATTTTATATATTTTAGTAAGTCATTCCATACAGTCCTTTTGCATAAAGGCAAGGAAAAATAAAAAAAGAATAAACACAGTATGATATCTTGTTTTTTGTTTACATGGCTGTTTATGTTCTTCGATTACAACTTGAACTGTACAAGATTGCAATGAACGAAACTCTTGAAACTAAATACAGTGATGTGTCTTGACTCTTGACAAAGAAAATGTTGCTTTGTTTCATAATCCATGTTCTACTATTTCAATCAGTTTACTCAAGAAGAAGAACAAAGATCAGTCTCTAGAATGCCATAGTTCTAACTACACTATGCAAAATTTTTGCAAGGGTCGAAATTAGTCCAATTGGGGTACTAGCCATTCGGACTAGTGCATTCCTGAGAGCACCAGCCCAAAGATATTCTGACTAGCCAAATACACCTATATAATCATATTTTCTTCAAATTCAACTAGTCCTTCGGACTACCAGTCATTGCACTTTACTAGCCCAGCATCTTTTGCACTAGCCATGGGCTACCGGGCTAGTGCTAATTTCGAACCCTGAAATTTGCATATAAGGATTTAACCCTTATTTCATGTAATTTGAAGTTCAGTTTTGATCTTTCCAGCCGATGCTCACAGGTTTCATCGCAATGCATAGCCACAAGTGTGTTGCTTTCTCCCTGCAATAATACTAGCAGCCGCGATATAAGTGAAATACTCTTGAAGTGTCGATAAACCCTATATCACCTCACCTCAGCTTTGATCTCAAATATCATAAGTAAACTACAAGGCAGGAGGCCAAATGCCGAGTGGTTGATTGAAACATATTTTATTCATTGATGAAAAGGATTGGGCACAAGGTTTAATTAGTAAAACCCTATCAAGTAATTTTAGCATTTAATATTACAACAATGTTCAAGAAGTGACAGGATATGTACAAGAGATGTCAGTGAAAGCGTTAAGTTTGAGATATAAATGTGTACAGATTTGAAACGTCTTGATTTTCAAAATCACAAGCTGAGTGGTTTTCAATGTTAATGCTGGTTTCATTCTTACTAAATGTAGCTTTATTTAAAGAATCATATTCAGTTATGATCTTCCAACCAGGACCACAGCTACTGATGTTAAAACATGATAAAAACGTTGAAATATTTGACCATTGTGACATAACTCATGGACCAGTTGTGAACTAAGAACTGCTAGTAGTGAAGTCTATTCACCATTGTCATCCAGTCTCTGGGTACGAACGTTACGCTAACTCCACTAATCTGTACCCTGGCCTCAAAAGCTAGATTGCTTCAGATCCATGAGATCTCATTGAAATTTTATCGAGAAGGTGGCGAGAAAATGATTTGATTGGCTATATCCCAAGATTTTATGTTTAGCCCGAGTGATTCTAGCTTCTGAGCCCAGGGTACCGATTAGTGGGGTTAGCGTAACGTTCATACCCTGAGACAAGATGCACCATTGTGTACATCTGGTCTACCAAGAATCCACATCTGTAAAACTAGCACCTGTATATCAGTAATCCCAGCACACATCACCCTCTGTCTAACAGCCTACCCTCCAACCCTTCAAAAAAAAAATAAAACAACATACACTCACACTTACAAAGCACAAGACACTTTCAGTTCATGTTGACTATACCGGTCAAGAATCCTTCACAATATTCTCATACTCCTCATCATGAGCTTGTTTCTCATGAATCCGAGCAATTATTGCTTCAAAGTTTTTACCACCCTCAGACAGATGTTTCATACCCACATCTTCAAAACCACCACCTTCTAACTGGGTCATGTAGAGTTCTGGATCAATGTTCCCGTACTTCATCAAACCCTGGTCCATTAGGTGTTGCATTCTCCTCAGATTTAGCGTGGCCACCATGACGGAACCAGGCTTCATGACTCTGTACAGCTCCTGAATGGCTGACTTCCTGTCAGACCAGAAGTAGTAACAGTTGCAGTGGAACACGCTGTGAAATGTGTCCGTGTTGAACGGGAGCTGGTCCACGGACCCGTAGATCAAATCTACTTTCTTCTTCTTTATTTCACTCTTCAAGTTTTGAGATGCCTTCTTCAGCATGAGTTTAGAAAGTTCCACTCCGTATATCACTCCTGTGCCATCTATGAACAGAGATGAAAGTTTTAAAGACTTCCTCCCCTAACACCATTATGTTATTGATAAAAGTACTCTTAAGACAAGTCACTATCTGCCAATGGTCAAAAATTAATATTGCTCTTGAAACAATTTCCTTGGGTGATGGGGTTTATATGTTAAGAATTTGGTTGCATCCTTAGTAAAGGCCAAGGAGCCACACACAATTTTTTCTAAAGTTTCTAAAGGACTAAAGAGCAAAAATCGTGCTAATAGATCTCTCAGCTAATGGGGTTATAATGTATAGATTTGATGACCCTGTGACCCCCAGACTTGCCAATGGGACCAATCTTGAGATCCTATTTTCATCTTCTCCAATAGCATAACTTTGCATACAGACTTCTTAACAGATGGTGATTCTGATTTATACATTTTGTAACCCTAGGATCCCCAATAAGGGCCCCAGGGGCCATAACCTAAAAGCCTATTTTCATCATCCTCTCCAGGAGTAAAAGGACTAGAAGCTGAAAACTTGTGTACAGACTTGTCAATACCTTTAACATGCTTATAGGCTGCTTTTATTCCATGACCTGGTCCAAACCCAACTTCAAGAACTTTGTGATGAGGCTGTATCTTACATAGTAGGGCTGCAGTCTGCTCAAGATACACATTTCTTCTGTCAAAAGCATATTTCTGAAACAATGTTACGGTTCATCAATACGAGGGTCCTGAACCAAAATTCCAACTAAGATAGTTGTATAGTAGGATGATGGTATATCCTTGACAGGCCAGGTTAAAGCAATCTGAATTAAATCGACCATGTTCCAGGGGGAAAAACTTCAAAATATTGATGCCACCGGGAATGGGCCGTGAGAGTTTCACCTCCATAAGGTCTGAATGCAGCCAACCTACTCACATGTAACTGTAACCAGTTTACTGCAGACAAAACCCAGTCATTAGAAATCCATGTATAAGGAATAATACATTGGGGTTACCTGCTCTAACCATGATACCAAAATTTTTGCTCGAGTCTGGAATTAACTAGATGAGCTTACATCAGATACATGTTATACGGGTTGGTGCGGTCAGACCGTGATGAAGAGGATATACTGGCTGGATTAAAGAGCCACTCTTTGCTTTTCAACACATAAATTTTTGCTTTGCAATGAATGAAGATTGCATAATTAATGTTGTAAATTCAAAACATCTTACAAAGTCATCCCCAAATAGCAATTATATGATACATTCATATTTTCAATTAAGATGAACTGTCATATATATTTGTGGAAGCAAATTTCACACATCTAATTTACATGGATACTAGTTTGTTTATAACCTATCAAACATTATAAACTCATGACTCTCATTCTGCCTGCTGCAGATAAGTTTCCAAAATTTGCTTCAATGTTCTGTTTCGATCACAATTGTGAATTCAATCCTTCCTGTTGTCATCATATGACGTTGATAAGCTCTACAATAATACCTCAACAATAAATACTTCTCAACCCCTGACCCCATGGAGGTAGGTGTTCTGTCCAAACACATAGACCACCAAGTGAAATTCGTAATTTGAAAACATTTCGGTTCTGATGAACAAGGCTCCCACCGGCATTCTAATGTTATTAAAGTTTTTGCTTTATATATGACTTTGTCACTTACGACACCCCTCTGTTCTTGTACTTATTCTTCACTCACAGTCAAGTATTGTTCTTCAATACAGGGAGAGTTCTCAAGTTGCATTCTATCAAAATACTTACTTAGTTTAACAGATTGGTATGAGGCCCAAAATATTATTTCAAATCTTAAATAAATTGACAAAAAGAAGCTGAAACTCACAGACACAAAGTTTCCCATAAGCCCCTCTGGCATTTTCAGGTTCCTGGCATACAGATCACGCAGACGACCTGCCATATTGTTGATCTGAAGTTGACAAGGGTTTAATTATCTAATAATTATTTTGTTCTGTGTCCATTGAAAGCATAGCTCATTGGTTGTACATTATAACCCAAGGGAACTGTAGTTAAAAGCATTGCATAGATCTAATACCTATGTTTAGGTAAATATAGTTAGCTCATCAGGCCTGAAAGGCCCGATGGGCCTATGGTATGGCATGGTGTCAGGCGTCCGTCCGTCAACTTTGTGCATTTTCGTCGTCTTCTCCAGAAGCAAAAGGCCTAGAAAGCTGAAACCTTGCGTACAGACTCCTTGACTAGTGAGGATTATTATTTATAGCTTTGGTGGAGCTATGGCCCCTGATAAGGGCCACAGGGGCCACACCCTGAGTGAGTGAGTGAGTTATTGTTTAGCGCCGCTTGGGCAATATTGCAGCCATTAGCGGCGAGGCCACACCCTGAAAACCTATTTTCATCTTCTTCTCCAGAAGCAAAAGGCCCAGAAAGCTGAAACCTTGTGTACAGACTCTTTGACTAGTGAGGATTATGATTTATAGCTTTTGTTGCCCTGTGGCCCCTATAAACTCAAATAAGATATGATTTGCTGCTGAGAAATACAACTGCTCAGAAACACTGTATATGATATACTTGAGAGATTCATGGACATTGCCATTAAACAGAAAGAGGATTTTACTTTAAAAGAACCGATATACATTCTCCTATATCAACTCATTCAAGTGTAGGCTTAAAAGGGGCAGTAGCATTTTATAAAAGGTGATGTCAAGAAAATGACAATAAATGGTTCCAATTGAAAGACAATTTATTTAAACTAAAGAAAGCAGTAATAAATCAAATATAAAATACAAAGTTCAGCCATGCGATTCCTTTTTCTTACACAAAATGAATTAAAGGTGTTCACACAAAAATGGCCGCCAATGGACTTAATGTGAATCTTTATTATTTGTTTTCTGACTATGGATGATTGGTTCGTGTAAAGAGATTTTGGACACTACCGTAATTTATCTATTAATTCGACCCTAAAACTTTCAAAAGATTTTCTGAAAATGGGTATTGTTGAACTATTTTTCACTTTTGATCACTCATTCGCCACTATGGTTGAAATGTTAGAACATGTGTTATTTAAAAGCATAGGTTTAATTGATGCAAGACCACATAATAATTGAAATATCTTCATTATGAAGATATTTTTATTACTAAAGTTGAGATTATTATGCTTTGTAATTTTTTTGTTTTATATCAAACAATGATTTTAAGCAAGAGATGAATCAAAGGAGCATCAACTTTAAGAACCATTGGCACTTGGTTGAAATTTTAGAAGTGATTTGAATTTGTGACTTCACTAGCATATGATGTGGTTGAATTATTAGAGATGTCGAATTAATAGAGAAATTACGGTATCATAATAATACATTAAGCATTAACGTACACCTATCAGTGAAAAATTTAAAATATAAAATTTTCCAAAAACATTGTACAGCTTTTTTGTAGAGAATTTTCAAAGACCTGAAACATGAGTGAACTTTTTTCAAAATGATCTTGAAGCAACACCTTATGGGCTTTCATTTTATGGAAACAAAGAAATTCTGATCTTTGAAAAAAAAAGTAACACAAACACAAATATCAAATATTCACATTTAATCAGCTTATTAACTGTCATATCACAGTTTCTAGGATAAATATACACACAGTTTGCTAATGATTATAAACCATGCCCAATCGTACATCAAACACTCTCAAACACTACTTAAAACTATTCAGTTTACAGCACTCCGTTTTAGTACATGAACATCAAAGGCAAAGATCTAACATGGTTGCCAACATCATTTACAAAGGTATATCATGAACAAAAAACACTGTTACTATTTAGATTCTTTTTTCATCAATTAAAGTACTTGTTAACAAACATACTAGATTTGGTTAAGCTTCACAAATTCATTGTCCAAACTCAAAATACGAAAGTTGTTCACACTTTACTTACACAACTATTAATAACACACCCCTGAAAATCTGGACGTAGATTTTCGAAGCTCTCTTAGTGCTAAGATTGTCGTAAGTATCATACATTAACATTGGCCTACGAATATCGTAGCACTAGAGAGCTTCGAATAATTAGGTCGAGGTTTACAAAAGATGTCATACATCTAGAAGCAAATAAATATGTTTAAACTACCTAAATAAAAATCTTAACAAATAATTTGTCAAAAATATTCTACAATGCCCAATACGGAGGAGGAAATGGAGACTCAAATGAACACTGAATTTTGTAACCCAAAGATATCAAGGCAGCTATTAATTGAGTTCCCAGGATCTTTGAACAAAAGGACATTGTGGTCTTGATATAACTGACCCAGTGCAAGTGTTACCATTTACTATTGAATCCTCAGGCTATTGAAGTCTCTGCATATTAAGAGCTTTGAAGCATTCAAGTCACAGGAAACTGAAGCCCCATGTGATGTGTTGATGTAAGCTTCGAGAAATAAGATCAACACGACTAAACGCTTCAGGATATTGATGTCCCATCAGGATATCTACCAGGCAGAGTTGTCTATATCCCAAGCTTAGTTGGAAAATTAGGAAACCTTTTTAAATAAAACTGATAACTGCATTCTTTAATTTACATTTAACAAAATATATAAAGTTAAAAACTATCCTGAACATATTGTTGGGAATGAAGTTAACTTTAAAAGTCAATTGATTATAGTACTTACATTTATTGCCCTTTTTAACTGTATTGAAAATAGTGTTTTAATGACAGAAAAATTTCTGTAGAAGTCATGCATACCGTAATCATTATTCAACATGACAATTTTCAATAAGCTACGCTTTTCTGTGTTGAGGTCTGGAAACAACATTCTAAGTTGCATTTCCATGGAAATGACCACAAATAAAGACTGGAAGAGGTTGTATTCGCCAATAGTATAAAATCGGCCTTGTTCCGAGGATCAAAATATTCAAATGTTAACTCTACGGAGATATGAAATCCTCTACACTAGGTCTGACTGCAACCCCACACCTCCCACAGTTTAGTGCAGCGGACACCCAGTCGTTAGATGACCAATCAAATTATCTTGGTCTAACGGTGATCATGTTTAAAGAAATGGCTAGGAGTTACTTGCCCAAACAGATACCAAAGGCTGCCGGTGGCTTGTGATTAGTTAGCTGAGTTAACGTCAGAACATGCGACCTATACAGATCTTTTATTCCTCAGAATTAAACCGATTTTAATCAAACTGCACTACTCATGATTTCGTCATGTTAATCAGTTCTGGTGCGGAAAATTAAACCTTGCACGGACAGAAGGACTGAGGTCATCCCTATATCCCAGAAAACTTTTGTTTAGCAGTGGATCAAAAGTTTCAGTATTACAAAGAATTTAGAACCGTTTTTATCAGAACAGTAATTTTTTAGAAAACCAAGGCAGAAATTATGTATCATGATACAAAAATCTCCAAGTTGAAGGCAAAATTAGTAAAAGGTTAAGAATAAGAATCTTCAGGATTCAAATGTCCAGGGGAACTATACAGCTTTAGCATGTTGAGGATGAACTTCATGAGGTGGTATCAGCATAGTTCTTTCTGTCTATTTTAGAAATCATATCTTTTGCAATTTCCTCCTCAAACTCATCATCATAAGCTCGTTTCTCGTTGATGCGAGCAATTATAGCTTCATACTTTACATCACCTTCGGACAAATAGTCAATTCTCACATCCTCAAAACCTCCATTTTCTAACTCCCACATGAACCGCACAGGATCAGGTTTGGCATATTTTAATAATCCCTTTGCTTCAACTTTACGATTAAAGTCAAGCTGCAATACGGCCACCATGACGGAACCAGGCTTCATGACTCTGTACAGCTCCTGAATGGCTGACTTCCTGTCAGACCAGAAGTAGTAACAGTTGCAGTGGAACACGCTATGAAATGTGTCCGTGTTGAACGGGAGCTGGTCCACAGACCCGTAGATCAAGTCTACTTTCTTCTTCTTTATTTCACTCTTCAAGTTTCGAGATGCTTTCTTCAGCATCAGTTCTGAATAATCCACTCCATATATTACCCCTGTTCCTTCTGGAAAAATATGAAAAATGACAAATGTGACATATTTTTAATACTGTGCTGACTATTCATAATTCAAAGTTGTTTGTAGCCTTTTAAAAAATAATTGCAAAACTTATTTCAATATGTGATGTAAATGAAAAAGGGTTCCCTCTTTCACTAAAATGTTCCTGAAATTTCTGAGATAGCCTTTCTTTTGTAGGTGATCAAACCCTGATTTTCACTTATGCTAATCAGAAGTGATATTGGTAATGCAAAAATATTTAAATCTTAAGAAATCAAAGATTCCAATCCCATTGGGAAAAACTCCTCTCCTAAAAGCTATGACAAATTGACAAAAACGAGGTCATAAATGTTTTAAACACTAACCTTTCACATAGTTATAAGCCGCTTTGAGCCCTAACCCCGGACCAAATCCTACTTCAAGGACTTTGTGATGTGGCTGAATTTTACAAAGTCTCGCTGCATTTTGTTCAATGACATGGTTAGTTTCAAAACGAAATTTCTGGAATGAAAATATAAACAAATAGAAATTCAATTATAATTCTGCAAATAAACAAGATAAAATTTGTTTTTACCAACATGCTCGTAGAATAGAGTAAGCTCCCTTTCAGTTTTAATCATTCAGAAAATTCACAAGTTACCCTTCTTACTTGGAATATTTAGTAAAATTTATATTTGATGTTACCAAATGTGACTGAGAAAAAGAAAACTCTTGTACATATTGACTGACTACTGTTTAATCCTTAATATTGTAAAATCAGTAACAAATAGAGTCACTTTTATGCCTAAAAATTATCTTCATTTTTTACATAAGAGACAAGTTAAATTGAACTTCTTTATTGCAAAGGTGCTCCATTTTTACCAATCTCAAATAAAATGCTTTGGATATAATTATCCATTTAAAAAGCCTGAAGCATTTTTTTTCATTAAGTCATGAACATGTCACTGATTTTCCAAAAGCAGTCATAGTATACTTATTATTCACAGGAGATTGAAAACAATCAATAGTCAAAAGTAAATAACTTATGTATAGAGATTATATAATTAGTGAGTGTTGAACATCGAAAAAATTTCAACGAGATATTTCAAAATGTTTTGATTTATTGACAAGCGAAAGCGATAACCTTCTGCAGCGCCATCCTACAAGAATTTTGACATTGTCAATGTATGTTTCAGAGTCGATTGTTTAGGTCTTGTACTTTAACTATCGGTATAATAATTCAGGTCGAAACTATACTTTTTTGCAAAACCAGGATGGTAAGGGCTACTCTATTACTTTTCTATTACCGGTATGTCCATCTTAACTCTTTAAGTTATTTCTACTCAAAATAAACATATATTTTGTAAATCACATTCAGCCAGGAAATGAATATCCTCGATCAGGGCCATGACTTGTTACGTCATAGCCGATTGTTATGGACATCATGGACTGCTGCTTAGTGATGTCACTTAAAAATATAATACTTTATTGTGGAATAAAGGATTGGCGGCACCTTTGATCTTTACAGTACATTACTGGAAATTTGAATATTGATTATCTTTTTCCTGTATTATCATTATTATAACTTTTTTTAGCAATAATGTTTACATTCATTTCACACTCCACTTACACATATTAGATTTCCCATGAAACCTTCTGGTTTTCTTAGATTCCTTGCAACAAGGTCACGAATACGTCCCGCCATTTTGCGTCAATCTAAATAATTAAGACATTGCATTGTTGATAAAGGTTGCAAAACTGAACAAGGTTGTATTGGGAGTTGACAACTTTTCTACAACCACTTTCACTTAAAAATGTCGGTGAATTCTGGATGTGGTAAATATTTTAGCAGTGTATGAAATAAGGCTCACCCACCAGCCCGGTACCTGGTTACTTTTGGTTTTGGCTGGTAACTTTTTGAGTTTTTCTATAATTTTACATCTTGAAATGAAAAAATACCACTATTGGCCTGGCTAGTTTTCAGCCTTGATTCATACACTGACCTTAGACTTCTTAAGAAAGCTTCAGACTTATGCATTACATATAACTCTTCAATGGGAGTAAAAAGTGAAGAAAAAAAAGTTCTGCAGAGGTTTAAAAACAAGTCTCTGGTATCACTGCTACTAGTATCATTGCAGGGAGAAACTCTGAGAAAGCCTGCAACACTATTGTGTCTATGCACTGCACTGAAATCTAGTTGCAAGTGTAGCAGGAATGAAAATGCAATATTTCCAAGTCCATGCGGGATTCGAACCCGGGACCTCCGGGTTGAGAGTCCTACGCTCTACCTGTTCGGCCAAAGAGATATCCCTCCAGCCGAAGCCAGTAGAAAGTAGTAGACCTCACCCTGTCACATTCACCCCCTCCACGAAGTTACTCGTCTCGAGTCAAGCATTCGAGAGATATGCCCATGAAGGATGAATGATTTATGAAGGACTTAAAGGTGATGTGACATTAATTTAAGGAATAGTCCCGGCCCGACGTTGGGCGCCAATTGTAGCAGGAATGAAAATGCAATATTTCCAAGTCCATGTGGGATTCGAACCCGGGACCTCCGGGTTGAGAGTCCTACGCTCTACCTGTTCGGCCAAAGAGATATCCCTCCAGCCGAAGCCAGTAGGAAGTAGTAGACCTCACCCTGTCACACAAGCATCGCTTGGACTTAATAGACATTGGGTGTGCTGCTGTGAAATTAAGTGTAGCGTTGCACCAAAACCTTACTGTGTGTAGAACAGTTTCACACTGCAAACAAAGTTGCCGAGGTACCTGTTTCATGAAATCCCTACTACTTGGGCTTCAATGGGTAAAAAAAATGGAATTTAAGTATTCACAGGGTCAGACTTGACTCAGACCAAATACCTTAAATATTTTATCATTTCCCAAGAAATCAAGAAAGACCTTACTACAACTTCTGTAATTTGTAACAACTAGTGGTAGTGCACCAATTCATTAATAAACTCATATCTTGCTCGCCAATATTGGACCGATCAAAACGATATCGCCACTAACTAAAGGCACAAACATATTTTCGAACACCTACATTATCTATAGTCCTATTCCATCTAGATATTCTTATTTTTTCTCAGTAAAACAGTGTAAACTTTGAACGGCCCTTTGACCTGCACATGGATGACGCCATTTTGTCCAACTTTGTCACGTGATCTTGTAAATACATTAACCTACGGAGATATAATACGACCTTAGACTCCCACACAGCCGTTTTGCAATTTTTCAAGTATTTTTGTTCCACGTACATTTGTCCACAATTTAATCATTTTATTATTGATTATACATTATAACATTTCCTACTCTAACATGCAAATAAGAATGTTAATGCATTGTGAATGCATTATGCAGTGAAATGTTAATGTTAATGTTAATGCAATGAAGTTATTATTTATTATAACATTCCCTAATTTAACATGCAAATAAGAATGTTAATGCATTTCTAGTTCACTGAAGGTGGGTCCAATCATCGTGGGTCTTTTCCTTTACTATTTATTTCAATCAAAACTAGAATCTTGTAGACATTTTTCTAATCATTTTTTTCTGAAATATCCTAACATTACGTAAAACATTTGCTTCTGTCTGTGAATTGATTAACCTGGGAATACCAACGTGAATAAATCAAATAAAATAAGAGTTGATTAGATTAACTTTTTGCAAAACTAGAAAAGGATTAATACAATCTTAGTTCAAGGGGTCATTGCTTGTTTCACAGTTAAGCCATTCTTAGCACATCAGGGTTTTGCAAAATATTCACAAATTGGGATTCTCTTTATGTGAAACCATTTTCCATTTACATATTTATAATTTTTACAAGCAAAAGTTAAAACCAATTCAAAATAATTCTTTCCCATGAATGCGCACGCAGTAAATATCCAAAAATTTAAAAACATTGAAAACATCCAAACACCTAACGTGTTACTAAATATTTACAAAACAAGTTTTTCATATGCTGGTGCATTTAAAAAATTCATTTATGAGGTATTTTGTCAATTGATCAATGAGTTGGTTGAGTAATCAAAATTTAAAATTTTCAAAAGTATCGGCACTTGTTATGAATGGACAAATTCCAAGAACAAACAACAAAGGTGACCCAGAACTAAAAATTAGACTCTGCTTATATTGTAGAACATCGAAAATAAAGGCAATGAACAACTTAAAGGGGCAGTAGCACGTTTTTAGGGGGAATATAAGGTGATATTAGGAAAATGAAAATGAATGGTTCCAAATGAAAGACAATGTATTTAAACTAAATGGAGCAGTAATAATTCAAATATATAACGTAAGGTTCAGCCATGCGATTCCTTTTTCTTACAAAAATGAATTAAAGGTGTTCACACAAAAATGGCCGCCAATGGATTTTATGTGAATCCTCATACTTTGTCCTCTGACTATGGGTGATTGGCTTGTGTAATGTGATTGTTGACACTGTCAATATAATACATTAGGCATTTACTTACAATTATAAGGGCAATTTTTAAAATATAAAATTATCAAAAAACGTGCTACTGCCCCTTTAAACAAATCATCTATTATTGTCCAACTCAGTTTTCAGTATAACAGTTCAAGCTCATTACCTTCAGTATTAATGCTGAGGAATATATGGATGATAACTTCTTTGTTCATTGCGCATGCATCATTATTCATGCAGACAATGAACAAATAAGTTGTCATCCATATATTCCTCAGCATTATTGTCATTCCAACTTCTAAAATGCCTCTCAAAGAAGTTACCTTCAGTATTCTTGAAAACAAACTTTGTTCCTCAAACCCTTGTACTTTTATATTCCAGTTCCACGGAGTCTGCGAGCGAACAACGACCCCTCAACTTCATGCACCAGACACGATTTGAACTGTATTCCATTTCACCGAGTCAGCGACCGAACAATTTTTTAACGACCCCTCAACGTTATGCACCGGACAAGAAGGCAGCTCTAATTGCGTGCATTTAATTATGCATTGTTTCATGTTACAAGTTCCAGTTATGCTTATGAAGATGACACAGTTCTATTTCGTAAAGACACAGTTCTTAAGCCCTTTTTACATGCGCACGTTTACTCCTAGGAGTAAATATACTTACAGGGAGTAAACGTGCCATGTAAACAGCCCAAAACAGATTTACTTACAGGAGTATATTTACTCCTAGGAGTTAAATACTCCACCCCTAGAGGTAAAGTAAAAGTATATTTACTTTTACTCCTGTGAGTATCCTGTCATTTTCTATAGTATTAGCATAGTTGAATGATTAGGTTGAGGTAAATGACTTGCATTTATATAGTTTTTAAACACTACTATTGTGTTTTCATCAATAATAACTTGCATTCAAGATTATTCTTTTTAACTTGTCGAGAGCATGTTTCCTAATGGAGGAAATGTGTTGTTTTTTTTTTTGGTGTCATTCTTTAAAACCGAAAACCAGCTGTGTTCACTCCTTTTACACTAGAAGTTGATTGACCAAACAAAATCTATGGTAAAATTGTGTTAAATTCTTCTCTGCCTCAAGATTTGCATTTCACACATTGAGTCTTCTATGAAATATATATTTCTACTGTAAGCAAATCATGATATACTTAAGGGTCCTTAAATTCCAATGGAACGTAAAGTAACTATACTTTTACTCCTAGGAGCAAAAATACTCCTAGGAGTAATTATACTCTCAGGAGTAAAGTGCGCATGTAAAAAGGGCATTAATTTAACGAATACTGCAAGTGATGAAAGCATGAACAGAAGCTATAATATATATAAAAAATATTTACTTGTGGTATTACCAATTAATAATGGCAAACGACATTTTAGAGAGACATTTAGAAGTTGTAGGATGAATGAGGAATGTTTTTATGTATTTTCCAACTTCTTTCGTTTCGGTGTAGATACTAACATCGTTTTCAAGCAAATCATCATCATCACCAGCAGCACTTGCTTGTAAACGGTGTCAGTATCTACACCGAAATGTCGCATTCTTGTCGAACATGTTCAAAAACCAACTCCCTACTTTTTAAGTCCGGCGTGGTTCGTACTTTTGACCGGAAATTCCAGACTTTCCATAAGGTCGTATTGAGCTGTCAATGAGTCGTATGTGGCTCGTATCTGAGTTTTATGGAGCCCTATGGAAATCATATTGAATCGTAGATAAGTCGTTCATAGTTGGATTGAATCGTTGTTGTCGGGTGTGAGTCGGGAATTGTTCTTTCTCTAATTTACATGCCGACTCACTCCCGACTAATGCAAACACATTTACAACTATCCAATAGTGACGACCCGTTCTTGACTTATCACAATTTCGAAAACCGAAGGTGGGAAGGATTTGTCTGTGGTTGTCGGCCTTTGACGTGTCCGAGTCCGGTCGATAATCTAAATCCTTTGCCGATTTTATCGTATGTGAATCGTTTGCGACTCGTAGGTGACATGTATCTGTGTCGTGAGGAGTAGTCATTGTCGTGAATGAGTCACGTCTTTCAGACCGTGAATGAGTCGGAATTGAGTCTTTTAATCAGTGTCGTGGTGGTGCCTTACTGTCGTGAAATACTCGGCAGTGAGTCGTGAACGGGTCGGCCTCAGTCGTATTGAGTCGTATCTGAGTTTTGGATGAGTTGTAAATTCCTCGGGTGTTTAGTCGGGGGTGCCTCCGAGGTATGTCGACAGTGCCTCTTCACTGTGTCGAATGTCAGTCGTGTATGTCGTAGATAACTCCTAAGAGTGTCGTTAGTAACTCGTAGAAATATTAAATTTCATAATTTGACCTACATTTTCCCCCGACTAATGCCAACAAAAGTCGGCAAAAGTCGGGAAGAGTACATTTATAAATGTATGTAAATACAACTCAATCTAATGGTCATTCTTATCCGGTACCAGTATGCTCAAATGAATAGTGTTGTCTGTATCTCATAGAACGATAGAATGAGAAGATAAGAAATGCCAAACATATGCATCTTCCTACGCAAAGCCTAAAACGCCAGTTTCCGAACTGTCAGTTTTATGCCTTGCTGCTGCTACGAAATAATAAAACAATCTTCATACGAGCCGGATCCAACTATCTCCTTCACCCGTGGAATAGGGGCAATAGTTTCGCTGCATACCCATGGTTCCAACCGACAATAAGCAAATAGCAAGACGACCCCAAATGTCTTCCAAATGTACATTGTAGTATAAGATAAGATAAGATAAGATAAGATAAGATAAGATAAACTTTATTATCCCCGCGGGGAAATTTGCTTTACATTCAAAGAGCTTTCAAAGTCACAATTAAATAGATACTAAATATATACAACAAATACATTTTGCTCTACAAGCAGTAATATTAAACATTGTAAACAAATAAGGGTGTTACATTGAACAATACAATTTATGATTACAGTGCGACTGTTAGTTAGACTTACAATTTTGTATGTAAATTTAAAATCTTGATACTGTATGGAACAAATGATTTTGTACTTCTATTAGTTTTGAAATACCAAATTTTGAAACGACGTCCAGAAGGTAAAAATTCATAACATTCATTTAGAAAGTGGGATGGGTCACATTGAATGGCTAGAGCTTTCTTTTGAACTTTTGAATCAAACTGAAAGGAAAGGTGTTCAAGATTGATGCCGATAATTTTGCTGGCTATATTTACGTTTTTGTCGATTTTATTTTTCAGTGATAGGGAAAGATTGCCATACCATGCATGAAAACTGAAAGTCAGAATGCTATTGATGAAAGTTTGATAGAACAATTTTAGAATACATGTATCAACATTAAAAGATCTTAATTTTCGCAGGAAGAAAAGTCTTTGTTGAGCTTTAGCATGGACACGGTGTGTATTAGATTTCCATGAGAGTTTATCATCAATTATGGTTCCCAGGTATTTGTACTCGTCTACTACTTCAACTTCCTGTCCGTCAATAGTAACTGGCTCCAGGTTTTCCTTTTTTCTGCGGAAGTCAATTATCATTTCCTTTGTTTTACTAATGTTCAGGGATAGAAAATTGTCTTTACACCATTGGTTAAATGAATCAATATTTTCTCTATAGTCTAATTCTGATTGATGAATCCCAGTTAAAAAAACATTTATTCTGATAATCTTTTAGGGGATAAACCTAGCTTATGTGTTGAAAGTAAGAGACATGTTCTATTAGTCAAAAGCTGTAGTACCGGTATATTTTATATATTGAAACAAAACGTGCTGATATTAGTTTCAAGATAAGTTTCAATGTAATTTACATAACAAATTAGAATTCAATTATCAGTATGTTCCTTTCTTATAAATTCATTTCGTAAGACAATATCTGCTTTATGATTGTTAAACTGGGAAATTGTACATTCGTGAATACCAGTTGGTTAAATCGGATATTATCTGGTGCAATTTTCTTGTAGTGAACGTAAGAGCAACTGCGTTGAACGCTAGATACAATAAATATTTTTTCTACCAACGAGTACTACAGCCACTGCCTACACACAAACTTCCGGTTGTTGCAACCACTGAAGGCTGTTGATGTGTGAATCATGGAATTTTGTCCAACTAACCAACATAATGATTATGCAGCGCTTTGAATGTCAGCATTGGTGAAAATCATCTCTGGATTTGACAGGTAACATAATTATTTCAATAAATCTGCCCAATCGTGTTTCTTTTAGAAAGCAGAGCGCCATACCGTACGATGAAACCGTTTTGGTTCACTTTCAGCTGTCTAAAATTGAAATGAAAGTTGGACATCTATAGCTAACACTTCTTGTTTAAAATGTGATGGTTAATAATCAAATGTGTAAAAAATGTGAAAGTATCATCAATGTTCTGGGAATGACTTTGCTAATGATAGGCACCACAGGAAACGGTCTTTTCATAGGAGGATCCAGTTCGAAGTACTTAGCAGGTTGGGTATACTCGGACTCTCTATTATCGCGGGCTCTCTATTATCGCGGCACGTGAAAAAATCGTAAATGCGGAAATACCGCGACCCCTATCGGCTGTTGCGATATGCATATGTTGTCAACAAGTTTCGCCGGTTCGGTAAAAAATTATTTCTCACCGAAATGTATCATTAGATCGTAGAAAAAGTCCAATATGGCATTACTACGATATCATGGATCCCTTTGAAAATCGCCGGACCCCTGCCATTGGTTATATCATCATGGAAAAAAATAAACCCCTCTTCAGGTAATCATTCGACCAGCAGAAGGTCGTCTGCATCCATAAGTTTCTAAAAATAGATCCGGAAGTGACGTTTCTCACATTATTTGTGATGTTACGGTACTCTGTTTTATGGCAAAAATTTAAGGTCATTATGACTGATATCAGTATTCTTCCCATTTTTAGGGGCACCTGTTTATTTTTGTTTTGTTTATCTGAACTAAAAATTTCCGACCAATTCCTCTTAAGTTGTATGGGGAATGAATTTATATTGAATTTTATATACTATTTTGAAATATTCACGTCTGTTTCAATTTAAAATTTTTGTTTCCTCAAATGATATATTTTAAAAATCTCCCTTAATTATCCATCATCTTACTGTTTCATTAATTACATGTATTAATATTCATAAATCTTGTTTTTAAAGAATTTAAAAGTAAATTTATATAAAAATATTCATCCTAAATCAATATAAAAAAGAATAATGTCTTAACTGTTATAAAGTTTAATATTTATGAATATTTGTCAATAATTGAGATATTTGTTTTTTTTTTGCTGTAATTAAGTGTAAACATTGGTTTACATTCAAGGAGTATGGATCAGGTATTTGATGGGAACGTTAGAAAATATTTAGCAACACAGAAAGTATGACACATTCTTAAAAGAATTCTGTCTTTTCAAAAATTATAACAATAAAAAAAAAAACTATTTTATTGAATTTGATGTTAAGAAAGTACACAAAATGGAATATTGAAAGTAAAACTATTTAAAAAATCCGGGGGAAAAAATGAAAAATCCAAAGAAAACGAAATTAAAAAGAGAAAACTTCAAAAAATAAAACAACTCCAAACGAAAAGAAAATACATAATAACTTTCATGAGACATTCAAGTCATCATAAGTCAACCATGAGCCATCAGTTTATTATGTGGATCTACTCAGTGATGATTGTACCGACTCTGAAGTTCTTGATGATGTATTGATTGTTTGTTTGATGTTTAGTTCGATAGTAGTGAAGTATTCAGAAAAATTAATCAGTTGGCAAGTGGTTACAATGTGACACGTGTCGATTCTGGACCCTTCTCTCCTTCTTTGTACAGATGTCAGAGTTGTCAGGCAGAGTAAGGAATCCTTTGGTTCCCACTGCAAATAGAGCAACTGAGAAAAACAATTAAAATATGTCAACTACGTATTTAACTATTATTTATTTATCCAATATTGAATTAAACTGTTAAATTCGATCTTTAATCAAATGAAAATATAACAAATATTCGTTTCCGGTAAGCATTAGGCATTTTGCTATGACAGGTCATGTGTCATATGTGCTAAAAATAGAACTGCCGCGATAATAGAGAGTGCCGACTTTTTCCGGTGTAAACATGGCAGGCAAGTTCATAGCTCTCGCGATAAATGAATAATGGTATGGATATAAATTTCATTCAATGATAATTGAAGAAGAAATCCTAGTTGAACATTTAACAACAATAATTTATGCATGCGAGTTTTGATACGATTTTCTAGAAGCGACAAACTTAACTACCGCGATAATAGAGGGCCCCATGATACACCCACTGATCGGGATATTATATCCCGATCGGGATACAATATCCCGTTTGGGATATTTCATTATATCCCAATCGGGATATATTTATTCACTTCTTAAATTATTTCAAAAACTATAAACTTCCGCAAAAAAGTGTCTCATATAAATTTGAAGAGGTAGATTTTGTGCCTATGTTCAGCTTGACAAAATGAACTTTTATAGCAAAATGGAAAATTATAATGTATCAAGAATTTCATACCTTTAAAGAAATTTGACTATTTTGTAAAATTGTCTAATAATTAATGGAAACTAATGTTAAAATAGTGCATTTTCAATAAGGATTAGTAAACTTAATGTACACTTTTACATTAGTTACATTTTGCAACAAACATTTTTTTACATTAGCAAAAAAACTTCAAAGCATCATAATAAATATGTTTCAATGTGAACATTCTTTTCAAGTTTTTCCTCTTTTGCGGAAATACACCGTTTCCATATGAAATCAGAAAACACATGGCTATATCCCGATTGGGATATAATGAAATATCCCAAACGGGATATTGTATCCCGATCGGGATATAATATCCCGATCAGTGGGTGTACCCAACCTGCTTAGTGCACAAACAACATTCAACATTTCACCCAAATATTTCATTGAAATTGCTTACTTCTACAAAAAGAAATTGAAAAAATGGCCCACACCTCTCACTCGTAAGTACGTGAGCCATGGTGTTTGCTCATATTGCTCATATACAATCAATAGCAAAGCTTTTCATAAACATATTTCAAACTAATTCTTTTTGTGACATCAGTTACATATTGCCTGTAACGTGTTCCAAATGCCTTATCTTTCATTCTACATTGATCTTACATAAATATATGAGAGCTAATTAGCGTTAAATTGCATCATGCGAGTTAGCAGCGTCATCACGAGACGGAAAAAAAAGTTATAATATACGTGACCTCTTCTCTCTTTGGTCCAAAAATCAAACAAATTCCACATTGAAGTGACCAATGAGAGAGGCACTCTCTATTGAAGTGCCATGGTTAGAAATATCAATTAATGAAATGTTTTCCCTTTTTGTATAATTTTCTTGTAGGAGTGTTGTGTCAATGGGGTTGTGATTTCAAGTGACCTCTATCAAAAGACATGTTCGGACTCAGCGGCCTAACCAGGGTACAACGCCTTGTCCTAGGGATTGTTGTTCTGCTTATAGTGGACGTAATATGGGTGGCTTCATCAGAACTCACAAAGGTAGGTTTAAGTATTGTGATCTGTGTCATTGTACTGTCTTATTGTACCGTTATGACATATGTTGTTATGATCATCACTGCATTCATTATCATCATCATTCATATCATGAAGAAATGTTTGATTATCACCAATATGACCAGAGAATCTTTGAGGTAGCATCATATTTTCCTGATGATATTAATAAATCCTTTGTTAAATCTTTAATAGAGTGAGGATGTTAAGTAAATTGTCATGAAAACAGTGATATATATATAAATCTAATAATTATATGATCTGAAATCATCACTATTATGATAAGGAACTTGATGATGATATAATGTAAATAACTATTTTCCTTTTATTTTAGTACATTTTCAAGGCATCAAATTTCCAGAAGCCGTTCTTCACAACATATTTCAAAACGGCCATGTTTATAATTTACCTGTCTGGATTCATATTTTGGAGGCCGTGGAGAGAGCAGTGCCGTCGTGGCTTGAAGGTGCGGCCCTCTATATCATAGTTTATTTATGATCAATCATGTTATATTAACCTAGAAGTAGATTAAATAATTCCTACTTTTTTTAAAGAACTGAAATATTAATACTAGCCAAATGACTTAATATAAAAAAAGTAAATCTCATTGCTATTAAAACTACTAGAATGTAAGAAATTGATTATTTGATATTTTGGTTTTTAAGAGTCTTTTTGGTTGTTAAGAGTCTGAAATTGTTTTTTGCACTTCTCAATCCAACTGGTAAAGAGTCAGTCATACTTTAATGCAGTGCAATATTTAGAGATGACGATAAATGAAATGCACTCCCTTTTTTATAAAATTTCAAAATTGTGATTGTAATTTTATTCAAACATTAAGTGATTGACTGCATTGACAAACATTTTTTAACTTAAGGTTTGATGACTTCTTTGTCTATACAGAAATCTGATGAAAGTATTGAAAGCCCTCCAGCTTCTGACAACACAATGCTGGTGAGTCATACAATCCACTCATGGAGAAAAAAATTGATTCTAGTGCTCCAGTTATTGTTCATAATGGTTGTATTGGTTATGCTTGATTGATAACCAAGCTGCTATCAGGCATATGCCGCAGCAAGTGACGAATGATGCGAGGCACTTTATTGGCACCCATGTACGCATGAGGTGTGTGCCAGATACGCTGGTTTGAAAGGACAGCAGACCTGGCATGTGATGGTGGACAACTGTCTTCCTTGTGACATCTCACAACTAATTTTTGTGACAAGAATACTTTTGATAGTAACTTAAATCAAAATGATTGATATGAATAAAAAATCAAACATGAATTATTAAATTCTATGCATTTGACGAAAGTTGATGTTTTATAAATATTTCGAAAAAAGTTTTAAAAAGATTCGTCTGACACGAATAAAATGTTTATTGAAGCTTGTTTGAGGTTCGCTAACTACTTCCCCTGCATATGTCTATACACTCTATTTAACTTGTTGCAGACCCAGTATACATTGAACACATTACAGGCGTTATAAGCCTCTTAAAAAATTAAGCATGGCCATTGAATCTAAGTCTGAGTATTTGTCAACAGACCAAGGAGATGCTAAATGTTAATGTTTACTGATAAAATATAGTTGTGCTTTAATATGCAAATAGGGAGATATTTTTTCACTTTGCTGCCTAGTGTGAAGTGATATTTTGCCCATGATGATGCATTATCACCTGTGTAAATGATCTTATGATTCCAATGAATTGGCAACCCAGAATACCTAGACATGAAGTGATTCAGCAACTGAAAGTGTTAACTTGATCAGGAGACCTCCGCTGGCAAGGTGATGAACTTCAGTTGTCCTACCAAGTGGTTTAGTTTACAGATTGAGAAACTGTTTACGGTATGCATTGGTCAAATGCAGTAAGCACTTTAAGAAGCCGATGTGTGTGTTGTAGGGTGATCCAATCTACGTGCCAGTGAAGAACGAAGACAAGAACAGCGGAACAGAGTCAGATGATGCAAGCAGTGAGTTAATACCAGTGATTGTTAGCCAGCCTTGAGGAGTTTGAAATGTTTATTTGGAAGTTTAAACCTACTGAATGGAGATTGTCTGTTTTTAGTGTAATATCACTTTTACTATTTCTGTGATGGTTGAAGGATCAAGTGGGATACTTCAGCCAACGATTTTATCATTGAGCCCATGCGGTTGAATAGTATAGAGCATGAATATCAACCTTAGTTCAAGAGCTCGTCTCTTGGTGGTGGTAGCATCAATGTCAGGGTTTTCACTTAATTGAGCAATGGTTGCAAAATTGAGGGTGTTTTGCCATGATTTAGTGAGTTGAAATGAATAACTGGTTTGTTCCTATTGTGACTGATGTCGGCAAAGTGTTCTGAAAGTCTGACTTTGAAATTTCTTTTTGGTTCTGTGTCTGTTATGGTTAATGCCAATATTGATGCGCTGTATTACTGGTATATTGCAATACAGGAAAAATATGATGCGTAAGGGTACACGCATTGGAAAATATTCAATATATCAAGGTATAACATGATAATATTCATCCTGGTTTTGTAGGAAATGAAAAGCATTCCTTTATATAGACACTTCCTGATAAAAAAATGTTATATGTCCATCATGATCTCTGTGATTTCCTTTTAGAATACGTAACAGATGAGTGTAATCTGTTACAGGCATAAGTTCCTCAAAGTCTGTGAGGTTCAACAATCTGTCGGAGGTGCGGCAACTGTCGGACACGTACGCAGAGGATCACCTGATGGCACGACTCTCGTACCAGGCCTCAGTACGGGCTGAGGAGGCCAAGATACGCTCACTTAGCAAACTGACAATACGACAGGTCGCCAAGCTTGCACTCATCTTCTGTATTTTGGTAGGTTGGATGTTTTTTTATATAATTGTAGCTTATTGTGATGAATGAGTATATTGCATTTATATTTCGAGACACATTTCCACAAAGTAGTTATCGATAAGCTTAACAAACAGTTTGTCAAAGTTGTATTAAGATACTTCGAACTTTCATTTTTTAATTGTCTATTTCCTTTATGAAATTGATCACAAAAATACACCCATGATTTGCTAGTTCAAGCTGATGTTTGCAGGTTTCACTGCAATGCACAGCCACAGTAGTGTTTCAGCTTTCTCCCTGCAATAATTCAATACACAAAAATAAATACTTACCTTGATTTGATTTGATTTGATTACCTTTTAACTCTTGAACCTATCAACGAGCAAATTTTCAGCTAGGTTTGATACCAAAACTTGTATGAATATGATAATGTCAGTGAATGAAAAAAAACTTGTAGAGTAGCCTTACCAAAAGAATTATTTCTCTGATTGGTCTTTCGATTGAAATTAAAGAAAACTTTAAAACTGTTTAAATGGCATTATAGAAGTTGTAAGGTAATAAATTACAAGTGTATTATGGATATCCAACTTCTTTATTCACACAAAAGTGGCTTTTCGGTATAGATCCTTTTACCAAAACGTCACTATTTGTGAATACAGTAGAACACGGATATAGCGAACACTCGGATATAGCGAACAAATTTTCAAGTCCGTCCCTATATAACATCAGTAAAATTATATGCGTATAGTGAACACCGGATATAGCGAACTAAATTCTTTGGTCCCTTGGAGTTCGTTATATCCAAGTTCTACTGTATAGAAGTTGGATATCCATTAAAAAGCTTGTACTTTAAACCGTTAAAAGTTACCAGCCATGTGACAAAGTTTCAGGCTGTCATATGTACCATATCTTATACACTCATAATGTGGAGCGTTTTCTTCATGTACCTATGGTTCTATTGCAGTGGTTCTTCGCCCAGTTCTCCTACCAGGAGGCGCTGGTTGACACGGAGGCCGGGATCGTTAACGTCTTGTCCTCCACATCGGGGCTCTTCACTCTCGTGTGTGCTGCCGTCTATCCCAGCTCCGGGGCCGACAAGTTCACTCTCTCCAAATTTGTAGCAGTTTTAATAAGGTATTGCCAGGGGATTACCTTTTGAACGTCGGCAACATCACCCAATGGTGAAAGAAGACATTAAACTCCAACCCAACAACAACATTACCTTTAAGTTGAAAAAGTTGGATATGTTGTTCACTGTCATGAGTAAGAAAGGGGTGTATTTTGCTGACTTTTCAACTTGATATGATTAGCACAGTGACAATGTGTCAAGTGACAAATACAATTTTGTAAGTACCTCTGTAAAGGCAATGTTTAAAAATCAATTATTCATTAATATGCAACATCAAAGGACATAATTTAGTTATTTCTGACAAAATCATAAATAAGTAGGGGTTTGCCTTATACACTAGGTACTCTATGCATTGAAATATACAGTAACTGATTTTGAATTGCGATCCCTTTAGTAAGTTGCAATGCTCCCTTCTCTTTATTTCATTGATTCATTTATCAGCATTTTTCAAGGTATATTTGATTTTAATATTCTCTTTAATCAACCTGAAAGAGGAGCATACATGTGCTAAGAAATCACACATGTTATCATTGAAGAAGGTTTTTCCCAGAAGTTTCTTTTCTGTTTCATTCTTGATACAATCAATATCTCCTGCTATGAATGTATGAATTGTATTTTGCAGTATTGGAGGTGTCGTGCTGGTCAGTCTATCGGACCTCAGTCTAGAGGACGGTATCCCTGCAGGTGCTCTCTGGGCGCTCGGTGGCGCCATCTGTTACGCCCTTTATTTGGTGTCACTCCGACGCAGGGTCGACCACGAGGACAAGTTGGATATTCCCATGTTTTTTGGTAAACACATTTTTATAATTCTATAGGGATTGGGAAGACATATTCAATAATGGGCTTTTTCAGGCATATTCAACAATGGGTTATTTTAAGGCATATTCAACAATGGGTTATTTTAAGGCATATTCAACAATTGGCTATTTTCAGGCATATTCAACAATGGGATATTTTCAGGCATATTCAACAATTGGCTATTTTCAGGCAGATTCAACAATGGGCTATTTTCAGGCAGATTCAACAATGGGATATTTTCAGGCATATTCAACAATGGGCTATTTTCAGGCAAATTAATAATTTACAGAATTTCAAATAGGCCATTTCCCTTATATAAATAGTGAATTTCAAAATTTTAGTAGACATTTTTTCATTCAATGTGCAAAATGACCAATGGCCCTGCCTTTCCAAGTCCTTGGTTTTATCTGCTTTATAAAATATGCTACAAAAATATTGTTCATTGACTGTTCTGATGTTGCTACTGAAGATTGTTGAACACTGCTACTATCAAGAATAACTACAATGAATCAAGTCAAATGTCATAAATGCTCTGTATATTCATAATGCAAAGAAAAATGACAAGTATGAGTGAAGCAACTTGTGTGTGGCATGATTTTGATTTCTATAGTCAATGAAGCTCTCATAAAATCTGAACATGTCAGCAACATGCAAAAAGTAATTTCAGAAAAGTTTTAAAATTTCATGTTCAATGTTGCATATTCTTTTAGCTTGTTTACAATCATTGTGATGTATAAATACCTTAATGTTAAATGATGTGGGTTATTTAGTCTTGTTTACAATCATCATGTATAAATAGCCTAATGTTCAATGATGTGGGTTGTTAAGTCTTGTTTACAATCATCATGTATAAATACCTTTATATCTAATGATGTGGGTATTTTGGCTTGTTTACAATCATCATGTATAAATACCCCAATATTCAATATTGAAGGTTTTATATGCTTTTTAACATCATTGCCATTTAAAAATACCTCAATGTTCAATATTGCAGTTTTAGAAGGCTTGTTTTCCATCATCATTACCTGTAAATACCTTCATGCTCAATGTTACAGGTTTTGTAGGCTTGTTTACAATCATCATCATGTGCCCTGGTTTCCTTATCCTGCACTATTCTAAAGGAGAGATATTTGAGTGGCCCGACAAGACACAGTGGTTGTTGATTGCCCTCAATGGTCTCGTTGGAACCGTTTTCTCAGAGTTTCTTTGGCTTTGGTAAGTCTGTTTTCACTCTCTAAGGCATTCTCTGTCACCAAAAACTGAATGTTTCAACTATGTACTCAATATTACAAATCAGATTATTTGTCTAAATAAATGTTCATTAAATTACCAACCCTTCATTTGTTTAAGCAAAATCAAATTACTATAGTTCGTTAATGATATGACATATTGAAAGTTGCTTGACAAAAATGTTAAGAATATATCTTATTTTTGAAATTATTAAAAATGTTCTCTCTATTATCACACAGATGAATTATCAATAATGAATAAAACCGAAATGTCAAACTAGTTCGTTCAGTATTTATGATTGATTTAACAATTGTTACTGAAATTTGCTTAAGTAATTACCATTTAATGGTGTGTACAATCACAACCTTTCATTGAGACAAAAGCTGAGTCTATTTTCCTCTCCTTCTGTATCAACAGGGGATGTTTCCTGACGTCCTCCTTGATCGCGACGCTATCTCTGAGTCTCACCATCCCGCTGACTATAATAGCTGATGAGTTCATGAAGGAGGTAGGGCAGTGTTTTACTTTTATACCCCTGCTATGACATAGTCCGGAGTATTTGCGATCCATGTGTCCATTCATGTTGGTATCTGTGCGTCCGAAATTGAAAACATTTTTGACTCACAAACTTCAAATTTGGTATGGATATGGTGCAGATGCAACTTTTATAGGTTACAATTAAGGGCACCTATTTGATTTTGAAATTTTGGCCCTAAAATGGCCTGTTTCTGACCTTATTCCATTTCCGGAGCATTACTTGAAAACTGTTTGACTCAGAAAGTCCAAATTCAGTATGGATGTGACATATGTAATGCAGATGTGACTTTAAAGGGTTACAATTCCAGGGCATAAATATTTTGAAATGTTGCCCCCATAATGACCAAATATCTGACTTTGTTCCATTTTCGTAGCATAAGTTAAAAAATTTTGACTTTGAAATGCTGGATGGGGGGTTTGCATTATTTCTGAAATTTGAATATGACTTTACTTCATTTGCAGGTTGAGTATACATGGATGTTTTACCTGGGGTCCGTGCCTGTCTTTGTTTCCTTCTTTGCTGTCAGTTTTCTTACACACTATGAAAACTGGGATCCTGTTCTTATTGGCGTCAAAAAACTTATACACTGTTTGTGCAGACGCAGGCTTAAACCAAGGTATGTATCAAGTTGCACATTTCTTATAGCCATTAGGATGTTTAAGTTGACATAAGTGTTATGTCAGGTTTGAGTATAATTAATTTTATTTTTAGCTTATCAGGTCTAAAATATGGTATTCCCATATAGCCATTTAGATGGTGAAGTGGATATTAGTGTTATGTCAGGTTTGAGAATAATTAATTTTATTTTTGCTTACCAAGTCTAAAATGCCTGATTGTCTGCCTGTCAATCATTCCATCCGTTAGTCATCTTATAACATTTGTACTGTTGTTCTCACTAGAAATAACTGATTAGTTGAAATTTCAAGACGAAGAGCTTTAAACTACAGATACAACCCCATTTTAAGCATTGATTGCATAAATTAGCTATCTATAAATCCTAACAATCACTGTTCCAGGATTCGAGAGTTAAGATTGTTTATAAAAACTTTCCAGTCATAAGCATATATTAGTTATGAAGTAGCTTAAAATCCAGACACTGTAAAAGGTATAAATGACCATGACTGTTTCAGGATTCGAGAGTTGGACCGAGAACAGACGGAGAGTTTGATCACAGACTGATGATGAGTCTGCGTGTTCTGTGTTCTGTGTACTGTGTGTGAATCATGTGATACTCTTCAGACATTCAAGGTGTGAGTGCAGACTACACGTATACCCTGTGTGATCATCCATGCAAACTGACTGTTGTCTTCAGTCTTCAGTCAAACTTCCCTTGCAAGGCATTACCTGTACTAATCTCGATCACTGAGTTATTTAAGTCCTGCTGCCTTTTGTTCACTTCTTGTGCCAGCTCTTCGGTGTACTCCACCCAGATTGAAAGTCCAATCAGAATTGTCAATGAAGGCATTGCTATTTAACATGTAGTTCAGACTTACAGTAGCAAGGCTTAAAGGAACAGTTCTATCGGGTTAGTTTTTGTGGAAATAAAATTCAAGAGCACTTCACTGTTTATCCATATATTTGATAATGACATGATTTTTTTACTGTTATTTTCGAATGTGTGAGTTTGGATAACATTGAGTCATTCTAGATGTAACATTTTGACATTTTGCGCCCTCTTGCATTTATAGGCACTGTTAACATATTTTGTTCTATTTGATAAAATCTTCCTTATATTGAGTTAATGCAAAATATATTTTTTATTATATAATGATCCATGGTCATAAAATTATGTGTCGTGCATGAAGTCAAATCTGCATGAAGCAATTTTAGTGTTAGAGAAAATTATAAAGTGTATCTTAACCATGGTTCTTTAGCTTAAGAAATTTTTGATTGATTTATAAAGATTATCATTGGTAATCAAATTGGTAATAATTGTTTTCCTTTTTGTGAGAACAGAACTAACAAGCTAATGTGTCTTTAAATTAGCCAGCGGTTGAGTTTAGTGCAAGTTATTGTGGGGAAGTTGAGCTGTATTCTCTGTATGCCTGCTACAGTCAGTGATTCTCTTGGAGCTGTTCATGTCTTGATAACCTTATCTGCATTATCACAGATTTAAGATTTAATGTCTATACCGTGTGTGATATTTATATCTAAATTTTCTGTTACTTACTTCTCTTATGGTAACTCATGTACATTAACATTGTAAATGATCTAATGAAAGATTGAAGAATCTTGGTGATATTGTTTAAAGATATCTTTAAAAGTATTTTGGATGAAAAAGTGTACATATTTTATCAGTGTTGAATGTTTTGCATTGTATTCCAAAGAACATAATGAAAGGTATAAAATATATGACAACGTGATGTTTAAAACAAATTTGAAACGATCTGATACTCTCTGTGTCAGTGATGAAAATTATCAGGAAACCAAAGAATTTATTGTGTATTTTTGCCTCTAGAACTATAATTATTAAATGAAAGAAATAATAATTGATTAAAATCACAAAGTTCATGTGCACGATATTGATATTTAATATGAATAAGAGTCCTAATGACTTGCTGATTTAATAAAAGTATCAGTTCATCAAATTCAATTAAGATTTAGGTTTTCATATTTCTTGTGTTAAAAGTTTGAAATATTGGAGCATTAATTTGACAACTTGTTTTGGACATGCAATAAATCTACAAACATAAGTCTACAAGATAACACAGAACTACTGTCCCTTTAAGGTGATAAAGATGTAATGTCTATAAGTTCAATGTTTCAAAATTTTCGCTGAATCTACCACTGGCCAAATGTAGGCAATCTGGGAATCTACCTTAACCCTAAAGTGTTAACCTTTGAGCTGCTGATTCAGTTTTATACCCATTTAGGTTGATTATTCCCCTAGTTAAGGACTCCACTTATGGCTGAAATTTTGTCCATAAGCAGGGATTGGGAAAGACATCTTTGACAATGAGCCATTTTCAGGATTTTCAGTAATCTCAGAGTTTCAAATGGGCCATTGCCCATGTCAAAAGTTTATGTGCAAAATGGCCCATGGCCCCTGCCCCTGCCTTTCCCATCCCCTCCATAAGTATTAATAAGATCACTTACCAACTTCATTGTTATGGAGTTGTGACTCAAGGGGATTGTATATTTTGATAAAGTTCATCATCCAAATTGAACAAATGAAAATTGACGATTAAGATTATCTTAATTTAGGCTGAGATTAATTTCAAGCAGTAGTTATGTGAAGATGAGTGTCAATTTATTGTTGGGTGACAAGGAATTCTTTGTTGAATTCAGATAATGAGAAATGTTAGTTGTAAATATAAGAGTGCAAAATATTTCCCTTTGTAAAAAGAGTTTATATTGTTGTCCATGTGAAGTTTAATTAAATTATATACCTTTGTGATTGAAATGAAATGAATGAAGATGTATTTTATGAACTGATGTATGAAATGAACTATGCGTGATCCAGCATTCAGTACAAATGTTGCTTATCTAGTCAAGTCTGTATTGTTCCAAGTGATATGTCATGTTGGTTCAGGATAATAGCTAGAACAAATATTGTAAACATATAAACAATTTTATTTCTCTAGCACAGGTTTTTTCTCCAACATAGCAAAAATAGATATTGTAAAGATTATCAGTCTGATTAAAATCTGCCTGATTCCGAGGAATAACAGTTTTAAAATGTTGACTATGGGAATCAAATCTGTTACTTTGATAGGTATCCTTTCCACCGAGTCAGACGGCAGCCCAGTAAGTCGCATGTCATGTCGTTTACTCAGCTTACTGATCACAAGCTGCCGGCAAAGCCTTTGGTATCAAGCTAGGGGCAAGTAACTCCTGTTAACCATGATTTGAACATGATCACCGCAAAAGGTCTTCTAAGTGAGACGATGTGATTGGTCTGCTAACGACTGGGTTTCGGCTCCGCTTTACTGGTATTAAACACGCGAGGTACAGGGGTGCGGTCAGACCTAGTGTAGAGGATTCAGTGCAGTTAATTTTTTTAATATTGTATTCCTCGGAACTAGGTCAATTTTAATCAGACTGCAAAGATTATAAACCTTTAACTTTCTCTAGCACATGGTTCATCGCTCTCACACAAGTTGCAGGTAGTTATTCTTTCTTAAATAGGCAGATATGAAGTTAAATGCCATATGCATTCCTTATTAGAAATAATCTTTTATTTTTCTTCAGCATTGAACATGTAAACATACAATCTGTCTTTACATCTGAAAAGTGCCTTTCAATGTCTTTATCTTTAACTTCTTCTTTGTTTCATTTTGTTATTGTTTTGACTCATTTACCCCCTAAAATAGGATTATATTAAATTAAATGTTCTTTGAGTAAACAATTTACATCAAGTATACAAGTGAGGCAAATTAAAAAAAATTAACATGTGAAATATTCATACAAGATTCCTCGCATTGATAAACTAATAGTGTAAGATGTTCAAGACACTTAACATAAAACAGGATTTGTTTAGCGATTGTTTATAAAAATGGTATTATTTGGAAGTGATGATTTTTTGTAAATGTAAAGTGAAAGCCAGTCAGTTAGGCATATTTGAAAAAAAGTAAAACATTTCATCTTTTGTTTGGCTTTGGTTTCATTAACAAACAGAATAATAGTGCATATGGAAAATGAAAACATCCATTTCTACTGAGTTTGATATGAATTGGACAATAGATATCTGATTATGTTCATTTTTGTGAAAGACGTTCTTCAGCTAATACAGCTACTCCCACAGACAATATGATGATTATGTAACTACGGTAAGTAAAACTCTCCACATTCTCTGTTATCAAGCTTCTTGGATAGTCTGAGTGTTGACATGATACATCTCCTCATGTTGATTAAAGAAATTTCATTTTTGTACCCTAGCCAGTGTCCGTTTAAGACGGGAAGTGATGATTTAAAGTTCCTTTATTCTCCTTTATCTTTTTTTCTGTATATTTCATTGAAATTTATTTTAGTTTTTGTTGATCAAAAGCTGCATATAATACCAGTATTTATTCCAAGATGTATTACACATGTATCATTCTATTTCTATATTGATATTGCCAAAGTATACTGAAAGTTACCAAGAATTGAGAATCTGTTTAAGAAGAAGTGAGAATATTCTATGAAGAAAGAATTCATCTGTGACTACCTCAGCATTCTGTTTTATGTTTGCAGTAGTTACAAATCAGTAGGTTTTTTCTCTTTATCTTATCTACCATGTATACCAAATCTTGTATATCAAGACTTTAAATGTATTACAAACATGTATTGTATGATGTTAAATTTGTCACCATGTGAAGATTTCATGAATGCCAAGGAACAAATAAGAAAACTTGTTTCATATATATATTCTGGTTTAATTAAACTAAAAACTTTAATTAACCATTGAATGTAGATGTTGATTAACAAAATGAAATAAGGACAATATTTATGGATGAATATGAATGAATAAAGACGTTTTCATCCGTAAATATTGTCCATTTTTGACTTTTAACTTCTAAAATGTCACCAAGAAATGATACCAAGACATGTTACTATTTGTGCAAAACTTTCTCTTATGTTTTACAAATTGATAATAATAGGAAAATATTACTTTTTGTAATCAATTTTCTGGGAATAAAATAAATGTTCATATCACCAGAAAAACTGATATAGACGGCTTAGCATATATGGGGTTCAAATGTTTTATCAAATTATTTAAAACAGAAATTGTTTTAAGAACTGTGCATGGCAAATTTAGTAAGTGATCTGTCAATATGTCTGCAAAAAGGAGCTTTGCCTATTTACATTTCATTAGATTATCTATTGCTATATGAGAAAAAGATTTGATCCTTTTTAGATTTACTGTATTTTTTTTTCTCAGATCATTTGAATGAAGAAAATGATGAATTAAGAAATTGACACTAACTGTTAGAACTTTCAGATTATTCTAACTGATCATCCTTATTGTCAAAAGGACATTTGACAAATATTTGACGAATCTCTTTAAGTGAAAATTAATCAACAGACACCTAACAAAAGAACTCTTATATAGAATAAGCCAATGCAATAAAATTTTATGCAATAAAAAATATAACTAGCCTGGTTAGTAACTATTAAATATGAAAAGATTGTAAACATGTACTTCAATTTTTTTTTCATATTGCAAATAATGATTTTGACATGTTTTCTGTTGATAATTCTTCAATATCTTAAAAATGCTTCATTTTGTAACCAGTGATATTATAGGTAGTCTGTTACAGTGTGCAATAGAGTCTTAACATAGAAAATCAACATCTCGGCTCCTTGGAAAAAAATCTTTGTGTCTATGTGGAGCATAAAATTATGAAATTGTGCAATTTAGTGAAGGTTTTAAACAATCTTTAACTTAAGGATGCAGTAATGCTGTAAACTACTTTAATGTGCTTACGTCATGACAGTGAAATTGACAATTTGAATTTGTCTGTGTATCCTCTATTGATATATTGCCAGTGTAAAGGATACGATGCTGAAACCATGTTTAAAGTGTTTGAAAGTTTGATAAGACTAACTGGGATGATTGCAATTCCTTATATGTTCATTCCTGAAAGTTTGCCATTTGATCAAATTTATTGTGTGTTTATTGTACTATATGTGTCTATATGATTGTAATTAAATGAGGTGAAAAGTGCTTTTCAAGAACTCTGTTTGGCTTACTGAATGTGCTATTTTAACTTACATATTATATGCAAATATTTAGACCAAAATGGTTTATGAGATTTTATCCGTATGTTATTAATTATAGGATTAGAATCCTTTATTATCTTGAGCCTAAAAGTTGATGTTACATTTAAACAAGCAAATTCTGCTTTTGTGCAAGTTTGATTTCAACTTACATTTAATAAATCTACGAATATAATTATTGATATACTTCTCATTAAGATCCAGACCATAATGAATTGTAGTTCATCTGACAAGCTTGTTATTCTACTTTGCAGCAGGGTTTAGGGTTTATTTGAAATGAGGAGGTTTTAAGTTTTACTTTGTCATTGCCATACTCTTGTAACCATGCCCAAATGGAAAATTTGTTACGTATTTCACCCCAGTATTTCACCCCAACCGTTAACTTCAAAATTAATCCGTTTTATCTTAACTATTTCAAGAACTGTTTATTTCTATCAAAACATTCTGAAATTTATTGGTTTGAAAGTTTGACAATGCAATTGCAATTTCAGTAGCAGATTTTGATTTAAAACACAACTTTGATTTGAGTATTGATATCTATTGTAATCAAATTGTCTAATAAAGGAGGAACGTGTTGCAAAAGAGAAATATAGGGTTGTCACTTGACCTGTGCAGATTTCATGGTGTAGATTTTTCATTTGTGTTGTCTAGTTATTCACTTCAAAAATAATTATTCACAAGTTTTTTCAATTGTACATACTTTCTTTGTTAACATGAATAAGTTTTGAAAAAGATTTAAATACAGCTTTTGTATTAATTATAAAAGATTGAATTAATGAACATTTTACATGATAATTATTAAATAATAGGATTAAGTATTTTTACAGAGCCATGTTAGAAAATGATTTTTGTTGCACATTTCATTCTGAGTTGATTTGCCAGGGAGATTGTATTACACCAGTGCTATTGTAGCATGTTAATAGTTTATATTTATCTTAATGTTTTTTTGTGCTTTCCAATAATGATTTTGTGTTCCTATGTTGTTCCATCTTTGTGTAATATATTGTACATAAAATAAGGTATATTCAATGGAATAAATTAAGTTTTACATATATTGGTGTTGTTATTATATTTTCTCTGCCAACTATGGTCATGGCTGCTTTCAGTTTTTAACTCATCTGGCCTGTAAGGCCCGTTGGGCTTATGGCATGTCATAGTGTCGGCGTCAGTCTGTCCGTTGTCTTTCCGTAAACTTTGTGCATTTTCGACTTCTTCTCAAGAAACCTAAGCCCTAGAAAGCTGAAACCTTGTGTACAGATTCCTTGACTAGAGGGTATTATAATTTGTGGGTTTTGTTGCCATGGGACCCATAATTAGGGAATTTTAGAGTAGTAACATTTTTAATAATTGCAAATTTGTATTCTCAATGAAAATTGATCAATGATTATTGACCTCCAAGGTCACAGGATATGAGTTTAGTTCACCCTTATATATCTAAATAAGAAATACATTTTGAGATATCAAAATAATGATATCTGGCATATACACTCGTCAAAGGAGCAAGTTACCTTAATGGTAATGTGAGACTTTGAAATGGTGTCACAAGAATGCAAAGGGAAATTTTGTCACAAAACAATGAAATGATACAATGAAACATCGAGCGGATGTTCCATTTGCATCAGAAAGGTACATTTAAACGATCTTTGAAATTCACACGAACTGCTTTTAAGTTCTACATTAACAGATAGAAACAAACATTTGAAATGTTAAAAACATAATTGACTCACAAACAGTGACTTACAGTTTTACTTATCCAACATAAATTCTGTTACAAGATAAGTGGCGTACTGTAAGAGTCATTTCTTAATAAGTTTTTTTAATACTCAACAAGGCTTATCTTAACAAGTAATGACTCTCTCTTTATTTCTGTTAGTACTTTGGTAGGTCATTTTCTAACGTTAAAAAGTACACTATCACAAAAGCATTGTCTTTCACAAAGCAAATATGACGACAACCATCCATTCTATCATTGTAAAAGCTTTTGTCTTGTAAGTAATGTAATGGTCTTTGTTATTTCAAAATACTTATATCTTTTAACATCGTAGATCGCCGATAGTTCACCAGTACTTTGCTGATTGACCGAATTTGATGTTTTTAACAGTAGCATAGATGGACCTGTTTGTATCTCACCTTTCACGCACATTCTATACACAAAAGCTTATTGATTATATATATGGCGGTCGTGTATAGACATTAAGTCTGTAAGTTTGTGCCGTATTTGCAAAAAAATGTGCACCATTAGTCAAAACAAACAAAATTGTTTTCCGAATAAAGCGCTTTTTGGCTTTTGTCAATTTGTAACTTGCACAGTTCTATATGTTGAGGTTTATGCAAACATTGGCTATACTCATAAAGGACATGTTCCCTGTATTGGGCGTAAAATGTCCTAGCCTGATATGTTTCTCATCCATGAAGCTATGCATTTACTGTTACATAGTATTTACATCACTAAGGTTCCTTTTCAAGTTCATTTGAAAGTACCTATCTCCACATTGGACACTTCTTAATGGCAGAATTTGTACACATCCATTACCAACTCAACAGGAACAAAACAAGAACTTAAACGTTAAGTGAAGGCTACAATCACCGTCTTGGTATAATAGGATTCCTAGGTAAACGGTAATACGTAAACTGTATTGTGAATAAATAAAGTCCTTTGAGGTCGCTGTGGTGCCCCTTTTATATCATTTATAAATAATGAAGAAATATTAATGCTTGTACTGTAAATCAATAATGCTATTTTCTAGAAGTTGATGGTATAAGAAAGACAAGAGAAAACTTATGGATGAACAACAGCTACACTGTCAAATACAGAAGTTGTTCATCCATAGAATTGTCCATTCTCTTGTCTTCAGAGACTAAAATCTGGGAAAAAATTCCAATACTAGAGACGTTGGCTGTTCAATTGTAAAGTGCATTGTTATAACGGGGACTACCGCCATTCTCTGATTTGCTCATAGAGTGAAAATGCAAGTGCTTCCAGCTTGTTCATGAACCTTAACTCAGAAGCCATTATATAGGGTAAGGATAACTTACCATGTATGTAAAATTAATGATTTGTCCTACTTTTCAAGTGTCATTTAGTTTACAATACTGTTAAAGGGGCAGTAGCACGTTTTAGGGGGAAGTTGTAGTCAGGAAAATGAAAATATATGGTTCAAATTGAAAGACAATGTGTGTAAACTAAATGAAGCAGTAATAAATTATATATATAATGTAAAGTTCAGTCATTGAATTCCTTTTTCTTACACAAAATGAATGAAAGATGTTCACACAAAAATGGCCGCCAATGGACTTTATGTGAATCTTTCTAGTTGGTTCTCTGACATGGATGATTGGTTTGTGTAATGAGATTTTTGACACTATCAAAATAATACATTTAGCACTAACCTAAAATTGTTTGTGCCAAATTTCAAATAATTTTAGAAAACAATCGGCACCTTTATATGGGTGGGGTCAAGGACAATTGACCCGACCCATGAAGAATTGGCGATAATTTATTTACTATTAAAGTTACAGGTCTGCTATTTTAGCACACAACACTAAACTGGTGGAGTGTTACAAACCAACAAAGCAAATTCCTCTGAACACGTCACTTTTTATGATATTCAAATTCAAAGAGGTGTAACATTTCTTTTGGCGTTCAGTTTATTATCTGAAGAGTAATTTCTTTTATTGTGAAAATCACAACATTCAACAACTTTTTCACTCTTATTAGGATTCTTTGGTTTATGAGAAAGTAAATACTTACTTCGAAACGTTGTGTCTTTTTTAGATTAAGTTGTTATTAGATATACTTGTTTTCAATACATAAATACACACCATTTTCAAATTCATTAAATATGTAAACAGTCTTTGTCAGTTATTTACGTGGGAGAAAAATGACATGTTTTAGAATAGAACACTTCACACTTCAGGGACGTCAATAACTCCCTAACATCACCAAAATCACTCCTTGTGTAGACCCTCACAACAATGCCTTATTCATTCAGACGTGTGTTAACACTTAATTTGGTTTAGCCCATTCTTGCAGAGACAAAGTTGTAATCGATGTGGTTCACGCCACAGTTTAATGTCATTATCATAACAATGTCATACACTGTACTCGGGAATAATGAAGAACCATTGTATGGTTGAATATAGAATGTCTACCAAGGCAACAGTGATGCACGGTCAAGATTCAGATATAGAGGGCTGTAGATAGAATGCTAGTTGTGGATCGTTACTTCACTGGTAAGTATTGTCTTCTTTACCTGTCAGTCAATGATTTATAGATTTAAATTCTGTTTGTCTGTCTTTTGAGGAGAACATTTTAACGATTCATCTCTTTTTTTTTAAAGGGACAATTATATCTATTCTTTTTCTATTTCTCTGTTTTTTTTAAAAAGAATTATATTTATTCTTTTTCTATTTCTATGTTTTTTTAAGGAGACAATTATATCGATTCATCTTCTTTTTCTCTTCTTTTAAAGAGACAAATCGACGGATTCATTTTCAATTTTTATGTTTTTTTATAAGGAGATATTCTACCGATTCATTTTCTTTTTTGTGTTTGTTTGTTTTAAGTGACAATGATAGATATTTTTCTTCTATTTCTTTGTTTTTTGAAAGGATAATTGTACCAAGCCATCTTCTAAGAGACACATTCTACAGATTCATCTTCGAGTTTATGTTTGTTGTTAAAGGAGACAATCTAAACGATTCATCTCCTTTTTCTGTTTTTTTTTTTTTAAAAAGAGACAATTATATCAATTCATCTTTTATTTCTCTGTCTATTAAAGAGACACCTACAGATTCATTTCTTTTTCTCTGTTATTGAAGAGACAAGTCGACGGATTCATTTCCTATTTTTCTGTTTTTAAGGAGACAGGTATAATGGTTTTCAAATAGGATGTGTACATAACAAAAAGTATTCAAATATCACAACGCATTTACAAATCACAGTGTACGTTAGTGCTGAAAAAAACCTGATAGTTGTTTAATATCTCTTTGGATTTTTCCATAAAAGATATTCAAAATGCCTAACCGAAAACACATGATGATTGAAAACAGATGACTCGACGATGCCAAAACGATTTAATTATTGTTGAACTTTTGTGTCACATATTATCAACAGATCAAGTAGTCTGAGCTCATTCTACCTATAGGTTGCACCACGCTTTAATGTTTGATAACCAAGTATTTATTTCTACTACGAAATATCGAGATATGCAAGAATTTATATGCCATACAAATCTTTTAGGGAAGGTAGACAAAAAGTAAGTAAGACGTTTTTTGATAACAACGTTCTTTGAGACAAAACAATCACTGGAAATTGCCGACGTCTCGTTGATTGCAACTCATTAATTGTTAACGTTGTTGCTAGGTTTTAAAAGGATGCCATTAGAACTTATTAAGGATATATTCTTTGGAACAAAGCCATATTAAAAGGAGGTTTACGAATATGGTACAACCATTTAAACCATGACTGTTTACCACTCGCTTATTTATATCATGTTTATTTTCAAATAGGATCTGTTTATATGATGTTTTTAGTAAAAAATATCAAAATTCAAATATCACAAGTTATTTTGTTATTAACAAATCACATTGTACGCTTGTGTCGCTTTTGATAATCAGAATATATGTTAGATAGCCTGTTCAATATGTATTTTGATTTTCTATTTTGTTCTTACCATAATTGGAGATGAAATGATTTAATTAAACAATCCTAAACTCTATATACAAACGACTAAATTTCTTTAAACATTTAAATCTTTATATTTCTTGACAAACGTGTTATTACAATATACCAAACCTATCTTTGCAAATGGTTTAAGTATCGTATTTTCCTTGAAATTGGTTTTTTTTTTCATATTGCATGATGTATTTAATATTTTGATAATACTCAGAGGGGTTGGTTGGTATTTTGAATAAAAATATTAAAATATTTGTTCACAATTGTGTCACATATTTACTAAAAGTACGGTTTTACACAAGTAGTCTAAACTCGTTTTCACGATAGGTTACGCTTTAATTCCAATTATAACCAAGCATTTTCGTTACGCTGTTGGCCTATGGTAGACAAACGGAAAGTTTAAGTCGTCATTATAACGTCCTTTGACACAAAGCATTCACTGGAAATGGCTAAAGTCTTGCTGATTGCAACTCATTAATTTTTCAACGTTGTCAGTAGATTTTAAAAGTTTGCAATTAGAACATATACTTTGGAACAAAGCATTGTGAAATTAAAAGGGAGGCATAAGAACAGGGTGCTAAGACCACTTGGGCGATTTTCCCGTTTACCATTCAAGCGTTTATAACATTTGTATTAACAAAGCTAAAGTGCGTATTGATCTGGGATGTTAGTATTTGTAGGGAACACGTATATCAACAGTCATATCTACCGTACCAGGGTAGCTTCTTCGAGTTAAAAGGTATCCACTAATGACTAATGGTAGTAATTGAACGTCGCTGAGTCAAAAGGAAGGTATCAAATGTGGGCGTGTTTATACCATTTAGAGCTGTTGAGTATAACCCTTCTCTTTACTTACATCGTTTGCTTGAAATAGAATTAACATCATATTTGCGAGTGTTGTCAAACAAGAATTTGATTAACGCAGTCATTTATATAATTTTTCCAACAGACTATGAAGCATGCACGAGTTGAGAGACTTTAAGGTGAGAGTATAAACATGCTGCTTGACGCACTGCTAGGGTCGCTCTTGATTGCGACTCTCTCCTCTTCTACGGCATACTCCGACTACACCTGTTCGCCATTGGATTCCTTCTCCCATGTGACCAAGAACACGTCTCTTGATGGCTCTCAATTCTATAACATCTCAAGCAGTGGACTTTTGGCGTGTGTGAAGGAATGTCAGTTTTTCAAAAGATGCCACTCTTTTAACTTTGATACCAATTCTGGATTGTGTGTTTTAAACGAACGAACTGCAAATGGTTCAGAACAGTCGGATCTTCTAAGCGTCCAAAACGTGGTTCATAGTAACATTGGAGACTGGTCAGTAAGACTGGCGGGGGCTTGTGCAAACCACCCCTGTTTGAACACGTCTGTTTGCAGATCATCAAGTACTGAGGATACTTTCTATTGTGAGACGGTATACTGTGCGAACCCGCCCTCTGTTTTAAAAGGGAGGATGGTAAGTACATGTTTATACAATATGCTATTACGTCATATTTAATTTTGAGGTGATTTTCCTTGTCATAAGTGAATTCATGTACAAAAGCGCTTAAAGATCATGACTTGAAAATATTGCTAGTCTTGGAAGTATATGTTATATTTTTTATTTTACAGCAAAGATAATATATAATATGCATTAAACAAAAACTTATTTTTTTTTACATTAGAGAATAGTCCGTGTTGGGTACCGTCCATGTAATAGTCAATGAATCAACAATGGGATGAACGAAACACTAACGAATGCCTTTCCATGATTTTCATCATTCAAAGATAAGATATTGTCCGAAATCCAAATTACTATTTGCATTAAAAATTAATAGAGTTATGAATTCATCTGTTCAAAGGTATACTAACAGCTCATGAGAATAGCACACGCCTGAGTGTGTGTTTAAGAAAAAGAGTAGCATGAACCATCAGGTTTTGCAAGTATAGTTTTGTATAGAATTATTTGAGTTAAACAAGAAACCTATGGCCTTTGGTCGATGGTCTATGGTCGATGGTCTATGGTCAGGTAGCTTCACGTTAAATGAAAATAACATGATGGATAGGACTTTTTTAGTTTGTCGATTTTAACCCATAAAGTTTTTTTAAACTCCAAAATAATCAACACCTACTTTCTAAAGAAAGATTAAAACGTCAGTTGCCACCATGTTCTTCCTAGTCCAATGTAGTTTTGTAAAGGCCTTTCTGATTGGACTATGACTTTCCCTTATACTAAGCTAGAGAGAAAGCACAGAATGTCGAGACAGCAAGTCCTTAATAAGTTAGTTTGGAAACTGACGAAAGATCGAACAACCCGTACAGAGGATTATTTCGGGTTGATAAATATAGTCAAATCAAGATGTCATTTGTTGACTTAAAGTTACTGGAAACAAATAAACATGATTAGAGGAAAGTTTTGAAATGATAGAGAAATCTTCGCAGTTTTGCACCAAGATCAAGTCTTGATCCATATACATCAACGTTTATCTCATCCTGGACCAAATTGATACATTCATAATAGAAGACTTGATAACTTTTATACTCCCTTTTTATCGCAAAAACTTTTCCAGCGTTAACGTTAATAGACTAAATTAAGAAGAAAACAAAAAAAACGTTTTCCACCATCTGACCTAGGATAATCATAAATGCATAAAATATTTTTTTCATGATAAGAAATTCAATTTCTTCAATTGACCATCTTCAATTGTATTTGTTATGTTTCTCTTTGTCTGATACAGCTTGGAGATCCCAAGACGTTCTGGGAAATAAACGAGACGATAAGCTACGAATGTGAAGTTGGCTTCGGACCTGTAGGACAGCGAGTGTGCTCGTCAATTGGTTCCTGGAGCTATTTCGACTGTCTCAGACTCGCTTCCTGCAAAAACATCAAAAACTGCAACCGTAACTATGGAGACGGCGAGTATTGGGTGCAACCAAATGAAGCTAACGGGACTTACATCAAGGTCTACTGTCATGGCATGAATACGACATCACCTGGAACCTTTATGACCCTGGAGGGCGAGAACTACTCATTCTTTCTTGACCACGATAATCAGAAATGCCTACCGCACTGGTCAGCAACACATCATGGGACTACCACCTTTAGAAAGGTCAGGTTTAATGTCTGGGACTTTGGAATCCAACATGGCGACCACAGCTTTGCCGAAACTGATGGGATGTTAACAAGCTTGGGCAGGACCGGAGATTGTCGAGCAAGACTGACGTGTAATGCTACCGAAACCGGTTCGTTTAGGATTGACACAACCGGAACTGGTGTTAAAATGCCGACAAATCTTGAATGGACAAATAATACAAATGTGACCAGATTGAACAACGGTTTGATAATAATTGGCGAGTGTTTTGCAGCTTGTACCAAATGTAAACCGACGGCACCTTATTTTAATGGAGCTATGTTTCATGTGGAAATAGATCAAGATTTTACACCAAACTACGCTGAAGGAACCTTTCCCGAATGTATACCATGAAAGCCTTTAACTCCATAATAAACATAACTGAATTATATATTATGTGTTTACAGTCAACACTTGCTAATAAATAAAAAGAAGGAAAATATATTGTATTTCTTTCTTAACAAAAATGCGTGACGAAATGATGACAAGCCCGTGATAAAGTCTCTCCTTGGAAATAAAATTAAGTTGAACGATGCCGGTTATTTATACGTCATTTATACGGCAAACATTTGCTCATATGCAAATTTACTCATATGAGTACATCTACTTACGTGAGCAACTGCAAATTTGCAATGGTTTTTTAAGAACCCTCAGTATATCCGTAGCAATGACACATAATCTTCCATTTTATCAATAGCCAGGGCTTTGATAAGACTGAGAAGACTTCGAAGATTCATGAAATTCTCGTATTACTTTAGGTTGGTTGTTTTGCACTTCAAACACCAGAGAACTCATAGTGCCTTTATAAGATAGATCTGCTTAGGGTAGCATAAAATGTTTTTTACTTACCTGTGGCAAATAAATGTGCACCTACCCTCTACTAAACTCACGAGCAAAAGAAAGTATAACACTCAGTTGTATTTATCATATGTAAAATTTTCAAAGTCAGATATCTCGAGTTTTTGACGTCGTTTTCCAAAAATGACTTGTTTGGAAAATTAGTCCAAAACATTAAATAAATAAAAGAATACCTCTACGCGGTTTTTTAAATTAAATTTTTTTTTTTAAAAATTCAATATTAAAATTTCCCTAAATTTATTTTGACAATACACAACTTTTCATCGACATATAACACATACTCTGTGTGAAAATCAATAAATGTTCATCGTCATGCACACATTTACAACATTTTGAACATGGTAGGGGTCATGTTGGTGTAAATTTCATTTCTTACCCTAGTCTACTTTAAATGATGACATTTAAGTGAAAATATAAAACAGTCACCAATAAAGCCATTCAAACTACAGCCGAAAGGTGTTATTGTCTGCTTCCATAATCAAATGCATCTTATTTCTTTAAAATATTGAATTAATGGAAAACAAGTGAGTGTTATACTTTCTTTTGCTCGTTAGTTTATGTTCATAGTTGCTCCTGGTATATCAATATGAGTACGCCTCACATGAGTAGATGCGTCTATACGTCCACAAATACACACGTAAGTAAAATTTGCGTATATGTAAAAACAAAAAGCACGTATGTAAATGTTGCCGTATAAATGGGGTACTAGATTGGCTATTGCCATGTTTTAAAAAACATATTCAAATGACGTTGTTTTGGTTTTCTGGCCAGGACAAGAGCAGAAGCGATATTTTCGATTAATGAGTCTACAAAATGGAAGCAATTCGAAATTATTATTCGAATTATATTTTTATGAACACATCTTATTCATGACGAAAAGAATGAGGAACAAGTTCTCCAACTTAGAAAACCTTCTCCTTGTTGGTGTTTGAAGCAATCAACTCATAATGACTCTGTGAAAATCAGAACATGTTTTCACAGTTCGGATTTATGGAGTAATATTTTGTCTTTTCTTGTCCTTGCGTCATGTCGAAATATTAAAATATGGTCTACTCATGAGAAGTCTGCCTATATGAAATAAGAATTAACTGATAGCGTTTATATGTGTGTGATCATATTTCTTAGGTTAGTGCTTGCATAATGTTGAATTACTTAGATACAAAATTCGTTATCTTGTATAGCGCCATTGAGCATCTTATAAATTAATGTTGGATATTGGCGCTCTGTAAATTAATCATAACTGTTATTATCATCTGGAGTCTTTGAACTTTGCCGAAAGATAAATCACCACAAGAAAGGATAAATTGATTCGACAATGATATTGATAGTCAGTCTCGAGTTCTTAGATGTAGAATATAACAAACGAGTGTGAAGGAAACAGTCGATATTTCACATGATGAAAAGGAAAGCTGGTATCACAGAAACAGCACGTTTGGAAACCCAATTTGAGAAAGATTTCAATTGTTAGATATTAATCTTACTGAGATTTGTATCTTTCATCTATATTCAAAAGATTCCTTTATACTGACAGACAATGCTAACAAGAGGCCATTCAAGTGTAAAGTTATTCGTGCAATAATTGCATGATATAGTACATTTAGGTTGTCACTAAAATAGATGTAACATTGTGTTTTGCATATTGTTTGAGAGAAAGCAAATGGTATTTTTATAGTATTGTTATTCGTGAATGATTTTTAGCTGATCTGGGCTCTAATAAGGACCAAGGGGCCACATCCTTTAAACCTATTTACATATATTTCTCCAGAAGAATAAGGCCTTGAAAACTGAAACTTTGTGTACATAATCCTTGACAAGTGAGCATTATAATTTTTAGCTTTGGTGAGTAAGTGGCCAATTAAGGCCTACTGCGGCCACCCCGTTAAACCTATTCCATCTTCTTCTCCAGAAGCAGAAGACCTAGAAAGATGAAACATTGTGTACAGACTCCTTGAATAATGAGGATTATCATTTATAGCTTTGGTGGTCCTGTGACCACAGGGGCGACGCCATTAAGACCTATTTTCATCTTCTTCTCGAAAAGAATTAGGTTTAGAAAGGTGAAAGCTTATGTACAGACTCCTTGACTAATTAGGATTAAAATTTACAGTTTTGGTGACCCTATTGCCCCTTTAAAAGGGCTAGGTGAACCTTAATATCCTTTACCCGAAATTATCAATTCCAGAGTTGGTAGCCTTTTCCTCAATTTAGGGTTGATCACGTTCTGAAATGCACATTTGATGAACCTGTGGCCCTACTAAGGGGGAACCACATTAATAATAATAATAAGGCTATTTATATAGCGCTGGATTCCACATCACAGGAGGGAACTGCTCAAAGCGCTGACAAAAGTATGAGAAATGCGCAGAAATCGACAGGTTAAAAAATAAAACTATTTACAGTCATTCAATATCATGGAATACTAGAGATATCGTTTGAAGAGATGGGGTTTTAGTCTGGTCTTGAAGGCTTGCAAACTGGGTTTGACCACATTGACCACAGTCTGAAGCAAAATTGACTATGGAGCCTGATGAGCTACAGAGCCAATGGTTCTATCCCCATTGGTTCTATATATTTGAACTTACTCGTTTTAAAACCTAATAAAAACAACTTGGAGAACCAAGAAACAACATAGATGAAAATATTAAAAAAATTTCGCAGGTGATTTCAAAAATTGTTTGAGACAAAGCAAAAAATATCTCAATTACCGACGTTTTCATTGAAACGGGAATACGTCTAAAGAACGCGGCGCAGCCGAAGTCAGGATGTTTCTGCCCGAAGTTGTTTGAAGCCGGTTTGGTGAGTTCCGAAGTCAAATGACATCCTTTGAGAGTTATGACATTACCTCAGCACATGCATTTTATATACACAGACAAACATCTCAATAGAATTAGATAGGAAACATTATCCCGCGTTGTGGAACAAACGTAAAATGCTGATTCAACATTATTTCCAGAAGAAAGTGAATTTTATAAAGATAAACGTTACAAAGAATGACTCAACAAATACACAAATGTCCACAAATGCTGTCTAAAACACCACGTGACCGGAAGTCTCACATGTGCAAGACCTCGTAACTATGCATACACATAACACAGACAGGCATGTACTAAACATGTATTAATGTAAACAAAGGAAATGAAATACATAATGGTATAAATATGATATGTTTGGCATTTCTTTAATAACTTAAAGAGACACAGAGTATGTTGATAGGAAAACATAACAGTTGAAATATATCACGATATGACCAGTGATTGGCAATGGCAATGATTCGTGCTCTTCAAGAGACAGGTTTTGATGTAAAGGCTAGCCTGTGATTGGATGAAATTAGTAAGAATCACGTGAAAAGAATGGAGACAAACACCATAACTAACGTAGCATATAATGAATTTAGAAGAACTGTTTTCAATGACAATGAAGAATATGAACTATTCACACGAAAACTCTGACCTTCTTGTACTGAGCAGAGATTAGCAATTATTTTTTGTTAATATTCTTAATGTCATTTAAAATACAATATGAACTATTCACATGAAATATTTGGCCTTATTGTACGAAGCAGAGATTAGCAATTATTTGTTTGTTATTTATTTGAATGTCATATAAAATCAATTTGATACAGGATTACAAAGGGTTCCTTTGTTAAAATAGATTAGACGTATTTGAAGTTATTGCAGTGAGTACTTATAAAACTGGTGCAGAAAGAGTCCTTCAGTGTAGAACCCAGTCTCAACAAAGATAAAAGGAAAACGAGTGTAGGAGTTTTATTAAGATGAATAAAGTACAAAGGCGTGCAAGACCGAAGAACACAGAGGTCAATATTAGATACCAGATACTCGTTCATAATAAACAAAAACGTTATTGAAAGTATTCTCATAGTAAGCAGGAGAACAGTTGCCAGTTTTGGATGGTTCTTTTTTGTTTTTAATGGACACAGAGTATGTTTCTTAAATTTGTATTTGGTTTTGAAAAGCTACAAAATATCTAATATGCTGATTGAAGTTCATATCTTATCACTGGACTCGCAAATATATCCATTTATGCTTAATATCTCTAAAATGCTTGATTTTATGGAACAATCAAGAAAACATCTCAAATACGTTTAATATTCGAAATTATGCATCCAGTTAATCTACCTATTAGTTACAATACCTAATAAACATTATCGAATAGAATATATTCCTGTCAGCTTATGACAAGGTTTCAAAATTACGTTTGGTGAATTTGCGCGCGCCACTCGAGCCACATTGTCCGGTTTTCGATCAAAATCCCGACTTTGAATGGCCGTATTTTCGCTCTGATTGACATTTAACTTGTTATTTTCAATAACAGTTAGTCGTTCCCGATGTAATAACATCGATTTCAAAATTTGACATATGTGATCCTATCAACATACTCTGTGTCTCTTTAATATCTGGGATGTGTCCATACATTGTTTGCATATGATATTGACTCCGGTACGTCCCGGGGCTAATGGCAGTGTAGATGTACAGTGCAATCTAGGAATGATCACAATCTGCAGATTGTGATATACCCCAGATGGTTCGTCTCCAATATTCCAAAACCAATCGTAGAATATTGCTTCTTATGAAATCGCTTGTTTGTTAAGCTCCCATGGAGCTTATAGTATTGTGCTGGTCGATACATGCACTTTGGTAGATTGCATCTCAAACACTTTCTGAATATGTTTTTTAATTCTATATAAGGTCATCGAGTACCACAGAGCTTATTTAAAATTTTGTATTTTTCTGCTCTAATCTAGTATTTATCGTTGCAAGTGCTCAAGTTAGCTGAGCCCAATTGCATATCCGGTCTTTCAATGAAATGAAGTCCGCGATTCTAAATCTACTTATATTAACATTCTGAAATATACAATTATTCATGAACAGACAGTTGTATGAGATACGCCATATTCACTATTGCTTTCGCACGTGTTCGCCATCTTAGTTTAATGACACATTCCTTGTTGTTTAACGCAATCTCCCTTACATCGTAAACAACAGGCAATAGAAAGAGCACACTTCAGTTGAATTTATCACATTAAGATTTTCAATTGCAAATATTTCGAGTTTTTGATATCGTACTTACAAACTGACAGGAACAAGAGTTTAGTCATCGTTCAATAACTTAAAGTTATTAAGCGAAATGTCTAAATAAAATGTTCCAAAATTGATTTTGTTCATCACAAATTGACAACATTTTAATCATGATAGGGGTCATGACATGATAGTGTAAATTCTATTTCTTATCCCTGTCGCCATTAGTCAAAGATATTTTAACAAAACATTAACCAGACAACAATTAGATTGAATTCAATTTCATAGCATAGCAACGATTTAAATTTGTACTTTAATCTTTCGCATTTACTCAGTTGTGCTGACTCATATAATGCATGTGCACGATTTCCACGAACCGACATTCAGACACTATTGACGTATTTGGGAATCTCGAATGACGTTGCTTACTTACAGTATAGATCTCGGACATTACCGACAATATCCAAATGCTCTAAAGGGAGCTCACTCTATTCAATAGCGTCTAGACGCTCTCATTTAAAACGGTTGTCAGTGTTTAGAATATGTTTTGCATATATTCTCAAATTTAGCGTCGGTGTAAATTTGAGGTAAGTGTATTGCGTCTTTCGACATATATTTGTATGATATATTATCCAGTTCAACTTTTTCGAGACCGTTTTTGTCTTACACTATGTTGTGCCGAGATGAATACTTTGAACGTGAAATTCGGCCTTCGTTTGATTTGCAGAAATAACTACGAAGTATATTGGTTGGTTCCGTGAGTGGTGAAACGTATATCATCCAAGTATATGTTGACACAAAGGTTTAATCGATTGCTTGTCACGTTAGCGTACCAGTTTTTTGTGTGTGGGTTTTTTATTCCACATTTGTGTGTGTGCACATATATATACATATATTAATACACATAGTTCATTAAAAGTAACATATTGGATGGTGGATAAAGGGTACAATTGGTCTTGAGCTTCGTCTTTTTAAATCAGCGTAACAGTTGACAAAAAGGCGATGGGGGTAGGTACAAGCGTCCTGCCTTCTTTATACTATGAAACTATGGCGTTGAATTCAAAGAGTCGTTCATTTATTTTTTGGAAGCTGGAATGGTTTAGGATTTTTAATGACCCAGGTGTCTATGGAAAATACCCAATTAATGTTTCCGCTCTTACCACATCCTGCTACGTCAGCGTATATGTCTCTGCTAATGCTACAACCTATCCCCTGATATCCTCCTATAGTCTTCTGTCGTATCGCTATATATAGCAAGCCAATCAAATGATGCCCTTTCAGCGATAGCGACAAACTAGTTTCTTGGCTTCGTTCGGCGTGCTCACCTCGTGATTCAAATCAACCAATAGGAGTGCTATTAGATTATAAATCTGATTCTCATTGCAGTCTCCGACTAAGCTCCAAATCGCGCGCTCTAAGATTTCCACGTGCGACAACAGTGTATGGAGTTCGAAATAGTTTGACTGAAAACAGACAGGCTATAAATAGCGTTGAGCAACCACCCGTCAGCGATACGACAGAAGACTATAGGAGGATATCAGGGGATAGGTTGTAGCATTAGCGGAGACATATACGCTGATGTAGCAGGATGCTCTTACCATTAAATCATTATTTACTCATAAATAGCCAAAATGGATCTAAGTATTATTGTAATGTTGTATAATATTCAACATAACATAGGACATCGGCCAAAAAGCAATGGAAAACCAATGTCAATATTTTTAAAAATCAAGAATGGAGAAACATAAATGCAATTCCGTTTCGATCTACTAATAGTGTACACTTACGTTTCCTTCAATAAAGAATTATCAATCAAATGTTGGCTGTTGGTAAATATTTATATTAGATAGGATATAAAGATTCTCCCTTATATATACACTTCAATAGGTCCACTGCTGATATTTCTCATACATTATTAAATTATAAACACGCTGACTCTCTCTGGAGTGAGCATGAAGACTAGATAAATATTTAGGCGCAATTAAATATAAAATTCACTAAACAAAACGATCTCCACGGTTTCCCTTCAAACAGGAATGACCCATTAAATGCAAAATGTCTGGTCATAAAAGATTCCATTTTCAAATGCTCTTTCAAAAATGACTTTATCTGTTGTGTTTATCCAGAGAGTTATTAAATCAATACAACATAACGAAAAGTATAGCCTATTCAAATGTGACTTTTGTAACATTTGTAAAATGCTGGTCATAACTTCTTTCAATGACGATTGCTAATCAACTGTACTGTCCATTACGTATTGTCAATGAAATAGAGTTATACTTGTTGACTTTTCCATGATGTGCTGTAATACCGAAAATGTGGAATAAAATAAACCTCCAAAGCAAATGAATTATCGCGCAATTAGATGAAGTAAACAGAGCAACGTATAATCAAGTTTTACGCCCTCTTATTTTCACTGTAAATTTAAGAATAGTGTATTTTGCATATTTATGGTAGCATATGTATAAAATTTAATTTGAACTATTCCGATATTTAAATAGCCACTCCGTGAGTTGTTTGGTCTTCACTGTAACCTTTCAGAAACGTGTATTTTGCATATATATGGTACATGTAGCATATGTATTAAATATCATTTTAACTATTCCGATATTTAAATAGCCACTCCGTGAGTTGTTTGGTTTTCACTGTAACCTTTCAGAAACGTCTATTTTGCATATATATGGTAGCATATGTATTAAATTTTATTTTAACTATTCCGATATTTAAATAGCCACTCCGTGAGTTGTTTGGTTTCACTTTTGACAAACTTTATAAATAGTGTCACTTGATCGAGAAGTATCGACTGTTGCAAGAAAGTATCATTTTACAGAAAATCGACGTTGTATAGTGACAATAGGGAGGTTTAGTGTCGTGATTGTGATCGAAAACCGGACAATGACACATTTTTGACGCGATCAGTAAAACGTATTTTATGAAACTTATCGAAAGCAATCAGAATGACAGCTACGGTTTGATACTGTTTTTTTATATAGATTCTTTAACTAGTATAAATGAAAATTGAACCTGTGAATTTGTTTGTCATTTATGAAATTTTAAAGATTTTAAATTAAAAACAGGTATATATCTGAGAATGAGTGCGATTTTTGGGGTTTTAATTGTGCCATTTACGTTCGCATAAAAGCAAAATTATTTATGAAGAAAATCGCCCAGTGGCTCTTTGGTTTAAACATATTTTATTGACAAAAAGTCAAATGGATCGGTCAAAAGTGAAAACCCTCTCTGGGCCCTCTCCAATACAAAACTGATTAATATACATATGTTATAAAGATTTACAATTTTTCATATATTAACACAGGTTTTACAATTAAGATTTGCGCAATTATGTACAGTGGCTCTTTAAAAGACATGTTTCAGAAGAAATAACTGTGAACCAATACAATGGAGAAGTATAGCATATCAGTTTTCCACATAAACACACAGCATCGATTGTCAGGAACTAAAGGGTTTTACGTGTCTCGGGTGATAATCGATGAAGCATTAAATGTGAATTTACCATCTCTGCACATGCCTTCAAAAAGTGAAAATCTGTGATGAAGATATTGCTTTGAATCTGTTAATATTTCAGAGTAAAAACCAATATCAATTTTCTTATTCGTGTATTTCAGTTCATACCGTTTAATATTGATGAAAGATGATCTTTGTGTTTGGGAGCGATTCAAATATAGTGATGATTTTTTGCCGTGAGTTTGCTGCTCCAAAAGTTTTCAATCTTTGTTCATGCCTATCCATTTCTAATCTTTTGAGACATATTTCATTTATTTTTTATTATTTTGGGGTATATACATGATTTTGCACACACACATTAACTATTAAAACGTTTGGAATCATTCTGGAATTGGGATAGACATTTTTGACAATCGGCTATTTTCAAACTTTGAAGCAAAACTTCTGAATTTTAAATGGGCCTTTTCATTTTTCAATTGCGCCCCGTTTAATATTTAATCAAGCGGAATTGTAGTCTTTAGCGTTAAAGAGATTAGATATATATCGATGAATATTTTCTAAGAATCCCCTGCTCCGAATGATTCAAACTTTATTCATGCATCTCGTAACTTTACAGTTGGGATACATCCATTATTTGGTGACAAATATAACAATTCAAACGCTTGGGATTACTCAGGGATTGAGAAAGACATCTGATACAATTTTCTGAATTCTAAATGGTCGATTGCTTTATATCAATTGTCAACTTCAATTTTCTAGTGAACAATTTTTTATCCAATGTACAAAATGGTCCCTTGCCTTCGCCTTTCCAAAACTATGTTCACTAAACAGAAATACTCATCTAAGATGATCATCGAATTATCCTTTCCAGAGTTTTAAGCATTGCACGTGCTCCTTGCACCCATATCTATGTTCTCCGCGTGCGCTTCATGCATTATCATTAAAGATAATTATTCATATTTTTTAGATCAAAAGATAATCGGATTATATTCTCTATTTGTCAACATGGATATATCAAATTCACAGTTAACCATCGGCCATAGTAGATGTTATATTGTGAAACATACTGCAGTATTATTTTCAAGGGTACGCTGTATAACCACAATGCATTCCAAATTAAGATAGCTAAAGTAAAAGCATCGTATACTAACCTCTGCATATATACGAGTACTATTCGAGCTTCTGACGGCAGCGATTTCAGATAAATCTATCTTGCGCGTCAAGCTTGCCTGTTGTCGCTGAATTCTAGCATCGGTTTTCAGTGAATGTATTCTTTCATAAAGGTTAATATTGGAAAAAGTGCTTCATTGAATAAATTAGATTTCTATTAAAGCAAAGAGAAATGACTGCATTTTTTTTGAAATATTCATTTGTAACTGAGTCGTTGACAGCATACCTCATTTCTGATTACATACGAGTTTCTTCATTTTAAGTACGAGAAGTGCTTGTTTTCAAACAGAGGTTAGTATATGACCTATAACTTGAGCTTCATTTAAGGAGAGGAAATTTAACCATCTGAATAATCAAAAGGATTTTTTTCAGAACGTTGTCTTGTGTAAGTACTGTAAATTAGAGTAATGTCAAATTGTGTCATTGTCATTACATAATTTCATGGAAGGTTTTCACCGGAAAGTCAGGGCAACTGAAAGTTGGAATGGTTTGATCTCGGTGATAAGGAGGCAATTAACAGGATTAACGTTTACATTTGAAATAGAGGATTCGTTCAAACAATTTACCCTGTTTAACTAATAGAATTAGAAAACTTAATGCGTAACTGATAAATTGTTTGATAAAAGATTGAGAATGAAATGATCGAATATTGTTTTGTATATTAAATCATGTAAATTGCAGAAAGAGCATCGGGAATAAACTTTGATCTGGGCCAATAGTATCTCAACTCTTGCCTCAGTGTAAGGAAAGGGAGGCAACTCTACCAGCTGCCGAGTATCCTGTCCAGATGCGAGTCACCAATACCCCCAAATCGTTAAAGGGATAGTCCTATCGGAGTATTTCTTGTGGAAACCAAATTCAAGTGTACTTCCCTGTTTATACTTTTATATGATTATTGCATGATTATTTCGCACTGTACATATGCTAGTGAAGGTAACAGTTTAGTTATTCTAGATTTAACAATTTGACAAAGAATAGAATGCATCACTTTGTCCTTTTAAATTTCGTTTCCACAAAATAAACCCGACAGGACTTTCCCTTTAACTATATTCTAAAGTTGTAACCCGAGCATTACACATGACATCTTCCTATGCAAAGTCTAAAACGCCAGTTCCCGAACTGTCAGTTTTATGCCTTGCTGCTAACTCTTGAGTTTTCTGTGTTTGTCCTCTTGCCTTTAGGTCCCTATAGCAGCAAGGAAAAGTAAAGGGTCTGCAGCAAGGCATAACATGACAGTTCGGAAACTGGCGATTTAGGCTTTGCGTAGGAAGATGTACACATGGCTACGTGCTAGAAAAACCAACCATTCGAATTAAGCATTTGCGAAAGCGACATCGCTAGGCGAATTGTATCATCGCAAGCAGTTCAACTTCAGAGCAACTTCACTCGAAATATTGGTCGAAATCTAATTACTTATACATTTTCAAATTCAATAATATGATCTTCCATGTGATAGGGCATATGCTCCTCACAAAAAATAAGCACCATTTGAAATTTGTAACACAAGCATTTTGTTGATTTTGCACGTTTTAAAGGATAGTTGTGTCCATCCATTGTGATAAATTATTTGAATTAGGGTTATCTATCCTAAATATTCTCTTCCTTCATTATTTTCCGATATATGGATACAAATATGATCAACATATTTTCTTGAAAATTTTCTTGTTGTTTAATTTCTTGTGAGTAGTATAAAGATCTCAAAAGTGTGATCACATATCTATGTTTGTACGTACACCCATTCGTTCCCCACAGAGGCAGATCAAGTCTTGACATTTTGATACAGCCGCTGTTACATTACGCCGACTTGTGGGATAGAATGGGAGATGCCTGATTGTCCAGAGGCAATCAAAGTTAGTTGTGCAATCAGCGACGCTGTTCAAAATCTTAATTTTGGCTACTAAATCATGCAAAAGCATTAGGATATGAACCACCCTTTCCATGCGAGAAGCGTTGTCATTGTCACTTCAAGAAATTTAAATGGATTGTGGTGCATTTTGTTCCGTTAGGGAAAACTGTCGGAACCCATGAATTTCGGCGTAATAGAACAGAGGCTGTATCAACACGAGAACGGTACATTCCAAATGGACACTTTTTCCTTTTACAAGACTTCAACTAATCGTTACATAAAAAGTCGTGAGGGATGTATTCATCGTTTACGACAAAGACATTTTCAAGTAAAAAAGACATGATTATATTTGAAATAATTTTATTATTTAAAATATTTACAACCATTAGCATCCGGGTAACATGTAGAAATCTGTGATAAATATAGCTTAGAATCTGTTAATATTTCATAGTGTAACCCAGATCAAACATTTCATATAACGTACTTGTCCATATGTTTACAACTGATTGCTTATTTCTTGCTTATCTAGACTAATTACAGAAGCAAATCCTTGTAATCTTATTGACATGAAGCTTAGCGCTTTACATACAAAGGTGATTGTCCTAACTCGTCATGGCTGTATTTGATATTTTCCAATGTTTCGATGTCAAAGATGGGATGATAAAAGAACCAATGTCATATTTTGATACGTTACTATCATATTTACATTTTAAATATGGTTTTATATGGTCATGTAAAGAAATAGCCATTATGTTCATCATAATTCTAGATAGACTTATATGCGTATTATATACTGATATAAACCTACAAGCGTTTTTAGTAACACATACTATTCTCCTTGTTACAGCGCCTTTTAAAATGACAAAACTAGCTAGTATTTTATTTAATTTCAGCTGTGTCATTCTGGTAGCAATAAGGCACTTTGAAAGCATTGTTGAAATGTACATTGCATTGTAAAAACTATCCCGACTCGATTAATAGACAGCAATAAGATGTTAATTCAGAAATATATATCTCCTGTTTGTCTATATAGATGTTCTATGCTTAGCAACAAAAACAACACATTTATTTATTTTTCGTCTTCATATTCTTGTCCAAAAGTATCCATAAAAGTATTTTTATTTAAACATGTTAAATTACTCCTGGAAAGACAATTTCTGTTTTTGAAATTAGTGTCAATGTCAAATTACATTTAACAACGTCATTTCCCAGAAAGTAAACTCTTGGAAGACATGTTTGAAATGGCAAGATATATGGGTCTATATCTCTTGATGAAAACTAAAAGCAGATTGAGGGTTGGTTCATATTTTGCTCTCCCTATCTTTCCCCTCCTGCTCATCCCCCATATAGAAGTTTGGTTTCTTCTCTGATGGTCTTTCAGACCTGGTCCGTCGCGATCTGAAAGATGAAGACCATAAATTACGATCCTGTCAAAGTTACAAAAATGTCGAGTGGTTCGAAAACGCACAAATTGTTTTTTTCACGATATTTACGACCCTTTCAAAGACACGAAATTGTCGAGTAGTTCGAAAATGTACAAAGACAGCTTTTTTCGCCATATATTATGACCATTTCAAAGATACAAAATTATCTATTCGTTTTGAAATGTACAAAGACAGTTTTTTTACAATAACTTGCGACCTTTTCAAAGATACAAAATTGTCAATTCGTTTGAAAATGCACAAAGACAGCTTTTTTACCATAAATTACGACCCTTTCAAAGATACGAAATTGTCGATTCGTTTGAAAATGTAAGAAGACAGTTTAAATAAAATAGGAAAATACTTTTAACATAGCTACTGATATTTAAATCAACAAAATGGCAATGGCGATAGCGATGATGTATCATAACGACGAAATGTTGCTGCATAGCTCATCTAAAACATAATTAACTAACTACTTTTAAATTACCCGCTGTGAAATATATAATAAGCAAATAACCAGCAGCTGGCAATAATTTCTTTAAACAAATTTAATATTCATGATGCTTATAAACAAAGAAATAAAATTTCTTGAGAAAGACGGCTGCGTGTGCGAGGAACAGTTTTGCAAGTAGATTGATTTCAACATGTACGTGTATAAGGCAAAGTGGCAGGGGCGCAATGCAAGGTGAAGGTTTATGCGCTAAGGTGGAATAGAAATTGCTTGTGGAAAAGGAGTAGGAAAAAGATAGTTGGTTGAGGTAAAACAGTTCTTAAAGTAGACTTTTGTATAAATGAAGATCTTTTTGCATTAAAGGATTCAGATTAAGGACAATTTAAAGAAATATCGCGGAATTGGAAGTTTAAAATTTAAATTCTGTTAATGTTTGAAACTAACGGTACACACCCACACTCTAAAAGTGAAAGTTATCTACTTACCAGTCAGATATTGCCTTGCTATGAAGGGGGTTATACACCATGTGCTTATCTACGACTATAGGTAATATTTAACGTGCAAGAATACCATCCCAGAGCGAAGAATCAGGATGACGGCAGCGGCGGAGGTAGGGAGGTATATACCAAGACATTACCCAATACCAATACCATAACATAGATAGCAACATGCATACAAATACTACACCTCGTATGTCTATACCAGTATAATGCCTTCACCAAAAGAGGGTTGATCAACATATTCTAAAGACTTACTGACGAGTTATACATTATCAACATATTCTAAAGACCAACTGACGAGTTGCACACCATATATGTATACGCCACATTCCACGACGACATAAACACTATTGTATGGACATAGGGACAATTAAGACAGCTAAATGTTCAACAAATTTATCTATCAGAGTCGACAACAAGAAATATCTGAAGCGGATTAAAAACACTTAACAATACCGAACAACATGTGACAAAGACGAAAATGCCGGGGTTTTCTGAAGCTGCAACTGCCTATAGGGGCACATAGAAAACATTCAAAGTACTGCCAACAGAAAATAAGCAAGACTTAGGCAAGGGATTGATAAGAATAATGCCACATATATGCCTGATGATAGATACCTAACATGGACAAGAACAAAGCCATATATGTTTTAAAGGGGATCAACAACCTGGCTCGTGAAACCTCATTGACCATCGTTAACAAGAGGATCCAGACGGGTAAGGGGGGTCACATGACACAAACTTGGTACCGGTTGTCAGCTGTAAGCGGTTGGCAATCAAACGATTTTGTCCCTACCGAGTATTCACGACTCTTTCGGGGCCCTGCTAATAAAGTTAAAAATTCAGGTTGCAGACCCCCTTTAAGGAACAACGTTCTTAACGACATTCTGTTGATAGCGTCAAGAAGGCAGACAACCATCACTAAGACCAATGACTTAATCAGGGCTTAACATCAAAGATTTAGAGATATACACTCGTCTGTTTGTGAGCGAGAAAGCACAAGAACCGTAGACAACAGACATACTTATGGAAAGATGCCACAATAAGACATAACGTATAGAGATAACACCATGAACAGGTACAGTATCAGGAGTAACAGTTTTAAAGTAAGGTTTTCAGACACACTGAAAATAACACTTAAGCACGAACTATTTTGAGAAAGGCCAGAAGAACACAGATAAGAGGAATTGCAAGATGGCATAATAAGGACACGTAGAGTCACACATTTAGAAGACAGAAAGCGAAACACCAAAAGGACGAGATAAACACTTATCAGCGACACCTCTGATAGAAACAAGACGGCATTCAGATGGAGACGTAGAGTCACATTAAAAGACAGCAAGATATACACCTTACAAGGACAAGATAGATGCTTATCAGAGACACCTTTGACAGCAACGAGATGGCATACAGATGGACACTTAGGGTCACATTTTTAGAAGACAGCACGAGACACGCCTTACAAAGGACGAGATAGATATTTATCAGATACAATGTTGATAGGAGCGAGACCAGTGAGGGACATGCACATAGACTAGACTAGGTGAACATGCAGGAGGAACTCTGTCACCCAGAGAAGAAGAAGCACCCATGCGTCCGTTAAGCAGATAGGAGGTTCCAATAGCCCAGAGCGGAAGTAGACAGACACAAGACTGATTACCTCCCCTCCTCCGTGTCGTGCTTCATCCGCGTCCAAATAGCCGTCTTTGACATCTCTTCGGAGATATTAACCCTATCAGTGTCGATGCTCACCCGCCTCGTGGTTTTCGGTGCAAACTTGTCTCCCAGGGTGGTCTGGTGGTACTTGACGTCCATCATCTTGTCGTCATCGTCGCTTTTCAGGAGATCCTCAGCCTGCAGGATGAAACATGGATTAAGGTAACATTCACGAATTGCCATCCTTTGTTACCAAAGTCCGAAAGTTTCTACACCTTATCAAGCAGTGCAGATTTCCCTTATGAAAATTAAGTTCAACGGGTGATATAATGTTAAGCATAGGGTGAATAATCCCCTTGGCAACCGAGGGTAACAGTTGCATGGTGGAATGAAATGGTAAAATGGAAATAAAGAAAAAAACGTCTAATCCGTTTACATGATGATAACAAGGTTTGGAAGCTTTCTTCGAGTTCGGTCAGTACCACTGTCTGACATTAATTTCCAAATTCCCTTACTCTTAGAGAGCAGGGATCTGGGACATGAACTTCGAACCTCTCTTTGGATTGAAATAGTCGCAAGCGAATATCATTGTTTATTGCTTACGGCTATTTCAGTAAAAGAATGTGTTTACTGATCCAAGGGAGATAACTCACCTCTTCCCATGCCTTCTTCTTAGCATCTTCCTTGGCCTTCTTGTTAGATTCGGGCATCAGATCGTCGAGCCACTTGAGCTCGTGTTGTGTGAAGATGTAGTCCAAGGCTTTACGTACAAAGCAGGTACCCAACACCTAGAAGGCGGAGAAACAATTGGGTTAAACTGTAGGTACTAGTAGATAGTGGAAAGTGTTCCAAACAGGATGTATCGATGACCTCAGTAACTTTTTATGATGTAGGTACGAAAAGGTTTGGATATTCGCTTTAAGAATAACCTTCTATATAGGTCAGCCGTTTAACATAGCTTTCGGACTGCCCTAGTAAATATGTAATATACATTTCAATGAACCCTTAGGCGGAGGTTATACAAAATAACCATCACATAATGTATTTGGGTTTACGTGGCTGCGCAAGCTTGCCAGTTATACAAGTTTAACTAAAAAGTTTCAAAATGGTTATAAATGCTATGCTGTATCGATATACACATTATGATTTTTCATTGATAATCTTAAGGTGATGCATTGAATATCTAGTAGCAGTCAGCAACACAAGTATGAGTCGTGTTCTGCAAATGTTTTTCACCAAAGTTCTAATTTTCACATTCTCTTACCATGATAGGGAAGATGATAGAGATAGACTTAATGGTCTTGATCACCCAGAGCACGGCCAGACAGCAGGTTTGGATGAAAGTGAACAGGTGCACACGTTTGAGCGGGACATGTCGCAGGTAGATGAAGTCGGGTTGATATTTCTTTGGCATGAAGATCAGGAACACGCGGTCGATAAACTGAAAACAAATATGACATATATTTTTAATTTTCTTTATCGTTATTAGATTCTAACGTCTTCCTGATTAATGAATTTTTTTGATAATGATTTGTTTCAGGTCGGACACATATTTGCCCTGTCTGTATACCAAGAATAACAGTAAGGGGAATACTATAAAAAACCCTTATTTAGCATGTTTGAAATAATATGGCAAAAACATTATTGTAAACATAAACAAAATCCAATTCTTACCTGCATTCCCTTGAGAGCAGCAACGCCCATATACAAAAACACACCATACAGCACAGGCATAGGGATGAACTGAAATTTGAAACGTTAACCCTTTGTTGAATATCGTTAACCCTTTGTTGAATATCGTTAACCCTTTGTTGAATACCATAAACTCGCTGTTCAATATCGTTAACCCCTTTGTTTAGTATCGTCCACCCTTTTTAAATATCGTAAACTGTTTGTTCAATATCGTTAACCCCTTTGTTTAGTATCGTTCACCCTTTGTTAAATACCGTAAACTCTATAACTCAATATCGTTAAACCAATTTTTTTTAAATATCGCAAACTCTTTCTTTAATATTGTTAACCCTTTTAAAATATCGTTCACCCCTTGCTAAATATATCGTTAACCTTATCTTAGATATTGTTTAGCTTTTGTTGAATATCGTTATAATATTTGGTATGAATTATAATCTAAAAATATGATTCAAATGTTATAACACAAGATGCAATAATTGATGGCTGTCCATTAAAATATACACATCTAAGTAAATGTTTCATTTTAAAATAAAATATAAATTTAATACATGTTCAGTTAAAGATACCTACCTTTAAGATTGTAGTGAAGAGCACAGATAGACCACTAAGAAGACCCACCATCAGGGCTGTTACTCGCTGTTCTCTGAAATTGTGATTTACATTTGTTGGAAATAAACATATATTACAGTATTTTACAAAAATATTATTGTGTCATCAAGTTTCGAACCATTATATAGCTTGCTACCTTGGTTACTATATTATTTCATACATCTCGGTATGATAAAACAATTAACAAATTTTGAACACTACAATGGAGCTTAAAACTACTTTGCCATCATATCACTTATATATCACTCCAAATTATTATCTATATGCATTTTCGATTTATGTCCAACAGTCTATGGATCACTCGTGTCCTCAGATTATATCCAAATTACTATTATTCACTAGTGACTTACAGTTTACACTGATCTTAAACGAAAAAAAAATATGCTCAACCAATCCAAGTAGACAGGTTGCATATAATACAATCTTGCATTAACATATCTGCGGACCAATAAGTCAAGTTTCTCTCCGGAGGCTATCCACATTGTATCAATATCCGACACTTAATTCACAGCCCATTTCTCAAACTATATGATACAATAAGAGTGACCAATCTGCAGCCCAGGAAGGTAGGTTTCTCTCCGGGGGCTATACAATTTGTATCAGTTTCATAGCCTATTTTATTAAAACCCTGTAACAGTGACATACTGTAGCAGAGAAACAGAGCTTGTTCTTAAGGGGAATTTGTATAAATTTTCGACACTTAATTTATGAAAGAGTGACCCACCTGCAGCCGAGGAAGGTAGGTTTCTCTCCGGGAGCTGTACACTCGGACTCCTTCTTGAGACTCATGACGTGAGCAAGAGCTGAGACGGTGGCGGCTACGAACCAGGGCAGACCCAGCAAAGAGCACAAAGCGATACACACCGCCACCACGAACATGTCCAGATGGTACCCACTGCCTTTCTGTTAACATGAAGAAAGTATAATGTTAAGCGCAAATTCAAATTTAATTGTACGTGAGTTATTAATGTTAGCGCTTGGGTAAATTCATCCCTTATCGACATGCGAGAACGTTAAATTGAGAAAGGGATTGGATGACATCTTTGACAGTGCAATCATTTGATAACTCCTTTTATTGATTAACATGGTTTTTTAACATTTGTTTTCCTTGACATCCGGTGAAAACCCTATATTTCCATCAGAGAGGTTCTCCGTGCCATTTATACTCTACATGAGATTCCTATATTTTCAAAAGCACGTGCTCTGTGCCATTTCTTCATCCCATGAAATCCCTATATTTTCAAGAGCCCGTGCTCTGTGTCATTTCTCCATCCCATGAAATCCCTATATTTCCAAGAGAACGTGCTCCGTGCCATTTACCACTCCCTTCGATCCTTACATTTCTGATGGTACTCGCTACAGTTCCAAAAACATGTCTGGCCTACCCTGATTTAGTCTTCTACTCAGAGTAGTTAATATAAGTTTGAACTAACAAAGCCTCAATAAAAGCAAGTCTAGATCTGCAGTGAACTACACTTCTCTGAAATTGCCATTTGTCTGAGGCACCTATTTATATTATATTATTTTTAAAATTATTTAAGACTTTATATAAGTCTACCTTCAGTTTGTTCTCCTTCCTGTTGACGATAACGGCTGTGATCTGCTGATCCATGAAGACGAGGATGGTAGCGAGGAGTGCGGGGACCACAGCGGCTAGGATCAACCACCAGGGGTTCTTGTCACTCCAGGGGTTCACGAACCATCCTCGATCATCACGGGTGGGCTGCAGGCAAAGATGACACGGTTATTTCTCAACACATATTGTTAAAGAGAAAGTAAATGTTGAATCCTATTCCGCCCAATGTTTCCTTTTTGAGTAAACCACTTACTGTAAGGAGCATAAGGTTCCACAGGTGAATCATAGATTTTGTATTGACCATGCCATGTGAGTGACATGTGCTTGTCAGTCAGTCAGTCTGATACCTTGATGCCTTATGAATGTATGTGTTTGATACCTGAAGCCATAATTAAACTTTGGAACCAGAACCAGCTTTGACTATTTTTCACATATCACTCATAAACAGACAATTAAATAGGTACACGCTAGTTTGACATATGCATGATGATAACTGGACTTTATAACAGGGGACTCTTAGTGTACACATTTAAATAAAACAGAAATATCATCTTTCGGATATCATATTTAAACAAGTTTATATTCAAATGAGTCAACTTTATTATTATTATTTTTAAGAAAGTCATGATTAACCATAAGCAGTATTTTAGTAGGATTTTTTATATGAATGTAAAATGTGATATATGATATAATAATTCATTTTCTCTTGAACAAATACATAATTGATGAGTTTGAATACAAAAACATTATAAGTTGTTAATAATCGTAATGAAGCAAATTCGGAAATTTAAGAAAACAATCAGAGTTTATGTTTATTTATAAATTAAATTGAAAGTAATGGCCCTTATCATGTCATCATAAAAAGTATTCCTGTATTTGGCAAAAAACAACTCGAGAAACATCAAACACTGAGCTATGATAGTACCTTGAACTTCACGGGCACAGTGAGTTTAGGAGTGTGGATGCCAACAGCGATGTCGAGGCCAACCATGAGGAGGATGGCGATGAGCACAGCGAAGTCAGAGCAGGATTGACGCACCTGTAGGGAACAGTATTTGATAATAAATCATAAATAAAAACTGCAGTTTTGAAAATACACCTTGAGGAAAAAGTGTTTCAGAACTTAACAAATGTTACAATGCTTTCAAAGCACAACGAATCTAATACCATTTTTTATTTTTTTTATTGATATCCCTTTGTCTAAATTGTAACCGAATGTCATTATTTTGATTCAACAATGCCAATGACTCACGAAGGTTGGGAAGAATGTGCTGTTCTTGAAGGCTGTAAGTCCATAAGCGACGACGAAGGTGCCAAGGAAGAGAAGGACGGAGAAGAAGAAGACATCAGCCATGTAGTGAGGGGTGTCACAGCCTGTTCCGATCAGCTCTCCACCATGTTCCTCGCACTCCTCGTGGGTGGCTGTGGTCCAGTTGAAGAACATGTCCATGGTTCCGTTCAAGGCTGAGTCCACGACGCCGTGTCCTCCTTCCACATGGTATCCTGCAGCAGGAGCAGCAGCCGTGGTGAACTCCGCCATCGTGCTGTTATACATGGTGCCGTTGTCGGTGCTGTTGGGTGGATAGCAGGTGCAGTTGAAGTCCAGGATAGCATCGGGGTCCGTATTGACTGGTGACTTTTTCAGGATACCAACCAGCTTCTTAAAGGCCTCGGCAATGAAGATGATAGCGATAAGACTGGCAAAGCTCTCCTCGGTGAAACGTGTGATGTATCGCACCAGAGCGCTGAGATCGAAGGCGACGATGATGAGGATGATGAAGGTGGTCCACAGCCCGATCCAGCATCGTAGTGGTAGGAAGTCCAGATGGTTGTCGCTGAAGAATGTACATTTGTTTGTTGTAGCTTATCATGAACAAGAGTTCTTATATCTTAAGTGAGGTTGTGATTGGGTGAAATCGTATTGTTTGACTTTGTAGTACTGAAGGGCGAAAGAAAACGAAAAAGAGGACAAAATGAAATGTGACTATGAACCCTTGTGATAGGCACATCATTTGTGAAGAAGTACTCACAATTTCAAACATCAAAGTATGATACTTATAATTGTATGACACGAGGGGTCCCAAAACAGCTTTTGTAATGTTTTTTTTTTGTGTGGTCATAATCTTTAGAATTGGAATAAACAAATTATGAAATGTAAAAATCTAATAAATCTAAGACGTTACCAATATAAAAAGGTAGAAGTTAATTTGTTCACGCATTTTGCCTGTAACTTGGTTGAAAAACAAGCAAAGGGGCCATTTTCACTATCCTATCTCGTCTAGTTAAGGAGATTTTTAAACGGCGTTTTTTGACAGAAGTGTATTTCAAAAGCGTTAACAGATATAGTTTTGGAATTTGAAACCTAGTTCAGTTAGCTATTGAAATTATTGAAGTTCTGTTCTGTTAATTTAGAAGGTACAAGGTATCAGTTCGCAATATAATACTTACTGACAGAAGTGATATAAAATCATCTCCAGCACCAACATAGGACCTGTACTACCGAGGATGTTCAGAGGCTGACCGGCAAACAGGGCGAACAACACTCCTGTGATTGAAGCTGTGAAGATACACTCCATGGTTCCCTGAAAGCATAACACAACATATTAATATTGCGAAACATCAATAAAATATCACAATGATTTTCAAAAAATGCAAGGATTCAAATGAATTTCAATTGATCATAGATGATCTTAATTGTCAGTTACAATATGGAGATTATCTCTTAAATGCATAAGATCGGTGATCAATGGTATGAGGTTTACGATATATGGTTGGTTGACAGTGATGAATATAATTAAACATGAACGACAACTTCAAAACTGGTTTATGCTAAAATAAGTCTACCCTTTTAATTGAAACATAATTCAACTTAGGGTGAATCATTGTAATTTAGAGCAGATGGCTTGGCCATCATCTTTATGAAGATGTATTAATTGAAAAATTTAATTTAGGGTGAATTATTGTAATTCAGAGCAGATTGTGTGGCAATGATCTATATGAAGACGTACCATATACTGATCTGTAGCCTGGCCTAGCAGACCCCCGAATGTAACGTTGGGTGTCAGTGTGGCAAGATACAAGAAGATAACAGAGGCAAAACACTGGATGTGCAAACAGTCCTTGAAGTCACTCGGGTAAAACGGGATCTTCCGCTTTATGTCCGCTATCATACCTCCAAAGAATCTGCAAAGTAATTTTCAAATTGACAGGGATGGCAATGGTATTTTTAAAAAACAGCCGAAATGCATGGTATTTCGGCTCTTGGATGGCTGCAACTACAGTAAGGACAACCTCAAAACAACTGAATTCTGCTGATCAGCTGAAAATTGCAATCCCTGAATTGATGTTAAGGATTGATACCTTCGTGTACATGGTTGTGTATAGTCACCTTTAACCAATTAACAAGTTATACCATCAGTGTTAATATCAGTTCTTTCTACTTGTTATGTATTTGAATACCATATTCTTGACTGATTTATGGAAAACAGAAGCGCATCATGTTACTGATAGAAATACCTTGACTTATTCTGAATGTCGTACGATTAATCAAAAGATTAAAAACCTTAATGTCAGCTATATGCATAACAAAACGATTGTGGGTGCAATTAGCATCCCCAGTGAATAATGGAATGATTCTGTTTATCAATGACAATCTCTAAGACCAATCACCTGCCGCTCCTCTGCAGTGTTGGGTCACAGTGACTCTCCTCCTCCTCCGGCTCCTCGGCTTCCAAAGCCTTTGGTACCATTCTTGCAGTCTGGAAACGGTTCATTGGTTAAGTTTGAGTCAAGCAAAAATGCATCAAACATGGCACTCATTGAAGATACAAGTACAATAACTCCCTGCTGATAGTTCACTTTCTGAAATGTTTGTGTACAAACACAGCATCCTTAAGCAAAATTTCACCACCTCAAATAATGGTTTTAAATGTTCAAACACGGTACAAGTACAAGTACAAGTGAAGCAAAATTCAAATTATGTTATTAAACAGTTAACATTTTCATGGTTGATGACAATTCCCAAATACACTTTGGGAGCTTTTCCCTTTTTCCAATATAACCGTCAAGCGTCAATGAGCACTGTTGAGATGGATATTCGAGGCTTTACATATATTATTATCATCATTATGATTATTGTTAGCTCACCTGAGGTGGGACCTTGACAGGGGGTTCGATCCTGATCTTGGGGTCCCACTCGCCAGGAGGGAGGGCAGTCACCTGGTCCAGGAACTCGTCCACTCCGGCCAGAATATCCTGGCGATTTCTGGCCTTGTAGGCTACCTCCCTGAACACCTGCAAATACACGATCCTTATTCAACATCTTTGTAAGAGAGTGAGAATTGTGTTCGAAGAGGCAATCGTTACGACAAGGGAGTGGTTCAAGAAAGGAACCATATGTGGAGTTGAAAAGTAACTAACACATTGTTTAGATATTTAGTCATCCCTTTATGTTGATGATAAAAGTGTCTACATGAATGATCTAATATGTCTTAGGCAGAGGTTAAGTGCACAAGGGAAAACTGCGTTAAACATAATTATTTACACCACAACATGACAGGGTTGTATAAATAATGGTGTAAACTGAAGACACACGAGAAAGGGATAGATAAGTGCAAATCATAATTAAAACGGTGATCACAAAACTACTGACTACAACAACGATAAACATTAATCCACCTACACCATCCTAAGAGAACCGATGCTAGAGAATTCTCCCACTCACCTCGTCAACCATGATGGTGGAGATGGCTCTGCCGATCTCAATGTTCTTGGACTGACTTCCGGGAGGCCCAAACAGGAAGAAGAGGAAGCGGGTAGGTATGGGCACCTCAGTGATGTCACCGATGGATCTGGACTCCACCAGTCTGACGAGGGCCACCACCTGATACTTGAGGTTCTCCACCTCGCCCACCATGATGTTGGCTGCCTCGGCTCCCTCGGGGATCTTCCTCATGAACTGCTGGTTCAGCTGGGGAAGAGGGTGAGATGTGATGGTGAACATGTTTTACCTTTAAAATGCTGCTTGCCCGCGTAGGATACTACATACTTGTTTATATGAAATACACATGATATCAAAATTCAATATCATACAATTTGTACTTAATTCGTATATGATTATTTTTGAAACTTTCATCATATAAAATTTACTCGTTAAAATTGTACTGCATGGCAGGTCGTTTAGTATCCTCCTAATAACATTTACGAATTCTTCCTCAACGTGATGATAAATTTGAAGTTCACAACAGCTTGGCATTTTAATTCTACTAACTGTTTTCATCGTGATTGGAACTATTAAGACAAGATGGTGATGTTTTTAGAGATCTACCTTGCTGGATGACGCTGATTCTGGAATATCACCGTTCATGTTCTCGAAGTTCGGACTGCTGCTCTGGTTCCGTCTCATTGATGCGTTGCGCATACTCGCTGTAGAACCTGAAAGTAAAACCCCTTTGTTAGTTTAGATCATGGTTTATAACCTAAAAAATGAATTTCATAAATTTTTCAAAGAGAGGTTTGACCTCCTACTCCCTGAACATTCAACATCAACATGTCCTTACATGTCCTTACATGTCTAACATCTCTTTATTCACATACAAAAACTCACGTTGAGGCAATATTCAATAAAAAGAAGGAACGTTCCAAAGAACCAATAGCTTAATCTCAATAAATATTAACATTAGATGCTTTTTGCTACATGTCCCTAAAATCCTTTTATCTTTCTACTTTGATAATATAGACATGTCCTATAACCTCACCTTGTCCTCTCATGGAGGCATGGCTCCTCATGGATATCCAACCCCTGAATCCTATTCTACTATGGAACATAAGACATATCCTATAAACTCACCCTGTCCCCTCATGGAGGCCTGGCTCCTCATGGATATCCAACCCCTGAATCCTATTCTACTATGGAACATAAGACATGTCCTATAAATTCATCCTATCCTCTCATGGAGGCCTGGCTCCTCAAGGATATCCAACCCCTGAATCCTATTCTATATGAACCACAAGACATATCCTATAACCTCACCTTGTCCTCTCATGGAGGCCTGGTTCCTCCTCAAGGATATCCAACCCCTGAATCCGATTCTATATGAACCATAAGACATATCCTATAATCTCACCTTATCCACTCATTGAGGCCTGGCTCCTCAAGGATATCCAACCCCTGAATCCTATTCTACTATGGAACATAAGACATGTCCTATAAATTCATCCTATCCTCTCATGGAGGCCTGGCTCCTCATGGATATCCAACCCCTGAATCCTATTCTACTATGGAACATAAGACATATCCTATAACCTCACCTTGTCCTCTCATGGAGGCCTGGCTCCTCAAGGATTTCCAACCCCTGAATCCTATTCTACTATGGAGCATAAGACATGTCCTATAACCTCACCTTGTCCTCTCATGTAGGCCTGGTTTCTCATGGATATCCAACCCCTGAATCCTATTCTACTATCGAACATCTGACCTGTCCAACTCACCCTGTCCTTTCAAGGAGGCCTGGCTCTTCAAGGATATCCAGCCCCTGAATCCTATTCTATATGGAACATATGACATGCTCTATAACCTCACCCTGTCCCCTCATGGAGGCCTGGCTCCTCCTCATGGATATCCTCCTCAGGAAGGGGGCGTTGTCTATCTCGGCCTGGGAGGCTCGTCGCTTTCTGCTGTGTTGGAACGTGTGAGGGCTCGTCATGGCAAGCTTCAGGTCGTCTCTCAGCCCTTCCTCCAGCTGCTTGGAGGCTATCAAGTTGTCTAGCAGGAGATCTGGAAGGAGATGAATTAGAAATTTCTGTTAACTCTTATGATACATACAGTCTTACATGGTTGTACAATGTGATTATCAATATATGATACAATTGTATTGTCATATCTTGTAAACACAAGCTTTCAACCTTTATTTCAAGAGATCTCGAACGAGATTGGAAGATATAAAATCAAAATCTATGTAAACTTAGAAACATATTTTCACATGGTTGTACAATGTGATTGTCAATATATGACATATATTTGTATTGTCATCTCGTGTTAAATCCAGTTTTTGACTTAAGTTCCTCATTTAAACTATTGCAGAAGCAAGCAGAAGTACTTATCTACATCTACGTATCTTAAAAGAACACAGCTTTACCATTATGCCTTGATGTATTTGCTACATACGCGTAAAATATAGGTAGATGTATAACTCACCTGCGACCTGGCTGATGTGGTAGGCGTCCATCTCGAGGGAGACACATCCGGCCATGAGACTGCTCCTCAGCTCGAAGAGAGAGTGGAGAGACAGGGAGGCAACGTGGGGCTTGGACCAGCGCTCTCCTCCCTCCTCTACATCCTCCTCGTACTTCACCCATCTGCAATAGCACAGTCTCTTTAAGATTTTGACAATTTCGGTTTTTAAATTGGAAAACGAATTCATGTGAAAAACTGTTTTTGGCATCCTAGATCATCCAGAGTCAACGTTCCAAAATTTCTTCAGTGGAAAATTATCGGAACGTTGACTCTGGATTTTCGAGGATGCTCTCTGAAAGGATTCCCGTAAACACTATTTATATAGTTGCTTGTGTGGTAGCCCCAAACTATATATGTTTAACAATTTATTTCTTCTGATTAAATTCTATGCATTTATATTTCCACAATGAAAAAGTATATCAAATGTATTTCTGTTTCGTATATGTCTGCTGCTCATATGTCAGTATTTCCAGTATGCCTGCTCATCGATAAAACAAACTTCGTTATTTTCGTTCATCTTTAAATGTGTAATCAAAGTTTCTCAACATCAGTTCTTTGTCCTTATAGTTTGGAAAAACTACTTGACACATCTTTATTGAAGAAAGACGTTTTGTAACTGGCTTTATTCTTTGTCGTCTGCTCACCTGGCCATTTCGCGCCATTCGATATCGCCGTCTGTGTTGTGCAGCGCATCCATCTGACAGAAGACATCGTGCGTCTGATGTGCGTCATCTGTCACCTCGTCAAGCAGAATGTGAATCTGTTCACTCGGGGTCAAGGACGCTGAAAGAAGCAGACGACATTGTTGGGAACAGGTGGCTATAGATGACAAAATATCTCAACTTCATTCAGGAGTTCCCGAAGTTGTTGAAGTGGATAACGTTAAATTTGTACTAGCATACGAACATAGGAACTAACATTATATCAAGAAACAACCGAAATTTATTATTAAGTTATTTAAAACGTGATGACTAGGCCTACTTGTTTGATAACGGCGTTGAATGTATATAACCATTAGAGCTCACCAAGAAGATACACGTAGAAAGTCGTCGTTGTCAACTCATTTAAAGCTATGTTTGCGGAAGGATTATCAAATTTGTTTGAATCATTAAAAAGTTAAAACATAGTTAAGGTAGTTAGTTTTCAGCATTAAAAGAAGATTCTGCCCAAACGTTGATTATCTGCAGAAATTGTACCCTATGGTAAAATCCATACGAAGAGCACATGACCGCACATATAAGATTGATTTAGACGATAGTAGACATTGTTAATAGTAGTTACGTCATTCAGATAATAACGTGATTAAAATATGACATGCTATTCTCTTACAAACGTCATTAAAACACAAATAATTGATTACGTTACAAGAAACACACTCATCACACAAATGTGAGAAGATGGATTTCCCTGTTCTATTTTCAGATCAAAGTGAAATTACCATAAGCTAATGATGTAACTAAGTTTTAAGAGAGGCAATTCCATTGTAATTAATACCAGAACTAATCAATTTTTGGTTTATGATTTCTTCAAACGAATTTTTCTTCTAGCTTATGAACAAATAAGAGCAAACGACTTTCCTTTTACGTAATAATGTAAGTAAGATACATATTACACATACGTATTTTTCGAAAAGATATTAGAGGTTTCCTTTCTTTCTCTTCATATATATGCATTAGAAGCGACACGAAAACATTTAAAATATACAGACGCACTGTAACTTGAAGACAAAGCTTTATGAAATGTCATGAATTAGGGAAACAAGACAACAAAACAATTTTGTGTGCTTAAAGTGCATGTACCACTACCAAATCGTGTCTTGCGCTCACCTCTTGACCAGTGTCCGATGTTAAACATTAGTACACAACATACCAAACTGTGAATTGTAATAACTCAACAAGTTAAAGTTATGTATCTGTGATAACAATGAATTGTATTTCAAGACAAAATATATTAAGTGATAATGCAAACAAAATGACGATGATTAAACAAATAGGGTGATTTGATGTTTTTGAGTGAGGTTTTAGACATGAACAATATACCAAATGATGAGTATAAACGTGAACAATACAAACATGTCATTGGGCATATACTAACATATTTCCATTAATGATAAAGGGTTAATGATAAATAGATTGTTAGGGTGCATTAACCCATGATGTGCTGGACCAGTTACCTGTTGGTGGTATATACACTTCGTCTTCTGCAAGTTGTGGAAAGAGACAGAAAGGGTTAAATTACTGCAAGGAATTATTGCTAATTCATCTATGTAAAGACAGATTGAGGTTTAACGTCGAATAAAAAGAGAAGGTTACAAGATTGTCTACAAAGGGTGTGTTTAAAGGACAAAACTTAAGCAATACCAAAATTTCCTTAGTAACAAGAAACGGAATGTGCGTTGGAACCAAAGAGACAGTATTTCTACTATGCCAATAAGTAAAATTTCATAGTTTAAAAGGAATGATGAAAATAAGTCAAAAGTGGGAATAGATGATCAATAGAATAAAGAAATAGCAGGAAAAACTAGTACAAGGTGTGCAAAATCGTCTACCGTGAAGCTAAAATCTAAAGAATCTATTCTAAAAAAACGGACGAATAGCCTGCAATGTAAGATATTCTGATTATTATATAAATTCTTTTTTAGCGGTACTCACCTGGAGAATCGTTGACCTTATACTCTCCCCTGCTTCGTTTGTGACCTCGACTCGGTCTTTTTGGCTTGTGGGGGAGACGTAGACCAATAAAAGCATGGCGATGATCAGATACTGGGGAGAGAGAATGAGTTTGTTATTGAGCATGGGGTGAAATTGTCAATATTGCCTGTGACGTTTGTTTACTGAAATAAAGTTTTAATATGTATTATGGGCTTCTGAAAGAGGAGGGGGTCACCTTTTGAAAGATGAGTTTAACCTAAGAGTCGACACTTTTCCGAGCTTTTAAAAAAAAATCGTATAGGGCAACAACTAGTGGTAGGCGTATTGGTCGTTTAACAAATGGAAAAACGCAACACCACAAAAGAAAAATCATTGAATACGAATACTTGAGTCTGTGCATGCGACATGGTTATCTTTTAACAACCTGAGAGTTGATGTGGCTGTTTTTACGAAAGATTTAAATTATGGGAATGTTTATGTTGTTCATATATTTTTCCTCATACCTCCTTAAACAACCGTTTAATTTTGTTTGATAATAACTTGACGTCCTCATGTTAACTTAATACACCTTTGTAACAACTTAACAAATAAAAGATGCATTTTAGAAAGCCTATTAGATAAAATCACAATATGCTTTATTTCCTTACAAATACTACGACATTTTCACATCATGATGATGCAGTTTCTAAATATACACTGTGCATATGAAAGGTATATAACCATGAGATCACCATTTATCATTTAAAGGGACGCTGCAATTGAGATGGGTGAAGGGCAGTGAGACTTATAGTGCAGATATCTAAAAATACCCCCCAGAATAGTACACTCATTTTAACACACACGCCCAGCCAAACAAGATGGAGTTTGACACTTATTTCAGAATAGGTACCCTGGGTATCAGTCTCGTTTCCAGTCGGGTGGAACAGATGACCTCACCCGGGCACTAGGTGAACTAGGTGCTACAAGACGGGCATCATATGTGTAGGAACACCTTACCTTCACGTAGATTTAATATGATAAAGTTCACCATTGTTGCATGATCTTGGGCAGTACTTGTTAGTGCATAGTACTAAGTTCTTGGAAAAGCATAATGATGACTTCTTGGGGGGCATTTTAGCAGTTGGGAATACAATAAGGAAGAGGATTATATGGATGACAACTTCTTTATTCATGTTACGTCTTTTCAACGTTAATTGTTTTTTGTTAATTCCTTTGTGTATTACCATAATAATATATATGCAACTGACTGTCTGTAACTTTACATTCCTTGACAATGACACAAGGAGCTGTGTCGAAACGTCGCTTAACATGAATAAAGAAGTTGTCATCCATATAATCATCTTTCTTATCATATTGATTACGTTCGACTTATTGCTGTAATGGTTCTTGAGATTCAGTTGAATGTATCCAGGTTTCGGCACTATCTCTTCCTACATGTTTTCCGAAACGGATATTTATACGCAGTTCAATGTCCTTAGATGTATGCCCTGAGCGCCTTTTCGGTAGATACGTATTGTATTCAAAATGAGAGAATTTGGTGCAGAAATTGGTCTGCAGGCTTACAGTTAGATATATTTCTATATCTAATTCTTACGGTATCATGCTTCAGCGAAGACGCAAGAACTTTTCACACAGCCAGTTATTATATATCAGTTATATTTCATAGCCAATCCTGACTTAATTTAAAAAAATAGTTGCCTGATAAAAGAAATTGAGTTCGAATGTTAACACGACATCGTGATACATTTAAAGACATTCAGCACAGAGGGATAGAACGACTCGATTTTAACTCTTGTACATTAAGTACAAACCGTAATAATATAATAAAAACTATTTTATCTAGAAACTCACCACTTGCGTCGAAGTCTGTGTCACTGAACTGACGGGACACGCCCATGTCACGGACCGCCTCTCCATTCTCTACTGGGTCCATACTGATTTATTAGTTGCCTATATTACTTCTTTCTGAAACATAAGAAATAAACGTTCAAAACCTGATAAAAAAAAACAAAAAAAAACACAAACGAAACACAATTTGGTTGGTGCTTATTGATAAACCGTCAATACTTACCATACCAAAATGACATATTAGTCATGCCATCATTCATGAAATGCATATTTTGGATGGTTTTCATTGCTTTTGGGCTAATGTCAATCAAAAGAGGCATTAAAATTGAATGTTTAATTCTATAAATCAAAAAGAACCTCTGTTCTTCAATTATGACCATATTCAGAACAAAACCTGCTGTTGCGAAATCCTTTTCATACAGTTGAGCATGGAACTTAACACATAAGATGACAATTTATACTTCGTAAGAACTATATCCAGTCTTATAATATCTTAATTACGGACATACTTTGTCTTACGTCAAGACTGTAACATTGATACATAAGAAAATCCTCTTGAAAAGCAAGTCTAAATCTGTAGATCTGAAATAGCTCATTCTAAAAGGATCCTTTCTTATATCTAATGAAAGAATCATTTTTGAGAATTTTCAGAGACTGAATTGAAGTCTAGGACATACTATACACAGCTACTTGAGCTACTAATGATTAACGTCAGTTTGAAATAAAAGTTATCATGCATTTCGTGGTACGTATACCACCATTCACCTACATATACAACAAGAATAATGACAGAACAGTTCTGAGCACATTCTTAGTATAATTGGCGTAGGAAGCCGTGAAATAAAGGAGACATTCTTATTCTTTTACTGTCGAGTAATCAGTATAATTCAGTGGAAGAGGCAAATACCGGCGTGGTTCTCTCCCCATAACCCTACATCACGGAGGTTGTCAAGGTCGTGTCAATGTCAAAATAAGGATTTGTTTACATGAAAACCTGCTTAAGGTAAATACAAACATATGTTTATGCTTGTTAGTTCCTTCTTATGACAAGATTTATCTATTGGATTGGTTTATATAAATTATTTGGTTAAAGCAAGGACGTCTTAGTTAGAGCCAGTGGATTGCGAACAGAATCGCGATACGTTTGTTACATGAACTTTAATTTTGTGACTTGTTGGTTTTATTACTGAAACGACTTCATAAAAAACATTTAGTTTGTTATTTTTTCATATCGTATTGTTTGCAATAACGTTTAAATGTTTATTCTAACTTTCTATTATTTATTATGTTAACCTTTTATCACAAAGTCCTTTGGTAAATTTGGATACAGTTGGAAAACACACATTAACTTATTTGTGAGTGATATTCGATCAACCTTCATTTAGTAGAAAAATAATCCTAATGTCCTATTCTGAGGACAAATGGGGACGGAGACCTCATGATGACCCTTGAACCTGACCCCAGTGACACGTGACCCGGCCTGGCGGGAGAAATACATTTCAAGCTTGAATTCACCGACAAAATGTGACATCTGCCTGTAACTAGACACGTCGTCTCTTCATCTTACAGAATGTTTAAGTCTGTTGCAGCCACTATATCTACCTGGGGTCAGTGTTGGGAACCTCTGAGGCGTGACCTCCTCTGATACGTCTTATACAAGCGTTATTTTTGTCATAATTAAGTTTTTCATAAAACAAAATATAAAGGTTTTTGATGTGAATCAACATGTCCTACTTTTCCGGTGACAGTAACCAAACGAATTTTAGAAATAATCGACCACATTGCTAAGGGTTTTAGTCTTAGTTTAGGATAGATATTTAACATTTAAATAGTCTATCTACTCTTAATTTCTGAAACGTTATCAACTGATCGCAAGGATACTGAATAAGTTGAAGCTATCTGCTTGTGTGATGATAACATATTTGTCCATTACAGTGATTCGACTTATATATGATTTATATGTATTGATATCAAAATGTATTCCTTTTATTTAAAGAGTACAATGTATAAATGCAACTTTTTTAAAATATCATATATGATTTGGCATGCAATGTGTTCCATGCATCGCGCCTTATGACAATGTATCTAATGTCTGGTGATTTGTAGTACATTCCCAACTACATTCCAACCTTATGCGGCAAGTCCAATTCATTTTCTTTCAACCTTATTTGAAGACCTTCCAAATATGTTATTACAGATTACCTATTATTAGATATTCCTCTGTTAACTGCCAATTACATGACTACAAACTTGAATTTCCATCCTTATGACGACGTACTTCATTGAAACACTATCCATTACTACAGATTACCTATAATCAAATACTCATCTCTTAACTGACAATTACATAACTACACATACTTGAAGTCCCAACCTTATGACGACGTATCTCTTAAAGACACTACCCATTACTAAAGATTACCTATAATCAAATATTCTTCTGTTAACTGACAATAACGTTGAAGTTCCAACCTTATGACGACGTACATGTACTTCTATAAGACACTACACCCATTACTACAGATTACCTATAATCAAATATCCCTCTGTTAACTGACAATTACATTACTACACATACTTGAAGTCCCAAACTTATGACGACGTACATCCTCAAAAGACTACTATCAATAACTAAAGATTAACTATAATTAAATACCCCTCTTTTAAGTGAAAATTACATTACTACACACCTGAAGTCCCAACCTTATGACGACGTACCTCTTAGAGACACTACCCATTACTACAGATTACCTATAATCAAATATCCCTCTGTTAACTGACAATTACATTACTACACAAACTTGAAGTCCCAACCTTATAACGACGTACTTCATTAAGACACTACCATCAATTACTACAGAATATCTATGATCAAATACTCTACTGTTAACTGGAAATTGAATTAATACACACACTTCCAACCTTATGACGACGTTAACAGTTAACACTACCATCCAACCCTCTATTGATGATCACAAGGACAAACATCCTTGATTATTTTTTACATATATCCTTCACTACATACATCTATATAGAAGCACACAAGTCGACTATTCACTGATCATTACAGCACTGCACATAGTGTCCAGGTGTGTGGATATCCTCTGTTACCTGTAAGGTAGGTAATCACGTGCTCTACATTCAGCACCTGATATCTACACCTGCCCCCAGGAAATGTCAGCCCATCTACTAGTCTGTATCGGTGCATTCCGGTCTGAAGGCGCGTGGGTAGAACTGTACTTAAAATAACTACAGTCTCGTCTCTTTGTTTTCATTAATCAACCTGACAGAGAAGAATTTTCTACCAAATTGACGTTGCTTGAGCATCAATCATAACCGGGTTGTTTTTTGTCAAATTTTTGGTAAATTATTTCATCCTTGACTTTCTAAAGCCAATTGGGATGGAACGCAAAACACGAAAAATAGAGGTAAATTTAAACGTAGATTTAATATTTTCAAAAACCGATACACAAATTAGGTTGACATTTAAAAAGAAGAGACTAGGGTTAGAGACGAACCATAAAACTGCCTAATTATCGTTATTGTCTACTGTTTTAAACCATATAACTTGTAATTTTTTAATATATTTGTTTATATTATTTAATATTGTATGTACGCTGCATTAAATAATTTATATATATATATATATAGTCTCTCATTACCTAACCGGTGGTTTCTGTACTTTTACAAATGGTGAACATGTTTTTATATTATAATGGCAATGTTCAGAAAGTGAGACACGAATAAACGAAATCTCTCCCCTCTCTCTCTCTCTCTCTCTCCCTCTCCCCCCCCCTCTCTCTCTCTATCTCCTCTCCCTCTCCTCCCCCCCCCCCTCTCTCTCTCTCTCTCTCTCTCTCTCTATGTAATTGTAACTTCAACAAAGAAGGATATGAACATAAACAATTGCCACTTAATGAGTGTACTTTAAATGAAAATGTAAATAAGAATGTATATTTTTAAGTCTCTGAAATGATACCAGAAGATCGCCAAAAGTTCCAACCTAAGGGGCATATCTAAACTTCCGTATCATTAAAAAACTGCTTTTGAGATACGATCTAAGTCTTGTCTAAACCTATACCAGGCAGCTATAAATCAGAACCGTCAATATAACTATGTATTTACTTACTACATACCTTCAATTAGTTTTACTTTGATGTAAAAGTGCAAATATTGAAATTAATATTGATTTCAAGTTTGACATATGATCAAAGTAATTTGATGATTACAAAGTGTACGAGGTTATTTGTATCGGGTCTAGACAAGTTGTAACACCGGGTCAAGGGCCGACAACTCATTTAATAATCCCCACCCAGTGATATTTATATAATAAATCAGATACATATGATATAGGTTACTTGAGTGACAGTTGTTTTTGTCACATATACAAAGTTCCTAGTCATTTAATGTAACCCACACTTACAAATGTGGATTAAGGTTAACCGAACTTATGCAATTCAGGACTAATTTTAACATGTACTTAATTAGACTAACATTTAGTCTCAGAAGCATTTTTTTTCAATATTGACAACATTTTTAAACAATTCATGTATTATAACAAAATGGAGCCCAGAAGATGCTTTACCTTCAGCTGAGCGATCTAGACTTGCTATACTTTTCTAGACTGGGTTGGTCATCAATTAAATATTTTTGCTTTAGGGTCTGGATGACAGACTATGTACTTAATGTGCACTGGCTGGGTAAACGTAAACATTGTAAATAAATGATAATAATACCGTAAGCATTATTTACATCAAGATATAAGAACAAACGTGTAAATAGAATTTACTGTTAGGATAGGAAGCATAAATGGTATCAAATAGCAACGCGAGAATGAAGGGGAAATACCTTTTTTACTAAAAAAAATAAAACATATGTAACTCAGATCTATATCCGGTTATATTGTCACACTAAATAATAACATAAATTAACATAATATAGCTATATATAAATCTATTGATCTGAAAAGGGTAAAAAAGAGTGAGACATTTTTCTTGGATATAATGCAGACAGAGTGAGATATCCTGTTGCGTTTATCAAGAAGGCGATAATGTGTATATATCTAAAATAAACCCGGACGTATTCCATCAAAGTTTGTTGAACATTAAGTTTTATTAGAAGTGTTGAAAGAGTTTAAAAACATTTGCTTTACACGAATCATGCTGCTTATCTATACACTTCATATAAGTGTTGATATAAGCTCTCGGTAACTACCACGTTTATATGTATATATAGACGTTATTTCATTTGCCCTTTGAAGGTTATTTAAAAGTATGGAATCAGTTGGTTACTTTAACCAATATGTTAAATATGTTCCATATGAATATGAATTATAAGAATAAGGTCTGACGTCGAGAATAACCAAAGAAGCCATTTTACTGTCCCTAGGTGTAACTTTTGAAGTAATTACTGTGGTGGTTTTTAAGAAACACGTAATACGTTCGGCATCAAATGTTACATATGTTTTCATACGATTTACGATTTGACACTTCTTGTATTTTCGGAAGAATTCTTTTATCTTAAGATATTGATAGAAATAAATTCCAGAGTGACGTCAATAAGTCCTATATTGCTACTGTTTTTCATCCTGGGTTTCTGAACAAGCATTTAAAATTCATAAAATTCGGAACTTCAGGAATACATCGGATAGACAGTAAAACATTTTATCATGGGTAACTTATTAAACTTCATGTAGCTCAGTGACATCCTTCAAATGATATATACCGTCACTATTTATTACATTTAATAGATATTTACATACCTATCAACAGTTTCCTGCAATGCTTGAGAAAGAGTGTGTATGAACTATAAATTACAAATATTATCGTGTACTCTAGAACACCTCAGCATATTTGGCTATTTATACAGATAACTGTAGACTATGGTGAATTTCTATCTGGTTTCCATTTGAATATTGAATAAAATGTTACAGGATGAAACATTTGACTACAAAATCACCTTAAAGGGACAGTAGCACGTTTTTAGAGGGAAAATAAGATGATGTCATGAAAATTAAAATAAATGGTTCAAATTGAAAGACAATGTATCTAAACTAATGGAGCAGTACTAATTCAAATATATAATGTAAAGTTAAACCATGCGATTCCTTTTTCTTGCACAAAATGAATTAAAGGTGTTCACACAAAATGGCCGCCAATGGATTTTATGTGAATCTTCATAGATTGTCCTCTGACTGTCGATGATTGGCCTGTGTAACGAGATTTTTGACACTTTTAAAATGATACATTAAGTATTAACGTACAATTATCAGTGAAAAATTTAAAAAATAAAATTATCAAAAAACGTGCTACTGCCCCTTTAACATACACATATCACACCTAGTAACACTGATATCGCATGTAGTTCAATGTATACCAAGAGTATAAACCGAGGTGTGTCCTTATAAGGAATCTATATTACAATGTACTGAACATAGGTGCAGGTGTCTTTTATATCGTATATCTTATATATTTATAAGAAGGAACATTGTTTAAAGATGAAGTACATTTTTAAAAGTACGATGGATTCGTAAGATTTACTTGAATAGTTATGACAAACTCTGTCTATCTCAATTACTAGACTTACATTTATAATACAAGGAGGGCGAACAAAGGACAGAAAGGTCTTGCAGATACGGTTCTTCAGAATAAAAAGAAACGATTGGTAAATAACATGATACTAGGCATCTTTGAAAAGAAACTAAATAAGTGAAAGGTTAGTATTATTTATAAAATGCTGATTCACCAATATTAACATCTTTCGTTGGAAAACCTAGGAACCAGGGAATACTTAAATTAACGGAGAAATTTCTGACTTTATTGAATTTCCTAACGTAACCTATACCAATCAGTTAATTGATGTGAATACTCCCCTTGATTTTGAAACTTAATTATTTGTCAGAATCATGGGCAATGGTGATTCAAAGGTACTGGATACGTGTACCTAAAAGAATTGTACTTTTTCGCATTCCTTCCACACTTTATTTGATTTTGTTTTTGTTTGAAGATGATTTTGTCAAAAATTTACCATTTACATGCTAGAGCCAAGTAACAACTGTCTACAGACACTCCGTGACGACACAAGATGAGCACTACTGGAAAAGAAGTAATATGTTACGCCACAGGATAATATACATGTATGTAACGCCATCCAAACGTTATTGAATTCAATTTAGCTGAATGTTATTTTGTAAAAAAATAACCATTTTTGCCAGTTACAACTGTCTGAAGACAATCCGTGACGACACGAGACAAGCACAACTGGAACAGACGTAATATGTTACGCCACAGGAAGGACAAAAGGTGAATTCACCTTTAAAGATTAACTCCCATTCTGTCATATTGTCACTTGTAAGAAGCCCGAGATGTTGGTTGACGTTAAACATATCCAGAGGCGATGAAGAGAGGATCCTTATATGTAAATGAGACGGTGTCTCTTACCAACCTTCTCCTTCTGTGCATGTTGAAGATCTACATCATTTATAACTGCAGTCTTGTAACTTGTCTCTTAAGGTATAAAGATAGCAAACCAACTTTACCCCAGGTTATTTAACATTTCCGTGTAGGCTTATAGAGCAAAACCATAAAAAGCTAAGATTTTAATGAACAATTTCAAATGTACTGGTCCAACCTGTCTGGAATACATGTAATACAGATTAAATTATAATGCTGAGGAATATATGGATGACAACTTCTTTGTTCATTGTATGCGACGTTTCGACACAGATTCTTGTGTCGTTCTCAAGCAGAGGAAGAGTAATGAGCTAGGGGCATATTGTCATCCCAACTTCTAAAATGCCTCTCAAAGAAGTTATCAGATTAAATTAGCTTTGTTTTTTTTTATGTAAGACTAATGTCAAATAAGGAATCTTGAACATTTATAATTTTCATAAATGATATTAACTTACTTTTTCATATCATGTCACATTTCATGGAAAAGGGAAAACGTATAAATGTCAAAATAATTAGAGTATTTCCTTCTTCGCAAAAATTACCGAAACTTCACAGAATTTCTTTTCGGGATAATGCTTAGAATATTGGCAGTTTTAGTTTTGTAAATATGTCCGTTAAAGCATATTGCTAAAAGTGAATAATTTCTCATGTATGAATATGACAAGAAGAAACGCCCAGAGGTGTAAGAACATGCTGTGAACTCCTAACACCACTGGAGCCTGTCCCAACATAGATCTCTACTGGCAGTTTTAGTGGCTCTGCTAATTTGTCAAGAGAAGTTGAAATGGACACTAGAAGAAGAATTTACGACACAAACAAGTCTTATAGTATATAAATAGTCCTACCAATAAACATATAAGGTAGATCGGTGTTAAGATACATCATAAATTAGCTTTGTCGACCTACTGACTCTATTATTTGTATATACGCAGTTATCAGATTGGCTCTAAAGTCCAGTGTTAGTAATATTCACTGGTAGCCGAGGTTTCTAGAACTTAGAAATGACTTTTTTCAGTATTTGAATAAACGCAGTTATCAGATCGGCTCTAAAGTCCAGTGTTAGTAATATTCACTGGTAGCCGAGGATGTCTAGAACTTAGAACTGACTGTATTATTTGTATATACGCAGTTATCAGATTGGCTCTAAAGTCCAGTGTTAGTAATATTCACTGGTAGCCGAGGATGTCTAGAACTTAGAACTGACTGTATTATTTGTATATACGCAGTTATCAGATCGGCTCTAAAGTCCAGTACTAGTAATATTTACTGGTAGCCGAGGTTTCTAGAACTTAGAAATGACTTTATTATTTGAATATATGCAGTTATCAGACCGGCTCTAAAGTCCAGTGTTAAGAATAATAACCGGTAGTGAGTTTATCTAAAACTTAGACATTCTCTAAGGATTGGGTACATGCATTTAATCAATAAAACGTCATGATATTACGAACATTGCATTGTTGTCGAAACATACTTTATACAAATGACATGAAAAAATCATTCGATGCTCAACAAAATTTTAGGACATCAAATTTTTCATATAGAACTTTAAATAAGGAGGTCCTGCAAATTCGAATGGGATATATGAAAATATATATTCATTATAAAGAACTATTGTAAGGTATAGAGACGTGACATGCCAAATTGAAGGGAATATTGTTTTAAAGTATGTAAATTGAGAGATACATTTCACGTAATGTAACTTTTATGGTCTTTGATATGATCTAATTATTCGCATAGTTACCAAAATTGCTTGAAGATAAGTGTGACGAACAGTTTGTGACAACGAGACATGAATAATTACTCTCCAACTTAACATCACCTCCAGCTAAAGTCCTCCGTAACATAACGGTATATTTTCAGCTTTCATAAAACAGAAATTAATCTGCCAGCGTCTACCACATGACTGGCAACTATTTTGTAGTTTAGGCGAAAATAAGACAAGGGTTGACGATCTCTAAAATCCCTCATGACATTGGTGTGAAAATGAAAAAACAAAGATTTATTTCCATTTGAAGTGAAGTTAAATTCTCAAATTAAATTTGATAAATCTTGCACATGTAAAGAAACTACTACAAAAACTAATCCTCGTATAAACAGCCTACCATGCACGGGGAACATGTTGGGTAAAATTCAAAATGTCGCTCATAAATCACTGCTTGTCTACGGCAACCTTCGTGACCTTTCCTCCCTCTAGAGGTCATCGCTTGCTTCAGGGCGACGGAAACTCATCCAGCAGTATATTCTATGAATTATACAACAGGATTCAGTAGACTATAGGGATAAGCAAAGATTATAAATGATTAATTGTTTCTAAAATTAAGTTCCACAATTTCGTTGATGTTATAGTCCTTCTTTTGACAAATTGACATAGGAATTATGAGCCTTTTCTATCACTAACTCCATATATCTAACTATTGTTATTCATATCTATTTTGATCAAGGTTATATATGAATTTTTACATTTTTGATATATAATCCTGTATCATTTAATATCTACATATATACTGTCACTCCACCAGTTGGTCGACAAAGTTATAAATATATGTAACGTAGGTCTGCATTTCACATAGGATAATGAGACCTACATTTATTAAGTATTTAATATCAAACGCTTATTATTTACGAGTCACACCACAATCAGAGCTGATATGACTGTTGATTAACTGGTCGCCAAACTTTGATATGTTACACGACAAACTATCGAAATCGGAGCGATAGAGTAGTTAGACATATAGACTTGCATGTTCACCAGTAGTATAACACAGACTGTAATTAATAACAATTTTACATTAACAAAATCTCTTGGAAAGCAAGTCTAGATCAGTCGTGAACTGAACTTTCCAATTCTCTGAGGCTCCTTTCTTATATTTAATTAAATAAAATTTTATGAGAATTATTTTGTTAGGAGACTAAATATAAGTCTAGATGACTAGTAACTCCAGCTAATCAAGGCATAATAATTTTGTATCAGGGGCGGATTAATTCTCTCAGGTCTCAATAGTTTGAGAGCAAATTAAAACGTAAGGTCTACATTTGTAGCGAATAGAAACTAATTCATATTCAACACTGAATTGGGAATGATCATAAGACAATTCTTTATGAAGTATTTTTGTATTCCTTCAAAGTGTACGAGGGTCTCCTTTCACAAAGCACTAAGGTGATCGTAAGTCCTTAAAGCAATCGTAGTGCAATGTTTAAGAATTGGAGTTAAGTCAACCTCCGTAAAGGTATATTTTGGAAACAGTCTATTGGAAACAATATATTGGAACCCTTATGTAAATACCATTTTATGCCTGGTATAGTGTTTATAGTCATAATTTTAAAGATCTTGCTGTAATGATGGCATAAACGATATATCATCTATTCTGTTATTCTAATGAATATGCAGTTTTGAAATGTGCTTATAAAGCAAAACTGAAATGGCGAAAAATGTTGCCTTAACAGACGTATAAAATTGTGCCCACATTAGTATGTTATTTGCCAATCAACCAAATGTATGGCTATACACAAGGGTATCAAGTTTCGAATATGCAACATGTTTATAGGCAACAAGTCAGGTAAACAAGATCAAAGGGTTTATGATAGATATTATATTAAGCAGTTAGTAAAGGGTAACTTTTGATAATGTTCATATATCAATAACATATCAGTTTTTAAAAAACAACTACAAAATGATAAGAGAAAATAAATATTCAAACGACGCAGCGTAACACTTCTGATACCAAACTTTTAAAGTTGGTTTTCCGCATCAAACTCCGTTATCGTAAGCGATTTTGAGTTAAAGTACAACATTATGTTGTAGTTTAATCTAGAATCTTATTTTTAATCGGCATACTAACAATATACTTACTATTCCGCATTGATACGTCAAACACGCATGCCTATGTTAATATTCGAAATAATAATCAAAACAAATATAAATACTTACATGATACGTCAAAAACATCAATAAGGATATCCTCGCTTCTATAACTCACAATAAATCAGAGAACAATCGGCATGTTCTCGCCTTGTTGATAAAATTTACTTCTGAGGAATTACACACTTCATCTTTAGTACAGTAGGACATTCTGACTTGTGTTAACACAAAGGTGTGAAATTTTACTAATCAGTTAAGCATCATCAAGAATAGATTCACAAAATGGTATAAAACATCTGTTCTATATCGTACAGGTGTTCACAATAATGTGTTTGATGGAACAACCTGTACAGATGTCTGTTATATGACACCGACCTGTAATTAATGAGGTGCAATTTGTCACGCCAATAAAAGGTCATTCGATATAGGTCTAGTTCGGATCGTAGGTTTACGTAATAATATGTTAATGACATTTTCATAAATATTTTACGTAAGATATGGAAATGACGTGTTTCATTTTGATTATTTCAAATTAACCCCATGGAAATGAAATATTATTTTAACATAATTATAGATACAGTTAAAATGTCAACCAATTATGCAATGATTTCCTGGCAATGTTAGGCATATTCATCATACCAAATTATTTTCTGAACATTTTCTGAATTTCTGAGCAATCAAATAATGCTGTTATCCTGATATTCACTTACTTTACAACAGAGTAATCCAAGTAAATCCATTTGTTAGTTCAAATGTCCCGCTAACAGAACTTTGTCACCACTGAGACATAAAGAACCCTTCATTATTTACACAAAGTTCTCTTTTCTGTTGGATTCGACGTCCGTTAAATCAAACGTTCATTTCCATTCAGTCGGTGACATTTTGATTAATAAAAATATTCAAAAACGACACTGAACAAAACAAATTACGACAATTCACTATCCACAATGTGTTCCCATGTTGATATCGTGTTCACACAGTGTTCACACAGTGTTACCAACATGACACACTGTACAGTCCAACATGAGGCGTGAGACATCACGTTCCGTCTCATACTGCACGATCCAGTACGTGCCAACATAGCTATCTGCGGAACTGGTTAGAACTATCCATACCATGCAGCGGTTATGGGTATTTGCTAGCAAGGGCGTCTTATATCGCAAACTACATCTGGTAGCTTGTGTCAGACAGGGAATTGTTTCATCTCCCTGCTATTAATACCGGCATACACACCTACATTCAAGTACACATTGTAGTCTGTTTCTGAGATTTCCTCACCCTATGAGCCGTTTTATATAAAGGAGGGGCACTTACTGTTTTTTTCTTATACCCTTCTCGGTACCCAGCTCAGAAACCATGACAAGCACCTTTAAACCAGTCTAAAAGTTGCTTAGAGCGAGTCTAGTTAAAAGATATGTTCGAACTTGCACGCAAATTATTCAAATAACCGTTTTCGGATTTATATATATTGGATGTCCTCTACATTTACGCTGATACCCAACATACCGACGTCATTTTGTAAGGAATTTGATATTAGCGGTGATTCCCAAAGTGTTTTATTCTGGACAACCTCTGACGTAGTATAGTAGCATTGGCATTTGAAATGACGTGATCTTTTACATATCTACGCGTTTGAATATCGCATGAAATATATATTTAAGAAAAGGTAACCTCTAAATACAGCGAGTTTCCAAAATTACTTATAGACATACGTTAATAGATTAACTAACACGTAGTCACACCGTCAGGCAGTGGACTTTTCACCTATTACGTAAGTGAAATATATAAGAGGAAATTAGGCTTCACCAATGCCAAGAAGATGCCCTTCAAGCAAATGTGTTCTGTTTAATGACACGGTCAAACGTGCTCGCCAAACAGTTTTCACAATTTACAGCTTGTATCTGTTAGTCAGGCCTGTTTATGAACACGTATTATTAAATTGTTATTTAATAAGCGGCGTCCTTTGTGTTTCTTTTAAAAATAAAATTGAATTTATACCAAAATTCAAAATATTGATATCCTTGAAAACAGTACCCTTATTTTTTGGTAACATTGATATTTTCATTCAAGAAGTATCCCTGATTCCTGTATCTACTATTACCCCCTAACTACTAGTGCTACCACTACTACTATTGCTGTTGCTGCTACAACTACTACTACTACAATTAATTGCTGCTGCTGCTACTACTTCTACTACTACTACTACTACTGCCACTACTATTACTACTACTATTGCCACTACTACTACTACTATTACTATTACTATTACTACTACTACTTCTACTTCTATTACTATTACTATTACTATTACTATTACTATTACTATTACTATTACTACTACTACTTCTACTACTATTACTATTACTATTACTATTACTACTACTACTTCTACTACTATTACTATTACTATTACTATTATTATTTCTACTTCTACTTCTACTTCTACTTCTACTACTCTACTTCTTCTTCTTCTACTACTACTACTACTACTACCACTACTACCACTTCTACTACTACTGCTATTACTGCTACTACTACTACTACTACTATCACTATTACAACTACTACTGCTAATGTCATCACCACGACTACTACTACTACTTCTACTACTACAACTACTACTACTACTACTACTACTTCTGCTACTACTACTACCATTACCACCACTACTACTACTGCTACTGCCACCACCACGACTACTACTACTACTACTACTACTACTACTACTACTACTGGTACTACTACTACTATTACAACTACTACTACATAACATTTTCCTTCTCTGTTTAATTCAGTTTAACCATTGTTTGATTGTCTTATACCCATCTTATCATTTTCAATCATGCAGTTTCTAAAACAAAATCGATTAACCTCTGGTCTTGCCTTATCATTCAGTTTCATTAGAACCTTAAAATTGGAAAGAATTAAGAAATATTGATGCATATGACGATAGTTGCTTCTCTTTCATCTTATTTTGGAACGTCTTTCACAGCCACAATTCAACATAAGGTTATCAAGTTAGTAATGAAAGGCAATACTATGCAGTATTGATGGATATGAAAGGTTGTAACGTATTTAGTATTTGAGAAGGCCGACCCAGTTCACATAGTCAAGGATGTGGATCGACACCAAGCAAGCTGTTACCTGGTCGTATAGTGTGCATTGCATTACAAGCTTTGTCGGTGGAGGGTGACTTATTTTGTGGATATTTGCAAAATGCAACTTTGTATAACAATTGGAAACTAATCTCTCATCGGTAATCGTTGAACGTTTGTGAAAGATGTTGAGAACTTGCTCTCTGAGAATTTGTTGGATTGTATGGGAGATCGTTGTAAATGTCGAGTTCTGAAGGTCGAATTTACTATAACGTCTTCATATTCAGTCAAAAAATTTCACTTAATGGGTGTATCTATCTACGATTGAGGAATTGTATATGTATATTTAATATAACCAGGGTACCCTAAGTGTGCATTTTTTCTTATTATAAAATAAAGACAGTGTTATATTTAGTTTAGTTTAAATTTAATAACGTATAGGTTTAAATTCTCAAACAGTACTAAGTACCACATTCTACTATATAAACCACCGGACAAGAACATGAGAAATGTTATGCCCTATATCAACACAACTTTGGGCTACTTCGTTTCTCACTCTGTAAGTTTTCACTTCAAAACCCTAAAGGTTAAAACCTTTAGTGCAACAAGATACTTTTTATTTCTAACAGAAAACTGTTACGAATTTGATGTCATTCAGAACAACATTGACACAATAACAATTCGAAATGTTTTTTGTCGGACAGTGAAATATAGATCATGTGATACGAGTGACTGAATCCAGTGACGTAAATGGTGACCTAAATGTTGTGTGTCTGATGTGAATGAAATAGACTTGGATTGTTAGACTCATGAACTCCGGTGTACGAACCATTGGAGATGCTCGGATATAGCATGATATAATTGGACTATGTTTTGATCTGGAACATAATGTTTAGATAGCCCATATAGGTAACACAGCTTTACCCACACAATCAAATCCAAATAGCTCCTTATCTTGACTTGCCCTGAGTAATTACATCTAAAAGTAATGAAGATAAACATGGAACAAAGACATTCCGATAATAGTCTTGAATGCTTGTAAAATAAACATGGTACACTTATACTTACACTGCCTCGGGTGGATATATATATGTACATGAATGTGCAAGTTGTTTTTGTGTGTCTGTATGAAGTGTATGAATAATGTATTGTTTGTTTAAGTACTGTATATTGTAAGTAAAAATGTGAAAATTGTCTCTCATAGCCCTTTTGGGTGGCCGATATAAAAAAATGATGTTTTTTATGTATTTTAAGTATGTATTGGGTTAGACAGTAATAAATAATATTCTCTCTCTCTCTCTATCTCTCTCCCTCTCTCTCTCTCTCCCTCACTTTCTCCCTCTCTCTGTCTCTGTCTCACTCTCTCTGTCTCTCTCTCTCTCTCCCTCTCCCTGTCTCTCTCTCTCGCTCGCTCTCTCTCTCTCTCTCTCTCTCGCACTCTCTCTCTCACTCTCTCTCTCACTCTCTCTCTCTCTCATGAACTTTGTGAGTCTTTTCTTTGAGACCATTTGTACTGGGGATTCTATTCTAGGAGAAACTGATTTAGCATCATATTAAAAATGGCAAAACAATGATAATTTCAATCTATCACGTAAGAAGATATAGTTTTATTACCAAGATATACATCCACTCGATTCCATGAAACCTAACATTCTGGGTAATAGAACATCTAGCGTTAAGTTAAACCTTCACACCAATTAAAATCGTTTCGTGTTATGTGGTACATTTCAATATACGCAAATGTAACGACGTGTTTAAGTAAGTGTCAAATAATATTCTTTTTACTTTTGAATTTTTGTAAATCTATTTTTATAGATATCATGTGATACATTTCAAGTTGTAAAGTTGTCTGAAATCGGTTTCTAAATATATGTTACACTCGCTGATACCCCATAACCATTATTAAAAATAATTAACACAGTGCTAGGAACCTGAGACAGGGATGATGACACATGGTACATTTCTATTACGTAACATAAGAACACATCTACCACGTATTTCACACACATTTCAGTGACATACATCAAAAGCATTGTTATATTGTGTTGCCACAAGAGGTCACCATGACCTTATCAATTGTTCGGCGCGAAGAGTTTATTTTGTCTTTAGGTTCGTACAGTTTTTTTTAAGAAGGGGATTTGAGGAGACACTTATTCATAGTTAAAATGTCTATTATGAATACATATACGAAGAATTTCAAGTGCATCAATATTTATATTAGGCTTTATTTGATGTTTTAAGATGATAATCATAATGAAATTATAATTATTTATTATATTATCTTAAACCGTGTGGATGATGTGGAAGATGCTTTAACTTTTGCGACAATTATACAAATGTGTCGAGAATTCATTTATAGTGAAAAGTAAATTTGCTTATGGGAAGAAGAAACAAAAAGTTGTAAAATGAATACAATATGTGTTAATTTATCATATTTCATAATTTTGACTTCATTAATATATATATTATCTTGTATTATTGAAATATGGTAAGTGCTTACATATAAATGCACCATGATTATTAACAGGTAAAGATACTCCCTTTTAAGACATACATAGCTCAACGCGGTGCACTACATAAAGTCAATGCATACGTCTAATAAGTGCACTAAGTTTAGCGAAGCGTTGAATGCAACCATATAATGATGTCACATGATAAATCTAATGATGTGACATATCGCTTTAAAAATGCTTTCAGAATAGGTGATGATGTACCCAAGAAGAGGGTTTTATAGATCTTAGAGGCCCGTTTATTCTTCATAATTCAGTCCAAATCCTGTCAACATGTCGCATTATTATATAAAAGTACATGTGCTTGTATGGTTATGGTATGGAACTATATAGAGTATTAACACACAAACTGTTGACATACAGTAAGTTGTAAGGTCATGGATTCAAAATCATCCGACTTCGAAGAGATCTTGCAAGTCTAGAAAGACAGTATTATGATTTTTTAGTAATGTTTTGATATCATATCTTACAAAAGGAGATTTAATTTCTCATAATCAGGCTATATGATAATCAAAATGAAGACGAATGTATGGATGACAACTTCTTTATTATGAATCATCCATATATTCCTCTTCATTATTGCAACTCAAATACGTTTTTATAACCGTTTACATAGTCACAAAACGTTGTCGACGATGCACAAAAGAAAACTTAAAGCAGGTCTAGATGTAGAAAGAGGATGGGCGAGTGAAGTCATGTGTGGCCATGTCCTAGATAGAGAAAAAGACGAGAATTTAAAGAAAAGCAAAAGAGGATAGTTGACAACCATAGGAGAGAGACGGAAGGGTGATGGATTCATTGAGTGCGTAGAAAATGTCGGTGAATGATGTGGACAGACAAACAGAATGGGGAAGAGAGAATGAACGTGTTACAGGGAAGAGCAAATAAGGATGTGGGAGAAATAGATGTTTGTATATATACAATATATATACATACACATACATACAATAATATTAATACACTCAGGGGAAAAAGAAATGATACCAACTTTTCAAAATAGTACAAAACAAAATCTACGAGCCCTTGAGATAGGCACATCAGTTGTGAAGAAGTACTCACAATTTCAAACATCAAAGTATAATACTTATAATTGTATGACTGTTCAAATACACGAGGGGTCAAAAAACAGCTTTTTCGATGTTATTTTTGGTCATAATCTTTGGAATTGGAATAAAATAATTATGAAATTTAAAAATCTATAAAATCTAAGATGTTATCAATATAAATAACCCTTGTAGAAGTTAATTTGTTCACGCATTTTGCCTATATTTTGGTTTAAAAACAAGAAAAAGGGCCATTTTCATTATCCTATCTCGTCTAGTTAAAGGAGATTTTTTTTTGGAAAGGCTTGTATTTCAAAAGCGTTAACAGATAGAGCTCTGAAATTAAAAACTTTGTTCAGTTAGCTCTTGAATACATGAATTAACCCTGTTTCAGTCGTAACTATCAATCGTAGATTAACCTATCATGCATTTTATATGGTATCGTTTCTTTTGCCCCTGAGTGTATACACATACTGGCCAACATTAGCAGAGATATATTCAGCAGCGTGGCGAGTTAGGGAAATCACGTGTGATAATAGGTGTCTGTTATTGCAAATCATCATGTATCGTTATATAAAACACGTGCAACATACATCATCACACGCTGTAAGGTTAAACATGTGCAATAACAGACAAAGCTTTATACATATACATCATACTGTATCATTAGGTAAAGGATAGTGTAATAGACTATCTGATCAAAATATCGAACACGTGCAATGATATATCCTTCAAACACGTGCAATGATATACCCTTCTACTTGTATAGTCTCATCATTTTGTATCATACTATCATGACAGAGGGATTCCTATGGTCTTACTGCTTTTATACGATGTAGACTATCGTTGAATGCGAATTAATGGATGAAATATGTCCATCATGTGTGAATAATATACATGCTACACTGCTTATGATTGTAAACAGAATTATATTATATACCTCATGTGGATAACAGTTATTATATATTAGCAGTTACATCCTGGTATTCACCATGGTATATATTAATTGATATCGCTCAACTGTGATGCTGACCTGAGGTTGAATGTGTTAGCTTTTGAAACATAAAGCTATAAATAAAAACGTCCGACGATACGTTGTATGCAAGTGAGGCTGATCTAGTTCAACGAATAAGGTATGATGTCAAAAAGATTTACTTCCGCGTGGAAAACAATATGGCCAAAGACTGACCCCTGCAGTGACCCTCTCTTAAAGACACTTGTCAGGAAACTATTGTTTACACAAATACCTGAAGATGAAATAAAGTTAAAGAAATACTCTCCTAAAACCTGAACCTCCCCACGACTTAGCCTTCATTTTTTCTACGTCAGTTTCGCCCCCTTTCCTGAGTTTTATGGTCGCAATAAACGCCCGCTTCACCCCCACAAGTTAATCCCATCCCCCTGTCCCAGCGTTGGTCAACACCGGTCATCGATGGCAGACACACCTTCCCGTCCTCAAAGTCAATACCATTGTCAGGGAAATCTTAACGAGGACTGTCGTAAATACACACTCCATGTGTTTAGATCACGCTTATCGGCGCCCCATCTCTAGGAAACGTCCCCATTCATAACGCTTTGCTTCAGTCATTCAGTTGTCACTAGTAAAGACTTCTGGTTCAAGTTATAGTGCTTTCGAATAACGCCCTATGAAAAAGGCATTGCCTGACTTGAAATAACTTGTACGGTGACTTCTAACTTGCTGCTGTGACAGGAGGGCTTCCTTTCTCATCATTAGTCATTTCACACTCACATAACCCATACAATTACAGTGTAATGAGAGACTGCATTTGCTCTTTGTGACGCATTGCTAAATACTGACGGTTGAACTAATTTGCCTCGTTTAAATATCATTTATATATTCACTTCATGAATAGTGATGTGAAGCATATTTACATCTGTTTTGAATGTTATCGATTAGTTTAGATATTACTGTAGTAACTGATAGTCCCCTGAAGTATCAGTAACGTTAATTCCATAAAACCCAGTAGTCGATTTATTCAGAGTTAAGGTGTTGACAGTTTACATGATATTGACTCGACGAGTGTCATTCAGATTCTTGTACTTATTCAGATATGGCATACTGTCAATTTTAATTTTTTTTATATTATATACAGTAAATATTTTCCACTAGTTTACCAAAACTACGAAATTACATAAGATAAACATGATCGATGTGGGTTAGTCACTGACAAATATATGACAGAATTGATCTTGTCATGATAAATAACAGTATTATGGGCACTGATACAGTCTGTTATTGAAATTATAATTACGATTAATAATAATAACACATATAACACATAAGTCAACGACACAAACACACATGATCAACATGCCTATTGTTAAGTCAACGGCACAATTGTGTTGCTTGCGTTAAGGTACACATGATCAACGTGATCCTTTCATGATGTAAAACAATCACATACATATTGACATTACTTGTACACATGATCAAAATGATCAACAATGACACACAATGACGTTTGAACGTGGTACACACGTGGTCATATTTGTGATGATGCACGCACGACTGAGCATGTTGGCGTCTCTTCCAGTAAGGTGAATGAAATATTTTACCTGTATGAACAAATGGTTACTTGTTGTGGCCCAGCGTAGATTCTGAAAACTTGTCCAGCCTATTTCCTTCCAAACTCTTCTAGGCATACTCTTAGGGCTTCATTCGGGACAAGAAGTACTCCACTCGCCGCCAACTCTTTTAAAGGACCTTCTATGAATATTCATGAGTGTTTTGTCACGTGACTGCATTTGACTGAAACTATCGTCTGCTTGCCTTTTTTCGCTCAAGTTTGATCATTTATCGTAGTATTTGTATTACTGACAGGCAACCTTTGATTGCTGATTTATTATAAAGCACATACAGAGGCCAATAAGATTGTGCACGGAACAGTCAGGTGAGGTAACTTTCCACGACTCAATTAGATATATAGAGCAGATTCTTTCACTCAGGCATGCTTTAACTCGTTAGTTGGGTGCGTAGCAAAGCTGTCACAGTTAGATTTCATTACACCACTTGTACATACATCTTGATAAGTTTTAAACATTACCTTTGTTGTGTCAAGTTTGTTTGATGCAGGTAAATATGCATATGCTTACTGGTAATATGATATCAATAAACTAAATGCTTTTTATTTGAAAAGTGTAAGTTTGAATGACATAAGGTGCTGATTTAAACGTTGGAGTTAAAGGTGTGTTCATTTTAGAGTTAAGGTTGCTATGTCCTTTGATAAACAGAGCACGACTACTGACACCAGATACATGTACGTTTAATACTAGGTCACGTGGTTAACTTGAATGACGTTAGCCCGGCTCTCGTTAATATGTAACGTTATCAAATGATAAAGATCTATATGAAATATGATAATTTGAAAACAGACCTTATATGATGTATTAACATTCATGACATATTAACATTAGCTTTTATAATATGTTACAAGATACAATTGATATGCCTTCCTCTTAGGTATGAATTTATACGTAATTGATATATCTACGTCTTTTAGATAATGAAAATAATTTGAACATTGAATAAAATTCAAAACATTCCTTTACTACCTCTCTGTATCTAATGCTATACGATGACCATTTTCTTTAGCAGAACAACTTACACTTCAAAATGTTATTATTTCAAGATAGTTATCTAGTATACATTTATGATGAGAACTTTTCTTGATTCAATATGAATTTTCCAAAATGGACCCTGTGAGAATATGTTAATAGTTACGAGAATAGTATTACACGTTTCAATATAAATGTCCAGAAATGGACCATGTGGGAACATGTTAATTGTTACGAGAATAGTATTACACAACTCCTATCAATTTAAACAAAAGATAAAAATAATAGCTTATATGATAAATTATAAAATACTTGTTTATGTATTGATATATATTTAACTGTAACTGATATTCCCTCCTTTACTTTCAATGTTTTATCATAGTCTAAGAGCAGTAGTTTATTTAGAATAAAATCGACAGTTCCATTGTTTTGTAAACTATAGTGGGTATATAACCTGTAATAATTATCAACTACGCACAAAAAATTTAACGTCTTCCTTTAGAAACTTGAAGCAAATTGATTAACGATAACGACTGTTGAATATGATGTTTCAAGTTCTATACTATAATATAAATATCAAAATGCTTTCATTAATTTTCACGTGGAGAAAGTTCTCTAAACGAATTATACATGAGCTGCTAGTTAAATAGTTGGCAAAAGGTCAAACATATGAGAAACTGGAAATGGAAAATATACAAAAAGCCTTATCAATTTACCCATCAACGAGTACAGCTTTGTTGAAGAACACATTTCCTGATATGCTGTAATATTGAACACATTATTCATCATTTTCACACATGATTTTACTATCTTCAAGTTTATGTGTCATTATTAATGCCTATAACATCACTTTATTCATTCATGAAAACCCTTGACGATGGATCCTTTATTGAAATACAAAGGATAGTATTATTGGCTTCAAGCTTATGTGTCACTATTAATGCCTATAATATTATCTTTATTCATTCATGAAAACCTAGGTCGAAGGATCCCTTAAATTGAAGTACAAATGATAGTATTATTGGCTTCAAGCTTATGTGTCACTATTAATGCCTATAACATTATCTTTATTCATTCATGAAAACCATTGACGAATAAGTCCTTAAATTGAAGTACAAATGATGGATTATATTGGCTTTAAGCTTATGTGTCACTATTAATGCCTATGACATTATCTTTATTCATTCATGAAAACCATTGACGAATAAGTCCTTAAATTGAAGTACAAATGATGGATTATATTGGCTTTAAGCTTATGTGTCACTATTAATGCCTATTACATTCACTTTATCATTCATGAAAACCCTTGACGAATAAGTCCTTAAATTGAAGTACAAATGATGGTATTATTGGCTTCAAGCTTATGTGTCACTATTAATGCCTATGACATTATCTTTATTCATTCATGAAAACCATTGACGAAGAATCCCTTAAATAGAAGTACAAATGATTGCAGTAAAGTGTTTGAACACCCAGCTAGAATTGACGTTAATTATGTACATTCACATCATGCCAAGTGCTCGACTATGCAATGTCAACGGATCACAATTAAATGTCAACGATCCTTATACGATCAAAGTCAATCACCCCTTATCTCAAGTCAATCTTAAGCTCGTTGCCAAAACGTCACAACTTATATGACGGCATACAATGTATCTCTTTTTTCCTTTGTTTATGTGGAACATGATAACTATTTTCTGTGCGAAGATAAAATCATGATATAGTGTGCACTGTTATTCAATACCGTACATAACGAGATTATGTCAATGGTTCAATACATCTTAAGCTATACGTTTTCCTCTATTCACATGGACCATTTTTGTGTATATCAAATCCTTATCTACGAAATGGAATAAACAAGGACTAAATTATGACACTGGCGAATGAGTTAGGAGGTGTATATATGTTTGGTGTCATTGAAGAAATTTATACTAGGATAGCATGCAAGATTGTACACGTAGAAAACGGTAAGAAGGCAATAAACGTCTATATTTGTAACTAAAGCCGAATATAATCATTCCAATGGATATTAACGTGGACACTTGTGAACAAGGGTAATAAATAAGATAAGCAGTAAGTGTGTTATACCTTATTGAGGTACATAATCTTGCATCAAAAGTCATTTTACGTTTTAGTACATAAATGTTGACGGTTCGCCTTTGCTTGCTGTGCGAAATCGACTTACTGATATTGTATGACGCTTCACTAGAAGTTTTGTATTTCTACCTCTGACAAGATATGGTTTGAGTTAATAATACGTTATACACTTGCCTGTGAAGAGTTATTATGAGTATACAGACGTCTCAAAACAAATACTTTTTAAAAATTCAAACGGATTTGTTTTTACTAAAACTACAGAGTTAATAGTGGACTAACATTTAGTCTCAGAAGGTTTTTTTTCAATATTGACAACATTTTTAAACAAATCATGTATTATAACAAAATGGAGCCTAGAAGATGCTTTAACTTCGTAAAGCTGAGCGATCTAGACTTGCTATACTTTTCTAAACTTGGTTGGTCATCAATTTATGCTATAGGGTCTGGATAACAGACTAAGTTATTAGAATCTTGATAAAGAAGTCAAATAATCAAAATATGAAAGCTTATTCTAAAGACAATAGTTTCTTCTTTATTGTCATTTGATAAAATACTTTCGGAGGGAATGATGAAGGTTATACACTTTAGGTAAAAACTGAAAAATTGTGACCCGAAAATATATGTGATCACGTGACCATGGAAACCGAAGTCTAGGGTCACAAGTGACGTTATATTGTGGTGTAGTGTTGTGATGTTTTACACTGGTTGCTTTCAGGTCCTTCCAGCATCAGGTTACACATCTGTGAAGAATACACATAGTTACACACATGCACTCCCCTGTCATGTGCTAAATGTCCCTTGTGCCCTGTGAGTGAGTAAATGTGTCACATGTTTTGACGAGATACATCGACAAAGATGATAATTAAAAAAATATCCGTTTTTGTCTTTAATCATAAACAATTGTTCTTCTCTCGTTTGCTTTCGTCCCTAAACTATTTCTCGCTGCGAACTTGTCCCTAAGTAACTTGATGTATTATCGTATAAAATCACCTTGGGAGGTTCTCGGGTCATAAAACCTGACCACTACTCATTTCATTCATAAATGTTTTCCTTACAATTGAGTGAGATATGTTTATTCTTTGCAAGTTTCAAAATAAACAGAATTTCTGCTCATATGAGACAACTTGGTAACAAAAAGTACATAGCAATGTAGAACAAGCAGATCCGTCAATCAAAATATATTTTATTAGAAGTGACTTCTACTACAAAGCTTATACAGAGCGAAGCGAAAATGGTAAGGGGGGTTGCAACAGGGTAACGTTCTCTTGCCTTGACTATTCTTAATGTGGTCTTACACAACTTCATTTCTATAACTTCTTTTAGCTTATTCTACATAAAATCAACTCGCAAGACAAGTTAAAAAAACTTCCCATGTCACGTATCATCGTAGATCTTCTAGAGTTCATCATCATACACAAGTAGTGAAGATATGGTGTGGAGAAAGTCACTACCATAACCACGCCCCCTTAAATGATTACCGACTGAATATATCCTTTGGAGTGGAACACTCATCGCGAGTCACTATGATTTTAACTTAAGCCCTAAGTATGAATAGGTATCTTGACAATTTCTTTTCTCGGTAATTCATTATTTGAAACTTGACGGACATTTATCACATTATATCACAGAAATTCAACTTCGATTAATTGTAAGTTTTAACGATAAAACTCATCTTGCCATCTCTTCGATAAATTGTTTAATTAATATATTAATGATTACTCATCTTGCCATCTTACCATAAATGATAAGAATTAGTATTACTAATAAATTGATTTTGTAAACATTAATGAGTGAGATACAGCAAAAGTGAGTAATTACCAATGCTTGAAGACATTGGACACGGTAGCCGAAAGCTCCAAGTTATATTCGGTAACGCCCACATGACTTTGGAGAAGTCCTTGAACATTGCCGTAAGCTTATTTTGCAAATTTATATCAACTTTCAAACATATTTCAATCTTACTGTATTTTTCTTTAAGGAAACGCTCCCCAGTAAACTTAGAAATATAATGACTTGTGGACTTTGTTCAAGATATGAATTCTTCATCGCAATTCCACGTTTATTCAAAATTTCGTTTTCAATTTTGTGATTTCTTTCTCACTCTCAATAATTATATATAATCTAATTTAAATTTTGTTGATTGATTAAGAGACGGTAGTGAACAGTAAAAGTGAACATCAGCAATCAAAGAAAAACATATTTGATTTGGATATATTTCGTATAGATGGTAAATAAAGATTTGTAATATACAAACTATGTAACCATAAAAGTAAACTCTTACCTAAAGGCTTATGATCATCATTTACTCCAGTCCCAAGATGCGCAGATGTGTCACAGAGCGAACTGTCTCCTGCCTCTTGTCCGAGCAGACGACAATGCCAGAAAGACCCGGATCTTTTCTATCCCACCCAGTGTCGTCTGCTCAGAGCATGTGACGTCACACCGTGATAAAAATGAAGGGGATATATCTGTCTTTCCTCGGATTCTCCAGGCCTCCTATGACATATGAGAGCATTTAGTATTCATTGTTACATCCTCCATAAATCTCCCCGTCTGTCATAGTTCACCGCCCCAAGCCTCAGATTCTTTCTAATTGGTTCATACAAGATTTCAATTAGCAGGTGTATTATGCTTACTATGGCCAGTTTGTTAGTAAAATATGTATACTCTTATTTCAAAATGGATGTAGCTGAATTGGAAATCATTTGGTATGTATTAGATACTGTTGTAATGATAAGTATTTTGTATTAACAATTTAGGAAAAGTTACGAAAGATCAGGAAATGATCTTGTAACTAATGGTGGCTAAAAAGTGAAATTCAGTCATACATTTAAGGAGAGTTATTTGTTATGAGTTGCAGCGTATCATTTATAGCCTGGGGCAATTGGCAAATAATCACTGACAGTTCAATAAGAAGTTAACAAATGTCATTGGGATCATATTTCATTGACGACAAATGATGTAATGACAGTTTATTATAGTATTTTGGATACAATTTGTCACTTGTATAGCATTGTCTAACGGTACTCCCCTGATTTCATAAGTGAGTTATGCAACCCAGTTATTGTTGGAATATTTTACTGAGGGTGCCCCTTTCCCTTTGAATTCTTATCAAATCACGTTTAAAGTTGGTTGAGGTTTAATATTTTATTGTTAGGATGAATAGCAAACCATAGTATTTTTTCTCTTCTTTCTTTCTCCTTTTTATTCTTTTCTTTACTGTTAGCGTGAAGTGCAGAATGATGTCACCGCTATTGTATGTAGATTCTTGTTTGAATAAAATTAAATTTAGAAGTAAAACATATTATATTTTTCCTGCCTACATGTTGAATGCAATGATTTCGTTTCTGCATTTGTTACTTTAATGAACAAAATATCAAAATATAAATTAAAGGTTTGTTATTCTTGCAAGATCTGTCCTTATGCTTGCACGTACTATATGACTTCATAGAAGGTTAGTGTTTTCATTAAGACAATTGCAAACACATCACCTAAGAATGAAAGATAGTGAAAATAAAACTTTTCCAAAAGACTGTGCATCCACAGTAGTGTAGTGGTAAACAAATGGATCAGCATCACTGACCTGGCTACTTTTTATATAATATAAAGGAAGAAATCTGTGTTCTTGCAAATCAGGAACATTTTCTCAAAAGATCTGTCCTTGTTTGCACGTGTTGTATGACTGTTCACACATGATTATGTTAGTACTTTCTTTGAGTCCATTTCAAACTCATAACCAAAGATCGCAAGATTGTAAAGAGAACTCTTTTCCCATAGAGTGTGAATATACAGAAGTAGTGTTATAAACATTATTGACCTGGCTACTATAAGTTTTATTACCTATACTTTTGACTACGTTATCAACAACCGTATAGTCCAACTTACCCAACTCATAAACATGCCATGATAACTGCAGAAATGTTAAATATAGATTTTATTTATTCCCAACTGTATCAATTGAAAATTTAATCGTTTTCATATGTGTACTCACATGTCATGTATTTGACAAAGATTAGGTTGAAGCTTAACGTGTTATTTCCACCAAAACCATTTATATTGCCCAGTTAACATGGCACCATTCACTACACATCTATGTTGTTATAGTCAGCGACGAAATGACTTCTGCCAATCGATAAAGTAATGCTGTTTTGCGTTTAGCTGTTGCAACAACTATTCTACAACTTCTGTAACATTTAAATACTACTGCTTTTCTCCTACTGTTAGAAATAAATTATGCAAAAAATTCTACTTCGATAAACTATTATTTCATTGTGGTTTCATTATGAGCAATACATGATATAAATCGTTAACTTTACCATTTATTCATATTCTTTCTTACGAATTCATGAATGTTGATGTTCAAATACTAAGATTTTTTTGGTGTCCATTTAATAAAACTTTAGTTGAACCTTCTTCTCCATTTTGTGTTTATGCGAAGAATAAGAGTATATCATAAGTGAAACAGGTGTGAATAGCAAAACAATAAAACTGAAGGATATATCTTTCTTTTCTGTGTCAAATACATTTCTCCTTTTTTGCTGATTAAAATGTATGATAATATAGTTTTAAATATATGAGGTTGCTACACAAAAAAATAACAAACTGATGGTACTGTAGCGACATCTATCAACCATGCAATTGTGAATGAAAGTCACCTTAGGGCTCAAATCAAACGGAAGCCAGAAAGGTAAAATCTGATTTATGATCATGGAACACATATGTCACGGCGACACGCGTCTCCTGTAACAGATCAATTAATACCAATACTGTAACACATCGCCCTAGGAAAGAAAGTCGTGTAATACAAATAAGAAGACCCTTATGACGCAACAGTTATTAGAACTGTCTGTGCTCCGGGTGAGTGTAATCCTTTTACAAATGGTTAACACTGCTTTAACTTGACCCCTGTCCGGAGCAGGTCACTTCATATTCATCATGTCTTCAGAAATGGACATATCAGTTGATACCATAAGAGTTTTCAATAAGCCAGCTTTACAAAAGTGTCATTTGTTCGTCCTTGAAGAACCCTGTCTCGGCAAGAGTGACGTTTACGTTCAAGCTGACGTCGCCGGTGACAAGTGACATGACAGTGTGACCGTATTGTAATCACGTGATAAATGGTTTCCATGGCAACCAGTAGAAAGTTTCCCAGTAAACACGGTCATAGGGTTGCTGGGTCGGAAACGTACCCTCAGCTGTCAAAAGGGTTACATATCTGATGTGTGCTGGCCTAACACTTAAAGTGGTCGCCATTTTAATTTTTGTGAAATTGCAATGGCAAAAAAGGCTGCACCGTTTATAATTTTACAATATAGTACAGAAAGCTTAATGTTTTGACAGATTAACTCAATGTTTACTGATTATCATTGAGAAAACAAATCAACAATGCTTAATAATGACGTAGCAAGGCTTTTCACACTCGTAGTGCTGATGAATGGCTTTATAATTACTTCTCAATGTTTTCAGTTTTGACCGAATGTGTTATTATATATCACGTTTTCGAAAGTAAATCAATAAAATTACTACCAAAAGTAGCAGGTTTCAACTGGATTGTGCAAACTCATGTACTAATAACATTATATGTAATACTAGGATGTCCCCTTGAATTTCGTATCCACAAAAAATACCCCGATAGAACTGTCCATTTAAACAAGAGATGCTTCCCCCGAGAGGCAATGTTCATGGAACAAGATACCCGAAATATAATGTACATCTCGGTTGATTAATTTATTAAGGGTGCCGAGGTAGCTTTATTTTGTTACCGCATTAAATCTCACTATGAATAAGTTTGAGCAAAAGAAAAAGTCAACGTATCGGTGTTTCATTTTGTTTACATCAATACTTTATCAAAAATAATTTCAATTATTCAAAACATATATTATTGTTAAGTAATATTTATAAAACATCATAGTAAAGAGTATAACAAAGGTCTTATGACCTTTTATTTGTGATTGTAACTGAAAAATGACCTTAAAATTAAAAGTGATTTGTAAAAAACTTCCACAATTTAAAGACTGCATTTTAAAATGAGTAGTGATTTGTAAAACTTCAACAAAAATCGACTATATAAGCAACGGTTTAACCAATTGCTTGGTAATATGTCCCTAATTTATAAATCATCAAGCAATGCACAACTCAACTTTTATTACAACCCGTCCTTAGCATGTCTATGATCATTGCTTACCCTCTCAACAAAGGTGAACAAGCTACTTAATTCTGAAGAGACTAATGTTCGTTATTGGATCTAACTTATGATAAGAAGATTTACAATGATAAAATAAAACTGTTGTCGATGGGCTTACTAAGTTTGGACACGTTTGTGTTTTCAAAGTCGTTTTTACATATACATGTATTTCTTGTCCATGAAAACAGCATGCAGGAAATCATACAAGTTACTTGTGATAATCAAACCACAGGCGTCGTAACCCCGAATTTTTTTATATATTTAAATGTATTACATATATATTAGGCATCACAGTATCAGGTGCTCTTTATGACCGGAAATGATGAAAGCAGGTCCCCAGACAGATCCCAGTTTCAATACCAGACCCATCTGCTTGCCAAATTTAATCATTTTGTAATTTTACAAACAATTTCTTTTTATACTATGAATATTTTGGGGATTGTATATTAAAGATTGATATGTCTTTGTTGCTAATTAATTGCTAATTGTAGAAGCATATCGGCAACTGGTCTTAACTGTGTTTTTTAAATATGTTGGCCTGAAACATATGGTTCGTTTTGACAAAATGTAATCGATAAAGTGTGGTTCAAATATAATATCAAGCTTTGAAAAAAGTTCATTTCTAAATAGCCACCACTTTCGAACAAAAGTTTCCTTCACTTTACGCAATTTGGTGAACTCTTTGAAAATTCAAAACCAAACTGCAAATCCAAAATAAAAATTTATTTCACATAGAAATCCACAGCAGACTGGCAGTATATCATTTGGTTAGACGCGAATGACTCTACTTGTTTTCAAGAATTTTTTTAAGCAAATGAGTTGTTAAAGGGGCAGTAGCAGGTTTAAAAAAAAATATATTTTCAATTTTTCACTTTTTTACGTTGATGCTAAATGTTCTATTTTGAAAAAAATCCCAAAACAAACCAATCGTCCATAGCCAGATAACAAATGATAAAGATTTACATAAAGTCCATTGGCAGCAATTTTTGTATGAACACCTTGAATTCACTTGGTTTAAGAAAACAGGAATCGCATGGCTGAACTTTACATTATATATTTGAATAATTACTGCTTCATTTAGATTAAATACACTGTCTTTCAATTGGAACCAATTTTTTCATTTTCCTGTCATCACCTTATATTCCCATGAAAAACGTGCTACTGTCCCTTTAAAGTCTTGTGTTATTAGATCAACCTATTATGCACATATGCAACAATTTGGCATTAAGTAGCGCAGACAAGTGACGTTTACTCGACATTTGTCATTTTGAGAATTTCAAGAAGCGTCTAAGAGTCTTATAAGTCTATGTTTGAGACAGACAGTCTAGGCCTTCAAAGGTAAACATATGATAAATTCTTATTGAATATCATCTCTGTGTTTTGAATAAACATAATTCCTGGAACCTCATTAAAACAAAACCATTACTAAAATATGATGCTAAAAACCCTTCTTTTACGTTTCAGTATATAACATGATTAAATTAAGGTAAAATCAAGTTTAGATTGTAAAATTGAATTCTATTCGAAAAAAATCGTTTCTCTATATAAATTGCACTATGATCCGTTTACAATGAATATGAAACAACTAGAAAGGATGAACATAAGGAGAAAATAACTATCATATTGAATAGCATAAACATTTTCGAAAATAATCGGTTTCAATGTTTTTTTTTGTGTTAACTAGATAACCATTTCAGTACATGATAAGTATTATAAGGAAAAGGAATATATGGATGACAACTTCTTTATTAATTGTATTCGACACATGTTCTTATGTCATCCACAAATTCCTCTTCATTATTGTCATCCCAACTTCTAAAATGCATCTCAACGAATATGAGTATTGTTTTACGGGTTTATGTGATTATTTAATTAATTCGACTTTTCGAGGTGACATATGAACTAACAACAAGTAAAACACACGCAGACACTGCTTTCCATGCCCCCGGGCCATCATGCCTCATTAAACCACCACACCCCGAGGATAGAGAGAATACACTCGCTGACCAACTGTCTCTCCAGGCTACCAAACATACATTTATGCATAAGAAACTAGTTCTAGACAATTCTGTCTGCTGTTTTCTGTGTAAACGTAAGAGATGTAAATTGATTGTTTTGTATATTGATAAAAACAAAGCGAAAATCAAGAGCAAATCTTCAAATATCTGAACTTTTGATTTTTTTTTCTTTTTCTGTGCAAAATAAATAGAATTGAATTGAAAATGTGTGTATTTTAATAAAACCAAAGTTCGAATCAAGAGCAAATCTTCAAACTTCAGAACTTTTGTATTGCATAACTTACAAAGGGTTAATCTGCTTATATAAAGCTTAATATGAAAAAAAATCCCAAACAATTAAGTTATTGACGACATTACAACATGAATGCTGCGTAGCAATATATCTTTTAAGAGGACCACTTCTAAAACTGCTTTTAGCATTCGATTACGGATGCCTTTTTGTTCAAAAACACTGAAAACAAAATAAAAAACATGAAAGGGAAAGTAGCACATTTTAAAAATGTTAGTATGCCTGATTTCTCAATATGAGTCATCTTCAACGGGTCAGTCTTGTCAGTATAAATCCGGATCATCCCTTGTATAATACCACCAAACGTCAAGCAAAAACTAATGGCGGTCATTTTGGAGTGAACACCTTTTAATCATTTACGATAGTGCGATTTGCGAACTAAGTTTGTTTTTGAACTGTTACTTTTGATAAAATATATTCTCTTGCATTTGGTAAATTTATCATTGTTTTCGTGTTATTAATAAATTCACCTAGTCCATGCCCCACTACAGTGCATATATCTACCTTTCCAAAGAGATGACATGAAACAACCGACCTAGTCTCTTGCAGAGTATTTGTTTCTATATGGGACCACTTTGTCCATATAACTCTTAAGTTGTCTTCAAATGTACAGATGTCTACAATATTTTAATTCATGTTTTCTGTTTGAGTTTAACACCCATGTACTGACTTAAATCATGGCATTTGCACATAATTTTATTATGTTTAAGCATAATTGGTGTCATATTTGTTATTTGCGTAAATCAATCTTGTTAAACAATTCCTTTATTTTGACACACCTGACGTAAGACAATACTTTGTGTATACGAACAACCTGAACATCCAAAATCTCTGAATGAATTAACATTTGATTTAACCTTCGTGCACACTCGGGACATTAACACAATACTATCGTTCTCTCAGTTATATCATTATATGACATACTAGCTCATGTAATGATATTTATTCCGTTTACGTGACTACACTCATTGTGAATAAAAGGAACAATGCCATCGATCATTACACTTTGTTTTAACGTTAAATTTAGGTTTACATTTAATAATACAATCTTTCACATAACCTACAGAGTGAAAAATTTACACATTCATCCAAAATCGGTATGCAAGTGTATTACTGTGTAAATGAATGAGTTCTTTTGGTTTACTTTTTCTCTCACAATTTCCTTATTTGGTTCATTGTTGTCATTCTGATATGCTGTTATACCCAATAAGAAAAAGGAAAAACTGCACATTCAATTATTCATCTATGTTAATCTGCATTCATATCATTCACGTAAATGCACTAAAACAATTATTAACTCGTGCTTTTCAATGTCAAAAACCAAAGGCATGGGTATATTGACAACAGGTCATTCTTACTTTAACGTATAAAAGCATATTAGGAGGCATCCTGACATCAAAGTATAAAAGCGTTACTAGGAGACATCCTGACATTAAGTATAAAAGAATTTTAAGAGGCATCCTAACATCGTATAAAACATTATTAAGAGGTATCCTAACATTATCGTATGAAAGCAATATTAAGACGCACCCTGACATCATGGTATAAAAGCAAGAGATATTCTGACCTCAAAGTATAAAAGCATTACTATGAGATATCCTGACATTAAAGTGTAAAAATCTGAAAATCGGAGGCATTCTGACATTAAAGTATAAAATTTGAAGATCGGAGACATCAAAGTATAAAAGCATTACTGGGGGCCTGATCAGCTGCTCTACAGCTCTCGTCATGTTTATGACATGTTGTAAAAATAATCATGTGTGAGTAGACATAAGGAATATTGTCATTACCCTGTCCAAGGTGACCTCCCAGCAAAACACACTTGTAACTACTTACATCCATTTGTACTATATCTACACTTTTTATTGCCTTGAATCTAGTTCAATTTTTTTAGTGAGCCAGTATAGGTCATTCAATAATAACATTTGTCGAACATCCGTGCATTTCAAATGTGGTTTCAATACCTACTCCGCTATTAAACATGTATTTTCACACCTGAAGTCTTAATTAAGTGATTTCTATTGCATCAAATATATAAAAAATGAACCTTAAACGCTGAAATAAAAAACGACTTGATTTGATAGGTGATGGTGAAATTATTGAACATTCACGAACCTAATGCAACCCTTTCGAAGTTTGTCAACGTGTGAGTGATTATGTGCGGAAAATTTCAAATCATTTATAATTTAGTGATGACTTAAAGACGAATGGATGAAAACAGAAAGGGCTGCCATAAAATAGGATGAATCCCCCCAAAAAAACATTCTTAATAATCCAAGTGATACAACCTCAATTTACTGACATATATTATCGTCTCACAATAGGTATAGCATGACTAATTCCAAAAGTTTCATCCAATATTGAATTTATCAAATTATCAAGACAATGCAGATGAACATATAAAATTCAGATATTTAAATATATATATTCTTTTATTTTCATTCATAATGGTCACGAAAAGTTAATTTTGATGAAATAATAACATCTTCATCTACATATACATGTAGACTAGTATATGATTTGCAAACCTGTGGACACAGATTTCTTTTGTAGTCAATTGCATTTCTGGTTTCTGTCATCATTTGACAATTTCCCTTCAAATCATAGAAAGATTTTAAAATTTACTTTCTATGTATCATTCTCTACCCACAGAGGCAGATCAAGTCATAAAATGTTGATACAACCTCTGCTCTATTACGCAGACTATGTGAATAGAATGGGAGATGCCTCATTGGAGGAAATCAAATTTAGTTGTGCAATCAGCTGTTCTAAAATCATCATTTTGGCTACTGAATCTAGGCCAAAGCAGTGATATATGAACCACCCTTTCCATGCGAGAAGCGTTGTCATTTGACAAAGAAATTCAAATGGATTGTGGTGCAATTTTTCTCCGCCAGGGGAAACTGCCGGAACCCAAGGATTTCGGCGAGTTAAAACAGAGGATGTATCAACATTTTATTACTTGATCTTTCTCTATGGGAAGAGGATGTCTAAATATAGTAAAATTAAGTATATGTAGATACAAAGTTTATTTGTAATACCTTAGCTTACTAACTAATATATGTATATGTAGGCACACCGACAGCGGTGTAGCAGAGAAGCGACCTATCTCAAGGTGACCCACCGTTGTTGAAGCCTTGTACTCAGCCGAGTGCCTTTGGCAAAATATGACAGCTCTCTTCATATAGATATGTACTGGGCTAACCTTTACAGTGTGGCGTCTTATTAAGTAAATTAAAAACTAAATAGATTGTTAAATTTGAAGATTTGTTAGAATTTGAAATATGTTCCTTTTTTGTTTGCTGTTGGCGGCATTAGTAGATAATGTTCTGTATAAATGTTAATCATTACGATACAGCTTACAGCTGCAGATATCGACATGTATAATCAAATAATTTTTGGTCGCCTATGTATATATATACATTGTATATGGTATGAACTTTTGAAACTATAGCTTACTTTTACATGTAATGGAGCATGTCAATCAAAATGGGAAATAAAGACAGAGTTCTATTCCTAAAAACCAACAGCATATTATGTTTCTATAAATATGAATAAATATCTTACCAATCGTCACTGTTTCACAAATGTGTTATAATCTGTTTTCCAAATATGCATTTGTCTAGCTATATCTTCATTTCGGAAGCTTTCATCAGCCACTTCGTCCTTAATTTTAGCCTTCCATGTACCATTATATTAAGACTTTGCATATGCCAATTTAATAAAAATGATATTTTCAATAAGCAATGACAAAAGTTATCAAATTTTGATTTTGCATGTACCATTTTGATAATAAATAAATTTATCAATAAGCGAGGACAAAGGTCATCAAATTAGGATTTTGCATGTACCATTTTGATAAAAAATAATCTTATCAATAAGCAAGGACAAAAGTCACTATGTTACCGAATAAACTGAAAACTACGATAATGAAAATGAAAATGATTAAAATATTAACTCTTACATTATTCACACACGAAGTTTACAAGGAAGACACCATATGAAAACTGTTGAATGATAAAGGAAACGCGTGTCAATCAACCTGACTGAAGGGCCTGAGGATAAATTCGTATCAGCCTTATGTTTGAATTGCGTCTTCTCATATAAGGTAGGCAAAAGTCGCTGCACATCAACTTGGTTATTTTGAAAAGGTTAAATACATTACATGAAGTTTAAATAATGGTGATAGATAAGTCTAAATGAAGTCAGATATTAGAACATGATTTTTTGAAGAATCTGCTTTTCCATCTCCTTAAAGGGGTAGTAGCACGTTTTTTGATAATTTTATATTTTAAAATTGTCACTGATAATTGTACGTAAATGCTAAATGTATTATTTTTATAGTGTCAAAAATCTCATAACACCAACCAATTATCCACAGTCAGAGGACAAAGTATGAAGATTCACCTAAAATCCATGGGCGGCCATTTTGTGTGAACACCTTTAATTCATTTTGTGTAAGAAAAGGGAATCTCATGGCTAAACTTCACATTATATATTTGAATTATAACTGCTCCATTTAGTTTAAATGCATTTTCTTTCAATTGGAACCATTAATTTTCATTTTCCTGACATCACCTTATATTCCCCCTAAAAACGTGCTACTGCCCCTTTAAAGGGACAGATGCACGTTTTGGAAAATTTTATATTTTCAGTGTTTCACCAATAATTGCACGTTAATGCTAAATGTATTCCTTTGATATTGTCAAATATCTCATTACACAAACCAATCATCCATAATCAGAGAACAAATTGTAAAGATTCCAAGTAACTATAAGTACTTTAAGCTTCATAACAGAATATGGAACAAAATCTTTTAAGATCAATTATTCCAAATACCACATGTATGTATGAAAAACAATCAGATATAGATAAGGAGATACAAATTATGAAATGTTGAAAAAGGTGCTTTGAAGAAGATACAAGTTGTATTAAAATTGTCATAGATAACATAAAAAAAGTTTAAAGTATTCTGTTTTCTGCTTTCTGCTTTCTGCCCAACCTTAATAACTAAATAACAAACATGAGAATCAATAATCGAATAGTTAAGTAAAAGTTAACAGTTTATAGTTAGTTAGATAGTTAGTTGTTAATAATAGTCCACTTATAATGCGCATATATCCATCTGCTATGCAGTTGCTCAAAGCGCTACATATTACTACCCTGACGGAATTGTACTATCGGTGTTGTCGAAGGCGTAGAGAATCGACGTACATCCGTTATTCAATGTACCAATTTATACAGCTGGGTGGACGGAATGCGATGTGGATAAAGTGCCTTGCACATTGACATAACAAAAAATGACACAGATGTTTTGTGTCTCCACCTGGATTCAAACACGGTCTCTGGCGTGAGAGGCCAGCACGCTAACCACTACACCATTACTTTATGATTATATACTTTTTAAGACATATTAGAAGATGTTCTGTTATGTGTGAAACCATTATGTTGCCGTATAGGGCAACGCGTGTTTGCCCCAACATGTGAAAGTAAGTCACACAATTTGTGTTGTGTTTAGCTTCTAGACAAAGCTAAATCTGTTTATTTCTTATCCCATCAGTCTAAATAAAGAGACGAGACAAAAAAGGACCAATCTATCTTGTTGTGAGTCGAGTGCTTCCTGGCCGCCGTGTTTCCTACTACACGGAAACATTAATCTTAAAAAACCATCACCGTATTTCCTTATAAAGGAGAAACAAGAAGCTGTTAGCTTCATTCATCCAATCCAAGGTAAGGGAATGATTATTCGCAATTTGCACACCTTCGGTACACGGAATTTCTTTGGATTTACAGTTAGATTATCTTCAAATCAGAATTGAAGGCCGTATGGCCAAGAGTACAACAGATATCATAAATGATATGGTGTATTAAGTATAATATTATGAAATAGTAATTATATTAACGTAGGCTAGGTTATCTGTCTTCATTTGACAGTGAACTGACAATTTTCTTTGTAAATTGTTTTAGAATTACCTTAAACATTTCTTCTTTGATAGGCATTCTATAGTTAGAAGTTGAGTTGATGAATAATGATGAAGGCGATGTTATGGATATACAACTTCTTTATTTAGTGTTTGCGACGTCTTACCATAGATACTAATGTCGTTTTCAAGCAAGTGACGATTACATAAACATGACAAATCATGAGCATTGAAAGGTGTTTTTAAAACACTTGTATATTCCATACTGACACGATTGTAATCTCCTGGCGAAAACTAAACATTTTGAATAAATGTAATCAACTTTTAAACAAAAATAATAATTTAATGAAAATTATTATAATTTATTTGATCTTTAAATTCATGTTGACATTAATAGCCTTTCAAAATGAGAAATGACAATATTGAGGCTTTGAGCACGTGTAGTTGAATGCTTTTGCTTTTGTGTTTCATAATTGTTTTACTCATGGAGTCTTTCAGTTACAATACACAAACACTTAACACATCTCCCTTTAATTCTTAAAAGGATGGTGTACTCTATTAAGGAAATGTCAGTTTAGACTATAAAACGCTGACAAACTCTGTTACCAGACCATCCTGTCTCAGGGAATGAACGTTACGCTAACTCCACTACAGATTAGTGGAGTTAGCGTAACGCTCGTACCCTGAGACAGGATGTTATCAGACTTGAAAGAAAGACAATACAGAACGTTATTTTACGTTAACAACTCAGATTGAAACGATGAAGGAGCAGGGAGGTTGGTTTTAACCATAGAATTACTGCCCGTCCTACACGCCTCGTTTTAGCTCGTGGACGAAGACAAATAGGTCCTCGACTATACGTTGCCCTCTTTCCTGAACTTGTCAACATGCAACATAAAGTAGACCATTTCCTCCCACCCCGAGCCTTAAAGGGGCAGTAGCACAATTTAGGGGGAATATTAGGTGATGTCAGAAAAATGAAAATAAATGGTTCCAATTGAACAACAATGTATTTTAACTAAATGAAACATTAATAAATCAAATATATAATGTCAAGTTCAGCCATACGATTCCTTTCTCTTACACAAAATGAATTAAAGGTGTTCACAAAAAATGGCCGCCAATGCATGGACTTTATATGAATCTTTATCATTTGTTCTCTGACTATGGATGATTGGTTTTTGTAATGAGATTTTTGATTCTACCGAAATGATACATAAATCATTAATTAATTATAAGTTTATTTACAATGTTTTCAAAAAACGTACTACTGCCCCTTTAACAAATATGTTTACCGCATTTGCTCTGAAAAATGGGCTTGTGATGTACATTGTAGTAATTTTTAAATCTCAGTACCTTTTCAACGTTTTTTACTCAGATGTTTCAAAGGGGACCTGCTTATTTACCGTTCAGAAAAGTGATATTTGAGATAAACGTATATGAGGGATTTACGGTGACGGAGGACACTGGTTGTGTATGTTTCACAAATGTGTACAGATCACCGTTGTTTACGATATTCTGCTGCATTTAATAATTTTCCACCTCATTTATGATTTATTTTCTGAGGTTGCAAATGCCATAAATGATATAGATGTGGATCATTTTGCAGCCATGATAACGATTGCAATGGAATGAACTGAATAAAAGAACTTCTACACAAATGTCAAATGTGAATCACATTAATATATTAACACAAACAGATCCGCTGTTTTCATAAGATTCTTATATTTTCCGATTATAAGATCCATGTGTCTGTATCAAATTTGAAAGGTAAATGTAAAGCATTTAGGATATCATCCCCTGTTACATTAGGTTGGCATGGGCTAATATTATACAATAATAGACTGGTGATGAGGTTAATACCTGTTTTATAGACCCGAGGAAAACAATATTGACCGAGGACGAAGTCCGAGGTCGATATTGGTTTCCTCGGGTCTATAAAAACAGGTATTGACCGAATTCACCAGTCTATAATTTGTTTATTATAACAATGTTTTATGATAACAATAGCATGACGTCATGGAACAACGGTTTGACGTCGTCGGCTCTATTTTTAGTAACTCAAGTCAATATCACTTTTGGTCGGACCCGGGGTCACGGGGGTCAAGTCAATATCACTTTCTGTCGACTGCCACGTGACCGGCTCTCGGCCAATCGGATTGCCGGAAAATTACGCTCACATAATAAAACGTTATTATTTTGTTTATTAATATGTTCAAATACATGAAGGTGAACTAAATCAGTTTTGATTTCATTTTACATAAGGATGGGTCATTTAGGGTTATATGCTTCTTTAAGAGTTCTTATATAACGGCTGCTAGTACGATTGCAGGGAAAATGCTAGCAACGCTGTTGTGGCTCTGAATTGGAAAAGAAACCATCGAACATCGGCTGGAACTAGCGAACCATTGGGCGCTAAATCTTTCTTAGTGCACGGAGAACATTTATCTACTGCTGACGGGATTCGAACCCGGGCCTCTTGATCCCAAACCGAACGCAATTTTACAAAAAACAAGTAAATCTAGATGTTCTCTACTAATTCATAATTAAATAGTTTTTAATTCAACAGAGAAACTGATAAAACCGTTATTCAATATTATATATAATATCAATGTGAATTCAAACTGTTCTCAAAATATTACATTATCACCAGAAAATGATGGATTTTTTTTTTAAATTTACACCACGAATTGTGATAATGTATATACACATGAGTCATATTTGTCGTTAAATTATTCAAGTAATAATAATCGAATACCTATTTTAAAGCAAGGGATATATGGGAATCATAAGCAATATCGTTTTATGTTTTGATCTTCTATGAATGGTATATGATTACCGACTAAAACGGCCTGTCCTCATTTGGCCTACACCCCAATTTGCCTACAACATTATCAAAACATCTTTATCGTTGAGTTCAAATCAAGCATGTACCATCATCCGTTAAATAAGGTAAACTATTCCATAAAATAAGTCAGAACGTATTAATCTATATTTTTTTGCAATGCTCACAATACATAATATGTTCATGAAAGGGACAGTCCTATCGGGGTATTTTTTGTGGAAACAAAATTCAAGAATACTTCCCTGTTTATACTTATATATGGTTATTACATGATGGTTTCACACTTAATTTCATATATATTAGTCAGAGTAACACTTTTGTTCTTTTACAGATTTAACAATTTGACAAAGAATAGAATGCATCACTGCGTCCTCTTGAATTTCGTTTCCACAAAAATACCCCGATAGCACTGTCCCTTTAAATGTGAGAGTGGCCATTTGAATTAAGGCCTGAAAAAGATGTTTCTGGTCTTTGCATACAGGCAAATATGATGCGATGACGCGGATTCTTTTTATTTCCAAATATCTAGTTTTATAATCAACAAAAAATCATCAGAATGCTTACACGAACAGAAACGAGTTGATTCTTAAAAGTTCAAGTTTCAATGGTTTTTTTTCTACATTTCCATTTTTCCCTTGTCAATATCTATAGAGAAGGAAGGACGCATTGGTTTGAAACTGATGCGGGCGGAAACCAGAAACAAATTCCTTTTTTTCTAGGCCTTAGTGATGGCCATATGGAGTGTAGGCGATATAGGGTGTAGGTCATGTGGGGACAGAGTCCTAGATGACTAGTGCAACCCCTACATGTCGTCACGGCCTGTTGCTCTGGTACATCTCCAGCAGTCGGGTAGAAATCATCAGTGTCTATACCCGTCTCATCCGAAACACTATATTCCGTCACTGATGTCAAATTTATAGGGACAATAGGGCACAATACAATGTTTAAAACATACACTGTAGATATAAACCAGTTTGTATTTGACTATTTGCATATTCTTATGTTACAAAGTGACTTATTAATACATGTTGACAGTGTTAAAATATGTATATCTCTTACTGCTATAATAATTGATATAGTATAAACATAAGCAAATTACTGTTTCAATAGAATCCATACACTTTTTACAGAAAATCGTTTATATTTTGCATGCCATTAGCTAATGAATATATAATTGCACTGTAACGCCAAAAATATAGGCTTAAAGGGGCAGCAACAGGTTTTTGATAATTTTATATTTCAAAATGTCCACTGATATTTGTAAGTTAATGCTAAATGTATTATTTTGACAGTGTCGAAAATCTCATTACACAAGCCAATCATACATAGTCAGAGGACAAAATATGAAGCATTAAATCCATTGGCGGCCATTTTGTGTGAACACCTTTAATTGATTTTGTGTTAGAAAAATGAATCGCATTGCTAAACTTTATGTTATATATTTGAATTATTACTGCTCCATTTAGTTTAAATAATTAGTCTTTCAACTGGAACGATTTATTTTCATTTTCCTGACATCACCTTATAATCCCCTAAAAACGTGCTACTGCCCCTTTAAGGCAGAAGAAAACGTAATATCTAAGTCTGATTAAACCTGAATCGACACTGTTCTTTGGAGCAAATGACGAGGTTGGTAACCAACGTGTTCTATCAGAGAATTCCCCCTCCATTGAGAGGAATTTCCAGTCAGATATTGTTCGAACCCTGATAGAGTCAATATTTTTTCAATTTTATTCCTCGATTTTAATCCCAATAAAAAAATCCTCAAGTTATGTCTGATATTTACATTGTTATTTATGATATTATATTATTTACTTGTTTTATCTATTTATATCAACATGTGCTGAAATAGTCTTATTTATTGACGTCTGTCATACAGAGGTTAAAACATCTCCGAACATGAAGTGACCAAATTCTTCTATTACCATTTCCATCATGATGTCGTACAATGAGTGAAGGTGGCCAGCAGTTTGCTGACAGTTGACATGCCCTTATGGAGGACAACCACTTTCATTGTGACATGTCTTCCCTTTTGGTCAATGGCGTGTTCATATTCGGAAGCTCATTCTCAGTAATTCAGGGTCTAAATGTGTTCTTATGCTATATTTATCATTCGATTCTGGGTTACTAACGATAGCCGTATCCTACTATGGTAGGAAGAAATTTTTACGTAAATTTACCTTTATTTGAAAACTTCCGTGTGACCGTAATATTACTGTTTAACACTGAGTTTACGGGAATCATGCCTCAAAATAAGTATATCCTTTATTTTTCATGGATGAGCGTTATCCAGGCATATATCATTTATCTTACACCATTCTTTACATTGATGGATGCATCCAATTTAAAATTTGCTAAATTCTTAAGTATGTTAACTTGAGCAATTACGTCGCTTTCTTTTGACAGTCACATAAGGATGTGTTGATACATACTGGACAAAAAGGGTAATGAAATTTAAAAAAACTCATCAAGTGGTCATGGAAGACATATATCAATATTCTCGATTTCAATTTTTTTTATATAAACCTATCCATATTTGTCAAGAATATATGCTTCAGGAAACAGGAATGGAGTAGAAAAAACAAATATTGATATTTACAGTCAAATAACATATTTGGTCGTGCTTTAATTAATTTAATTTAATTAATTTATAAAATGTTGGTGGTGGACGTTGTTAAAAGGTGCAAGTTGTGTCAGTGAGGACAGATAGTCTCCTCAGGTAGTTGACCCGACTCGTCAGAAACTCACTCACGGTAATTAGGCTTAGAGTGACAGTTGAGACCGTCTCCTTAGTACCCTAGACCATCTCATATCATGAAGACTGGGTATTTTTGGATACTTTTACTTTGAACAACGATTAACAAGGCTCAATTTCGTTTAATTTAAGATTGTTTGCAACATATCCTACTTCAGTATATCAAATGTTGATTCCAGAGTTAACAAGATACTTGCTGATAATGCCAGTCTGTTATTGGTCGAAGGGTTGGCAGGTATATTATGTTTCAATACGGTACAATAGTATGTTCGGTCATTAACACCGAACAAGAAAGCGTTGTCATGTTGCCTGTGTTAGTACATCTGCATCCCAAAAGTTTGTTCAACTTATGCTGTGCCTAAGAGCAAGGCGAATCGAGGTCTTGGTCGCTTCCCTACGTGTTATATGATGAAAACATATGATAACATGTTCCTTCACAACTACATTTCTCAAATAAACAAAATCACACTTCACTATTGGCGTTCATATGGAAATATATAGCAATTGATATACTTTAAGCTGTATATGGGCCAGGAGCCTTAAGGACAATAATAACTTTTTGACTTTAACCTGATACAGTTCTGACGGGTAAAAATATGCACCTAAGAAACAAGTCATGCCAGTCAAAATACAATATAAGTTAAAAACCTATGTCATTGTAAAAGTTAAGAGTTTAATTTACATTTCTAATGTAGAATATTCTTTTATAATTTCTTTTGGAGATGAGTTCCATTATATTTTTAGATGTGAATATTTTACTTTAGAAAGAACCTTGTACATACCTTTACATTTCTCAAAGAGACCAAATATGCTTAAACTTCAAAATCTTTTCATGTGTAAAAAGGTATCTATATTAAAAAACAACTGAGCAAATTTTGTAAAATCATAATGCAAACTGTAAAATCTTCCGGCTAATCACTTATTCGCTTGTATGATGCATTTACTGTCATGTTGTACCTCATATGCCGAGGATATCGGCCTGAGTGTAATAAAGTTCTGTTCTATTCTGTTCTGTTCTGTCAAAAGCACTCGAATTTTACAAACGACTACGACTACCCTCTATTTCCCATAGGTCAGGACGTGTAGGCTAAATATACGCAGGCAGGTTTTGAATACACCAAACATTTCTAATTCATATATTTTATAGACTTTAAAATCGTTTCTGGAAGTTCAGGGAAGAACAAATTGATTGTAGCCCCCATGTTTTGGTTACCATTGGCATTGTGTATATGAGAGCATTTTAAAAAGGAGTTCTTAATATTGTATAAATTTAAAAAACGGATTTAAAAATTACAAAATATTACAAGCTTACACTCGATCTGCAAGCACTAGGCGAACTTTCGTCTTAGTATTTGAAGTGATGAATAGCTTTCGATATTCGAAGAATCCTTGTATATAAACATCTCTGTGAACATTAACGTGAATAAACTTTTTGGATGCAGGTTTATACATAGAGGAATATCACGACTCGTGACTTACATCTGTTAGCATACTATTAACCCAATAACCTGTTCCAAACAAGAGAAAATGACTTGACTTCAACATGACTTGGTGTCACGTGACTTACCGGAAGTCATACCTTAACTCCTGACCGTCATCCTCTAGAAGTTGAGGTCAACCCCACGCGTGAAGGTATTGTAGAGCTCCGAGCTGTCAGCAGTGAGGGTAAAGCATGAACAAATCTGCTTGGCGTTTAGCGTTTGGGGATTTGGAAGGGGGGTAGGTTGATTGGGGGCAACCAAGTGAAACCTTCACGTCTGCAGAGGGGGAGGGAGGAATATCATGCTATAGGTCGTTGGTACTTATACTTACTTCTTCTGGGTGAGGTGAGATGATGTGAAGTTTAACACCGCGTTTAAGAGTATTTCACTTATCCCAACGCGGCTAGTATTTTTGCAGGGAGAAAGCCAGCAACACTATTGTGGCTATGCATTGCGGTTAAACTTAACTTCGAATAAAGTTTGATGGTATATAATACAAGATTGATAACTCTTAAGTTGAACCAACCATGTCGGCAGGTGTTACCAAAATACTTTTCTACACTAAAGAGTAACGGAAGGCAAAGCTTGGTACACGGTCTTTAGGTTGACTATGGTGCACTAACTCACGTTTTTAGATTTGATGGGGCTGAAGAAACAATCATCAAACGTGTTTATGGGCATAACATTGTTATATTCAGGTTTTCACTATCGGAAATAGTACAAATTCTTACGGAATTGGAACCAACGCCCTCAGAGTCAATCTACACCAACAGCAATGACCGTATCAGTAGCTTATCAACTTGGCTATCTCCTCGACAAAATAAAGGTCCGACAGCCTCCCTTAGCTATCCAAAAACATGCTAATAATGGGGCTTTAAGGGAGAGCATAAGGCATCATCCCTTTTAATTGTGAGGGCCAAATGTCATCTTCAAGTGTTCGTTCCAGGAATCTGGAACAAGAAAAGTTGAACGGTTCAAACTGTTATAGTAGATTCTGATTATTCTCTTCGTGATATGAATTTATAATATGCTTAACCCAAGTCACTCTATTGTGTTAACAGTGGCTTATTTTTAAAGAATCCACTGCTATAAGGGTTACTAATTACTTTTAAAAAGACAAATCTAAAACTTTTGAATTTTGAAAATAAACTTTTGTAAGGACGGGAGTCACGAATCGAACATGCAACCCTCCGAATGATAACTTTTATCCACTGGGCTATGGAGGGGACAGCTTCTGAGAGTTTGTTTGTCAGTATGAAACCTGTGTTACTCATTTGACGGATGAATCGGCGAATATATATGGGCAATTGCCTAGCACGTGCAATGCACCCCGCATGAACTGTCAATTGCATCGCCGTCGGGAATGAATTGCAATACACGTTGACGGATGAACCCGTTTTAGCGTGGCCTAAGGTTGTGTCCCATATTATGAGTGAGCACCGAAAATTGTTTTGTTTTCATAGCAAAATGTTGGAAATATATGTTACATGTGAAAAAGGACATATTTTAGTTTTGTGAAGCCATATACACGGATCAAGATGGAGAATGCATTCGGCGCCGTGGATTCGTGAAATAATAAAAAAAACGACACCGAATGCTTTCTCCATTACATAATGAGACTATACGATAGGCGACCAGTTAGATGTTGTTCTGACACGAAGATATTCATACGTATTGTAAATAATATTCAATAATCAGATATACAGGGGTCATCTTACGGAGATAAAATACATGGATGGCACTAAGAAAAACAGGCGATTTCATGCGGAGACTTTCACTAGATTGACATAAATATGAAACATAAAATGTTGTGTGAAGTTCAAGTATATTTGATTTGAAGTCATGCATGTGAGTACCATTGATTCATATATGTGAGTAACATAAAATGTTGTGTGAAGTTCAAGTATATTTGATTTGAAGTCATGCATGTGAGTACCATTGATTCATATATGTGAGTAACATAAAATGTTGTGTGAAATTCAAGTATATTTGATTTGAAGTCATGCATGTGAGTACCATTGATTCATATATAGCGCAGTGGTTAGCGCGTTCGCCTGCTGATCAAAAAGGTCCGTGGTTCGAATCCCGCCAATACATCAGAGCAATACGTATTTACTTTTTGGGAGATGACGTCTATTGTAAACAACAAATACTCGAAACCAGTAAATGAACTTTCAAGAACAGTATAACTTTTTCCAAACACATCTGGGTAAAGCTTCAGCAAACTATTTTAAGATAGATGTTTTATCGGGTTCGGGTCGGGTGTGAAACCGTGCGGGACATAAATATCCACTGTCATTATTAAAACCAACAATGGGTAAAAGTTACTTTTTGTAAAAAAAACAACAACAAGAAAACAAACAATATGTTGAATTGAATTAAGCTTACTTATTTTCAAAAGTCATACGGCTAAAGTTATTTTATGACAAAGAATCAAAACCATACCTCACTAACCTAACCATTAACATAATATTTACTTGTGAGTTAAAATATCTATGAAATAACTTAATGATAAAAAAAATGTTCTTTACGTATCATATAAAGTTATCTCTTTTTGAAGACATGTATAATTGTAATTTACTCTTCTTCAGACCACATAGAGTTAATTTGCAATGATTGCATAAAACGAGTAAACGTAAATGTTGTCATATTCTGAAGGAAATTTGAAATCAATTTGGCTTTGGGTATAGCAATACCCTTGTAAACTCACGGACAAAAGAAAGGTTTCACCTCAGTTGGTTTCGATTTTACAACGATTTGAAATATATATGACGCATTCGATTATGGAATCATCAACATTAATCATATCTACAATATTGCATATGAATTGATCGTTGATTGGTTCATTTTGTTAAGATATCTTTGTTTAAAGGAGACCGGGGTAAAAAATGAAATTTACACCAACATGACCCCATGTTAAAAAGGGAGTAAATGAGTGGAAAACAAGGTTTGTTTAGTAAAATATAGCTTATATATCGATGACCATTTGTTGTTTATTAAAATTAATTTTCAAAAAAAAATAACTAAAAATTTCAATTTTCCACAAAAAAAAAACACGTCTAGAAGTATTCTTTGATTGATAACTAAAGGCTTGCACTGTTCTGTTTTAGCGTACGACGTCTAAAAATGAAGAAAATATTTGTATTTGAAAATTATGTATATGATGAAATCAACTAAGGTGAAACCTTACTTTTGCCCGTGAGTTTATCTTCATTGACCCTTTCCACATATTTTTACTGTTACAACAATGTCTACGGCTGTATGTTTGTAAAGCTTCAAATTGATCGAGATTGCAATTTTACCTATCTGTTACAGACTTCAGAAAATCGCCGCAAGATATGCATCATGAAAACATTCTTGACATTTTTACGTCTACTTCAAATACTAAAAAATATGTATCGCTAGAAGGAAATTTGTATCAACGTTTGATCACATTTTGTGAGATATCAATTTGAAAAAACACTTTTTAAAGTCAATGTGCTTTGTATATAGTGGATGTTTAGATTTTCGCTGATGAGAAATTGTTAGGTTGAATAATTAGGTCGATAACAAGACCTTGACATTTTAGCAATGAGTTTTTTCATGATAAAAACTCTTGTGAGAAAGGGCATGAATGTGTTAATAAAACGATATTTTTGTATATACATATTCATGTATATCAAAAGTCTTGAAATCATTAAAATCCACGACTTTTTTCCATCTATTTTTATTCTTGAACTATGATTATTTTGGATATAGATATATCAAGTAGTTCCTCTTTACCTTTTCTTTAAAGGAAATTTCTTTTTGTGTGAAAATAAAGGTGACAATTTGAAAAATTATCGTAAAAGTGTTTTCAATTTAATAGTGTATGGAAGTTATTCTGCAAAACGATATAGAAGTTGTATTATTGGTTATGGCTTAAATGGACAAATGCCATTATAAATAAAGGGCTGAGACAGCAACAATTTTAATAAAGTGTAGGCTATTTAGATGTATTCAATGGTAGGTGTAGGCCATACTAAGGGCAAACCAGCGATTACTACCTACATTTTTATGACTGACAATGTTTTAGCACTAAAGAACAAACGCCTGCTGTTTAGAGTTGTAAGCAACAACAAAATGGAATTTAGACATGTTTATCTTAAAGGGACAGTAGCACGTTTTAGGGGAAATAAAAGGTGATGTCATGAAATTGAAAATTAATGGTTTCAATTGAAAGACAATGTATTTAAACTAAATGAAGCAGTAATCATTCAAATATATAATGTAAAGTTCAGCCATGTGAGTCCTTTTTCTTACAAAAAAAGAATTAAAGGTGTTCACACAAAATGGCCGCCAATGGATTTTATGTGAATCTTCCTAATTTATCCTCTGACTATGGATGATTGGCTTGTGTAATGAGATTTTTTACACTGTCAAAATAATACATTTAGCATTAACTTACAATAATCAGTAAAATATTTAGAATATAAAATTATCAAATAACGTGCTACTGCCCCTTTAGAGTGGAAAATTGGTTTTCCAAATCTGAATGATAGTTAAAATCTTCAACTTATGTTTACCGGTTTGCTTTACCATCGACAGGCCGCATTTGGGATACCATTTTCGCCTATATTTAATTTACCAACACGTGATTGAGTTTCATACCTTGAAGTGTGTGGTGGAGTTATTCCTACAAATAAAACAATTGACTTAAACCTTTCTCATCTAATGTGAGTTAGTACTTGAAGAGTAAAGCGAATATAAACTTAAAGCGAATAATATACCAGTTGGTATTTTAAGGGAAAATATACAGATAGGTCACAGATACCTATATAATGGCTGCCTTTTTCAAAATAATCCGTATTTGCTACGGGTTCTATAACATCTGGTTTTTTAAAGTGACACAGAGTATTTTTCTTAAAATTTTATTTGGTTTTGATAAGCTACAAAATATCTAATATGCTGATTGAAGTTCATATCTCATCACTGGACTTGCAAATATACCCATTTATGCATAATATCTCTAAAATGCTTGATTTTATGGAAAAATCAAGAAAACATCTCAAATACGTTTAATATTCGAAATTATGCATCCAATTAATCTACATTTTGGTTACAATACCTAATAACCACTATCGAATCGAATATATCTTCCTGTCAGCTTATGACAAGGTTTCAAAATTACGTTTGGCGAATTTGCGCGCGCCACTCGAGCCACATTGTCCGGTTTTCGATCAAAATCCCGACTTTGAATGGCCGTATTTTCGCTCTAATGTACTGATTGACCTTTAACTTGTTATTTTCAGTAACAGTAAGTGGTTCCCGATGTAATAACATCGATTTCAAAACTTGACATATGTGATCCTATCAACATACTCTGATTCTCTTCAAGGTATTGCAATCATGATAGAATCAGATTTATCCACATTCGACTTATCTAGCTTACTAGTAAATATTTTACGTGCGCTTCAATTACTTACAGTTCTTGGAGTTGGAGTAATGTCAATTTATCCACTATTGTGTCATAAAGTCTTGTGATTGGAATTATTTGTTGATTTATAATTTGTGATTAATAATTAGGATAATACAGTAGTGTGAAGAAGTTCATATACCCCTCACGCGTTGGCCATGCCAGAGGATGCGTGTGTAACCAGTGAGCAACCAGTGTCTGACGTAAGTTACTTCCCTTCAATAAGCGAAGTTATAATTTAGTTGTAATTATTTGTTGATTTACAATTTGTGATAGTTATTATGTGACAGACGGTCCATCAGGCATGATGCAAGCGTGGCATGCTGAAGAGAAATAATGCATAACTGAAATATTATAACTGTAATTTAAAGGGGCAGTAGTATGTTTTTATTGAGAATAAAAGGTGATCTCAGGAAAATGAAAATTAATGGTTCCAATTGAAAGACAATGTATTTGAACTAAATGGAGTTGTGATAATTCAAATATATGACGTAAAGTTTAGCCATGCGATTCCTTTTTCTTACACAAAATGAATTAAAGGTGTTCACACAAAATGGCCGCCAGTGGATTTTATGTGAATCTGCATACTTTGTCCTCTGACTATGGATGATTGGCTTGTGTAATGAGATTTTTGTCACTGTCAAAATTATACATTTAACATTAACTTACAATTATCAGTGAAAATTTTGAAATATTAAATTTAAAAAAAACGTGCTACTGCCCCTTTAATAAGTCTCATAAGACGATGTTTTTAAACAATTCATGTTTTTTAACAAAATGGAGCCCAGAATATGCTTCAACTTCAGAAGCTTCTAAAAAATATTTTGATTTAGTGTCCGGATGACAGACTACAAAATTATGTAAAGAGAAAACGGGTATTCGCAATAGTTTTTGTTATTCCCTCCAGTACTGGTGGCCTACCTCAATACCTCATTAAAACGATTCATAGAAGCTTTGCTTTTTTAGGGGGTATATAAGGTGCTGTCAGGAAAATGAAAATGAATAGTTCCAATTGAAAGACAATGTGTTTAAACTAAATGAAGCAGTACTAAATCAAATATATAATGTAAAGTTCAGCCATGAGATTCCTTCTGCTTACACAAAATGAACTAAGGTGTTCACACAAAAATGACCGCAAATGGATTTTATGTGGATCTTTGTGATTTGTTGTCTGAATATGGATGATCGGTTTTTACGAGATTTTGGACACTAATAAATAATACATTTAGCATTAACGTACAGTTATCAGTGAAAAATTGAAAATATAAAATTTGTCAAAAACGTGCTACTGCCCTTTTGAAATAAACCAATCAGAAAGGGGGGCACAATTTCATTCGCTATTATGGTAGAACGAAGAAAGTAAAATAAGTCCGACGAAATAAGTAATTGTCTATCATGCAATGCCGAATATCATATACAATTGTAAAAAAACTTAGCTTTTTTAAAACAATTTCAACCAATATCTAACAACTCTTAGTTTTCTTTAAACATAAAAAATACAGATTGATCATGTAAATTGAAATATATCAAAAATATATTGCATGTACTTTTCGATGCAGTTTAAGTAGCCACATTTCTGATGCTTTTAAAATAATTTGCATTTTTCAAAAAAATGAATATTTGGAACATATGCTGTTTTGAAAGTATTTTTTTAAAATAACATTTAAAAAAACAAACATTTGCAGTCTTTCCTTACACGACATAAACACTTTGTATCCCTTACAACATGATTTTAGTTAAAATGTTAAGTCTACTTAAGGCAGTCAATGTGAAAATGCATTACTCATTTTCTTTAAGGGATACTTAAATTAATTTAAAATACTATAAAATCAAAATATATCATATCTTTGGAGGAAACAAATTACTAAGGTCATTTGAATAAGGTCAAATTGCTTAACCAAAATTTCCAAATGAATATTTGCCACATAGGATAGCAGAGATAATGGTATTATGGTATGGTATTTTGATACGGCGAAATGAACCAAAGTACGCTGGTCGGATTTTAAGTGCGCTTCGACTAATGGGACTAATGATATTCAAGATTGATCTGAGTGACGTCCGTTTCATTCGAAAGTCAAATGCAGTGACTAAGATCGTTAACGTGTGTTAAGTATGCATTAATTTGTTTACTACAATGTACATATTACACTTCAAATCCTTTCTTTTTTGGATGACACCTTTTTAGTTTCTTGCCAATACGAATTCGGTTTGGTTACGAATCACCGATATGACGAGTTATTTTGGTTACGAATGCACCTTATAGCTCCCATAGTTGCACATCCGGTTCCGTTCGAAGATGTAAACATGTTTTGATAAGTGATCTATGGTACGCAGAATGTTTTAAGATGTCTTTTCATCAAATGACGCATGACGAATATTATTACATTGTAAATGAACAGCTTTTTTAAACATATCTATGCCATTTTCTTGGCTAATACTGCATTTTAACAGTCCTATTACACAGTCTGTAGACTTTCTGTGCCTAAATCTGTTGACAGTGTTGTCTTTGAGATAACCAGTGATGTGGTCGGACGATCCGTTTCATATCGTTGCTTTCGCCAGGTTGACATTTGTTATAATAATTCTTGAATATGTTTTAAGTAGCTTATTTGGACATATTAATTTTTCACTCAGTCAGTCTAAGAAAACCTAGCCTCTATTAGACCTTTCTAGACATGAAGGATGAAGGTGGTCCCTATTATTGTGGGTCTTATTGTTTCACGTGTATATTTCCCTCTAAATAAGTACATATGGGTTGTCTCTATTTCATACTATTCTTTTTGCCCTCTGTTTCCCCATAAACAGTCAGTCTGATTGAAATCAATCATGTTCCAAGGAATAAAATAGTAAAAATATTGTCTCTATTGGGTTTCAAACCAGCTTTGGATATCCTCTCTGCCACAGTCTGAATGCACCTTTTCCATAGTTTGCTCATGTATAATCAATCACAAGGACAGCGGTAAAAGCTTTCGATATTGTGCTAGTGTAGAGGTTTATGATACGGCAATACATAATTGTATCGTGATGCATGGGCCAAAATATATGGTATCCTAGTTTAGGATGCATGTCGGGATACATAAATTGATAAAAAATACTTGAGTGTAGGTGCTCAAAACTGAGATATACATTAAAAATATACTTCATTATGAACCTTTCGTTAAATTTGGAAGTCAGATTATATTACATTTACATAAATAAAGCATATCTGACTCAAATATTTTGTGAAAAGATCATTATGTCAGGAGATCATATGTATCTGGATACCATTTGTATCGTGAACCCCTTATCGGTATACATATTTTATCGCAACCCTCCTGTGTCTTTACACCTCTATGCTAAGGGCAGGTAACTCCAGTGTACCAATCGTTATACAATATTGCGGCTCAACGCTGTTAAAAAACAAAAATGTAATTGGACAGCTTGTTATTTGGTTTTAACTGGTAACATCAACATGCGACAAAGTTGGATGCATTCAGACCGTGGGAGAAGGGATATCACGGCTCATTTAAACTCCAATTTAAAATCGTCTACCATTTGTTTTTCCCTTGAAGTACTGTCGATTTTAATCCACTGCATAAACAGTCTTCTTTAGCCCTAAAATATTCGAAAACTTTACAGGGAAAAAAGTTCACCTATTCCATCCGAAGCCAGCTGGGCCCCTAAAATATTTTTTCCAGGAGCCCAGAATAAAAAACAGGAGCCCAATCAATTCTCGGCTTTAAGTAAATAGAGACATAAATCAAATAATTTTTCAATTGTTTAATTTAAACTATTTAAATAAGGCCAACCAAAGTGACATAACATGAAAAAAGCTAAGATTATTCTCAATAAATATTGACCAAATTGACAAGATTATTGGAAGGGAGCCGAGGTCACTCTTTCTTACTTTCGTTTTCAAGTGGCAGTCGTGTTTACGATGGCATTATTTTGATTTTTGAAATGACGACGTAGATTGTTGAATCTCTTAGAATATTGTACTCTCATAAAATAAATCTTATAATATCGTTCGCCACCTGGGCTACTGGAATTTGGATGTTAGGGGCCCAACTGGATTTTTAATGGCCATGGGCTACTGGGCCCCTGTAAACTTTTTCCCTGCTTTATCAAAATGATCTCTGTTGATGATCTTTTAGGGTTAGTGTTTCTTGTGTTGGTAACGTATTGCAAATGACAATCACTTTGTCTGGTAAATTGAAGTACTCCCGCAAAGTTTCTAGTCAAAGACTAGATAACTGCTTAAGTGCTTATGTTTTTAATTTCAGTGATGAGTGATGTAATGTACCTTTTTTTCTTGGTAAAATACTAAAAAACGAATCTCTCATTCTTATTATTCTAGGCGACAATATGGATTCTGGGACGCATGTTTGGTTGGACACATGGGATGTAGATGTAACATGCACTTAAAGCAACTGACTTAAGTTGCCTTTAAAGGTTTGTAAAGTTTATTAGAGTAGTTTTTGGAGTGCTTTTGAAATCACCATTTAAGTATGCATCGCCAAGGTATTTAAGAACTAAGAGTGGGCGCATTCTATTTGTAAGTAAAAACATTCTTGAATGAAAATAATGAAAAATAGATTGATATTATTATTAATTAATGAAATATGAAAGTAATAGTATGTTTTTTGTAGCTAATCAAAGCTTACTTCTACAAGTTAGGAAATCAAGTATATGGATCTGCTGTCTAGAGTTGTGAAAATGAAATTGAAATCCGTTTATCACACAAACTGATAAAAAATTTCACTTCAAATAAAAATGAACTTAACTTTCACAAAATTTATTTTAACTATAGAAGAGGAAATAGAACATGACCTGCTTTGGAAATCCAAGGATTACTTAATTTCAAGGGTTCACTCATGAAAAGAATAGAATGTCTGTCAAAATTTATAGTATCATTATATCATTATAGGCTTACCAACAGTTGGATGATATAATTAATTGACACATTGCAAAAATCTTTGCTACTTTGTTGTACCTTTGTGTTTCTTATTCATTCCTTTTGCCATTACCATTCACTAAAGATGCATCAATTGTAGCACTTAAATCAAAAGAAAACTCTTTTTCATTTGTTAATCATGTATCAGACCCTCATGAATTTTATATTTTCTAAAATTGATATTGTAAGTATAAAAACTTTTATAAATTTCAGAGCCACAATGGGAACCTTTGTTGCACCTTTGTGTTTCTTATTCATTTCTTTTGCCATTACCATTCACTAAAGATGCACCTTATATCAAAAGATAACTTTGTTTCATTTGTTCGTCATGTATTTTAATCAATAGACACTCAAATTTAAAATTTTCTAAAATTGATAATTTATGTATAAAACTTTAAATTTCAGAGCCACAATGGGAACCGGGGGATCATTTCCCCGATTTCAAGATGATGACGACATGCTTGGGACTGACCTTGATGGTAATGGCGTCATCAAGAGAATCCCGATTGAAATGAAACCACGCGGCAAACTCGGCTTGCGGAGTGTTAGTTCGTTTGGTCGTAAGCCGAAAGGAGGAAGTTTACGCTCAGCTCTCTCTATAGACTTAGAAAATCCAGAAGTTGAAAGAATACGTAAGGAATTTGAGATGTTTCGTCTGAACAAGGAAAATGAACTACAAAGTCTACAGAAGAAGGAAGTAAAGTTAGAAATGGAAAACAAGCGAATGAGAGCAGAGCTTTTGGTGCTACAAAACACGTGTACGAAACTAAGAAATGAGAAGGAGGGCTGCCTTGATGCCGAAATGTCAGCGTTAGCAAGAGCTGCTGCCTTTGAAAGTGATCGGGATAAAGTACAGAGACAATTCAAAGTAAGCTGAGTATTGCGTGAATGATAACGTCATTATAATGATCATAATTTTTGTGCAGTAAATACTCTATTAATTCAACCTTAAACCTTTCAAAAGAGTTTCAGGAAATGTCTATGGTTGAATTATTTTTTCTGGCTTAATCTTAATATTAGAGAAATAATAAGAACATATGTGATATTAATTCATAGTTTTTAACTTTTGGAGATAACCACATGAAAATGCAATGTCATCATAATGCAAATATTTTAAAGGGATATAATTCTGAAGAGAACATTCCACTTTGCAATCATCAATATTTTTGTATGCATTGCAAATTAACAATGACTTGAAGGAGTGTTTGAATAACAGGAGCATCAACTTTCAGGCAGTTGGTTGATATTTTATAAGTGATTTAAACTTGTGACCTCTGAATGTCTTGATATTCTATATCAAAAGCAAATATATTCTGCCTTTAAAATTGATTATTTATAGAACTGATTAACAATTTACATTTTTGCCTCAACCAATTTTTAAACAGAAAATGAAGAAAACGTATTCAAAATCTACATGATAAATGGAAGAGTAAGGTAGCTTAAAAGCAAGAATTAAATTATAACTGTCTAGGTAAAGGAAAGAGGGAAATATTTTTTCGTATGTTCAAACATGGTGAGGGCAGTTATTACGTCAAATATGTTATGTTTCATCAGAGTAATTTTATATGAAACCATATTTCTTCTCTTAGGATTTTCTAAATGTCCCAGTAACTTCTGATTAGTTAATGCTTGTATTTTTAGTTCATATCTCTTAACCATTGTTCATTTTATTTTCAGCTGCCCTTTTATGCCATTAAAATATATTTCTTATATGGGATGATGTTTTGTACATCATTTTCATTATTTCTTGTTTCAAGATTTTCAGAGAAACAAAAGAGAATGAAATCCAGAATCTCTTGAGAGCTAAAAGAGAATTAGAAAGTAAACTGTCTAAGTTTGCTCACTGTTTAACCCATGACGATATGGACTCAGCGTCTAGGGCAGGAGAAACTTCTATAGGTAAGTAGTACACATATATTGGCATTCTCTCCTCACAGAGGTAGATCAAGTCATGAAATGTTGATACAGCCTCTGTTCTTTGACGCCGATTTTGTGAGATAGAATGAGAGATGCTTGGTTTGAGGCAATCAAAGTTAGTTGTGCAATCAGCGACACTGTTCTAAAATCATCACTTAGTTACTGAATCATGACAAAAGCATTGTGATATGAACCACCCTTTCCATACGAGAAGCGTCATTTGATAAAGAAATTCAACTGGATTGTATTGCAATTTTTTTCTGCCTGATGAAACTACCGGAACTCATGGATTTCGGCGTAATAGAACAGAGGCTATATCAAGATTTCATGACTTGATCTGCCTCTGTGGGGAGAGAATGATACATTGGAATCAATTACAATTACAATTTACCAGTATCTCCAAGTATAATAAATTCTCTTTGTAGAGTTAGTTGTATGAAATAATTTTGAAAAGTAGCCAACCCAAAAGTGGTTATTTGAAAATTTAAATGGTAAAATTGAAGAAAAATCTAAAAAAAGTAACCATTCGTTGACGCCCAAGTTTAGGGCATACACATGCAATACTGAAGATTTATACAAATCTATTGCACTGATACGATGCAACATTTAATTGCTAATCATTTAAATCAAAGACGGACTGCATTTGAGGGGGGAGTACCGTCAAAACACATTTAATGTGATGTTTCGGGAGTCATTGGGTTGGGGAAACAACACATTAGATTTGGAAATTCATTCCTGTGACTTTCTGCATTTTGACAGTACTTCCCACCTAATAACTGAACTACCTTGTACCATTGTGCATCATTCAATGATCCATGGGTATGGCACTTCATTATAACATCTGTAAGCAGGTAACTCTAACCCTGGAGATTGGTGGACAGCGCTTGAAAGTGAGCCGTCCCTCGGGAGTACCGTCCAGCTCCACCAGCCAGCCTTTCTTCGGGGTCCTGAGTTTGCCAACACTATCATGGAGCTGGAGGGACCATTCACAAATGTTAATAAAGGTAAGTGTCCTCTAGAGTTAACTTGATAACTATTTTTCGCAATCTCTAGAGCAGTAAGGTAGGTAATCAAGAAACATCCTGAAAAAACTCCAATGGCCTGCAATGAGTCCGGACCTTAATCCACTTGAACATGTCTTGTGACAACTGTGGCAAATATATCACTCCAAAAAGGCCATGAAGACATAGAATAACGTACAAGACTGAGGCTCCTCAAGAATAAAACAAATTTATGTTGAGTATAACTATAATAGTGTTTTTTCTTATTGTCAGATGATTGGAGTACAGCACTAGCCAACTTGACCCAAGTGATCCCAACTCTACCTGACCACACAATCAGCAGTGTGTTGAGGGTCTATGTTACAGCTCCTGCAGACATGCACACAGAAGTGCACATACTCGCTAAGGTAGATAACTCTTTCAAACTTTTAAATTCAAATAGTGTCATAAAACCTTTGAGTGAGGTCACATGACATGAAGACTTGAACATAATGGTGCACAAACTAGCACAATAAAGTATACAAGAGATTAACAAAAAACTATGACTTCATGACTGACTGTGTTCTGGAAGTGGGGGGGGGGGGGGGAGTGTGTAAGATGATCTCGTACAAAATATCGAGCCCAATCAGGGTATACCGTTTTCTTTATGCTCGGTACTCTTTTTTATTGAAACTTTTTCAGAGCTATTTTTCAAATGTGTTATGCTACAAATATTAACATATATTCTGAACAAAGCAGTCCATGAACAATAAGGAGATTTCTTATGGATGAACAACTTCTTTACTTTGTGACATTAGAATCTATATTTAAATGTCGCTTTCACAGAATAAAGGATTTGTTTGTCCATAACAGATTGTCCATCTGGTTCATCACAACATCTTCTAGAATGCCAATTAAAGATGTGGAAAGCAGTCCATGTATTCATAAACTATTGATGTGAATAATATTTTGGATCTATTGTTAACTATTTGTGGATCAGATGAATACAGCCAAAGTTGATAGGTTTTAGTTCATAGAATAAAACAATTATAAGAAAATGATGGTAACTGTTATCATCTGTGCTTGTTACAGGACTACGCCCAGAAACTGAGGAGTCTGTGTGAGAGCGAGGGGAGGGGACTTGTTATTGTACATCTACCCTACGAGGACAGCGACAATCTCTCTTCTCTGGTTGGTCTTTGTGCCCTTTCTTGTTTATATTGTACATTTGTGTATGACAGCATTCTTCATTGATACTTTTAAGCTCAGTAGGCCTGAAATGACCGATGGGCTTATGGCATGGTGTCAAATATGTGTCATCCCCTCCGGCTGTCTGTCCGTCTGTAAACTTTTAAACTTTTTCTCCAAAACCAAAAGGCGTTAAAAGCTGAAATATTAGGTACGGACTACTTGACTAGTGATCATTAATATTTGGTGACCTTGTGGACCCTAATAATTGTCCCTAGGGTGTAACCACATTAGCCACAACTTTAGCAAAATTGAATATGAAGCCCGATAAGCTACAAATCCAATTGCTCTATTTTTTCAAGTTTAATTCAGTGAATAATTTAGAGTATATATAGCAGCCCCATCTAAGGACGGGGCTGCTATCAGTTTTTGTGGCGCTGCCGTCGCCGCCGCCGCGTCCGCCGCGCTCATACTAATGGCTATAACTTTTTTCTACTAAGCTTTCCAGAACTTGTATTCATAACTTACTGCTTATACCTCGGGGGAACGATTTTGACATGTTCACTTTCAAGGTCAAAGGTCAAGGTCACGAGCTATAAAATTACTAAAAAATTCCTTGTAAACGCGATAACTTGAAAAGTTTTTGTGCTATGAAGCTCTAACTTGGTATGTATCATCCTTGGAAGAGTAAAAAATTCTGAAAAGGTTTTCGCTACAATGTGTCCAAGGTCAAGGTCACTACTTTAGCATGGTTTTGCGAAAATGCTTTATTTTAACAATGAACACTTTTAATCATTAGATCAGGGCTACAGATAAGGGGCGTACACACGTAATGTACGACTAGAAAATGACTAAGTACGACCGAAAATACAATTTAATGCGTATCATGTACGCACATTAATACCTGAGTACGCCTACTCCTTCATTTCAGTGCGTATCATGTTCATTGACTATCATAAGAGTGATATATATATAATTGGTACATTGAAGAAGCACAAAATAAAATGAAACACATTTTGCTATGAAACAGGGAAATACATGAATGCGTTGCTATAAAACGAGGTACACCTTTATTTTTCGATTAATTTATACGTTTCTTATGTCATTTATTGTCATTTAGATCATCATCATTACATCTCATTCCTTAAGTTGATTGAAATTGGAATAATGTGTAGTTGTGGATTGTTGTGACTTATGGCAGATACACTACAAGTTATTACACATTTGTTTGGATCTAAGATTAAATTACGCCTAATGCCCGTATATCCTTTAACATTATGAAGAGGTTACAATGGCAGCCTGCCTTAATGAGCAAGATCATTTTAGTTTAGCTGACGATATCAATATGTGTAAAATTCGTAGATAAAAGTTTTTCTAATACTTGTTTTTATTTTCTTCAGTGTTTGAAAATATTCAATGTTATCCAATATTTGAACATTTTACATGTCTAAATTAAAAATCGATTCAGTCTTTATAAAATAGTGCCATATTGACTTTTATTTCCGTTTGTTTGTGTATAGTTTTTAGTTAACAGTGAGACGTAAATTGGAAATGCATTGATGCTTTCGCGCAATTTGAACTTAAACGCCATATATATATGGGTATAAAGGGATCGTTTCAAACACGACTTCATGTGTTAAAAGTGATTCTGCTTTTGCAATTTTGATCTCAGGGTAGTTTCATCAATTAAATTCAGTTACAGTCCAGTTACACTGATATAAGGGATAAACACATTGCGAAGATCAAACAAATGGATATTTTTCATAGAAATTGTTTAAATCGAGTATTGTATATTTATATTTTTCAGGAGATATCAACAAAATCGTTTTTATGCTAATTTCGTTGGACTAATACCCGCGATGGTCAAAATAAACAACGTATAAAGCAAATCATTTTGATTTATCAAAATGCAGCAACTTCTTTACATTATGTCAGTACACCTTCAAACTCTTGAGTACACCTTCAATTAAGATTCAAGGCGTATGTACAACTTCACTCAAAAAGTTATCTGGAGCCCTGTTAGATGATTGTTATACTCAATGAAAAGTGTTCATTGATTGTGTAACCTTGAAGGTCAAAGGTCAAGGTCATGAGATTTGTGTTATTGCAATGTGCAACTAATTTGGATATAACTTAATCCCATTAAGCTTTCAGAACTCATTTACATGTATAAGTGTTTACACCTGGGGAATTACAATGACATGTTCACTTTCAAGGTCAAAGGTCAAGGTCACAGCAAGGTCAACATATATTGAGAAAATGGATTATTTTAACTTTTAACACTTTAATTCGTTACATTAATGTTATATTCAATGAAATGTATTCATTGATTGCGTGACCTTGAGTGTCAAAAGTCAAGGTCACAAGAAAATGCCCAATATGCTGAGGCTTGTAGAAGGCGGAACAGGGTAAGGCGAAACCCCAAGTTTCGGGGCTGCTCTGCTTTTGCGGTGTCCCGCAAAATCTAATCTAGTTTTAAATTGAATTTCCAAAGTATTTTATTTTTACATCAGGATATACATTCTGTCATATGTCACTCTGTTTTTCCACAGACATTTGAAAGACAGATAAAGACAAGGAAAAAACAGATTGAATTGGCCTCAGTGTTTCTTGTTTTTCTTGGTGATACTGTTGATAGGTGAGTTTCAATTTACAAACTTTGAACATAAGTCAATTTGAATTTTAAATTTTATTATAAATTTTCAAAGACTAAAGATTTGTTTAAATATTGAGTTAATAAAATAATAGTGGTATTTGTAATGTACTTGTTTTTAAAAAAAACAAACCTCTGATGTATGTTTCACATTTTAATGCATCAGAGACCTACTACCTTGGGTGATGCTCCTTCAAGTAACACATACATGTATTTCTGTAATTGAACAAATAAAAATAAAAAATATTAATAAAAGTAGTAAAATAAAAGATGAATACATGGATTTCTATCTATTTATTTCTACTAAAATAAATGTTAAAGCTGTTTTGGAAGTATGTGATTCTACATGACGGTTTATATCTTAATCTATATTTCAGATTTACAAATCTGGAGGTGAAGTATGGCCACCTCGACTGTACAGAGGTCCGTCCTACAATCTACTGTCTCAGGGAGTCCACTTCAAAAAGGTACAAGAAAAATTCAGTCACAATATCTATTGATATTGTCAAACACCTTCAGGTGTTATATTTTGCCTTAAATCTAAGCAAATCTAGCTTGTGGTGAAACTATGCAAATGGTATGCTTTTTTAATTTTGACAATGACGTTGCCTACTATTTAAAAAAAAAATTCTGTGATAGTTTTTTTTGGTATGACAATTGGCCTATTATAAGTTTTGTCTTTGATAGTTTTGCCTATAAAAGTTTTGAACTTTGGATGCAACTTTATAAATTTCATTTTATACAATTTCATAACATTCTTCCTTTTAACAATTAAGAGAAGGCACATATTTTATTTTATGATAAAACAAGATAGTCGTACAAAGAATCATATAGTGACAATATCATATAAAATATTTCAAATTTTTATGAATAATTCATTTTCATTAAGAGAGGAAAATTGTCCTATTACAGGAGAACACTTGTGTGTTGTTGTGGTTGATGAAACGATGTGCAATGTTTCAGGTCTAGTCAAGGCGAGGTGAAGGAGATCAAAAGTAAGGTGAAGGAAGCACGCAACGTGAAGGTGATATCAGGCTATTCTTCACCAACCAAAGGAGTGGAGATGGTTTATCAGGAGCTTGAGAATATACTGAAAAAGGTTTGTAGCATAATAATTTCTAAAGCTCATTAGGCATATTATGTCAAATTGATTTATTCTAATGTTTTATTCAAGCGTGGCCTAGACAGCATTGAAGACAAAAAAGTAGTGGCATCACCAAAATTGGTGCAAAATGTCCATGATCTGAAAATGAATGACAGGCAATAATGGAATGATTTGTAGCTAGGGTAGATGGTATAAGCCAAGAGAGAGTTCATTCTATTATCACTGAAACTGAAAAGGTTTCAGCATTATGGGTGAAGGGAGGGAAGCATTGTCGCAAAGGGCTTATTTGGTTTGTTGTAAGCTTTCCTGTCTGTAATAACATGGGCATCCTCAGCTATGTGAATAATATCAGTCTTGTTGTCTAAACAATTCCAGCTTGTACCACAATAAACAATGTAAACAATGTTATAAATAATTGTCAACAGGAGCTGGGTATAAGCCAGCATAAGAGTGATGCTGACGACACGTTGATGGAAGGTCCCGAGCAGCTGTGTGGAGGTGCATTGTGGGATGTCCACTACGACTATGAACAGATGGAGGCTCTCAGCTTCGCCGTCCACTCCAGTTGTGAACTCGGCTTTGAGAGGGTTAATATCCTAAAATATGTATAATCGAAGATACTTCTATTTTTTACGAAAATATTAGTTTTCAATATTTTTCAAGCTTAAACCCAACTATAGATGTCAACATAAGACATGGCACTATAACTGAAAACTTAAATCCTAATTCTTATTTTGAAAAAAAAAAATTCAAAAAATTCATTCCCATCAACAGGTATGTCAAATTCAGAAATTGATTATACATTATTCCCGCTTATCCAAATGTTTTTCTTTGTTTTTAATATGCTAATGTTTGAAATATAGCTGAAGTAACTCAAAGCTTAACTCATTCAATTGATTTTGTACCACATCACTATGTACTCCTACTCTACATGTATATTTATAAACAAAATGTAACTTCTTAATTCTACTGCCATATTGCATACTTAAACTTCTGTAATATGTAGGCTTATCATTTGTAGACAATAATTTGTAACCCACCATCCACCATCACTTGCTGTCTATTGTAATGATTTGTTTGTTCTGACCTTCGGACTATGAATGAAGAACTTTGTATGTTTCAGTACTATGAGAGATTAAACAACCATGTGTCAGCTGCTGGGCCCCTCCCCCCTCTCCTTGTCACGGGGGGGTCAGGGTCTGGAAGATCACTCCTTCTCTCTAAGTGGTGGGTACATGTGCTGTTGTCTATCTCATGTCAGGTGACATACATATTCCTCACAAAGTTTAAAAAGTCAGTTTACAAACCTACTTATTAAAGCCTTGCTCCCAACACTCGACTTCTCTGTGTTTGCTCTCTAGCTTACTATAAGGGAATATCATAGTCAAATCAGAATGCCCTTTACGAAACTACACTGTATATCGGACCAAATATCATCACGGCTTTTTGTCAAGGTAAGGTGAAGATGGTTCTCTTAATATCACATTTAATCAATCAGTTTAAGCTTTGCAACACCAATATTGTTGAAAGATTTGACAAACTTGATTAATCAAGCTCAACCAACACAAACACAACAAAGATTTAGCAAGGGAGATAACTAGAGGTAAAATAAAATCGCCGAATAGGGCGCTGTTATCAAACCAGAAAATTCAACAGCAAGGGTTCCATTATGAAGGTCCGCTATTGGCGTTTCAATCTTTGCATAGGAAGATGGGTGAAAAATTTTAGCATTCAAAATATATTTTTTGGCATAATATTTCTACTTTGGAACATATTATGAACTGTACTCTTGGTGCTGTTTGAGACTTGAGTGGCAATGTAGTGTAGTGTAATTAGTATTAAAAATAACCGAAATGCTGATTGATTTCAACTACTTACAGATATATATTATGTTTTATTTGGATTTAGCTGAGATTATTGTTTAGGAAAATTATTGATATTGCCTGATAGCTAAAGAAGCTTGCTTTTCATCATTCAAGATCATCCTAGTAAAAGGTTAGGATATTGATAAGGCAAAATTCAATCCTATTCTGCCTCTGTCCTCAGGATCCAACTGCAGCAGGAGAAGTCTCCGGGCACGCTGGTTCTCTTCCACTTCGTAGGTTCTCAAGACTCCATCAGTGCCGACCCACTCACCATGATCAGGAGACTCACCTCACAGGTACTCAACCTCATTGAGCTATTGTACATTAGACATCATTGGTTCATAGTCTTGAAGCCTTTCCTCAAAAGAAGCCTAGGCCAGTAGGTGGATTTGACACTAACCTGTAGAAGATTCTGTTAATAACTCTTCTCTTTAAAATCTGCTATCAAACAGTACTCATAGCCCTTAAGGGGATAAAAATTATCAAATTATGACCTACTCGTAACACGATAGCATTTATTGGTAAAGATTATGTTTTGGTACATCAATCATTTTTTTACTTAGTTAATTCAATGCATGAACTACTATACACTAAATATATGACCTTGCCCCCAGTTGATGCAGCACGTGACGACGCCCCCAGCCCTGAGTGGAGACCCTGTGAGACTGGTGGAGGAGTTCCCCCGCTGGCTGGAGAGAGTCTCCTCCAAGTCTCCTGGCGGCACCATCCTCATCCTGGACTCTGTAGACAGGTTCCCTGTGAGTACCTGTAGTGGTTGAAGAATGAGGCAGTAACAGTGTTTCAGATTAAGCTCTTTGAGCCTATGGTGCTACCTTGTACTCAAGTTAGATCACACTTGTGACGTGAGCCTATTGTTCTCTGGCTCCATTATTTTTCTGTAATAGAGAGTTACATTTTAATTCAAGTTTTTCATTTATATTTCGTATTTTAAAAAGTAGTTTTTATGATATGTAGTTGAATATGCATTTAGAGGAGTGTAATTTAAGTCAGGAAATATCCTTTTAACTCTCCATTCCTTGAAAATACCACACTTATTTTCAAGGAATGGAGAGTTAGTTTGACATTACCCTATACTGAATTGTTTAGTCAAGTTTACTTGCGTGTTGTAAACCCTTAATCTTTCGACTACATTCATTCATTGAGTTTTATGGATTTAAATACGAGAAATCTCAAAATATTTTGAAGGAAACAAAAGAGGCTTATTGCTAAAAGTTATCTATTTGTTTATGAGTTGTGAGTTAATCTTCCCCTGGTTTGTTGTAGCAAGTAGAGGTTCATCTCAAGTGGCTTCTAGACCCCCTGCCGGTCGACTCCAGGGTGATCGTCTCCTGTCATGAAGACAAGTGTCTGCAGGGCTGGAGGTACATATACTACTTAAATTTCTTTTCAAACATTTGCTCTAGTTGTGAAGAAAAAGTGCCAACATGACCGAATATGATCCCAAACCTAATAAGCGCCCCCTATTACAAATTTCCATATAACAGAGCGCGCCCCCCCCCCCCCCCCCCCCCCCCCTCCCCTTCATACGTAAAATTGCCTACCTCTACTGCTTTTCAAATAGTTTTTAGTTTATCCGGACCTGTGAATGTGTAGTTGCACTGAATTTCCATGATCGACCTACTTTCATTCTCGTTCAGAATCCCGACAAGTTCTAGTTTCGCTTGTCTATAACGTATTCCCTTTCTGGGGTATCCTAATAAGCGTCCCCTTTGGATTTTTGCAAGCTAAGCGCTTATTAGGACAAATACGGTAACTGTTTAATTTTATCATCATCCTTGTGCTTCTTTCCATCTGAACTCTATTCCTTTAGACTGTTTGTGCTTTGAGAATAATTAAATTCTTGTATAAACATGGGGTTCAGCTAATATCTCTTGTCATCATCAGTAGTTCACACATCTATTTTTCTCAGTTTTAAGAACATCAAGCATCCTCAAACCAAATACTTTCAATTATGTTCTTCACAAGTTATCTGTTTCTTCCAGATCATGGCCGACATTATGTGTAGAATCCCTGACCAACAAGAACGTGAAGGAGTTGATCCGAGCAGAGTTAGCTACCCTTGATGCATTTGTGATCCCGGAGTTGGAATCAAAGATACTGACCCACTGTCGGACTCCCTCAACCTGCTGCCCCCTTTATGTCATGGTGCTCGCTAGACACATAGCCAGGTCAGATCATACTAAACATTTAATGACTTTAAGTGAGGTTAAGCCAATGATTTGTCGGCCTTGGACTCGTGATATTCACAGAGGCAATGTCATGGTGAATATCAGGTGTCCAAGGTTGATTGAATCAACCAAATGATTGTATTTTTTATGAAAAATGTTCTTGAATTAATTGAATCACCCTAATGACTGAAAAATGTAAGGGACATTCAGCACATAGACAAAGTGATGCCTAATGCTTGATTTACATGTACATGTGTTATACTAATGTACGGATTTTGAGATCCGAAATTCTCAAACCTACTTTGCTTTGATTGTTGTATCAACCTCTTGCGACTCACACAGGTTGACATTGCTTGACGCCGATGTTGTAATGTGACCAAGAGGGCCAATCAGATAGACGGATATAATACATTCATATAATAATAATTATCACTTTGAGAATCAGTCAACTTAGACTATGACATCCTCACTTGTACAGAGTATCGTTCTAGTGATTCTCCAGTTATATACCCTAGATCTAATACCGTGGTGGATAAGACTAAGGGGCTCTGTAGTATTGACCACATCAGGAAATTAGTCCTACTTTTAAAATTCCAATAACTTCATTGAGGTTGATAAGTGACCCCTTACTTTTCAGGATCTAGAGTAACCTCAACCATCATGTGTTTTGCATTAAATAGGGTCTGCAGAAGGTTTTACAAAAAATAGACTTGAATACTTGAGGTGTCATACTTGACTCGGATTCAAGTACCCAAAATTGTATCTTTACCCAAGAAATTATTGTTCAGCCTACATATTATAAACATGTCTTTGGACTTATAAAGGGTCATATAAAGCTTATTTTGACATCAATATCTTGTAATGTCTTGTACCTGTCTTCACATGTTATAGACAAACAGACTAAAATAACGTAAGTATTTAACAGTTACTTCCATTTTTTTAGTCCTTGAGTCCAGCTTGCCCTGACTCGAGCTAGAGTACTCGAGTACCCGTGGAAGCCCTAACACTAAAGTACAGTTTTGTATGGAACTACCATGGTTACAGCACAAACAATGCAAATAATACCATCAATGAAGAACTCTTTATCCAATATGATATGATTTGATTTTCTTATACTATGATTAGATTACTGCCATTAAAAATGACATAAATGCCTTGTGGAGGTTGGCTAGATTCACTCCTGTGATTCTCTGATCCTTCTTGTAAGATCTTGATATTGTCGATGTTGCAGTTTCTGCCACCATGAGGACAAGCTGCGAGAGCACCTGGACTCCCTGCTGACCACCGTGGACTGTGAGGACCTGTGTCTCAGTGTCTTCCACATCCTGCAGGTGGAGTATGAAAATGAGGACTCCAAGGGCTTTGTCAAACAGGTACACACATTCTGTCTCAGGATCGAACGTTGCGCTCCACTAATCTGTACCCTGGGCTCAGAAACTAGATTCGCTCGCGCGGGATATAGCCAATCAAATCATTTTCTCGATGAAATTTATCGAGATGGTGGCGAGAAAATGATTTGATTGGCTATATCCCAAGTCGGGCTGCGCGAGCGAATCTAGATTCTGAGCCCAGGGTACAGATTAGTGGAGTTAGCGTAACCCTGAGACAAAATAAGGAACACACATTAGACGGCAGTCCTTCAATATCTAAGAACTAATATTAGGCCAACCATCCATATAATCCACTCGAAATCTTGTCCATCATGTCCATCCAACAATATTTTTTTCTGAGTTTCTCATCTCCTGCCCAACTTGATTTACCCTCCCGACCTTAAGATAAAAAAGTCTTTTTCTTTGCCATTTGTCAGCTGCCAAATTCAAAATCATCCCGCTCTCATTAAAAATCTACATTTTCACAACCAGGATTTCCCTTTTCCCATAAGGCTTTTCACTTAACATTGTTCTTATCTTGACAATTACAGACATAACCAAATATCTACAAATACCAACCACTTTTATTCTTTTACTTTGAAAATATTTTTTTTAGACCCCCTGCTCACTTGCAGAGATAATGATACTGATGGCCTTATGATGACGTATATGCTAAGAAAAATAACACAAGTTGCCTCAGTTTGAAGGGTATGACATTAATGAAAACCAAAACTAGTTTTGAAGTTGTCCATTACAGAAAGGAATTATCACGCCTATCTGTGATTCTCTACCTCCAGATCCTAGGCTACATGTGTGCTAGTCGGTGTGGGGTGAGGGAGGAGGAACTCTTCCGTCTGATGCCGCACCTCACCTGGAACTTTCTCGCTCTCTTCTTCGAGGCCTTCTCGTCCCACCTCATCATCAAGTACCACTCGGGTCTTCTCACCTTCGCTCATGAACAGGTCAGAACAAACCCCTCAGCTTATCATAAGTCTCAATCAATTTAATCTTCCAACATTGTGTCTAATTCTGTGATTTGAAGCCACAAATTGATCGGCTTTCATCTGCCATCTTGAAATGTTAGCATTGCGAGAAAACAAATGTCAGTATTATGCTTATTCATTTGCAAAATTAAGAAATAACTACTTGTTTAATAGAAGAGGAGCATATTTACAAATTATTCATAATAAAAGTTATCAGTTACGACAGCATTTTATCGTATTAATGCATTCAAGGATCGTAGCTTCGATGATTGGCTTCATTTCATGATGTTTTTATTTTTTGAGCGATACACTTTATTCTTTGTCAAATGCAATGATGCCCTCACAAACATATTTTAAATTAAGTGTGAAATTATCATGTAAAAGTCATATTTAATTGTAAACAGGAAAGTCCTCCTGAATTTCGTTTCCACAAAAAATGCTCTAATGGTCCTTTTAAGTGCGGTACTACTACCTGCTAAGTAAATAAACAGGTCAGAACCAACCTCCCTGTCCTTAGTCTCAATCATTGTCTAAATAAGTCTTCCAGAATTGTGTTTTAATTTGTGTTTTAAGTGCAGTACGGTTACCTGCTAAGTTTTCCAGGGTTGTGCCTAGATCTGTGGTTTAAGTGTGGTACATATACCTGCTGAAAGTAGCAACCTCCAGTACAGGAGTTCTGGATGGATTATCAAGCTTAGCTGTTGTAAGAGTAAGAAGTCGCTATGAACTGTTGACGAAATGCAACCTGGAAGTCAACAGTGATTTTGACTGTTATGAGTTGTATTGTGAGCGAAAATTTTATTATTTACAGTCATTTATATATTTTGTTAATAGGAGTCAAGCATCCTATATGTGTCCTGATGTATTACATCCTGTCTCAGGGTACAAACATTACGCTAACTCTACTAATCTGTACCCTGGGCCCGACTTGGGATACAGCCAATCAAATCATTTTCTCGCCACCTTCTCGATAAAATTTGAACAAGACAATGATTTGATTGACTATATCCCAAGTCGGCCGCGCGATCAAATCTAGTTTCTGAGCCCAGGGTACAGATTAGTGGAGTTAGCGTAACGTTCGTACCCTGAGACAGGATGGATGTATTAGTACTGTTTTGATTAAATGTCCTCGGTATTTAAATAATCCCTCACAGGTGAAGCAAGCTGCCTACGACTTTGTTTATGGTAAAGATGACACTGGAGAGAGTTTCGAGGCCACACAGCAGGAACTGGAGGAATATTTTGCAGCTTTCATGCAGTAAGTAGAAAAATATTCTGTTCCATGATTTTATAGTTCTTATAAAAATACTTTCACATTAGAACTAAACTCTTTATTTATTTGGATGATTTTTTTTCTTTGCTTTTATACCTGCCTACTTGTTTCTGATATAGAGATTAAAAAATTTGATACTTAAATATTCTAAAATATTCAACTTTAGCTGGCTATTTGATAGGTTTGGAATATCATTAGCTTTTCACAGCAATACATAGCCACAATAGTGTTGCAGGCTTTCTCCCTGCAATAATACTAGAAGCCACCATATAAGTGAAATACTCTTGAAAGCTGCGATAAACCCCATATCACCTCATCTCATTAGTTATTATTTCATGGTAATTTTCAATCATGATATTTTCATTCATATTCACAAAGAATTATTAATCATGAAAATTTGATATAATGATCAGTTAATACCAAGACATCTTTACATAATCAGTTTGAAATCATGACGAAGGTTAACTGTAATTCCCTCTCCCAGCCCGCACAGCGTGACGTGTAGGATGTGTGACGAGCTACCCTGGCTTATCAAACAAACCGGCAACAAGGAGAAGCTCAAGATATGTGTACTCAATCTCTGTGTCTTCCAGCGCTTGTACGCCAAGTAAGATTCATATTCTTCATTCACAAATACGGCTTCCATGGGTACTCGAGTACTCCAGCCCGAGTCGAATCCATTTTTTGGGACTCGAGGACTCGAAAAGTGTTTGACATTGTTAATTATTTAAGTTATTTCGGTCATTTATTTATGATCAACATGACCATTTCAAGACATGGATATCAAAATTATTCTGTATGTGACCATTCAAAAGTCAAATTATATGTTATGATATCTAGATTATACAAAAATTCAAGGTTCTTTAGGTAAGGCAGAGACTTTGAGCTATAAAAATCCGAAAAGGATTTGGTATGGATGAAATATCGACCCGTGGAAGCCCAATTCCCAAATGAAATGGTTTGCAGAGTTGTTTGTGATATTTGTTTATATGTGTTTTGTCCAGTATTATTGATAAGCTGGATGTAATCATGATGTATATCTTGACAAAAATCATTAATTTTGGTTTCTCACTTGAAATTTCAAAAAGTGAAAAGATGGATAACCAAGGGAGATAACTCTTGATGGTTTGTCTGTCTCTTGATATTGAGATCAATATCAATGTAACGTCTTTGATGTTGTCATTCTGAATTGATTCTGATTCTTTCACTGCAGGGGTCGTTGTTCAGAGCTGATAAGCTACTGGCAGATTGTAGGTGGGGACAAAAACTCTATGGCAGACGCCTATTTCTCAGCAACTAAAAAACTAGAGGAAGGTAAGTACAGGCAATAGACAGGTCAATATTTGTCAATATAAGCAGGATTTGAAAAGGTAATCTGCCAACCCAGTTTTATAAAAGAAACCAAAGCAAATTCTCAGCCAGTAATCACTGCAATGAGAAACATCTAAGATGTACTGACTTTGTTGATACTTACTGTAAATATCATTCAAGCTTCACTTGTGTCATGAACATTTCTCTTTATTACACAATAGTCACATGATAGGTTCAAAATATATCTACTGTTTCCAGATCAAATAGTCATTCCGAAACTTTGAAGGCCCTGCAATGTTAAAAACTCAGTTTATAAAACAAATCCCACAAACCAGATTTGTTTACTGGCTATTTTTTCAACTACCGGTAGCCTCTACTCATTCACTTGTATTTGACCTTTACAGTTTTGAAGGCTGTCAGTGTTGTTCCTAGGTGGTAAGCCGAGGTGGTCATTATGCCTTATGGGACCCTAGTATCCTACTTTTCAAAACTTTAAGCCACACCAAGCTAAATGAGTGGGCAAATTTCCCCAGGACCCCCTCTAGGAACAACACTGGCCTCTTATATTACTTGATGCACATGTTGCTATCATTTTGTTACAGCTGTGGGACACTATGATGGAATGGTGACACTTCCTAGGATAGCAGACATGTATGAAACTCTGGGTCGATTCCTCAAGGATATGGGGCTATTGAAGCAGGTAGGGATTCAAATACAAGATGAGCTGGTACTAAAACAATCATAGATGATATGCAACGTTTTGCATAGGTTATTATGTTGTAGCAGAGGTAACATTATTGTAATAATGTATATGTACATGGTGACAATGAACAGTGAGAACAATCAACAGATGTAAGTAAATGTACAAGAGATATATGATGATTAAATGATTAGCAATTTCAACCTTTTTGTGATATGATATCAGCAGCTAAATGGATTTTCTTCAATGCAGTCTCTACCTATGAATTAAATAAAAAATTACTTGCACTTGATATTCACTCATATATTCATTCACAATTATTTTTCCCCAACTTTTGTTTCTGACATTTGTAAAATCCTCCGAAATATATGAGTTTAAAGGAGAGAAAAATAATTCATTATCGTACATATAAAATGTCCTGACACCCTACACAGGCTTTACCAGCCCTGCAGCGAGCTCTGGAGGTACGCGAGACGGCGCTAGACCCAGACCACCCAGTGGTAGCAAGGTCTCTCCACCAGCTAGCGGGTCTACACGCCCAGTGGGGCAAGTTCTCCACCGCCCAGGCTCTCTACCAGCAGGCCCTGGAGACCTACGAGAACGCGTACGGGAGAGATCACTACCTGGTTGCCAAGGAGTTAGATGCTTTGGCTCTACTTTACCAGAAACAGGAGAAGTGAGTTGGGGTTTAATAATAATAATAACTCTTTATTGTCCTCAATACAAGGTACATTGGAAATTCATTTTGTGCATTTTGCACCCGGCAGCCACAGTGCAGCACCAGTTAAATCTTTGTTCTGCCTTTACAATGCTGAGAGTCAAGCAAGGCAGCAACAATTCCCACCTTTTATCGTTTTTTGGCATGACACGACTGGGAATCAAATCCCGGTTTTCTGGGTGACGAGCGGACACTCTACCAGTGAGCTACGTCCCCGGTTAAAATTTTTTTGTTTTGATGTGTGTTGCAACTGAACAGCGCCATCTACATTTTTCATCTAAATTGTTGAAGATTGTCCAACTCATGAAGATATTTACACAAAGAGTTTTGCTACCTTAACAGATTAGAAGATATTTTTATATGATTTGGTTTCTGAAATTGATTGCTTCATAGTCGTAATTATGTTTAAATATTATTGTTAAATTATTTTCCTTCGTCATGGGACTAGAATGTTTTATGTACTTCCTAACCTGTTGTGTGGGTCACAGAATTTATGTGTGTGTTACAGAATTTATGTGCATCTAAAATAATGATGTGCGTGTTACAGTATTTGTGTATGTGTAACAGCGCCTGCGTATGTTACAGACATGAACAGGCTGAACCCCTCAAGAGAAGAGCCATGTCTATCAAGAAGAAGGCCAAGACACCCAGAGTCAACTCTGTAAGTTATCATTTTGTTTTGCACAATTATGAAAATGATAAAATTCTTAAATGTAAAGAGCAAATATGATCTGGTAGAAAACCATTTCACCTCATGTATTACACTGGATGAAGTTAATTGTATCTATGATCTCTGTAGGGCCAGATGCGAGGTATAGATCTGCTCCGTCGCCGCACCCTACACCTTGAGGAGCTGGCTATGTGTTCTGACTCACCCGAGCAGGCTCGAACTCTGAATGAACTGGGCGTACTGTACTACCTGCAAGGCAACTTCGAGTAGGTTCATCATACAAACTTTCTATGAGAAATTTAACAAGTCATTAGTAATTTTATAAATGGTGTCTAAGTTCTAATGGTGAAGTTAGTGTGTGGTAAATGTTGTTATGTTGAATGTAGAGTTTTGTTTAAATCAAAGATGGCATTTTTTGTCATGATTCTCAAAGCATACCAGTCAGACCTTTCTCTAAAATTCTAAAAAATGGAAATAACCTCTTATTTGTATTTTGTTCTCCTGTAAAATCATTTATCACTCAGTTATATATATATATATATATATATATAGTTATAAAAAAAAACAATGTTGATAATCCTAGCAAAGAAGTTACTGTTTTATTGTAAGTTCTTTACCATTCTAAAGCTGCTTTTAGATCAATTCCCAAAAGTACAGTAAAACATTTCCTTGCTTCCACAGTACCGCTGAGTCATTCTTCAAGCGGTCGATGGAGATGAGAGAGGCGACACTAGGGTCAGACCACCCTGACCTCGCCCAGTCTCTCAACAACCTGGCGGCCTTCTACAACGACAGGAAGCAGTTTGACAAGGCCGAACCACTGTACGAGAGAGCTTTACAGATCAGACTCAAGGTGAGTAGTCTAAAACTGTTCTTTTTGCACAGATGATAGTAAATTCATGTCTTACATTAACTCTGGTAGTATCTTGCCACATAAAATCTTTTAAGTAAATAATAAGGTGAAGGGCACTGGTAGTCTCGAACTCAATTGTATTTCTTGGAGGAGGTTAGTCAATTGAGGTTAGTGTCTTCAGTAGTTCTTCTTTCACAGAGAATAGTCATTTTCATGTCTTCCCACATTAACTCCGGTATAAACTTGCCATATAAAATCTGTTAAGAATCTAAGAAGGTGAGGGCACTGGTAGTCTCGAACTCAATTGTATTTCTTGGAGGAGGTTAGTCAATTGAGGTTAGTGTCTTCCCACATTTACTCTGGTGCAAACTTGCTACATAAAATCTTTTGAGAAACAAATGTGAGGGGGCACTGTTAGTCTCCAACTGTTCTTGCACAGAGGATAGTTGTTGTCTTTTCACGTTAATTCTGGTACACAACTACTACATTAATTCTTTTAAGAAACCACTACCGTATATGACCGGGTATAAGCCGAGAATTTGACACCAGAAATTAGGGGGTCAGAGAGGGGGGTCGGTCTATACCTGAGTTATATGATGCAGATGAAAAAAATCAAGAGACCAAGCACGAGTATCGTCAGCCCAGCGAGTTAGCGAGTCGATGTTTACACAGGAATTAAGCAACATGCACAATCATCGAGGTCATTTCTATATTGAACTTGTAAAATAAAAATACTTTTGTTGTGTTGTTGTTTTTAATGAAAATATACAAAGAGAAGTTGAAAAATATATAAAGATAATTATATTAATATGAAATATTCAAGCAACCTTCACGTACTGTTAGATTTCGGCAGATCGATGTGGCTTCACTCGCATCCACGATCGGCAATTGAAACCCGGTTTTTCAAATATCATCAAGAGTTATCACTTCAAAAGGCTTTTTGTCCATTTTAAAGTATTATTAAGATATATTTCCAAACTTATCAATCATATCTGATCGAAATTCAATCAAATCTTTGTCAAAGATACACTCGTGAAAGCACGATGTTTTACATTACTGTGAATTTCAATCGTAATTTCGTGACGACGAATAACATTCCTTTTATAAACTTTTGCTCATGGTTATATTTCTGATCGTTATTCTTCGACTTTTATAAGCACAAATATTTCAATTAACTACATGTTAATTTTGAAAAAATAAAATGTAGAAAACGTGTAAGAAAATCTTATATATTTACACATTTAATATTGTATCGACAAAATGTTGTCATGAAATTATTACGACCACGTTTTATGTTTCGAGATCTTTTTTTAACCGACTTGCTGATTGGTTGACCTACATAATTTAGCCAATGAAAAGGCTTGTAACAAATATCTCATTTCCAGCAAACACTTCATGCACCAAAGGTTGTTGACTGTCGTTCGTTAACAATTTGCCGATAATAATATGTTATATGATTAAAACAAACAACAAACACCGTAAGTGAATACTTATAATTGCTTTTATAGTTTTTTAAAATAATATACGTCTTAAAATTAACGTGTCATTTGATGATTCATGAGCTTTTAGTTTCAATGCAACGGGCATCATATCGACTTACTGTCAGCAAAATAGAGCTGCGAAGAGGGGGGTCGGTCTATACATGAGATACTCGGTTTTGACTGGAATTTGGGGGGTTGAGAAAGGGGGTCGGTTTATATGCGGGGTCGGCTTATACCCGGTCATATACGGTACTTTAAGATGAGATGCGCTGGTAGTCTCCAAGTGTTCTTCTTGCACAGCAGTTACTCAATTTATGATTTCCCACATATGTATGTTACAATCTTGCCACAAAGGATCTCTTAGGAAGATCAAGTTGAGCAGTACTGGAAGCCTGATTCAGTAGTTCTTCTTCCATAGTGGATAGTCATTAGGATAGTACATACAAATATCATGTTATATTATGCAAGACAAAAAGTTTTAAAACCTTAGACGAAAATGATGTAACTTGGACCATGTTCATGGAAAAGCTATGAAGTCGATTACCTAGATAATGCTAGTTATACCTTACATCTATATTATCTCTTATTATCAAGATTCAATGTCCACAGCAAATGAGGAAAAAGAAGATATATCATGTGATATTTATGTGATGGATTTTCTCCTGAATGTTTGAACTAAATATTGTACATGTTGTTCCAGCATCTGACGGGAGACAGTCCAGCGTGTGCCGGCATCATCAAGAACCTGGCCATGCTCTACAGGAAACAGGTAACACTTTTTATGATTCTTAGTAGCAAGCTACTACCAACTCACATCAGTGGTATGGTGTTACAAGATTTTAGGATCATGTAATGAGGACAAGGATGAGTCATGTGTCAAATAAGTTACAATAAGATCATTACCTCAGTAAATGTGTATTCTATTTGGTGCAGGACTATTCTCTTGTTAACAAAATTTTCCTGTGACATTACACATATGTGAATTGTGCTTTGAAAGTATAATGATGTTTTTAAATGATTATGGGTCGTTTAAAAGTTTTGCAAGTATATAGTATAGGCCTCAGGGGTAGATTTATCACTGAATTAATCAGTGTGAACTGTAATGAAGTGGTAGTTGCAAGGGTGCACATTCATGTCATATGACACAGTTTATGTTTTACTATATAGCATTTCATTTGACAACCATATGATGTAATGCTTTAATTAGGTATATTTTCTTGATCCATTTGCAAGTAAGCTTGTATTTCTCCCAGGGTAAATATGACAAGGCTGAGCCCCTATACAAGCAGGCTGTTGAAATACGGGAGAAATCTTTCGGCTCCTACCATCCCTCAGTAGCTACTGCCCTCGTTAACCTGGCGGTACTGTACTCTCAACAGGTGAGATAATAATTATTGCTCATAATTCTTTTTATGCCTCCGAATCAGAGATTCCGGGGGTGTCTGTCCGTTTGTCCGTTTGTCCACAAAAACTTTAACCTTGGTCATAACTTTTGATTGGTCAGAGCTAGGTCTTTGATACTTGGCATATGGATCCCTTGTGATGAGACCTTTCAGATGACAACATGACATTTGACCTTGTGACCTTGACCTTGACACAGCGAGCAGGATGCATCCGGGGGCATTCGTGTTTCACAAACACATCTTGTTTACAAATGTAGTTATGATATGCTTTTGTATTATATTATTACTTTGGTTGTAATATCAAATGTTTTATATTTCTCTTAATTTATGATATGGGTAATCCTGATCAAGAAATGTATGTACTCTAATGGATAAAAATCAAATATCCTTATACCTTTCTCTGTACCACCCAGAACAAATACACAGAAGCTGAACCGCTGTATGAGAGAGCTCTGAAGATCTACGAGGACAGTTTCGGACCGAGTCACCCGGCGGTAGCAGAGACTCTGAGAAACCTGGCAGTCATGAAGTATGAGATGGTGAGAACTGTGCTAATTATTATATGATTAAAGGTGGCATTGTCAACACTCACAGCATTGGGGATGATTTTACAAATTTTAATCCTACCTCAACTTAACATAAGTTGCTATACTCACGTACTCGATGAGAAATGGACAATAACGCGAGAGTTTTCGAAAGAAGTCCCAGTAAGCTGCCCCAGCTCACTACGCGCGAGCGGGATTGTCCTATCCATGGAAAGAAAGTAGTCCAAAATCACTTCTTGCTACTCACATGTTGTGTCAACACGTGTTTTGTTTTCGTACACTTTTCCATAATTCAAGGTTTGGTTTTGGTTCTTTCTTCCTTCGACCCTTTGCCTTGTTGTTTTGCTGCCCCATAATGTCCTTATTGCACTTTTGATCTTTCCCGATCATTAATTATCACCTGAATCTCTCGCGTAATTTCGCGATCTTTTTCACGGTCAAAACAAACATGGCGTCGCACCACTCCCCTCTTGCGATGTCTGGCCTTCAATCTGGGTTAATTACCTTCTCCCAACTTGCATGGCTTGTTGTTATGGGCGACTTTCACACCTCTGATGTTTTCCCCTGGCCTACGTGCAGTTTGGCACGTACGCTTTTTTCACTGCACCAAATGCGGTTCGTTACAACTTGGGATATTTAAGGAAACCCTTGGTTTTTTCTCTTTACGCTTTTTTAATTATAATTCCTATTATAATTAATTCGTAAATTCCCTCATTCTATATATAATATCTTGGCATTTATATATAAACTTTCTTACATAATTCTATGTAATTCTCTTAAAGCTACACAACCAAATCTTATAAAAAAAAAAAAAATTCTATAAATTTTTTTCTATTTTTGTTGTTGTTTCTTTACCTCTTGCATGTTCCCCTCTAACCAACTCCCCTCGGGGGTTTGTGTTTTACATGCATGTACCTGCTAATTTTTATATAATATCTATATATAAAAATTTTCTCATCTCTTAAGGATACACAATCAAATCTAAAAATAAATTCTTTCTCCAATGAAACTTTTTTATTTATTTTTGCATTGTTATCTCCTCTTTTTCATGCAAGCTTCTGCTTTAATTTATTCCCCTCCGGGGGATTATTTTAAAATCAAAAAAAAAAAAAAAAAAATTTTTTTTCTTTTTTCTGCTTGCTTATGTATTACCCTCTTGGCATTGTTTTGCTTGCCTTTGCAGTGATTTATGCCCAGAGTGATCTGCAGTGCGTGCCCCTCTGCTAAGTCAGCCAGAGACCCTCACGCTCGCTGTCCAGACTGTCTCCCTTGGACGTGTTCCATCGCCTCTCGGTGTGACGAGTGCCGTCCTCTCTCACCCTCGGACTTCCTGCTCTTCGCGGCTGCTCGCCGGAAGAAAACGCTTCCAGGACCAGCGCAACGCCCAGCGCCAGGACCAGCGCCAGCGCCAGGACCAGCGCCAGGACCAGCGCCAGCGCCAGGACCAGCGCCATCGTGACCAGCGCATCGAGCACCAGCGCCAGCGCCGGCGCCCTTCGCCTTCACCCCCTAGGGGACGCTGTCCCTCCAGACACTCCAGGTCCCCTCTTCGTTCCCGGAGCAAATCTCCTCGCCGTCAGCGGCGCCGCATACGCTCCTCTACGCCCTCACGCTCTCGCAGCCCGGTGCGTAGGCACTCCCGCTCGTCCTCCAAGGAGACGTCGTCGTCCCACCGTTCTCGGCGCCAGGACCCTACGCCTCCACGTACGCCTCCTAAGACTCCCAGGTCGTCCAGGAAGAAGCTTCCCCCTTCAGACCCGGACAGAGAGGAAGACTTTAACCCCGACTACGACGAGGAGGAGGATGACAACGCCACCTACCTTACTCTGCGGTTGATCCCCGAGTGGATCGCGGACCGGCTTCCTCAGGGCACTTCCCCCGGCGAGTCTGCCTCCATCCACACCGTACGTGAGGACCCGGATGTGATGCTTCCGCCCAACCCGGACGTCCTTGATGGTGTCGCCTCGTTGGAGGACGACTTCTCTAAGCTCTCCATCTCTTCCTCACTCAAGTCTTCCAAGCCTGCAGCTCCTCTGCAGGTCCACTCCTTAAGCAGGTACGACAAGGCCGCCTCTTTGGACGACGCCATCGGCCGCCTCGCCTCTCCTCTGGCCCATGCCTACAAGGTGCAGGACGCCAAGATCGCTGCGATGGAGGCATCTTTCTGCAGGACCTTCAGACCCCTCTCCATGCTCCTGTCTTCTACAGAGGCCCTTCTGGCTGACTTGGACCTGGACAACCCCTCAAGGCTTGACCACCAGACCACAGTCTTCCAGTGGCAGCGGCGTACCCTCCGCAACATCTTTGATACCGTCCGTTGCGGTTTTGGTTCTGCGGTGCACCTCAGACGGGCTGGGTTCCTGGACCAGTGCTCCTGGGAGACCGAGTTTAAGAAACCTCTTCTTCAGGCTCCCCCCACCGCGCCGACCCTCTTCGCTGGGAAGATCCCAGAGGTCTTCAAGGAGCAAGCCGCTGTGGCGCAGTCCGAAGTCGCCTTCAAGACCTTGATGTTTGTTAACAACCAGGTGTCTTTTCGTCGCCAGACCTCCTCCACGCAACCTAAGCTCTACAAGCGCCAACGCTCGCGGCAACAGCCCTCCCGTTCCGGCCCCAGCCAGTACCAGCGGCAGGGCTCCAACGCCTCTAGAGGAAAGGACAACTCCAGAGGCCGTGGAGGTAGAGGCAACAAGCGCCCCTACTCCAGACGTTGATACCGACGCCTTACGCGACTGGGCCCTCCCGCCCCCAGTCGTGCCGGTGTACAGCACTCCGGTAGGCGGGAGACTTGGGACCTTCTGGCCCAACTGGCAAGTCCTAGAAGATCCCTATGTGACCAACATCCTGAGGACAGGCTACAAGCTACCACTGTCCTGTCCTCCTCCCGTGACCTCTACTTCCCTGGCACGAGAGTATACCGAAGCCCAGAGTGTTCTTCTAGCCGACAACATCAAGACGCTTCTCGACAAGAACGCTCTGGAGTTGGTGCAGCGACCCGAACACGCCCCAGGGTTCTACTCGCCAATCTTCCTGGTACCGAAGAAGAATTCCACCAAGCTCCGTATGATCCACAACATGGCGGCATTCAACGAGATGTTCATGGAGCCCCCGTCTCACTTCCGCATGGTCTCCATCGACACCCTTCGTTCCAAGCTGTCCCCCGGGGATTGGATGATCAGCCTCGATCTGCAGGACGCATACCTCCACGTCCCGATCTATCCACCTCACAGGAAGTTCCTCCGGTTCATCTTCCAGGGCCAGCACTATCAGTGGAGCGTCCTCCCGTTTGGAATTTCCTCGGCCCCGTGGTTATTCACACGGATCACTACTCCCATCTGCCGATATCTCCATCTCAGAGGGATCCATTTCGACCCGTACATCGACGATTGCCTCATGTCCAACCCGTTGTCACACGTGCTACACAGACAGTCAGCGTTTGCACTCCGCCTGCTTCACCAGCTGGGTTGGCTCGTCAACAAGGAGAAGTCCCACCTCACGCCTTTGCAGGACCTCACCTTCATCGGGGGACGCTTCAGGACAGACCTAGCCCTCTTGTTTGTCCCTCCAGACCGGTGGATCAAGATCCAGTCCTTTGTCCACCGAGCCCTGGTGTCTCCTCTACGGCTCAGAGAGTGGCAGGCGCTGCTAGGCCTCCTCACCTCTGCCCAGGCCCTCACGCTTCGAGGTCGGCTGATGATCCGCCCGCTCCAGGTGTTCCTCAAGCCGTTCATCCAGTCGGACGACACGTCCTCCAGGATTCCCTTACCAACGCACCTCAGCCAGTATCTTCGATGGTGGACACTGCGATCGAACGTCTGCGAAGGCGTCTCTTTGCGCGAGCTTCAACACGACCAGGAGCTTTTTGTGGACGCCTCCCTCCAAGGCTGGGGAGCCCACCTCGGGGAGCAGACCACCGCAGGCATTTGGACGCATCCTCAGACGTCCTGGCACTCCAACAGCCTAGAGATGCAGGCAGTCATCCTAGCCGTGTCCCACTGGCTTCCGGTTCTCCGAGGCTCCCGCCTTCTCCTGGCCTCGGACAACTCCACAGTCGTTTGGACTATAAAGAACCAGGGAACGACGGGCTCTCCCCTGCTCCTAGATCAAGCCCTCCAGCTCTTCCAGTTGCTGGACGACAATCAGATCCTCATCCGGGCTCGTCATATTCCAGGCTGCAGTAACGTCCTCGCGGACGCCCTCTTAAGACCAGACAAGCCGTCGCCCACGGAGTGGATGCTCAACCCGGAGGCCTTCGCTCTTATCGGCGCTCAGATCCACCGCCCTCTCATAGACCTGTTCGCCACGAAGCAGAACCACCAGCTTCCGGTGTACGTGTCCCCTCTCCCGGACCCAGCAGCGTGGGCCGTCGACGCAATGTCCTTGTCGTGGGAGAGTCTGGACGCGTACGCTTTTCCACCTCCGATTCTCCTGTCCAAAGTCATCGCAAAGATCAAGAACACTCGTCGCCTTCGACTGACTTTGGTCGCGCCCTACTGGCCAGCGAGAGGGTGGTTCCCCGATCTTCTTCAACTCGCCGAAGGAAGTCCTCTTCAGCTCCCTCAGTGGCGAAACCTACTCCTACATCCGCACAGTCACCTGTTCCATCCGGATCCAGAGAGGTACGATCTACACGTCTGGACCATCTTCAGAGATCACTCCGCGCCAAGGGATACTCCAGACGTGTAGCCAACGCCATTTCCAAGGCCCACAGAGTATCCACGAGGTCGCTCTACGACGACAAGTGGACGTCCTTTGAGACTTACTGCAGGAACGTCGGTCGGGACCCTATGTCTGTGGATCCTCAGTTTGTTGCGAACTTCCTTCTTCATCTGCGTCAGAAGCGTCACCTGAAGGGCGGGACCATCGCTACTTACCTGTCAGCTCTCAACTCGGTCCTCGCGGTGAAGACGGACAGGAAATTCTCCAAGGTTCCTGAGTTGGTGGCCCTCCTCAAGTCTTTCAAGCTGGAGGACCAGAAGCTGAAGTTCCGTCCGCCAGCCTGGGACCTCAACGTCATCCTTAAGTATCTCCGAGGAGCCCCCTTTGAGCCCCTGGCTGAGGCCTCCTTTCAACACCTCTCGAGGAAGACTGCGTTTCTCCTCTCCTTTGCCACGGCTGCTCGTGTCAGCGAGCTCCATGCTCTGGATGTTACCAGGATCTGCTTTGAGCAGTCCAGGAAGGGATCCGTGCACCTGGGACTGCTTTGGGACTTCGTCGCCAAAAACCAGCTTCCTGGTCAGCCTGGCAGGACCTTTACGGTCCCTCCTCTCTCCAAGATCGTCCATTCGTCGGAGGCTGAGGAACTCTCCCTGTGTCCCGTGCGTGCCCTTCGAGAATATATCAGCCGCTCCGCTTCTCTTCGTGGCACCAGGAAGAGACCTTTCATCCCCTTCTCACCGGCGGTGAAAGGCGAGGTGACCAAGAACACCCTCTCACTGTGGCTCCGGTCCGTCATCCTGGCTGCATACGACGCTTCCGGCCTGCCTCATCCTGTCGCCAGCAACCCTCACGAAATCAGAGCACTTGCGTCTACGATGGCCTTGCACCGTAACTGCTCTGTTTCAGCGATCATGGAGGGCTGCTTCTGGAGATCTACCACTGTCTTTGCCTCCCACTACCTCCGGGACCTAGCCGTCGAGGACGTGGAGGGCCTGCAATCCTTTGGACCGTTGGTGGTAGCCCAACAGCTAGCTGCCCCAACGTCCAAGTAGGGTAAGCTGAACGCTTTTACTTCGTTACCTCTCACTAATGCACCTGTTGAGTTGTTTCGTTGTTGGCGACACTATGGGGTTCACCGTCTGCTTCTCTGTGCAGCTGCTGCTCGGACGCCCCTCTGGGAGGATGTCTCTGGGGACCTGCTGTTCTACGCCTGACTCGTCCTCCCTCCTCCCCGCTGTCGGATCAGTAGCAACTTATGTTAAGTTGAGGTAGGATTAAAATTTATTAAAATCTAAATATTTTAGATATTTATAATACCTACCTCAACTTAACGGTAAACTCCCGCCCGGCCTCCCCTACGGACTTCGTTGGATTTCTGCTGTTTGGTTCATACCAAGAAGTGATTTTGGACTACTTTCTTTCCATGGATAGGACAATCCCGCTCGCGCGTAGTGAGCTGGGGCAGCTTACTGGGACTTCTTTCGAAAACTCTCGCGTTATTGTCCATTTCTCATCGAGTACGTGAGTATAGCAACTTATGTTAAGTTGAGGTAGGTATTATAAATATCTAAAATATTTAGATTTTAATAAAATATTTTGGTTAAAATGAATGTTTTTGAGGAAATATAGGAATAACCTATAAATGGAATTATAAAAGAAGAATAGATTAGAGGAATCATGATCAGATTTTAAGGATGATTATCCTTTTAAAAAAGAATTGTATCCTTGAGTATGTTAAGTGGTTGTCATGCTTCAGTGAATTGAAAGCCAAACTACAGACTAAGCTACCTTGTTCATATATCTAAAAGACGTCTCTATGCCCCTAGTTTCAGTATAGGGACCATTTGCTGTTATCATATTTTTAGATAAAATGATATAAACTGGAATCAATTTTCTAGGAATATTATGATGTGAAGACTACATTCTATTTCTAATTCATGATACAGAAAGACTTTGAGACGGCTGCTAAGCTGTACAAGCGAGCGACAGAGATCAGAGAGAATGAGGCTACGTATGCTGGTAAAGTCTTGTCTCGCAGGAGTTCCAGCGGAGATACCAACTCTACCATCAAGAATATCCTGCACAACTAAACAACTTCTCAGTTCTCAGATATACTCTATCATCACAACTGATCAGTTTCTCACATACACTCTACCATCAAGAATATCCTTCACAACAGAACAACATCTCACACAGATAAAGCTATACACAAGGTTATCACTGGACTGGTAACTTACAGAATCTCATTCAAGTATCAAGAGGAGTTGAAAAGAAGAAGCATATCAAAGGCTTTGTTAGGATATTTTAGACTAGATAAACAAACGTTTGTATTTGTTATATCAGAAATGTGATTTAAAACAGGAAACTGCCAGCAGTGATACTCAGTTTATCATTCAAGGAACATCAAGTAATATTTATGATTTGCAACAACTTTAAATATTTCCAGCTTGAAAGGAAACTATTTGTACCTGACATGGTCCTACTGTTTTAAAACCTTTTATGGGTATTCTTTGATTTTGGAAATCTGTAAAATATCTTGAACAAGCTTTTCACTACCAAGGTATCACAAGGCAACTCAAATCAGTAAAGACATGAGTGGATGTCTAGAGTGATAACGACACTGAGAGTATCAGAGGTAACAGGTATGCCATTTTTATTTTACCTTTAAGGTGGCAAAATCAAGCAAGCTTCTCAATAGTTTCTAGTGTAGAGAAAAGTTAATGAGTAACTTGCTTGCAGATGAGTCAGTTTTAACTGCCAACATTAGGAATTGGTTGGGAAGTGACACGAATGCTCATTCGGCAAATGTGAACCACTTTCTTCATTTTGTATCATGTTTTTTTTTGCATTGCTATCCAGAACTTGCAGTAGAGATTGAATTCAAAAGTCAAAGTGGCTTGGCTATACAACTTTTTATTCACAGAATATAACATTTTGTTACTGAATCTACAGTAGGGATAGAAAAGTCCATTGAACAAGGCAGGATTATCAAATGGAGGCAGGGGTTATAAATTAGAGTTGGAAGAAGATAATAAGTTTGAGGAATACTTGTTTTCATGATTGTCAATAATTTCTGGAAGAGGGTTAACCTTGGCTTTATGGTTATCTGAAGGTTAAGATTTACATAGATTTACGGATATACATCTTTGGAGATCCTCAGCAGTTTCTAAGAAGGACACAAGATTAAGTAGGTTCCAATATATTTGAAGTTTTTTGTATTCCATGACATTGTAGTTACATTGATTTCTTTTCATCATGTTGTATCTTAAAGAAATTGCATTTTGGCATAGGAGCATTTGGTCATTCAGGTAAGTGATTTTGTTGTTTATCATGGTTTAATATGATATGCATTCAGTTGTTTCTTTTCACTATTCACTATTCATTTATTCTGTCGTGTCTTCACCGTAATTGACCATTAGTCAATGACAGAACAACAAATGTACGTCGTTACCGCTGATATGTTTATTGTGGAAGCGGGGCTTACATTCAGGGGTCCCCAAGGGACGTCACTCTGCTGAGAACTGCTCTACCGGTCAAACTGAGTCCGACAAGGCTTACAGAGTTATCTCCCTTAGACCATTGCTTTTGTCTTTACAGTCAATATACTACAGATAGTATCTAAGAAATATGCATTTGTAAGACCCATGAATCTGTTAATATTAGTCACAAGTTGTTCCAAGAGAATAGATGTTTGGTTATTTGAGGATTTTATGACACTTCACCCACAGGGTCTGTTTATAGTACTTGTTACAAGTTCTTCATACATGTACATGTATATGGTATAAATATTTGTGTTTCTTCAAAGAGATACCATCATTCATTTCATGTGGTTCACTTCATTATCATCACCTTTATATCAAGGTCGAGTTAACGGCTCAGAGAACAGGAAAATGCATTTCACTTAAACAAATGACAACGAAACATAACAGGGAAAATCATTTTACTTTTCACTTGCCATCTGATAAAAATAATGAAATGACTTAGTTTTTTTTTATCATTGATGCAATGTTTGTTTTTTAATTCATTATGATTCTTTTACATATAAGGAGGATATCTATTTTTTTACTGTTGCAAAATATTTTTTTTTTCAAAGTTTTTTTAGTCATAGACTCATAGCTAATTTCAATGATTTTATAAAGAGTACCTGAAACAGATTGAAAACTTAAATTTGCAGTTAAATTGAAAGCTTGAAAAGCTCAGATTTTTACTTTCCAACAAGTTATATTTCACCTTTATTGATCATTTTATCAAGCTTTTCATCACCATTTGAGGCTGTTGTCTTACGGGCCACTTGATTTCAGTGCAATTGTTAACATTTATAAATATGCTATATCTACAATAACTGTTTGAAAACATTTTCTATACCCTCATCTTATCATTGTCATGTGTGAACATTAAATCATCATTTATGGTGTTCACTTGAAACAAGAATGAAGTTACACTTACATGTTTCATCTAAAAAGTTTTTTTTGTTGAAGTTTTTTTTTTATGATTGTCAGTTGGGTTGTTTGACTAAGATTTTGTTTTATGTTAATAATGTTACTGAAGTAGGCTATTTTGAAAAAGAAACATTGTAAAAACTTCTTGTTGAAATATCCTATCAATGGTTATGGATGGTATATTTCAACAATGGCTATGGATGGGATATTTTAACAATGACTTTGTTTGAGAAATTTCAACTATGGTTATTGATGAGACATTTCAACTATGGTTATTGATTGGATATTTCAACATTGACTTTTGATGGGATATTCAAACAAATGCTATTTATTGGACATTGAACAAGAAGCAATTTACAATGTTATTTTTTGCGAGGCTTTGGTCACCCAGTTCACCATCCATATGGCGTGTATAGCAAACATCTTTATTGAAGTGTGGTATTGGAAATTCATATTTTTTGTATCATACAGTAATATGTATATTGATCTACTATGATAAAACTTGAATTGTTGCAGACATGACAAGAAGAACTCAACATTGTTAGTGTAGATATGCCACTTTCAAGCATAGCCAATCTTCAACACAAAGAGGAATTTTATGAACGTTTCAGTTAATACTTGTTTCTATCAGGAGTTACCTCCCTTCTGTTACTCAGTGATATTTTGTCAAATTTACCAATCATACAATGATGATTGATGTATGTTGAAAAATTACTTATTGTTTTTCCTCTTCACAATTTAACATGCATTTAAACAACAGTAATTCAACAGTGAATTTACAAGTAAATAGTAACATATACAGCTGTATAGTCAATATAAGAGATGTGAAAAGTAAAAGAATTACATTAATTAAAACACAAATTCATTTACAACAATTTGATAAAGGAGTTAATTTAGATTCATGCATTATAACATTTAAGAACAAAAATTATGAAATGTATGATAAATATGATTTACGCAGATATCTGCAGAATATTATTCCTCAGCTTATGAACTTGGCTTTAATGAGGCTGCTAATTGAATGATCAACACTTGAGATATCGCTTGTTTTCTCCCGATGTTCGGTGCACAAATATTGATCCTAGCTCCACCTGCTAACGACTATAATCAGACAGGGGCATGCAGGTAAAAGCTAGTAATCATTCAGTTCACTGTCAAAACATGCACAGAGTAATGCAACTTCACAAGTGGCGCATTGAAGCTATTAATTAGAAGTTGAAGTGTACTTTGAGAATGTTTCATGTTTATCATATATCCAAGGTTATTTCTTATGTTAATAATTTGTCTTGATGAAATAGCATATGCATAGCTTTTCAGGAGTATAGTCAATTTAATTTACTTGGATAAAATACAATAAGTTTAAGATGGAGTTGATATAAACAGTTTTGTAATTACAAGATTTGATACATCAATTTGAATAAGGTTTGTTAAATTTTTATGCAACTTTCTAACATTTTCTTTTATTGCTAAATTACTGATTAATACATTTTACAGAGAGACGCTTTGTTTTACAATATCACATTTAATTTCATTTACATCTGTCCTTTTAACAAAATTTTTTATATTTTTTTCAAATATAGCATGTTTCAAAAAAGCTGAAGTGAATGTTTAGATTCAATGTAACCCTTTTCTTTGGATTTCCTGTCTCTTTTTAATACAAGAGGTTTAATTTCCATATCTTTTAATTTGTTATTGTCCATCATTTCCATGTTGTTGATTTGTGTTTTATTTTTCGTTACCCATTTCGCATGTTTAGCCTTTTCCTTCTTTTCTATCTTACTATAATTTAATTAATTACTTAAATACTTCTTTATCTTTATATCACAATGTACAATAAGAAATATTTCTACAATATTATCCATGTAAATGTTAACATTTCTAGTGGAAATAGACATATCGGTACTTTTTTCTTACTGCATTGTCAGTATTTTAAAATGTGATTGCATATCCCAATTATAACTGTCTCTCAACTCTATAATCCTCTTTACGTATATCTGAAATTGAATTATCTACAATTCAAAAGAAAGTCATAAAATTTCTTTCTATCAGTATACCTATTGATTAACTTGTTCAGTATATCCTTATTTATCATTACATCGATAATATTTAAAACTCTGTCTGAAGCCTCTGTCATCATGATTCATTGATTTTCTTGTTCATCAACTTAAAATGTTCTGCATGTTACAATCCACATAATTTGTCCAAAACCATTTCCATCCACATATCTGTGAAAATCCTACTATCCATATTATGTTTAACATGTACACTCATCTTTTTCTTACAAATGTTATTGTCTAGATTAATCATCCACAACAATGTCTGCTCACAGAATTTCATGTGAAGATATTAGTAACCACACAATTCAATGTTTAAATTTTCATCAAATCATCCACATAATTCACCCACAATCATGACCATCCACATAAATAATATTGTGTATATGTTTAGATATAACTATCTACACTATTCAAAGTTTTGATTTGTATTTCGTGTTCCACATAAATTACACACAGTCATGTCACATAATAGTATGTACATGTTTAGAAATCACCATCCACACTATTCAATGTTTTTCATTTTCAATGAGTTATGTTACATATAATCCACCCACAATTATGTCCATCCACATACCGGTAATATTATGTACATGTTGAGATAACTCTATGCTGACTATTCAATATGTCATGGTCATGAAGAACAGTTTCACTTGTTATAATGTTACACCTTGTCCTGTTACAGTTGTCAATGTTACAATCCACATCATCAGTCCACAACCATGTTTTTGAGGTATGCTATGTAATGATCAATTACCTGTTAACATGTTACAATCCACATTATCCGTCCACAATCATGTATTTGAAGTACCGGTATGCTATGTCATGATCAATTACCTGTTAATTAATGTTAATATGTTACAATCCACATTATCAGTCCACAACCATGTTTTGAAGTATGATATCTAATGATCAATTACCAGTTACCATCCATGTTTTTGAGGTATACTATGTTATGATCAATTACCTGTTATCATGTTACAATCCACATTATCCGTCTACAATCATGTATTTGAAGTATGCTATGTTATGATCAATTACCTGTTAATTAGTGTTATCATGTTACAATTCACATTAACCGTCCACAATCATGTTTTGTGGTATGCTATGTAACAATGAATTACCTGTAATCATGTTACAATCCACATTATCCGTCCACAACCATGATTCTGTGGTATGCTATGTAACAATAAATTACATTTTATCATGTTACAATCCACATCCGTCCACAACCATGTTTTCGAGGTATGCTGCTGACATTTTGTAACCACATTTACAGAGACTATATATACATCATGATGTTGATTCAAGGCTCAGTTGAGATATGTTTATAACTATTTATTGTGATAGAAAGAAGATTTATTGAAAGTGCTGACATCTCATTGCTACACTGTCTTACACAAAAATGACATGTTTGTCATCAAAAGTGCAAAATAAATTTTGGAAATATATTTCTTTTGTGTTGTTTTGAAATTTGATATTAGCATGCTGGATTAAAGATTAATTGATTTGTGAACGTTTTGCAAGACGTGAGGATTCATTAACTCATCCACACATTTAATAAATATCAGCCGTAAACATCTTGTTATGATAGTTTTGTCTTTTCTTGTTGTCTGTTTACGGACACTTGGTTTGTAAAACAGGACCCTTCAAAATCAAATTGAAAAAAAACAATGCTTTAAAATGTAAAAAATATAGGTTAGGCTCATATTTATATCAACCGCTTCATTCTGCGATTACCTATTCAGATGGTTCATGTATCCCTTCACATATTGTCAAATTTACCTTTTTGTCCAAAAAAGAAAAAAGCAAGGATCGAAACTGAAATCATGTTACCTAATAGGTGGTCAAGTTAGTTTGGAATTGTAAAAATCTCTCTCAGTTTGGACATGGGACACAGAAACAGAATTTTACAATTAAAAAAGGTTAAAAGGTTGAAAAACGACTTTGAGAATGGCGTTCATTGTAGTTGAGCAACTCTTTCGGTTGAAACTAAAATCTGGTGTTTTTGCGATCTGAGGGTGGATGACTGAAAGATAAACGTAAATTATTTGACTAATCTTTATAGGGAAGATAATGTTTACTTTAGGTTTGGTATTGCTATTCTGTTCTCTAAATCGTGATAAACTTGAGGCAAATGCCAAAAACATCATCGTTGTTTGCAAAAGACTTACACACATAAATGGATATATTTTATGAATATTTAGCAAGGTCGATTAGTAACCAAAAATTATTGATAAAGGTTAGCAAATTCATACCTACACACATTGTCCGATAATAATATGTAGAAGGCCATTCAGAAAAAAAACAGAGTGATATTGATTTTGCAAACGACAGTTTGAAGAAAACAATATGATTTCATGTAGTTTTACTTGTTCTATTTGCCTTTGTTGTATTTCCCAAAATGGATAGTCAAACAATAAACCCCCCGAAATCTTTATGTATACAACGTTTATACAAAGTTATTACTAGCTGAAAACAATATCATTTATGCATGTACATGTATGCCTGAATAAAGAATCATTTCAGGTAAGTTAAGAAGTGTTATAAAATGTAAATCCAAATTCTTCTTATTTATTTGAAAACTATTATGATATCACACCTTTGTCGTCGGCATTCTAAATTGCTTTTTGGTGGGAAGGGGATTTTGGTCGATGGTAAATTGAACTTATGGCAAGTTGTTAGATACTGCTTTATGAAAGATGAATCTTTATATGTATTCTTTCAAATAATTGTTTTAATCAGAAACCTTCATGTTTAGAGAAGTAAAACCTATTGTAGCTAAACAATATGATGTTTGATAATATGTATTGTAATTTTGATATATAACGACCGCAACCTATATTTAATGACAATACACGGTTCCTTTTCCTTTATTCCGATATTCCATTTGCAATAAAATTATCGCTTAGTAAACCATTGGTTAAAAGGGGCAGTAGCACGTTTTTAGGGGGAATATAAGGTGATGTCAGGAAAATGAAAATTAATGGTTCCAATTGAAAAACAATGTATTTAAACTAAATGGAGCAGTAATAATTCAAATATTTAACGTAAAGTTTAGCCATGCAATTCCTTTTTCTTACAGAAAATGAATTAAAGGTGTTCACCAAAAATGACCGCCTATGGATTTTATGTGAATCTTCATACTTTGTCCTCCGACTAGGGATGATTGACTTATGTAATGAGATTTTTGACACTGTCAAAATAATACATTTAACATTAACTTACAATTATCAGTGAACATTTTAAAATATAAAATTATCAAAAAACGTGCTACTGTCCCTTTAATGTTATGCTCATCGACCTTCATCATATTCCTCTTGGATATTTATTAAATATCCCAAGAGATTTTTTCAGCAAGAATTGCGTGTATCTTTCATGGACTCTGTACACGCTTGGTGTGGTGACCAACTATTAAAGACATTCATTGCAAGACAAGCGTTATTATTGACAACAGCGATGGATTCTGTTGGAATCAACCGTTTTGCAAGAATGAATTTGTAAATAGAAAACGAGCTAAGTAAATATAGATAATCCCGTTCTTCAAATAGATGTTGTGTTGTATTTCTCTCTTGAGTATCAATGGTGTCATGTTGTAATTAATTATAAACTTATCTCATTAATTTGAAATTAATTTGAATATAGTTTCATTCATGTCTCAACAGTTGATTCATTACTGTGCATTCTACATTACTGTTACGTACATAGTATCATCCTTTGTAAAATTGTTTTTTACAATCCTGCTCTTTATTGTCAAACTTTTGTGAACCTATTCATTATTGTTAATCTTTATAACACATGTATATTTATCAATTGTACGTAGGAAAGGACCCAGTAAGTGTTCACCCTTTTGCCAGATCCATTTGACCCTTTGTCAATAAATTACGTTTCAACTAAACTGTTACATCTATCAGCTTTTTATGAAATAAAAGTGCCCAAACAGGACAAACGACAAGATGGTATATTTTGGCCATGTTTGCTTACAATAAAATAATGCATTGATGAAATTGAAAGAAACACATTTAAGGAAAACTTTTCAGTTTATGAGGATTTGTTTAAAGACAAGGAAATTTAAAAAGCGATTCATCACCGATGTCCCTCCAACCTGTCCGATCGGACATCCTTGATCCAGTATGACCGAGTTCATTGTAAACTCATAATGCTAACTGGGCGGTAAATTGCTTCGATTATCAAGCACAAGTGCGGAAATTTCAGCTTCAGCTACAAAGAAGTTCAAAGATATATGCTTTGATACACGAATGAAGAGCCTATTTGGGCATACGCTCATTTTGGATGCTTCCATTTGCCATCTAATTTATGTCAAGTGTCATCAAAACTACTGCAAGCCTTGTTGAAGCCACTCGGCAATTTCTCCACGTAAACACCCAGCCACAGACAAGCCTCTTAGACGTCCCAGCTATGTTTTAATTGTATGAAGTCCAAACGGTCCTTTTCAGAGTTGGAAGCAGGAGCGATTCTTTAGACCTTTGCTTGGCCACCGTCGGTTCAAGTCTCCTGCTGTGCCTTTCAGAAGGGTTGGCGGAGCGGTGTAATTCTCGCAAATTACCCCACGGAGAGGAAAAGTGGACTCCGAAATCATCATTACCCCTTTTAATGTCGTCAGAAGTAATTAGGAGGACCCGCCAGGACAGATGCGGCCTGTTTGGAAGGTGCGAGTATCTGACGGCTTATCTTGTAGCATCTAAATCGTTGCACTTGTGTCGTGTTTGTCGGCTGGTAGAGGTGAGAAGATAGAGAGCTGGGGCCTCGGGCTAGAACTCAACCAGCGGCCTAATCAGAGAATCTAGATTGTATGTTACATTTAACAGATTGTACTGTGTAAGCTGATTCGCACTGTATTAATACATGCTGACTTGATAAGTGTTGGCGATTTACTGTTGTATTGTCAAGTGGGGAATTGTGGAAAATGACTTATCTCAGACTTAATTTGAATCAGTTTGATCAGAGAAAACCAATGCGAATACCTGATATACTTCTTATCTTAAGTATTAAATTATATGAATATGTTAATGTTATTTCGTTGTTTTGATTAAATATTTGATGTATATTTTTAAACTATAAATCATGTTTTTAAAATATTGTTTTTTCCTCTTTTTACTTTGATCAAAATAAACTAGGCTGAATATTACGAGAAGAGGAATCATGGGATTATTGTATCGTTAATTTGAAAAAAACTTTTCAATTACATGGTTTTGACAATACCTTTATTGACATGAAAACAATAATTACGAAAACATCAAAAGCATAGAATCCCATAGCTTTATAGAAACAAAGCTTCACACGGCAAGATCCTAAATCGAGCATATGAAGAATATTTGCAAAATAAAAATAAGACACTTCACCTGTCACCAAAATTATAGAAAAGATATTTCACATTTAAATCAAAATCTTTATCAACATGTTTGTTTTAGCTCTGTTTAGATGAAAAATGTCAAGTTTTTTAAATTTTATGAATATAAATGAGCAAACCTATTTGGGAAATGAAACCTTGTATTAAACTTGCTATCAACTGAATACTCGGGTTGACATATTCAAAATTTTGTTATGAAAAATATTTACTTTGTGCATGTAGTCTTCCTTCAATTGTTTGATAGAGAAAGGAAAATGTTTGAATATTGTAAATACACGTAGCAACTACCTCGGTTTGATAAAAGAAAGCTTTTTCAGACTTAAGATAAGTAAAGATTTTTATGAAGAATATAACATAAGATTATGACAAGAATTTCTTTTCTGATATAATGAATGATATATATACCAAATGTAGGATATGTTACCTTTTCAAAAAGGGGATTTGCTGAAATAAGAAAGGATTTTACTTATCAGAAAAACACAAGCAGATTACCTTCGAAATGGAATAGGAAGCCTTTGAATATATCATTTTGTATTGTTGTATGTCTCACAATAAGAACTTCGTTTAGTCTGTTCAGTTCTCCGAAAACAGAAATGTTCGTTTTTCCTGTGTCTAAACATATTGCATCACAGGGTTTTTTTCATTATGATTTCTATACGCTTATGCTTTGTCACTAAAACTTACAGCCAACTTTCGCTTCATAAGCAGATTGGCGAAACTTTGAGTTGTTTTGATGCATGAATTCTGCGAAGTTAAGTCAGGACGATGACACGTGTGTTTAGACACTCAATTCTTGCATGAGAGAGTGAAACATGTCAGTTTGATCAATTCGCATAAATTATCGCAAAAAAGTTTAATTACGAAATATAATTCTTAAACGTGTAACTGATATTCTCACATTTATCTTCATACCAATTGTATATTTGTGATATTTATTAAATCTAAAGAGATTAAATCTTACTCTTATTACTTCTTTTCTATACATCTTGCCATGAGGGAGTAAATTGGATAACTTGTTCCCAATCTTTTCCAAGTAAATAAAATATGTTTAATCCATACAGTTTGCCAAGTTATCTCTACTTTGAAGTTGCAGTGATAACAAACTTATTGTTTCAAATATTTGGATTTTGGCAACCAATTCAGATTTTGGTTACTTCCAAAGCGGATCTAAATCCATCCTGGACGCCAATGCATGAGAAAATATTTTTCCAAGAGGAAATAGCGTTATCAATGAATGTATTAATAAGGCAGTGTTTAGTTTTGACCACTGTAAGTTTGTTAGATCGAGTGTATTAGAACCTGAAATAAACGAGACCTTGCATGTCAGAAGAACGACCTTGTGACTATATTATTGTGACATGAATGTATATTTGTAGGAGCAATATTGACAGAGGCGGTAGCTGCAGTCACAACAAGCCGAGATGCAGAAAGGTGAAGCCTGCTAATAAATCAGACGTTTTGTTGCCGCTGACAATGCTAAACCGTGAAGGACAAATTTTCTACAGTGATGAATATAGCTGACTTTCTTTGGTAGAGATTGTCCCGGGAGTGGGGTAGACACCCCGCCGTCCCCCACAATGCCCCTCACTCGGGGCGATACGATACAGCGATCCGACAACACTGAACGGAGTTCAAACTCCAGGGACTGTTCAAATATAGCGCAGTAGGGTTCGGTATGGCATTGTTGCGGAGCTTGCACGTCTTTGAGAAAGCTTTGGAATAGGACGAAGCTGAACATTGCTGGCCGTGTAATAGGACTATTAGTATTGTCGGGAGCGCCTCACCAGGGCATCTTTGCGCCCTTTTCTAAAGCCCAGAAGTGCCCTGAATGATTTATGGGGGTTCTTGACACCGGGGGATCTACATGGCCTAATTAAGTAGCCTCGTGATTTGGCGGGATGTGGGGTACAGGTAACATAGACTCGTGTTCATATACCACACAGGTGATGATTGATAATCACTGACAGCACATCCAGCTACAATCAACATGTCACCTGTTAAAAGTTGATTGGTCTAAACGTTACACGGAGTTCATGGTATTTATATGATAGAATGGTATCATGAGTCATACACTGGCCACTCTATACACAATGGATGAATCAATAAGTAAATGATATATCAGTCAAACTCTTAAAAAAATGATTTCAAATAACAATTTTGTTTAAAACTCTTATGATAAAAAAAATGCAGAATTCAGAAACGTATGTTGAAGACAAATAAATTAAAAACAAAATGTATTTTGAGAAAGGTACACATTCCATATATGAATGCTTCGACTGAATAAAGGTATAGTGTTTCTTTTTCAATGATTTCTGCCAAGAGAGAATGCGAATGGCGAATTGTGCATGTTTCGAACACAACGGCAAACTTTTACTTCTTTGAAGTAGTTTCATCGTTTGCAGTCGTTTGACAATTTAAAAAACAAATTTCCGTTGAAATGTTTTGCGAACAGTGAAAGCCACATGACAATTAACATCGGTGACATAAAGACATGAAGTAGCCTACATGTTAGATAAAGGAAAATCCAAGATCATAAATATAAAAAAAATATTAAGTTAAGAGATTGGGATATTTCATTTGTATTGGATAAAACGTTTTGAAATTGTGACTTTCATATTCTCACAAGGATATTTCTTTAATATAGGAATTAAGAGAGAAAAATATTGAATGGATTGGTTATGATAAAATAAATATCGACCACATCATGTAAGTGATTTGAAACGATGATGAAGTTTTCCTGCTTTTGGATCATCATTTTAAACCTAACATATTAAAAGAACAAAGAAAAAATAATTAATGCTATAATTTGCACATTCAAAGAAAGTTTACATGAAATCATGGTTTATAACGAAAGTAACAAATGTATATTAGTAAACCTTAATACTTAAATGACAGCATAAATAAATCATACTTGACAAAGTAAGCCAGCGATATTGGAAACTTAATGTTTAATATTAAATGTGATGATTTCCTTATGATTTAGAATTTAACGTAAACCTTACTGTTTTTCTACGACACATATACTAAAGAAATAACAAAATAAGTTGAGACTTTGTGAATGATTGTTTTAACGGACTGGCTGGCACTGAGAAATGTCCATAGTACCCGAGCCAGTATTATCATGCAAATGACACGGTTTGGCACGGGTAATGCATGCTTCTGCCGTCAAAATTACACACCATAGTGGAATCATTCATAGCCGAGCGTCGTAAAGAGACGGGAAGGAATTCACTATACATAACCTGAATGAAATGAGAAAAATAGGCAAAGGAGTGGCAATCTTGAAGCCATGTCTATGGTAAAGGCATTATGAAACAAGCACTTGAAGCATGTCACTTGCTGTCAAAACATGTCAATCAAACAGCATTCACGACCCCGTGTTGCATTCATTTCACCATGTTTAGAATTATGCATTATAAACGCCGGTGAGTTTTAAAATACATGTCTCTTTCTTCGCGGACTGTATTCCAACAACATCAAACATGTGATTTATCAATTATACGTTATGATTAACTTCGTACACCATATATTTTGGGGGTCATAAAAAGGTAGGTAATTTAACAGTATGGAATTACGTGTAGAAAATCTTTTAAGGTTTGACAATATGTTTGATAATTTCTCGTGGTAAAGGATTCTGGAAATTTAATAACTCATTGTTACGAGACAAAGAATATGTAGATATAGTAAAAGATACAATCAAATCCACCCTAAATCAGTATAGGATAGATTCTAACAAGTACTCTATTAACGATCAGTTACTATGGGAAACCTTACTCTTAATGATAAGAGGTAAAACAATTTACTACTCATCAACAAAGAAAAAGAAAATTATGGCAAAGGAAAATAACTTACAAACTAAATTAATCGAACTGGAAAAGGCATTAGATAAAACCGATGAACCTTCTGAAAAGAAACATTTTTTAGATGAAATAAATAAAATTCGAATTGATCTTGATGAAATTTATGACCATAAGGTACAAGGAATGCTGATTCGATCAAAAGCAAAATGGATGGATGAAGGAGAGAAACCTACTAAATACTTTTTCAATCTTGAGGCCAGACACTTTCTGAACAAAGCAATAATAGAAATAGAAAAAAATGATGGTACTGTCTTAACCGATATTGGAGATTTAATGAATGAAACTAAATATTTCTATAAAAAGTTATATTCAAAACAGGACGTAACACCAATTGATCTTCAAGAGTATTTTTCAGACATCGATGTTGCAAAATTACCTTTTGAAGAAACATCTAAGCTTGAAGGGGAGCTAACTATCAATGAATTAACACAGGCATTAAAACATATGAAAAATGATAAAAGCCCTGGACCAGATGGTTTTACTACAGAATTTCTTAAATTCTTTTGGATAGATCTAGGTACATTTCTTTGCAATTCATTAAACAGCGGCTATAAAAATGGCACCCTATCAATTTCCCAAAAACAAGGAATTATTACATGTATACCTAAGGGTAACAAACCTAAAAAATTCTTGAAAAATTGGCGACCAATCTCTTTATTGAATACTAGTTATAAATTAGGTTCATCTGTTATAGCAAATAGAATTAAGAGTGTTCTGCCTAAAATAATTAATGAAGATCAAAAAGGCTTTATTACAGGAAGGTATATTGGTGAAGTTACTAGAACAATTTATGATATCATGGAATACTCAGAAACTTTCCAAATACCAGGTGTGCTAATGCTTATTGATTTCGAAAAGGCGTTTGATTCAATAGACAGAAATTACCTACTTAACGTTATGAATTTCTTTGGCTTTGGTCCTAGTATCTGTCATTGGATAAATACGTTTTATACGGATATCGAAACAAGAATTCTGGTAAACGGACATATCTCGTCACCATTTAAAGTAGAAAGAGGTTGCCGCCAAGGAGATCCCATCGCTCCTTATCTTTTCCTACTCGCTGTAGAAATTCTGAGTATTATGTTGCGAAATAACAAAAAAATCAAAGGATTATCAATCGGATCCATCGAGTACCTGATATCACAATTCGCTGATGATACTACCTTAACACTTGACGGAAGTGAAAAATGCCTTTACGCAGTTTTGGGTACTCTAAGCAATTTTGAACGTTTTTCCGGTCTTAAAATAAACGCAGAGAAAACGAAACTGATATGGATAGGTTCAAAAAAGAGATGTAGATACAAATTGTGCAATGAATGGAACTTGGATTGGTCACAGACGGAATTCACTTTACTTGGAATAAAATTTGATGTTGATTTAGAAAATGTTGTGGAGAAAAACTATAAAGAAAAATTTAACTCAATATATAAGCAGATGAACATATGGTCAACGCGAATGTTAACACCTTATGGAAGAAATACTTTAGTAAAATCTCTGTTTATCTCTCAATTGAATCATTTATTCTCTGCATTGCCGAATCCTTCAAAAGAAATTATCGATGGATTTCAGAAAAAATGTTTCCAATTTATATGGCAGAACAAACCAGATAAAATCAAACGAGATGTCATGATGCTAATGCCTAAACACGGAGGTATAAAAGCACCAAATATTAGAGAAATAATAGCATCACAGAAGCTAAAATGGATCAACAGACTCAATAGTAAAAATTATAAATGGGGTTATTTGTTTATGAATAGGATAAAAAATGAAGATATGCTCTGGCTTTCTGATTCGTCTTACATTAAGAACACTATTATACCAACTCTAACCAACTCTTTTTGGAAAGATGTACTTAACGATTGGTCAAAGTACTTGCCAAAAGCAAAAGCGTTGATTAAAACAGAAGAGGACTTCCGAGCGCAGGCAGTATGGAACAATGAGGATATAAAAATAGGAAACAAAACGGTTTTTTACATCACTTGGTACAAACATGGTATTCGATTTATAAATGACTTTATAAGTGAAACTGGTAATATATTAACCTTGAACGAATTCAATAGCAAATACTCAATCAATGCAAATTTCGTAACTTTTGAAGGAATCAAAAGATGTATCATGACATATGCACGTCGTCTTAATATACCAAATTTTACCAGAACAGAGATCCGACCTATTTATCCTTTCAACATCAGGCACATTAACAATTATTTATCGAGTAAAACTCTTTATGCCACGTTATTGAACTCTACCTTTAAGTACCTGCCATGTTACTCAAAATGGGAAAGGATATTAAACTGTGAGTTTACCGAGTCCGAATGGGAAATATTTAACATTATCAGTAACAAATGTACTCCTTGCACAGATCTTAAATGGCTTCAATACAAAATTATCCATAACATTCTGCCTACAAGAAAATATCTACACAAATTAGGCTATATAGAATCACCCATTTGTTCATTCTGTAAAACGGAAGTGGAATCACTAGATCATCTTTTTTGGACATGTGATATTATTTTGAACATATGGAAAGATTTGGAAGCATGGATGCATTCTGTACAGATCCCTATTGATCTTACTATTGAAAAAGTTATTTTAGGGATAAAAGGGAGAAATAATAATCCATTGAACGCTATAATCCTATTGACCAAGAACATAATCTACCGAAGTAGCAAAAAATGTTTTATTCCATCGACTTCTTATATCAAAAGTGAAATAATTAAATATTACAATACAACAAAATGTATTTACCTATCCAACCAAAATGAAGAAAAATTCACACGATTCTGGTCAACACTACATCTTCTCTTTCGAAACTCGTAATCTTCTGTTGCATTTTTTTTCCATATCCATACTAGATTCGAATGTGGTTAAATGGCTTTTTTTCATGTACCGGTATTTTACGGTGTAGTAATATAACGCATATAAGTTGTATGTGGCAGTGCACTATGATTTTTTGTTTCTCTGTAATTCTGTAATATGTTGTCATTGTATGTTTGTATGTCATGCCTGTATCAAAAAGATTGTAATAAAAAAAAAAAAAAAAAAAAAAAAAAATGTTTGATAACAATTACATGCTATGTTACAAGGAAACCAGGTTGTGAAGTTATATAACCCTTGAGTAACATATTGAAACCGTTATTATTTTAATTGTTGCAAAAATATTTCAAATTGGTTATCAAAATGAGACTAAGAGAAATGTGCTTGTTGACTGATATAAAGTTTGTAACAATTTGGAGGCAAACATAAGGTTGTTTTTGTGAATTGTTGAAAACAGTTTTGAACTTCAGAATGTTAATACGTTAGTTTTAATTTGTTATCTATTATTACTTCAAACGAGATTATATTTCACCAATAAGTAGGTAATAGCTATATTAGAAATTGTCATCAACGATTTGCTTCTACGTTCCTTTTCGCGCATTATTTACATAGCAAGAATTTCTATTATATACTGAACAAATATTTATTTGTAAAAATAATGTTTATAGATTTAGGGCTAACTATAGATAACTATAGATTCAGAGCTCTATACTAATATAATTATGTTAGGTACATAAATATCGTTATAATAAAATTTATCCATTCCTGATGATTCTAACAATAGTTTTAATGATTCTTAACTTAATCTCTATTATCAAATACTACGACTTGAAATATCTGGTTGCAAGTACATGTAACTAAGATTGCAGATAGTAGTATTTTCTATACATCTTTTTCACTTTCACGTTGTTAATATCAATATTCGGTTAGTCAAGGAGTTATACCTTCGTACGAATAAAGTAATGTTTCACTCAATAACTAAATGTAAACATTAAATAACAAATCTGAATTTATAAGCCATCCGTAAATTATCGGGAAAATACCTTTCATCACAAAGTTGGAATTCCCATTTCAGAAGTATAGTATTTGACTGTTGGTGATATCTTTGTAAAAAAACAAAAACAAATTTAAGACATAGCTGTTCACAGTCACTCACTTTAAATTCATTTTGAAAGAAAACCGACAGAGTTTATATCAATTTGTCGCATTTCTTCCTAGATAGCAACTTACAGTAAAATCAGGACGTTTTGGGGTATATGTTGACTCCTTCATCAAGTCGGATGTCGGTAATAACATAGTAGGCTATAAATACCCCAATACATCGAAAAGAAAACTTATAAACCATTGACATATTGATATATGTATAGCACTTCTAAATGCCCCCCACAACTCGATTTATCAAGGTTAAAGGTATTACATTTTATTCAATGCATATGAGACATGTGTTCACCTACATTGCCGCCCATCTTCTATCCAGTTGACTTTAACACTACAAATACATTTTGCCAATAAAAGTTTTATCAATATGGCCTCTATTCAACGGTATCAAGTCAAGAAATTTCAGTAAATTGGTGTTCCCAAAATGTAGAAATCAATCTAAGGAGAAACATATGAATTCAGTTTAAATATAGATTTATATATGCATTATACCATTGTTAGAACTTAGATATGCCCTTGAAAACAACGTAGACATTTATTTGCATATATCAGAAATCGCTATGATGATAAATTACATTAACCCCACCTCAGAAATTGTCCTTAATACATAACGTACTCGCGAATTAATATCTCTTTTTCAAACCATACTTTCTCAATATTTCGTATGTTAAATATTTCAATAGGATCTCTAAACGAGAATTTCTGTTGGAAAATGATTAAGAATTGCTTACTTTTAGAATAAGGAAACAAACCGTTTTCAAATAGGAAATTGAATCATTTTACGCCCTGTTACACCTTAGTTTGTATTTTATGTATATCCAAAGGGTAACTATCTTCTTATAAATCTCATCAACTCTCCAGACAAAGTCCGTGTTTCACGAGTTAGCTAGTTACCCGCAGCACAATGACTTTGCTTCCCTCTCGACTGAAACTACTTCCAACTGATGGAGCCCATATTTCTCGGAATCGAACCCAGACTGGCAACCCCTAATTTTCTTTCCTGGCCTCCAATTTACCTCCAAGATCAACGCCGGGGCAGATGTTTATGTTTCGTGTGGATGTTAAACAAAGTACCGTACTTAAAACAAGGAACGATCTTTCCGTCTAATGTGGTTCATTGCTACATGAAAGGGGTTTGATATTAATTTAAAGACCTGTCTTTAACCAATTTGAATTAATTAATTCGGTCTATTAATAACATTAATTTTCTGTGAATGATTATGGTTGAAATAATGGTTAGGTATTACGTCAAAAATCCTTCATTTTTGTAATGAACATAACCCCTCGAAAGTGAAGCTTTGTTGAATTGTTGCCGTAAATGTTGGTGTAAACTTTTACAGTTTACTCATGTTTAATGATGCTTAAGTTTGTAAACATATGATCTTTGAGACTGTCTGTCGGGAAAGAAATATACAAACAAGTTAAGTTGAAATTATTTTTATTCTAAGCCTTAGACAAATAAAATACGGCAAATATGTTGTTTATCATGTAAGCGTCACCATTAAAATGATCCCTACTGCATATGACGTTTGTTAAAAGCTAATGGTCTAAAATCATAATTTAAACTTTGATATGTTAAAACTAATACATAGTAATATTACAATCTTAGTACTACGTTTTTACAAACAAGTTAAAATTTGCTGCTTTAAAATATCACTTTTTTTACATTAAAACATGATACATTTAGACAACAAACAAAATGGAATCAACAACGAAAACAATTTTAAGTTACAAAATTCACTTACAAAAACGTCTCAAATTTGAAAGACACTTTCATATCATATCATGGAGCAAAAATCTTTAAAATTCACACCAAAAATAGCAAATAAACTCTTATTCTAACATGTACAGATGATTTGATAGCTATAAAAACTAACATTTATCATTGTTTACGGTAACTAATATTCTAACAAGTATTCGCTTCCAGAAAAGCACGATGTTTCGCTCCGTTCTGGGGGCGTACGAAACTACGTGACAGCCCGTAATTTTTGCGTGAGGGATCCCTAACCCCCGCCAATATCCCTACACCGCCTCCCCAACCCCCCTTCTCCGCCCGACCCACCCCCCTCAGCCTCTAGGCCGACCCATCACGCCCGGGCCTCCCCCTTATTCATCTGTGAGGGTGAGAAATATGAGAGCGAGGGTTGAAGGGTCGTTAAAAACGTCCTCTAGATTTCCCCTTGTCAATACTTGGTCACATCTTATTTCTCCTGGTTACAGCGATGTTGGCATATGCTAATGTGGGCCACACTAACCGAGAAAATGCTTTACATCCTTAGTGCGTTTCTCAAGTGTTGGAGAATTTGGTTAAGAGTCTGGACCTTTAACAATTTACATAAATTCCCCTCGGTCGTTTTGAGAGAATGAAATTGTAAAATCGGAATGAATTTTTATTTCCTTGATAGATACTTTTTGATATTTCGCTTTAAAGAAATGGTAACGTTGTTTAGTAAATGTTTTTTTATGAAAATAGTTGATTTTGTTGTTTTGAAAAGGGGTGAATATTTATGCCGACAAATACAAAAAAAACAATAACAGTATTTATGTATCAATATGCGAAAGATTAAGCAGAATATTTTTGTTGTAAACTCAGCAGAAATTCTGTGTCACGTGTTACGGAGCAGATGCTGCAACACAGGGGGAGTTTTAACAATTCAAATATATTATTTCAATAGAATTAAATGAAACTAGTTTGTATATATGTTTGAGTAAAATTCGGAATATACGTTTGATAAGTTTTGTGGTAAAATTAAACACTGAAAGGAAACACGCAGCCTATAGTGTGAAGTGAATTGTTTTGGGGCTACTGAAGATAATGAAACCGTATACATATGTTTGTAATTCAATAAATTTAATTCAGTTATTGAAAAGACAATTTACAGTGAAGAATTACATATATATTATCTGAAAGAATAAAGCAATGCACATATATGTATGTATGATTATAGTCTACACATGCATTATCGTACAGTAAAAGCATCACTTTTTAAAAGGAAGTGGGTAAATGTTTAGTTTGTTGTCAGTACAAGGTTTTATGAACAGCCAACCCCTCTATTCGCTTTATTTAATGTGTTCGTTTCACGGGGAGATTTTTCACACTTTAAAAAAATCAAATGTATTCAATCTTGAGGTTTTGTAACTATGTCACAGGAAAAATTAAATAAAGAAAGATTGCGAAAGTATGTTTTAAACCAATAATTCAGCTTTTAAACATGTTTATGAAATATAAAAACCATTGTTAAAACTGCTTTGATATGTAATACATGTGATGATATGATGGTTGAGGATTAATTTCATCTTATCATTTATTGTTTTTTACAATTTCATTTTAAAGTCTTTTCATCAATATCGTACCCAAGAATATTAGAGCACGTTATGACATAAAATGTAATGTCCTGAAAAGTATTGGGAAAAAATGTACAAAGAGTCAAATATTTCGTTCATTTTCTTCTTATGTGAGAAAACCTGACATAACATTTACTGTACAATTTTAATTCATTTATTGTTTAGATATTATAATTATGTAAAGTAATAAGCATGCCACATAACTAAACTGTTTATAAATTTCTTACCCTGGGCCACGAGACCTCACTAACATAAATTACATTTGAGCACGCTGCATTTGTCCAAAGACATTCCATAATTATATGCTCTTTATTTTATTGTGGTCTTTCAAAACTGCAACAAATGTATCAAATATTAATTAGGGTTGGGAATTTACTTTTCACATATATCAATAAAAGATCTTTCGGTCAATTTTGACTTGAACATTCACATGCAAGTTCTTATTTATTGCTCATTATATTTTCATACAGTCGAATCAATATTGCTATTCATAATGCATAAATTTCCTGATATGTGACAATAGATATTCTAAAATATCAAGCCGTAAGCCGGTCATCCTGTTTCTTATTGGTACTCAATTATTCAACAAAAGGAAATTATTACAAACGTTAATTTTAATTTGAAGGAATTTTCATTACATCGACCCAGGTTTACATTTATAAGTCTAAGGGGTTGACGAGAACTGATCATGAATGAATGAATGAATCTCTTTTTTTTCTCCCCCAGATATCATCCCCTTGATCATTGTCCATGCATTAACTTAAATCACATGCTCACATGTAAGTATGTGTACAAAGCAAAGGAAAAAGGAAAAGGGAATATTTGCTAGTACACTTGTGTAAGAAGAGCAAGGAATACAGGTATTTACTGTAAACGATTAAGTATATTTCACAACTCGTGAAATAAATTTATGAGTGTATATAACAACATCTTTCTCTGTGATACTGATTCGAAATTCGATTCGATGTTTTTTTGGAAAAGTAGGAATGACTAAAACACATTGATGAATAAGAAGAAACGATTTCTCATATATATGAATAAGTGACAAGATGTACCAAGGTAAATACATGTATACGTATTCAGTAGTATAAAACCAATGGAGAGCGTATCAAGGTAGTGTTGTATGTTAATTTAAGTATTGTTGTACATTCGTGCATTATCCGTGCTCTAGCGTTATACTGAGTACTGACTACAATATTTTCAAGTGTTGAATATAAAGATATTATAAATTTCCAACTTGCTCTTCTATTTGTGAAAAGGTTCAAAATTAATATGTAGTAATCACTTGTATTATAAACATTTATGTCACTCTGTTTTCACACCATTTTAACAATGTATATTTTTTTATCTGGTGTTTTAGATTATCAACGATCTTTGTGTCTCATAAGCCTTTAAGGCTGGAGGTTTTTTTAAAAGTTGATTTTGTAAATGTTCAAACTGATAAATAACATGTGACACGTAAATAAAATATATTTTTCTTCTTCTCTTCTGTGTACATTCTTTAGAACTAGTTCCACAATGTTAATTGTGCGCTGAGGTTTGGGCGGAAATGAATTAACCCTAGCAGCACCATGGTTAATTTTCATCTACTAAATCACATTACACACGATTCAGATTTCCGAGGCTTTTCTTCAAGTGTGGTGTTTACGTTCCTGTGGATTAATTTATCTAAGACTTTACTTCCCGGCGTGCAGATTATAGAAAGGTGGAACTACCACTTATACTGTTATAAAACACGACTGTGAGACGATTTGCAGACTAGGTAAATCCGTTAAACTTGAAGTCCGTTCCAGGGGTGTTTGGGAGGGGATAGAAGGAAACCTTGCATTAACCCCGTTTAGGTCAAATGAAATAATTATAGTTTTTATTTTACCAGGTGAGATGTCACCTGCCTCTCACCTGTCCCCCACACTCCCCCTCCAACCCCTGGTCCGGGCCCTCAAAACCTCTCAACTCCCCCTCCAAACCCCCTTCTCCGAAATTTCAGACCTAACCAAAGTTCTGACGGCACAAAGACTGTTACTCAACATTGGAACATCACAGTGAGCGATTTACCGAAAATTACCAGGTATGTCTGCCATGCCTCCAACACAATGACTGCCCTCCCGCGGGTCAGAACATGGGCGTGGCTGGTGCTACCCACGGGCGGGACACAGGCAGACTTTAACGTTAGTCCCGGCACAGACCATTAATCAACTATGCCCGATTGCGCAAAAATAAAACTGAGGTCGCGATTTTGACGCCGGTTTATAGCCTTAGGTCGTGTTTAACTCATCAGCGGTCAATCCCGTCGAATCGATTACAGTTGTAAATTTACGTTGTATTAGAACAAATTTCAGTGAGTAGAAAACATAGGTACTGATTGCTTTGTTTGGCGAAGGTTACAGAAATCGCAATCTTCTGCCTTTAGGGCTTACCACTGATGAGCTTCCGATTGATCATACATTCGGCATGCTGTGTACGTTCAATGGTGATCTACTAGATTCACGAGCCAATCCGAACGAGCATTTGTTTGTGCTTCGGCTCCCGGCCAGCCTGCATGATTACGTGATCTCGGAAACTGTTGCTTGTGCCTGTAGATATTTACTCTCATTAGCTCGGGGATATCGGCCGCCGAAATCTTCCCATTGTATCTTCGGGAATGATGAAGAGTGATTTGAATGGAGGTCGTATTGGGAATATGAATTAGAGGGCTTAAAAATCTGACAACAAGATTGGTCTTTTGAGACTAGTGTCAGTTAACAATAAACACCAGCGGGGGTTAGTGTTGATTTCTGTTTACTCCTCGCAGGATTGTGTTTATCTTTGTTAAGAAAACTGTCAGTCTTAATGAGGCGGCTTACAGGACGAAACTTATTAGCTAACAATTACCTTTGCAATGTCTGTGGTCATTTTAAGTGATACCCTCTGAGAATATAGTGACAAACAAACAATTTACAGCAATTGTAATTCATTATCTTGTACAGTACATTAATATACTAGTAAACACAATAAATAAATAATAAATAATAAATACAACTTTATATCAAAGATAGTGTTAAATATAGTGATAAGTATTAATGTTCCACATAAACAATAAATGCATGTGAGAAAATATACAATTACAGCTCTAAGTCTATATCAAAAGAATAACATACTATTACATTTAGTAATATTTTCATACTTCATGAGTCATGTCTCATTTTGTCGCATATATGACCTTTAATATTAAATGCAAATATTGTTTCGTGTTGGTATTTTACATTGCACACATAGCATTTTCTTTCTTCGGTAAATGTTAATTCTTGAGGAAAATAATAAAAAAATTTACTGCAAGATATTTAAGAAATATTACTCAAGAGAAAAACAACGTCAATATATTTTCAACAGAGTGAAACAACAAAATGCTTGTGACATGCAAAATTTCTGTGATAGGCACGTGTTGTTTAAGAGGTACTTCAAAGCCAAAATCAGAGTATGACACCGTTACTTTATATCTGTCAAATTCACTTGGTGTCCTGATTTTTCTTTTTGGGAATCGAAATTATAACCCATACAGTTAAAAAGTTATCAGATGTACAGATTTTAGTTATAAAAGATGATATCATCAAAAATAACCTGGAAATAGATCGGTAACATGTCAATACTGACGGATGCAACAAAACAGGTAAAATTTATTTTGATTCTCCTGTATCCTTTAAGAAAAATAAATAAAACCAGATTTCTCTTCAGGGTATTTTTCAGAAACGTGAACAGAAATATCTTAAACATTTATACCTTAGTTTTGTTAGTTTCTGAACACAACCCTGTTTTAGTCGTACTTTTTCACCCGTGGTTTGAAATTTCTCTTATTTTGTAAGGTGACGTTTCTTTTGCACGGGGGTGTATAAGAAAACGAGGTACAATCTAAGGTAAATGCTATTCAAATTTGAATATTCGTTAAATAAATTTTAGATGCATATTCAAGTGAGATGTTTGCATATGAAATTCCCTAGAAAGAGCAAACATCCCATGAATGAAAGAGCTACGATCTACTCTAGGTGTTTCAATGGTGAAAGCCATTCGTCGCTTTGTCAGGATTCCCATTTCTCCTCTTTATTTAGTGTTGGGCGGATAGTGTTTTCATGTGTCAAATCAAATTATATAAATGTTTTATTTATTCAAATAAATAAGTTTAGAAATAAAAAGGAATATGGTTTACTGAATATAAAGATTTACAGAAATTTATTACCAAAACTGAGTTATTGCTGTACGTGAAGCGGAACAGTGGTGAGAATTTCATTTTAAGAAATTCATATGATGCACAAGTCGTTTATGTTAAAGATAAATATATTCTATCAATGGTTAATTTACTCAAATTGCTTTTAACATTGTAAGAACGAAAAACAGCGACAAATGACCCATGTTTAAAGCTATAATAAGCTCAACATATGGTTTCGACAATGACATTCTTACAACAAAATGTACAGTTTATGTCTGCAGTAACTGTTTTACATATATTGTTCTTATTGACAAAGTTGGTCAAGTGTTAAGGATGTTTATCAACTAACCATGTATCGTTAGACATTTAAGAATAAGTTTAATGATTTACATTTATTTTGAAATAAAATGGTACATGAAAACTGTTACCAACAGTTAAAATTTGGATTATCTTTATTTCAATTTCCAGACTTGTTTGCATTGATCTGGCAAGGAAAGTGACAGCCATTGATAATTAAATTTACTTGTTTAAATTGTATAAGATATGTAGGGATGATAAAGATAAAAATTGGAAAGTAAAATGAGAGAACATACACGACTAAAAGTGCAAAGAGCAGCATTTAAATGAAGACATAAGCAAGATTGCAAAGTTCCAGTGCATATCAAATTTCAAACGAATTATATCATTTTAGTAGATGTGTCTTTCTTCTAAATTAAGAGCAAACAGCAAGATAGCAGCATGCTTTATCAAACATCATTTATGAAGAATTTAACAAGTCTTATACATAGGTATATAACAATAATAACAATGCGTCAAAAAATCTTTGAAGAATAATTTGTTTAGGGGTATATTAGTATTTAAAACCAACAATTTTCAGATGTTTGATTTCACTTCAATCAAGATAGAGAAATATCTTAATGTCACAAGACTCTTAATCTTAACAATCGTAATGAGTCTTAATAGAACTAATAAATTTAGCGATTTCACTGCAAGTTACCCTAATGTCTACAGCATTATTCTCCCTCCCTATCCATCCCGAACCTCAAAAACTCGTTATCGTTTTTTATGAAAAAAGAAGAAAAACTTTAAAACGGCTATCCTTCTCGTTTGACACCAAGCACAGTCTCTTTTGTTTAAGCTGTTAGCGAGTTGAGGCGTGACCGTAAATTCTCTTTATTTATGCTAGAAATGCAACACATATTTAACGCTTTTTCGACTTTAAATCATGCAAAATTTCTTGTGTCATTTATTCCATGCGCCGAGTGCAATGATGAAATTTCGCACGTGCCGATGAGATAAAACACCGATTTCGTTCCGGGAAATTTCATGACCAATAAGCAGAAAGTTTTTAAACTTTCCCGAAATCAAATGATCAAAACTTGAACCGACAAGAAATGTGTATGCAAGTAGAAACCTTTTGACCATTGCACGCGTGCAACGAGCATGTCGGCGCAAGGTATTCTTGGATGCGTTTGGTGGCTCGCTGGAGCGTCCCTAACCTTATAATCTTATACAATGGTCGTTCTTGCTTCACGGGCGTTGTGGAACCCCGGTCCCCCTTAATCGCTCGCTCCGTGCTTCCACTTACGTAATTCGCAAGCCATGACTTTAGTCCATGTTCGCCCCATTGCCGCTTTTGACCAACTCGACGCATTTGGGGGTAATTTTGATGTTTTGAACGGCTCGAGTTAGAACAACTGATTTAGATCGGAAGCGAATGTCGATGCGAGCTGTCATCTTCTATCATTAGCACTAGGAGCGTCGATATCAATAATAAACGGTTATTATGGGCCCCTTGATTAGGCGCCGGTCAATAAAACGGGAAATCATCCAACCTACTATTTCCAATTGGAACAAAGTGCAAAATAATCACCTCGCAGAAATCGAATCACACTGAAAACGTTTCTCGGCGGCGGAAATGAAAATCAATCGTGCATATTTGCGTTGATTTCATTATGAAATTAGTTCGAAATAACTTTGTACAGTCGTCATAAAAACTAAATGCTTTATGGCTATTTCGTACAGTCGTAATAAAAAGATTACTTTTTTATGAATTTATCAAAAGATAAACTGAGTCACGGTAAATTGGTAATTATATACATGGAAATTGAATTAAATTATGAATCTCGTTATGATTAAAAACGAGATTATGATTTTGAAGGGCTCGTGTTAAGGATTCTGTTTTATACAACGATACAGTAGCATTAGGCCTCCGGTAGCCAAGATGTGATAAGCTTATCTTTTATTGCCTATAAATGACAAGAGCGTTTATGTATCAAGACTTCAGTTATCTTCAAGAACAGCTCACACATATAAAATATATCATTCAATTACCGTCAAATCAAGACGCTACGACTTTCCCACCATGTTGCCAACGGCAGTGAAAATCAATGCAGATGAAAACACGTTTGAAGCCTATCGCCGTCCAGATCAGATCGCCACGATAAGGTCGCTTTCCAGTTAAGATTAGTCACGCCTACCGCCGTTCTCAGCCATCAATCATGTCATCCCTGTTCTCTGATTGGCTGGTCTTGTCAAAGGCTCCACTACACGGTTCAGCGGTTGCCTCGCCTACTTGAGGGGAGGTACTTTATAATCACAAGGACCACATTCGCTATACATCTATTTTCTTCCAATCTAATGAAAACAGCCGATTAAGAGGCGTAACAACACTCAGCGTAGAAAATGGCGGCGACACTCATTGGGGTAAGTTTGTAGTGACGATATTATACTCCATTCTCATTCCGTATCAGAACTGCTCGCACATCATACCTTATATCAGTGATCACGGGCTCAGGCGGTTATTATGAAAATCGAACTTATTGGAAGAGGCGTGGCAAGTTCGTAAGTGCAGAGGATACGAAGATAATCATAGTGGTGCTTTCAAGTGCATTTCGTGTGGACTAGACGCCAGTTCTGTAGTGTTGTGTGAGTCTACACAAGATCGGATACAACCTCTTGGGTCTTGTATGTGTCATGCTTCAGTATTCCTCACCTGTAAGTATAGATCATCTCACCTGTGCTTGACGCTTTCACTTCTCCATTATACCTACTGTTTATCTATATGCCACTCAATCCTATGTCTCGTTGTGTCGATACCGTTCATCCGTTATCTTTTAAACGAAGGCCTATACGTTTAGGCATTTAGAATTAAATCAGTATTTGAATTTATTTATTATAAAGACCTAATGTTTATATAATGTCATATGTCATTTGTCATATGTCAAATGTATTTTCAAAATGTTTCGCAGTGATACATATATTTCCAATATCCTTTTAAAGTTTATTACGTTTTTTAAAAAACATACCACATTTCAACATACAATTTAATGTCAGGTTAAAATAACGAAATATCAAGTGTTTAAAGATTATGATGCATGTAAGAACTAAACTATGAGTAAAATGTTCTTAAGGAACATGACGTGTCCGTTATTATAATGCGAATTTCACCATTTTTTGTACCATACCACCTGCAAACTGGAAATGTTTCCTTTGACACATCACAATGCGACATGCTATACAATGAACCTAAATTCAAAGACGTCTCTAACGAAATTTTTAATTCAAATATTTTGCGCGATGAATTGTAAATTATTCAAAGGACAATGGTAACATTAGACGGCTTGCTTATTTGCAAGATATTCTCTATTATAACGTCATCCCTATTCATCAGGGTAGAGCAATACATAATTAAAATCCATTATCAATTGTTTTATTCAAAACACCAATGACGTTCCAAATATACTCAAACCCGTCAATAAAAAGTCATTATTGAGACGGAATTGATGACTTTGGTAACGCACCAGTTACACCATATATAACTCATCTATTCTTCTCCGGACACCTTTATACGACGTCATCACGCGGTTCTATCTTCACCATATCATGTGGAAACCTACCAGGCAACTTGTAGGTAAAACAAAAACATAACCTAGATGGCGAGACGAGACGAGGTGAGGTAAGCATACAGCTACCTGGAGATATCGATGGGACATATTGTCGACCTATCGGCAAAGTGAAATATCGATAAACACATTGTGGGCAGCATATTGGTGTGAAGGCGAGATGACTCGACGCGTTGTTGTGTGTTCATATAGACACATTCTCGCCTACAAGCGTTGAAGGATAGGTGTAGATTTCAATCTTCGCGCCATCGCTGTGAAATGTACATTGTATTTTAGATTTGTTTATATTTTGACGAGGTTATTCTTGATAAGACGATGAATTAAATCGGATCCGTTGACATTTTTCATCTTCGATAACACTGAATTTTGATTGACACGGAACCCTTCTTATTTTACCTGTATGATATAGTTCATTTCCCAAGCGGCGTAAAACAATAACTAACTCACTCACTCTTTTCATTTTGTTTTTGAAATTGTGTCAAATATCTATCGAGCAAAATATCTTAATGTCAACAATGAAAAGCATCGGGGAGGTTTTAGATAAGTTGTCATTTATCATAAACATACTTCCTGTTGAAATATATATCGGAGAAAATATATACTTTGTTTTGCTGACTATAGTGATGTTATTTTATTCTAAATGGAAACAGAAGTTGTAATTTTAACGAGATATTCAGACATTTATTTATCGTTGTTGATATTCAATTGTGACAATAGTTGTACAGCGTGGTTTTATAGTAAAACCACAAATCGTTTGATATAATCCAACAACATACTAAATGTTTTAATATACTTCCTTACACACTTACCAGAAAAGACACGAAAAATGTAAATAGTAAGTAATAGCAGTCTTGATCAAGAACGATAGACACAGATATTTAAAATCAAACGAGAAATTAATAGATAAAAATAATAATTGATTAACAAAAGATAAATAAAATGTCATGTCTCCTTACACAAAATGCACTTGAATATATGCACTGTGATGCGAAACGAGCACGTATATGAAGTCAATTTATGCCTTCTTAAAGATGACCCACATAGGAATAATTACATATCTAAGTAAATGCTATGAACTCGGATGTCCTCGATTTTCCCTTGTTTGTATTGAAAATGTACGCGTTGTCTGTAGAAGATTAGCATGACTTACATTCATAAAGCGGAACGATGTAGATTTAAATACCCGTAAAACAGAGCTTGTATCGTCAGTTGGATATACCCGCGTCACGAGATGCAGTAGGGACTCTATGAGGACAGGTGAAACTAAAATGGATGATTCTAAAGAGAAGGAAACAGAGACAGAGACAGAAACGGAGAATGTAAGTGATGATTGTTGATGAATTTACTTCAAGGTTGGATTCGGCATGTGTTTAGAGCTATTTGGTTTTCAAGGTAAGAAGTTACCTGGCGCGTTCGTTCATTCAGGTGTGGTCATTGTACTCAGGTATGTATGTAGGTATGAGTAATGCAATTTCATAGGTAATTTTAAAGGTTCATGCACCGTGTTGTCATGTCTCGCTGTACAAGGCTATGTGTAGGATGGGTCTTTTGGGAACCCGAAACAAAGGTAATAAGATGTAATTTTCATAAAATTATCTAAACAAATATATCTTACACAAATGAATAATTTTATACATGAATTCAAAATTGGATTGGCTTATACAGAAAATATGTTAAGTGTTTTAAAAGTAAAGGGAAAATTCTAATTGATAGTTCTAAGTGTCGTAGAGGACTTACACATTTAACAATCTATGAAAAGGAATTTTCATGACTGAATATATAGAAATAAATGAATTTATTTCATTGTTATATTTACTTACTAGTTATGTCAACGTTTTGATGAATACTTGAAATTCTAATACAAACTAAGATTTTTATTCAGTGTACAAATTACTTTGAAATAATAAAATTGTATCCCCTTTCTAGAATAATCTGAACTTACTATACCCTCTACCAATCATAATAGCAAATTTACATTTGCAATTGTTTCCTAAAAAAATACCTATATTATCTGTATGGTAACTTAAAATCAAATTCACGTTATTTTTAGCATAGTAAGCTATTTTTAAGATTTGTCGAAAGCTGAAAAATCAATTTTAGGAATCCATTTTAGAAAACTTGTGACAAAGAAGTTAGAAATGACAAAAGAATTCCATAGTTGTTAGAAAGTGATATTTTTCTTAATAATTCAGTTCAGTATAGTATTCATATAATTTTATTCACTGTCTATTTTCTGGAATTGCATTTAGTTCGGTATCTAATTAAGGTATTGTCTTCTCATTGTCGTTATATTTAATATCAACTTTTTCAATTGTCAATTTAAATTCTACGTTTGATGTCATGAAACAATTTCTTGGGAGATGTAAAATGAAAGTGAAACCCGAAGAAAAATATGGTTAATGTGATTAAAAATATCAAATGTATAAACAACAAACACTTTGAAATACGAAAAGAGCAGAGTCGTCGTTTATGAAATACTTATATCAAAATTTGTATTGTCATAAATTTATGAAACTTACCATCTTCTTGTCTTTTTAAAATTCTTAAATGAAAAATAGCAGATGAAAAAAATATTGATTTTTCTTTTCGCTTTTCGTTCAGTATTTATTCACTGAAAAAAAAAAAATTCCATTAAAATTTTCAAAGGGTTTGTTATCAATCATCGTGAAAATCCAGAAGTGCTCAATTGTTTAGAGTGGACACTAAATTCGATGAGAACATTTTCCCACCCGCCTGAATGTCTAGACGAGTAGAATCAGTGTAGATGATTAAAGAATCCCCTTTACCGCCCACCCCCACACTGCCTTTATTCCTGTAAAGAGACAATCGAATAAAATCTCCATGAAATTCTGCTTAAGGGGAAATTCAAATAACGGCCATAATTTCACATGTAGAAAATCCTCCAAAATTAAAATATTTCGATTTGAATACTTCTCAAATTAAACACAAAACGACTCGCTGATAAGATAACTGTAAGCTAGCACTGTAACTAATTTTAAGTCAGCATATCGTTCCATCAAATCTCCCCGGATCATTGTACGAGTCTTTATAGACGTGTTTTATTTACTCAAGATGAGGAGAGATAAGTGTTAAGTCAGCAGTTTGTGCTGTGAGTTAGTGCCACCGTGTGCTACTGTTGGGGTGAGAGATAGGACCGATACCGTAACAGAAGACGTTTGGGGGGTATTCACCACGGTGGGGCAATCAGTGTTGGTTTACGGTAAAGTGAGGGGGGTGCTACTTTCTCATGGTCAGTCTGGACCCCGAGGTTTTGGTAAAAAATCACCCTGAGGGTTCCGTTCTTGAAAAATAAACAAAGATTTAATCCACACATTTTCACAATTTTTCTAGATTACTTTAGATAAAAAATCACAATGCTTCTGCTTTTATACTTTGTCTTTTGATGTTTTTATAAACTTATTTATTCAATGAAATAAGAACTTAATGATAACATCACTAGTTAAGAGGAAAAAGACTTAGTTCAACAGCACTTAAGTTCTTTAATAAGAAATATCAAGCCGATTTTGAGGAAAATTTAATATACAAATAAATCTAACAAAATGATCTATGTTATACTATTTTTAAAATATTAGTCAAATATGAAATATGAAGTAGCCCTCCCCATTCCTCCTCCCCCTTACCTATGTATGTATGTATGTATGTATGTATGTATGCAACTTCTACGGTCATATTTCTTCTTACGGCCTGTGTTTTCCGTACAATTATTAGAGCTTATGATAAATATGTATGACATTAATGGATACATTGAAATATTAGGACACCGTAAAACAGGAATCGTCAACTGGGTAGATTCTCACGGAAAGCTTATACACACAGATGGTATCTCTCCATCTATATACATATATCTTTATAATGGGATATATCAACGCGCCGTCATTCAGTGTCATACACGCCAGTTATAGATGTCATCTGGTAACCACTGGTAACATTACACCTCATGAAATTATAACCATGTACGGTATACTTTAATATTTTGATGTATTTACCAACAATGTTTGTTTGTTGATGTAGGTAACTGTTACATTTTTAAATATTATGATACAGCAAAAACTATAAAATATTTTTCATTGTTACATTATGTTCGAAAATACACCTTTAGGTGAGTAATATATAAGTTATGTGCTTAAATGAACTAATTTTCAGACCCATATGTTATCTTAAATATATAATATAAATCCTTATCCTGCATATGAAAAATCATGTTTTTGTTTAATTTGTTTGTGAATGGTGAATAGTTAAAGTTGACAAAGTTAAGTTTTTAAAATCATAGGTTTACAAACGAAGGTTGTGAAAATCAAAGCATGACTCATAACATTTGATACGCAAATGTAAGCCAATGTTTATTATTACTTTCTCATTATAGAAATTTATTTACACGTTAAATGTTATGTTTTTATAAAAACAAAAACATTTGTTTACCTATTTGTGTAAAGTATAATGTAGTTCAATGCATAAAATAATGTTTGCTGTCATATATAAATACATGTTGTTTTAAGGTGTACATAAACACAAACTGACTCTTTAATTTTACCTGTTTTAAGATCAAGTAGGACAAAGTGTGAAAATATTGTTTTGTCATAAATATACTAAATAATATGTCAATTCCCTTTTACGTGTTTTAATCAAAGACGGGAGACATTCTTACTTATAAGCGTTTTCAACTGTCAGGCATGGGGTTTGACGCGATGTTGTATTGTTGCAATCCCTGGCACTCTTTCTCCCCCCTCCCCCCAATCTAGGTAGCGTTCACACGGTTTTCACCTTACCCATCAGACATGAGTTGATCAAACGATAAGATGTTTCATTCCTGTATCTAAGCTTCTCAACTTCAGCGTTAGGCGTTCAGGTGTGTCGCTGATACCTGAACTTACCTGTCTTGATTGAAATATATGTACCTGTATACCTGCTTTTTCACAGGCGATAAACTGTAAAAAGGATCCTTGACCAGGTGAAACATGTTAATTAGAATTTCGTTCAGGATGGGCAGGGAGATTCTGAACAATATTTTTTCTTACGGCTTTCATCTACTCAAAAGGGAAGTTTTAATCGTAAATAAATAAATGAATTACAGAGAATTATTAAAAAAATAACCTGGAAATAATAATGATCAGTTTTACACGAGAATTTTTTTATCTTACGGTTTTATCTACTCAAACAGGAAGTATTAATCGTAAATGAATAAATGAATTACAGAGAATTAGTTAGAAATAACCTGGAAATAATAGTGATCAGTTTTACACGAGAAAATGTTAAATATGTTTTCAATGTCATAAAAAATCCATAGAAATTGTAAATAAGAAAACTAACCATTTGGTTTTAACTTAGCCCAGCATGTGTGTGTCTTTATTAGAGACTCTCGCTCCTCCATCAAATCCCGCGAGAACTTGCGTGATGGTGACCCCACTAAGGGCTACTTGATCCCCATTGAACACATCACTTCAGCCTCTTCTCGCCATATCTCGTAAATTATCGCGCCGCTTTTCGTGATTTGCGCGGTCAGGCTACGGCAGGGACATTTTCACGTCACAGGAAATCTCGCGAGAAACTGAATTATCGAAGAAAGCTTTGGGAGCAATCCCTTAAATGGCGATGAATTGTTCGCTTTAGGTGACTAGCGGTGCTCGGAGCTTGGCAAAGATGATCAAATGTCTAATTTTCAATTTAAACAAATTAAACGACAATGGCGCTGGAATCGGCCAAGGGATACCTTGGATTTTGTTTCATTTTGATAGGCCAGAGAGAATTTGTACAAACATGAACTAATTTTGGGATTTACTCATGGACTCCTTATAAAGTAAATCAAGTTTTCTAAATCGATTTTTGTTTGTCGGCAAAGATGAAAGGAAAACAGTTCTTAGTGTGATGTTATCATACATGATTCATTTCTCACTAAATAACGTAACTTGGAGTGTCCATATTTTAAGGTGTACAATTTGATGAGAATATCAGTGAAAATCACGTTGCATGTAAATTGCATCTCTAAATAGGTATACATTTCGAATTGCATTTGTTAGAACTTTAACTGCATTTACTGCTTAACATTGCAAACCAAATCTGTCAAACAAAACAAATACTTCCACTTGCAAATTAACACTAAACGGTTTTACGATTGACAAAAATGAACAAATCAATTTTTCAAACAAGATTTCCAATACAAAAGAAATCAAAAATAAATTAGAAATGTCAGTTATAAGCATTAAATGACAGTTCAATGAAAAATAGGAATTTCTCACGACACAAACGTTTATATGCTTGACCCCATGTGAATGAGATATTCTCTTTTCTTTGTAATAAGAAATCGTTTCACTGATTAACACAATTTCCCTGACCTCCCAAATTGTTACCTGTCATCCATTTCCCCCTCCCCTTCTGCGTCCCCGGACCCCCGAGCTCATTGCTGTCACCACGTCCCCACCCACAGAACATCCTACACCCCCTGCCACACCCCTCTACCCCACACAACGCCCAGGTTGATCCAGAGTCTCCCCCAGACTTTAACTTGTCACTCACTGAAGCCGTTACAAACACGTTGAGACAATACTTGACACAGTTGGCCCTGTCTGTCTCTCATACATAGACGACTCATCACTGAACATTTTTTGTGAGAGAATACATGATCTTTTGACCTTTGCTTACCATTTTAAGTGGTAATTTAAGCGCAATTCCTTTAAAATTAATTTTAAATCTTTCAAAATTATTTTCTACCTAAACGGATCAACATGCATTTCAAGATGGAAAATAACCACATGATTTCTTTTAAACCTTGGAACCAACGACAACGTGCAGTGAATAACTAAATACTTACTCCCCTTCATTTCTTTCTTGTGATTCAGAAACGTTCGTTGTACATCTTCATCGCTTTCCTATCCTGAACATTTTCCTATTTAGACAAATCGATGATTTTTCAATATTCATTTTCTTATGACTTTCTCCCTTTACCTTCTTCTCCTTCTTCTTCCTCTTCTTCTTCTTTTTTTCTTCTGATTTCGAAATGTTCTTCTTCATTGTCCTGCATGTAGAAACCTAAAAGTCATATAACAAATACCCTTCTTCATTTTCCTTCAGTCGCTTTCCCCCAAATAAGAAGATCACATCATCTTCTTCATTTTAAATTCATTTGAAGAGAATTACAAAATAATCTATCAACGAGCTAATCTTTTAACATCCTAACCTGTTTGTTCTTCACCAATATGTTCCAAGTTCATCTTCATTGTGCTGTAGAAACCTAAAAGTGATCAAACAAATACCCTTCTTCATTTTCCTTTAGTCGCTTTCGCTCAAATAAGAAGACACTCCATCTTCTTCATTTTAAATTCATTTGAAGAGAATTACAAAATAATCTATCAATGAGCTAATCTTTTAACATCCTATACCTTTTAGTTCTTTGACCAATCGTCATAAGCCACTCAACACGACTATCTGACCCAATGTAAATGTTTGTAAAGACATCGGGTCGCCTTGCCCTAGGTTACATAGTGACATAAGAGGTCTCAGGGAGGTGCTGGTGATACAAGGCACATGTAAGGGCTAGATTCCACCCGTTTGTCGCGTGTCTAACTAACCCCCGGGTGGAATTATACACCGCTTGGGTATGTGAAACCGTCAAAAGAAGTGCCGGTAACAGCCTGCAGAGAATGGACGGAATTCTGTAGGAATGTAAATGGATGAGAAAATATTTAGATTTAATGAAAGGTTTTAGCTAATGCATTAACGAATTAAAGAAATATATTGAGTAATCCATGATAATTTGGAATGAAAAGAAAATATGAGATTTTTTGTGAAATTTAGGAAGATTTTTTAAAACGAAATTGACACCAAATGGTGTGTGTGCATGTCGATAATGATGTATGCAATTTAAATAATTTTTGCTTTGAAATAGGAGTTTTTCTCTTTTGAAGACATTTCATGTATCACTACAACAAAGTATCCTTAAGTAAACATATTTAAACATCGTTATATAGACACTTTGATCATTAAGAATCTTTTCATTTAGAGTTAGTTCAATTATCAAAATTTAACTAACATCAGAGAAAGTTAAATAAATCATAATGTATCTACACATTAACCTGTTTACAGAATAAACTATCAAAGCAAGCACTTCAATAATCACACCAAATTCAAAACACATTATCAGAGAGAAAAAACGATTTCAATTATAACATTCGTTTAAATTTAAATACATGCAATAAGTAAAGTGCCGTTAAACCGCGTGCCGAAAATGCTAAAATTGCAGTTTTATTTCTTCAGCATGTCACACGTCTTAATTCAATTTCACACTGACTGTCACGGGCGATGTCGCCTTATGTTGTTGTCGGGCAGGAAGCCCCCTCCTGGGAGGGTTACGGGAGGGTCATAAACCCCAATCTGTCTTCCCTATCTTAAAAGGGAGGGTTTCAGCAATTTCTCTTCGTTTGGCATCACTGCAGGGAGCTAGTATATGTAATATTTCAATTTTGCGGGTCTACAGATGAAGTGGTTGTTTTCTTCTTTGGTTATATATATTTTAACATTTTTAAGGGTTTTCTTATATCGGATCATATGATTTTGGGCTGTAATATTTCAATTTTGCGGGTCTACAGTTGAAGTGGTTGTGTTCTTCTTTGGTTATAAGGATTTAAACATGTTTTGCGTTGTTTAGAATCATAAGTTTTTAATATAGATGATTATAAAGTCAATGCAACCTTTTCTTGTATCGGATCATATGATTTTGGGCTGTAATATTTTAATTCAGCGGATCCACATTTCAAGTGGTTGTTTTTCTTCTTTGGTTATAAGGATTAAACATATTTTTGTTGTTTAGAAACGTTATTTTGAAATATTGATGATGTATATTTTAAGTGATTTAAATAATGAATCATATGATTTGGGCTGTGTAAATTAATTAAATGATAGTATAATTAAGTATAAATTTCATCCTATGAAGCGAATGAAACACTGACAAATGTAAATGATAAATTGTAAGTGCTGGACACAGATGATATTTATCATTTCTTTCTTGCAAAGGATAAATAAAGAACTAGTTATGTAGAATGTACATAAGCCTTTCTTAATTTGAATTAATAAATTTTATTTCTGTTTTTTTTTAATTTTATAATGACAATATCGTTAACATAAAGTGGTTGACCTTTAAGTGTCATGCTATATTCAGTAGTTATTTGGTGAAAGTCAATACAAGATATGCAGTAACTGTTTGACAAACGAGGTGTCCTGAGTATACAGAAGGTTCACACATACAGCAGTAAGTTAAGTAGCAGAACACAGCTAGGTGCACAAGCGCACATGTGCCCCATTACAATAATTTGGCACCCCAAAGTGGCAGATAACAGAAAAGTTAGAAAAACTCCACATGGTGAAAGGGAGAGCGTTAAACGTGTCACACAACACAGAGAATTTCAAAGGAAAATTGATGTTTCCCCTCTTACTAGAGTAATGTTTTCGAATTTTCATGTAGCTAAACACATTTGCTGTTAGAACAAAATATATTCGATATCGAGAGGGTGGCCTAATAACGTACTTTTATGATGCGTATATCTATATACCAAATGTTAGTTTTTGTAGATCATGAAAATGTAATTATTGATAAAGTTAAAATGATCTTGAACAATTGTAATAGATGGCGAAATTTGCAAAGGACACAAAAAGAACAAAATATGGTTAAATATCAAGAATTAATGAAATTTAAAGCCATTAAATTTTCAATCATGAACTGTTTAAAAAACCCTTAAAACACCATATACTTCAGCAAACATTTTTCTTTTATTCAAAGATTTTGAATTTTCATTTGCAACTGAACGTCACAGCACTTCCAATATACGCAATAACCTCAACATGCTTGTGATGTTACTAGTAATAGATCTGGCGTGTTATAGCACCGAGCAATCTGCTCTTCAGTCAAAGGTGGACCCCTTAACGAAATCGTCCCCATTGAACAAGATAGGAAAATTCAATCAAAATCTATCAAAAGTGAAACTTCAAAGAGTTATCCTTGTTTACGCATGCGTCGATCGTGTTTCAACCCCAGTTCTAAGTGAAGACGGGTGTTTGCCCAACATGGTTTGCCAACGCTGCTGCCAATATCCCGTTGAATTCGCCTTATTATCATACAGACTCTAGCTTTCAGCAAACATATTTCATCTCTCCGACCTACCTACCAACCGGACCTACCCATGCTAGTCTTATTAAACGTTTTATTTGCTTTACTAAACGGCCGCCATGCCCACAAGACAAAAGGAGGAGTTGGCGGCTAATCTTGCCCAAGACGGGTCCGACACGAACCATCCCCAACCTTCGGCTTCGTGTCTCTCCGGTATGGCTTCCATAGGGCTTCGGGTACACGGGGCCATTAGGTGCTTACAGAGAGAAGAACACATTTGATTGAGTAAATGCAATGTAGTTAATATTAGGAGCCTGCTTCGGACCTCTAGACTTTAACACGTAGTCACACAATGGAGAGTCTTTATGTGAAGCTTGGCCCATATGTAGTCTTCAGTAGAGGTTTTTATACAAGTAAACAAGAACATTGGACCTTTGTATCTTGTCATCGACTCCATACTTCATGCAAGGATTATTTTATTAAGTAATTGAAATTTAAACATTTAATGCACTGACTGACTTACTCTTAATAAAGGACAGATCTTTGTTATTTGGCTCGAGCTATTTCCCAATTTGTCTTTGAATGAAATCAGCAGCCCATGGCTAGCCCTCTCGCCGGTTTGTTTGTACCCTCACATGCTTCATTTCGTAGAGAATGATACACACCAAAACCCGGGTGTCACAGTTGACAATTGCTTTAATTTATTAAAGATAGAAAATGTGTTCTTTAGGAGAAAGATTTCTTCTTAACATCTGTTCCATTCACACCTTTTTGTGTTGAGATAGAAAAAAATCCAAGAAAGGTGTGTTGAAAAAAATATAATGGTATTGAAAATTATGATTAATAATTCGAACTTTGCCTCTATCTAAGAAATGGATAATTGACAGAAAGATATGAATCTATTAATTTTCAATCGCATACATGATGTTTATGAAAACATACTGATAATCTCCTCTAGTCGCTTTATCAACAACCTACAATGTATAGCGATATAACCATGCATTTTCGACTCAGTGTTGATTAAATGTATAACATATATAAAAGTCATACTCGTAACTTGACATTCGATTTTCAATTAAAAAAATTCTGAGCTTTACATATGTGTTGCTTTCGTTTGGTTCTAAGGACGTCAGGTTCAAATATGAAGATCATTATTTACAATCTATACTTTACCTTTTCGTTTAGCAGATGATGGAAGGAGTTAGGGTGATACTTTTGTATATATTACTTTCGTTGGTGATGATAAAAATGCTCGATACGGATAAACAAGATAACGCAATCAAAACCAAGTACATGGCCATAACGCGCAATATGATCCCTTGATAATAGCCATAATTGATAATCTCTGACTAATTGAAATTGAATTCTGCTGATACGGGCGCGTGGCGCTTATGATATTGTCGTAATGAGTATTGTCAGACGTTTTATGATATTGTCAACACGCTTGTGATTTTGTCAGTGTTTATTCCAACTCCAGGCGTTAAATGGCTTTCTGAAACGACCCCTATCCTCCCAATGTATGCGAGTAACGCGCAGGGAGCTCATCTCCCCTGTGGAGAGGAGCGGTGAGGGTGCTCTCATACATACATCGTATTGTCCTGATGCTGCCTCAATACGTGGGGAGTGGGAGGGGGACCTTGGCGACCACCTTCCCATTAAACACGGATAGAGCTTTATAGCAGACTTAGTGTTGGGGATGAATAGCTAGGCAGAAGGCGAAGTATGTGTAGTGGTGCAGGGACCAAACACAGGGTGAGGGGACCGCTTGTCCACGTGATACAGGACACTGGGACCAGCTTAGGACATCTTTGATGATGGCCGCGAGTCAGGGCTATTCACAATTCTTCCACAATCGGTCCAGAAAGCGACTACTTTTAATATGGCCTTTTGATTTGTCCTGACATGTTTCCATATTGTTTTGGCCTGGACGGCTGGTGGCCACGCGTTCAGACCACTGGTCAACGACAATGGTCATCCGTGCCGCATGTCTTCCTTCCGTTCTAGAGAAACAGACCACTGACCCTCGATCACTTATTTAGCACATTGTCGGTCTAGGCGTTATTCTCACCTCTTCACAAACCTCACAAACCATGCATGGTTCCATTATGGATTGTCGGAGTCTGCCATATGTTTCGTGCCACTTATTGAACGAAAGATCTATGGAGGGTTTCAAGGGCCACCTCTCTATCTGTACATGGGCGAGCAGGGAGTCGACAGATTTAAACCCCTTTGAAACTGGAGAGCGCAATAGCCAGTAGTTAGATCTTATTGTAACGATGTGTTCGTTTACATTTGGTAAAGTTCCCCACGTTTTTCTGGCTCGATAATAGCTCTCTGGAAGGCGTGTCTAGTTTGGCTTTCAATATTTCAAGTGGTGTTGACGTGATCGATTTGAAACTCGGGACATGAATTAATGCTACTAATGGAGAGGGAGAGATGCTTATTCAATTAGATTGTGTATTCTAGATGAACTTTACATCTCAACTCATGCTGCGTCCAATATTTGCCAGTCCATATTTCTTTGTAGAGTGAATGGGAGTGGAACCAGTGTTGTCCTGGAAGCAGGGAGAAATTGGTGTTAGGTGATCAGTTCCTCGATACACCTTACCTGTCTTATATGAAACTTTGCAATCCTTATTCATTTATCGTACGCCGCTAATATTGCTCAAGCGGCGTAAAACAATACCTCACCCACTCATTTATCGGAGTTTGTGAAAATTTGTGATGCATCACTTGATTTTAAATATGAATTGAATTTTTTAAACTAAACAAGTTTTATCATAACCCACTTCTTTTTATGTGAAGCCGCAAATGAGAATTAACTTTATTTAGCGGTACCGTACCTGCAACTACTGTCTTTGGAGAATTTCACCTTGATTTTTTTTACATAAGTGCTACCAACGTAAATCAATAAAAACATTCAAAATCAGAGGATAAAAACTCTTAGGAAAATTTTAAGTCCTAGACGAAACATATCTTAATGAAATTTAACAAATTCAGGAATATTTATAAGAACTTGTTTACATTCAAACAACAGAAAATTCCACAATGCAAAATTGATTCACACCTCGAAGAAACACACATCGATTATTAATGAAATCATCTACATAATAACAGTATGAAATAAGCATAATAAAGGTATGAAATAAGCATAGAAAACATGTTTTCATAATCATAATCATAGCACATACCAACTTTCCGTATATACGACGATCGCCTTATATGCTGATGTAGCATTTACAAAAAAACACATAATCTTTCTAAACAGACGGTGTCATAGTGGAATCTCCCTATTGGTTTAAGCTGTTTGCGTTATAACGAGTCATGCAGTATTAACGTGTAGACAATGTGTAGGTACTCAAAGACATCTACGCTCTATACACAAATATGACAGCTTCCAACACATCCGTATTAAGCACATGGAAATTTGATGAAGTTGTTATCACGAAGCCGTTCTGGCGACACTCACAATTGCTTTACACATGAAATATTCACGAGCGACGGTCAGTTCTCTTAGAACAACTGTTTTTCGTCTTTTGTGAATTTTATCAACTCACCTAAAAGGGATTCGCGTTAAGATCAATATAGAAAAATAATTAAAAGAGAGACATTTATTTTTATAAATATACATCAACATTTCAAAATTTGATTTAGAGATTCTACAATACAATATAATTTTAACATGGATATATTTCCCTAATTAGAAATATACGAACAAAGATATAAAATAAAAAATAAGGATAAAGGATATATAATATTATTAAATTATATGATATTGACTAAAATTTAAAGGATTGTTAACAATAAATCCACTACGTTTGAAAAATACATTACATTTGAAATGACCCTAAGTGCATATTGTTGTATACAATTCTTGAAGACTTAAGATGGAATTAATCCAGCTCAATAAAGAAAATGTAAACAGTTTACCTAACCCATCATTTGTCAATGATAACCTCGGTTTCTTTGAAGAGATAATCCAACATGTACAAGGAGATTATCAAGGAAAAGAAAACCTTACGTCAAAGTAATTGTGTTACGTTTAACAGGTTTACATGTCTTAAACCAATAGATCAACATGTTCTTAACATGTTTGCATATCAAGAGTAATTCAATCGGGTCTTCTTAATCGTTTAAAGAGAAAAAACAATTGACCTCTGACTTAAGGGATAAACCTCTCAAGCTACTGTAAGTTGTGCAGCCGGGGGCTGATTAAAACAGTAATCAAAATGTACCGGTATATCGTAATGATTCCCGTACTATCACCCAGGGCTGGTTCGTAACACTGCGCTCGCTCGTGTATTGTTTAGAGCAAGACTGCAGTCGGCACTTTCCTTTGAAGTCCACCTGTCCGTGCTCCTCGTCCCGATTATTCTACCTGGTTGAGTACCACTCTTCCCACGGTGTAACCGATTCAAGCCTTAACGAAGTGAGGAAAGGGGGGTAAATTTGCCGGAAAAAATACCCGAGCCTATCCTATTGTTCAACCGGTAGCAATTCTCTTGAAGTCGGATTATGTGTCTTGTGTTTTATCGCGGAGCGGTAATGCATTGAAGCTAGGGCCAGTTGGCTATATATTAAGCGTTGTGCGATGCCACAGCAGTTGACTATGAGTTGTTGGACGCAGCAGGATATTACCATTCGGGAGTCTTAACAGCAGGGAGCGATTTCAAGTAGGGTATTTGTTTTGGATATATCCATTCTTTTAATCCTTATTTACATATTCTTTGACTTGGATATTTTGAAATGAAATTTGAGCCGTTTAGTTATCCAGCGACCTTGCGTGTAAAAATGTAATAAATTTAAGGGGAGATCTTGTTTTGAAAAGGGAGATGCTAAGTACAAGCATTTAAGTGATCGCTGGTTGTGTTTTGTCGGCTAGGTTCCTTATATTGGTTTGATTTCTTTACAACTAAACACTATCACTTACTGACAGCGTGTAAAATTCAGGGATGTTCTTTGGAACAATTTGAAAAAGATTGGGATATGTTTCACCGAGAAAGACCCTGTGAGGGTGAAATATTTTGCTTGACAAGTTCTTTGACGTTTCTTGTTAACTAATAGGTAAGATTTTCATCTCGAGCACAATATTCTTATCAGTCATGACGTGAAATGTTTCCGAAATGTTTTGTCAAGTCATTATGAATTGCATATAGATATGTAACTATATACATATTTTAAACATTATTTTAATGCAGACTCTTCAACAAGAAGGGACATATACTGTACACGAACGATACTAGATCCTATCGTGTATTCCTTCTTAATCATTTTGACGGGGTTTGTTTAAAATGGAATCGGATACTAGGTTAATGTAAATACGTTCCGGTGACTGGAGGGTAATTTATCAAGATAAGAAAAATTGTAACTGAAATATCAAAATGGCTTCAAAATATATTTTGTTGATCTAAACTTAATTTACATATTGACTTCTCGGTTTCTCACCCAGTGTGTCTTCTATTACATACCATCTATCATTGTATACGCGCTGTACAATACAAACCTTGCTCAAATGGGGTTGCCGAAAGATACTCTTTCACATTATAATTTTCTGCATAAATGTGTAAAGAACCTGTTTATGAAATTGTTTATCGGCAATTGTGTTTCGATATGTTGGAGTAATGATATTATAATGACAAACGGACAGTGGTGTGGTGTCTATCCGGTAATAAAATCTTAGTAATTATGACAACAAATCTGCGAGTTGATATTTTATAAATATTAACATGTACAAACATATCCGAAATGAAATTGTTATCACCACATTTATTTGCGAATTTACAACAATTTTATCAACGAATTTTTACAAACTAGTATTTTTCTTACCATTATTACAAAAAATATTGTTATCAATCAATTTATCAACTTTAGATCATACATATCATAAAACAATTTTTATTTTACAAAGTAATTTTTGTACCGTGATAAATGCCAATTTTCAGTGTCATTTGATATAATAATTTTTAATTTTTAGATAACCTTCGCATTGCGCAATGTCGTTAAACTACTATTTTGAGTGTACATAATTTTCTACAGTAACTCGTTTATTCGTAAAATGTGAATAAACTTTCCATTGTAATTGTTTTAAAGGCCGTTTATTTATCAGTGACTAAATGTGTTTAATTTATCATCTTGAATCATGTTGTCACTGCTTAACAGTACTGTAGTAAAGGCTATCTCTATGCCAAACAATAATGTTCTACTGACAATGAAATCATTTACCAGGAAACAGTGAAATTCGTTTATTTAACACATAGAGGCTGATTAATCGTTGAGAGACTAAAAACGTGACAAGCCAAGAGCAAACATTTGCTTCCAGTAGGAGAAAAGAAACAAGGGAATCATTAGCGAATTGTCTCTCTCCTCAGCACCAATTCCCCATTCCGGAATTATTGGCACTTTATCAAGCAATAATTGCAATTATTATAGTCTCTTTTAATAACGACAATTGTGGTCAGTGTTAAGCGCGGACAACAGGCAAGTGGTCAAATATAGCCTAATTGTCCGAAACAATTGAATTGCTATGCTACAGGATATGCGATACACTGGTCGTAATTATCACGTTTAGACGAGGAATTGTTCATTTGATATTAATCATAAATCATTCTTATTGGAATAACAGATAACGGAATTTATTTTAGTTTGTCTTGGAGAACAATTTGTTTAAATTAGTTATTTAGAAAACAATTCTGAATTTAAATTTCTGTATAAGATTTGATTTTGTAACACACTTAAGAAAATTAAAAAATATAAAAGGGAAATGAAATAATTGTTAGTATGAAATAATATAATTCTTGACTTGGCTTAACATTGCATTAAATCGCTGACATGCTTACCGAATTTGATTGTGTAAACATTGTCAAAATATCTAACCAAGTTTTCTAATTTTCACTTTTAATGTCAAACTAATGTGTGTATGTTTGTTCCAATAACGTATCATATATATATTGACATTTTTCAAAAACTCATTGATTTTATCTTGAAATTTACTATTTCCATGTCACATCATCGTTAAAACCTGCTGTAAAATACGTGATACAACCATTATCACGACAAGAACTTGTTTGTTTTTGTTACAAGTCACCTCATCTCATAAAACAGTAAACAATAATGTTAAGGAAAAGCAAATCAAAATTATTTTCTTTACAATAGTGTAATATTTTATTACTTAAAAAAGTTATAAAAATCTTAAAAATCACCTATTGAAAAACCTTATAGCCAGAGAGTAAAATATCTACATTATGCTTTTGATTAGTACATCTTCATAATATATTGTACCAATGTAAACTATATCTATTGAAGGATATTGTATCATAGCTATATACTTGTGAACCCTGTATGCACTTCATGATACCAGGAGTACACAACGCTTTCTGTTCACCATCAAGTGTGAACGCATTGTACCAAACACACACAACATATTTTCTGCCTGTCTGATCATCGCAAAATATTGAAAAGATTCCTTCAAATCTATATGCCCGTCATTGATCCATAAAACAGCTTTCTTTTTGATATTTCCAACAATCCTAATAAAGTATATCGTATGCAGGTGGACCCTCTCCCACCTGAAGCCTTTGTACTTCTATAACGCCAGGTCGCTTTTATGATTCACTATAGTGCTATTAACGCGAATATCTTTAGCTTGAATGACGGGCGCTAATAGCGGATAATTTGAGGTGGTAGGACTCGCCGCGAGTAGTCCAGGTACATAGTCCCCCACTAATCTACCCATCTGGACCTTCTAGCCATCTGGACGCGGCCATTATCGAGATTTAGATAATTCACCCCAAATCCCTTTATAAAATGATACAGGAAGTCGTAGACAGGTGACGTTTATATAGATGTCCCAGGCTGCTGACAGTCCGGGTTGAGATGGCGTTCCCACAGATATTTGGTGTCCGAGTAGATGTTGGTGAGATCAGGAGATGAGAGGACGGTTACATGAAGCTCTGAGTCTCATCTACAGCTAGTGTATGTAGCTCCCTGAGCCCGTGATCACTCACAGGAGACAGTTCTATCTCCAGCCTCCTCTCTATGTACGCCCAGTGCCCACTCTTCCCTATACTTCACCTCAATGTTTTATGCATGTGCTCAATGACCAGACGGCAATTTATAAGAGAAACAAGGCTATTTCATTATCAAACTGATGTATAGGTTTGTTGTAAAATTGTCTGGGCATTTCCGAATGATGTATGTCTTATGTGCCTGCACTTACGATTTCCTCGAATACATTTCTAAAGGTCTTCGTTCTATTTTTCAGGATCCTCAGCCGTTTGGCGGAACTCCACTTGCGATGCTAGCAGCGCAGTGCAGCAAGATAACCAACAAGAGTCCTCCGCCCCTTGCAGAAGCAACAGTAGGGAAGAGTTTCCTCCCCTGGAAGAAGGGCACAGCAGACGCCCGCAACCCTCTACATCTGTCACCACAGAGAGTCCCATCTCTAAACCCGTCTCTCTCCATGACGTCCAGTGGACTCACCTACCCACGGTCCACTATCAACTCCTCGTGTTCCGGCAACTACAGCAGCGACATGTTGTACCCCACCACCACCGCCTCCACCCAGAACGACATCTCCCAGGCCGCCTTCCTTCAGAAGATGCACGGAGATAGCAGTCTGGGAAACTCTGGCTTCGGAGGGATGTATTCCCGTGTTCCGGCAATGACCGGCCACCATTACGAGGCGTGGCCTTTTGGAGCTGGCATGCCCACCTCTCACCCACCAACAACACACACCCTCAAGACAGAGATGACCACAACAGTGAACGGAGCGTCACCCTGGTGGGATATGCATTCAGCCAATATGCACTCTAATCCATCCAACTGGTTATCAGAGATGCCCAACACGGCATCAGGACTGCACTCCCAGATCCCCAGTGGTTACCCCACCTCGGACTACTCCTCCCTGGGACACAGTCTGTCCTCCACCCCCACCTCCCTCCTGTCCTCAGGGCAGCACCTCCTCCAGGACACTTACAAATCTATGTTGCCGGGCCAGGCAGAGCTGGGGCCCTCCAGTGTTACCCCCTTCCTCACCAGACCCAGTCTTTCAGGCATCCCAAGCCCTCGCAACCAGAGACGCTACACAGGGAGGGCCACATGTGACTGTCCAAACTGCCAGGAGGCCGATAGACTGGGTCCAGCGGGGGAGCATTTGAGGAAGAGAAACATTCATAGTTGTCATATCCCTGGCTGTGGAAAGGTGTATAACAAAACGTCACATCTGAAGGCTCATTTACGATGGCATACAGGTGAACGGCCATTTGTATGTAACTGGCTGTTCTGTGGGAAACGTTTCACACGTTCTGACGAACTTCAGAGGCATCTGAGGACTCATACTGGCGAGAAGAGGTTCGCGTGTCCCGTGTGTAATAAGAGGTTCATGCGCAGTGACCATCTCAGCAAACACGTGAAGACTCATTCAGCTACGGACAAGAAGGGTAGTGGCAGTGATACTGAGAACAGTCAGGAGGGCGCTAATTTGAACACTTCACCCAGCCAGAACAACACGCAGATATCACAAGTACCTATAAAAGAAGAACAGGCCATGAGGTAGAGTTGTCTCCCTTGTGTGAGTTAGAGTGATCTCCCCTTGTGTGAGAGCGCATGACTGAATATTGTTGTTTCAGAGTGGAGACTCTGTTTCGTAAATATGAATACGTGATAATTGACTTTCTCTACTCTGAGACACTGTTTCGTATATTTGAATATGTGCTAAATGACAATATCTCTTGTGAGATTTTAAGGCTTGGAGAAATGTGACAACTTTTCGTGAAATGTTGCCGGGAAAGTTCGGAATTAAAGCCTTTCTTTGATTTTTATGAAAAAATATATATCATCGAAATGTGTCTCACCTTTTTGCACCTCAATATTTCAAATTTTCTTACATTGAAGCCAAACTTTAATTTATTAATTTTTTTATATCAAGAACTCAACTTGAGGATAATTATATCGTAATATTTCATCTCTGTTTCTTCGATATTTCCATATCATTTTGAAGATTACAAATTTCAAATTTATTTTTTCGTGATTTAAGGAATCACAATCTTCCACACTAAAATATTTGCATATTCTATGCACATTAAAGCATTTTCATTATAACAAAAGAAAATAATATCTTTATTACTCAAAATTTAACAACAGGTTTATTTATTTCACTGCCATATGCAATATGTATTACAACTTTTCTTATAAAATTTACGTTTATAGGCTCTAGAAGCAGCAAAAAAATAATTATTGTTATTATTCATTAACGATAAACGTTTACGTTTGTGAACCATAAACAAATTTTTTTAGTAAGAATTATCAAAATGATAAAATAATTTTATGCAGAAAGACATTTTGTTAACATACTTAGCTGATCAACGGGTGATGCTTATATTATACATTAAGGTAATAATGTTTTCAGGTATAGTAGATTTATTGAATGGAATTTCATATGTATATATTTAGCAGGGGTGCGAATATTTCTTCTTTCTATGTATAAATCATGTTTATTATTGTACAAAGTGCTAGAAATGTTGAAAGAAAACGTAATAAAATTATTTGATACATTATCTTGTATGTTTGCAATTCTTTGACATGAGCTCTTTGAAGGATATCAAGAAGTGATATTTTAAAGAAAGGCTAAACCTCTCGGAAGTATATTTGCGATGAATATGGGGACTACCTGAAGTATACTATTCTCCTGCGTCAGGCTAATGGTGGAATAAGAAGAAACGATATACATGGAATTTACACAATTTTGTTGCACGTTGCAGTTAAGAAATTTGGCTTTTACTTTTCATATATTTGGATCTTGCCTAAGTTATGCACGAAACGTTCAAACAATTATTTGTAATTTAAAAACATTTTAAAACGATATCTTTTCGTTAAATTACCGTAATATATATGAACTTTTAGCAAGTTCATAACACAATAGAAGTTAAAAACTAATTTTTGGATTACTACATTTCTACCAACGAAATGATAAAATTCATAAACGTTTTCAAACCATTTTGATTTTGTTGACAAAATACTATTTTATTTATTGTATTCCGAATAAATCCTAGTGTATTTCTTGTGGCAGAATTAGATCATTAGAATTTATTGAGAAAAACGTAAACCTGATTTGGATTATGTGACAAAACACTCATAACTCGTACCTTGTTGTCAAGAACGTTTAATTTAAAGAAAAGAACCGTTAAATCTATCAAAACGATAATTGTCATCTTCTTTATTTCGAGAAAATCATTATCATAGTTTTCTTTAATAAATAAACCAACAAACCTTTGTTTTAAATTTTTATCAACGTGATATGATAATTTCTGGATATATCTGCGTCCTTTTGATTCCTTAAAAATTTTGATTAAACCGAAATTTTCAAAGTTAAGAAAGTAATCTTTTAATCAATTGCAATTACGTGTTGAGTGAAGACAAACTTTTATTTCATAAAATAAAGTCCTCTCAGTTTTTACGTTTGCATGTATATCAACTTGATAAAATATAGGAAACAGTGAGAGGGATAGTTTTTAATACATTAATACACTAATGACACTAATTACTAACACATGCAAACACAGTAAAATCATTTGAAATATGTAAACTGATGATATTCTTTTGGAAGTTTAAACAATCATTTTATTTTTTATTCATTGCTAAAATTTAATATACCTTCAACACTGAAATATCATTTATAAGGGCAACGAAAAGATAGTGTTTATTTTGTCATTGAAAATTGAAATTTCATTTAAAGAATAAATTGAGCCATTTTGATTTACAAGAATCAAAATCTGCAAAATTACTGTCAAATTAAGATATTTTAAACTAAACCAGTCACAACAAATTTTCTCTAAATACGAGAATTTCTATAATTTTTTTGTTTGAACTTTGCACTGACCAGAAGGTACAATGAGAGAATAATTTTACTCTACAAAGGAACTTAAAGATTCGCGTTCCTTTTTATCCCAAAACATATCTACACCATGTATTTTGAAATCAGCTAGTTCAATATAAAAGCTTTGGTCAGTAATATAGTTATTAAAGAAAGGGTGATGCAGTTAGGTTTGATATTAAACTAGTGTTAAAGCTACCGTGTTTGTTAAAATCTTAAACCGGATAGAGTTGTATTTAAATATGCTATCTCTTGTGAAGAAGAATATTTTCGTTCTTTAGGAACAGATAATTTTGATTTTGTTGCCGTTCACACACATGGGGTGCCTAAATCGCAATTTCAAAATGTCTTTTGGAAAGAATGTTCGGCCTTTAAGTGTAAAATTAATACATTAACGATTATAAAACGACGTTGCTTACATAATGCACTTTATCTTACATTAATTTGACGTGTCTGTTGCAGGACTTTTTAAAGTAAAATGTTTCAAATTCACTCTGTTATCTTGCCTTGTTAATAAGCTTCCAAATCGACGCAACCATGAATAAAAAAATGATTCAAAATCTTACAACAAAGTAAGTTGGCTTCTGGAGAAATTATGTAACCATGTTTCGGTCATTCCAATATCCCCCTTTGATGAAATTATCTTGTGATTTGGTGATACCGCCGCTTCGTTTAGACAATAATTTACTATGTGCGTTATAATAGATTGCTTGTGATATCTGTAGTTTTATACATAAAAACAATTGATTATATAAAGAGAATTCGAAAAAAACTGACAAGAGTTAAATTTCGATGTCCTCCATTTACATCGTCTTTATGCTGTCCATATAAACCCTATGCAAGAAACTATTCTTTTTGATAGCAGTTAATATAGTTTGGATCATTTGACAACCTTTTGCCATCATGTAAACCGCCAGGCAAAAGAAAGTACACAAACCAGATTGTTTTTTACTTATTATCTGAGAGACATGTAAAACATTAAGTTATTACACGTATATAACATATATTTGCGGAAGTCTGGTTAATGTTTTGTTCAAAGATTTGTTTAATGAAGACAGGGATGAGAAACAGAATTTACACTATCACGACCCATACGATGTTTAAAATATTGTCGATTTGTGGAAAAAGGCACGTTTACTAATTTTCACATAGAAAATTTCATCTTTGTTGGTGAATATTTATTTTATATCAAAGTTAATTTTGGAAAAATTTTAAAACATAAAGTTATAATTTAAAAAAAAAGCAATATAAACAAACCTTAAAAGTACTCTTTGAACAATGATTTAACTCTAATCAGTTTGAGAATACGAATCGAAAATTCGAAATATCTATCATTATTCTTACATATGATAAATTCAACTGATTATTATGATGCCAAACCTGACGGTACCACCGTTGTCAAATTATTAAGAATGCGCGGTATTATCGATGTAGTTATATATTGCAATACAGGAACAACATAACAAGAATCGTTACACATGCACGCCTGAAAATATCCAAAATATCAGACGTTTTAAAAGAGCAATTTGACATAAAATTACATAAAACACAACCAAATGAAACATGACTTCCGGAAAGTTCTTAAAGGATTTTAAAACCCCATTCCGAAATATTTGAAGTTAAAACATATTGTTTTGATCAAACAACTCATCCTGCAACATCGCCCAGCTAACATTTTTTTCCCTTTCGTCAAACTTGCTGCATCACTTTTCCCGAGCGAGAACCGAAGAATCCCGAACTTTAATGAGCACAAGAACCAGTGACGTAATAGTAGCCTGACGAATCCAGAGGCGTGTAGTTGTTTACATACGAGCGAAGGGGAAGTTATTCGGCGTGAGTTTACAAAGACGTCGTTGGACCTAACAAACGATGATGATACAAATATATCAACACAGACCTATTCACTAATAGGTAAGGGTCATATTCGATTGGAGATCATATTCTATTGGATAGGTTTTTATCATCTAAATCTAATATTTTAGCACTATATGCTGCAAAGAGCGAAATCGGAATATTACTAGACTTCAACGAACACACGGCAAGTGTTATCAGCATTAACTAGTTTTTAAAGAACTTTTGATAATTGATTTTTGAGCTTATGTCAGGTGGCGAAGTTTTCAAATGACACATATAAAGACACCTAGACAAAGTATATAAATATTTGAATCGGCCGCGCGGCCGGTCGTCACGCCGTTGTGTCGTTGACAGCACAATTTTTTTCAACGAAAATGTAAAAAACCTGTCAATTTTTTTAAACTTAAAATGATAAAACTGGCAACATCTTCAAGATAAACTTACAAACAAGGCGTCAAAACAACTTTGTATGTCATGATAATCAAGCAATATAGAGTTAGAACAACATTTGTTCCTTTTGATGTGGATTTCTATCACGTCGCCAGTATCAAGAACGATAACTCTAAACGGCTCTTTTGTTTACTACTTTACATGTTCCCAGAGCTGATTGACTAGGTTGGTTGATTTTTTTCTTTCTAATATAAGATTTACTTGTAGTCAGATTCAATTACACCTGCAATATCTCAAAAGTATCAATACAATAAATTACAATGTGAACAATGCTATTGGTTTAATCTTTTAAGACTAGTTTTTAAATATTATGATTTTAATAATAATTATTGTAAATATTTGCCACATAAACTAAAACGATTTATTGAACTTTTTAGGGTAATTTGGAAAGAAATCATTGACAAAGGGCTATTTTGTATGTTTTCACAATTTTCTGTATTTGGGCAAATGACATTATTTCAATAGTAAATTTCTTGGCCCAATTGTTTAATTTTCTTTCATCCAGTGTGCAAATCATCCATGGTCCCTGCCTTACCTAATTACTGTTTTATGCATGTATATTTGTTGATAATTTCATTACTGCTTACAAATACTGATTCATTCTCAAATATTGAAAAATATAATCACACAAAATCATTTCAATTATTATATGCAATCTGCAATCATCTAGCATATCACTTAGTTAGATATTGTTTAAAATAATTACGGTAACATAGATATGCACAATCTTAAAACAGTCCTCGGGATGTTTCAATTATTTCGAAAAATATTATTGCTGATATGTGACATATATTTCTAAAATTTGGAATCGTTTTAACTATGAAATGATTACAACAAACTGTCTGGAAATTAGTGTATATACTCATATTCCAAGTTACTGCAAGACGTTCAATTTTATCAAAAAGACATCAAGGTTATTGTTTCCTTATCTATTTAAGGTGATATTCAGCTGATCTTAAATATCCAGATCTTTAAATAGACTGGAGTACGAATTTATAATGATATGAACCTCAAAGAAAAAAAAAATTGATAGCCAGTTGGAATTCCCGATTTTTTGTTTTTGGAAATATCAAATCATTATCATAAAAAATCAACACAGAAAATAGTCTATCGACGGCAGGAATGAATTGACGACGATCAAACACACATTTATATTTAGCTATAATTATTAAACTTAGTCAACAATAAGGTTAATGTCTTTGAGATATGTTGTGAGTATTTATGTTATAAATCTCAACAATAGTATCAATCAAAAGCGTGTTTGTTTTAAAACAGCTTTGACATCGGCCTTCCCAGGCTTTGCACTGCAGTGCGTCATGCCCGGCCGAGATTGACGGGCTACTATTACGTCACATTACGGAAAATACCGAGAGCTGCCGATCTTTTTGCATATCGGCAAGTCGGATTTGCCGGACGGTTTACAAATGTAAGCGCAGGATTGCAAATTTGACGTAAAATCATGGTGGCTTGTGTTTACCGGTAAAACACACCATACTTATGAAGTTAATTGACTTAAAATGGGGTTTTGAAATCCTTTAACAAAGTGTGAAGTTGTGTTGTGAAAATAGCGTAAATATTATACAGGTCATAAACAGTTATTGACAAATCTTCCTTTCACAAAAGACTGATAAGTAGCAATAATTTTCGGTCTTTATGCCTTGAATATGAAAAATACCAATATATTGCAATACGTATTGCTTTACGTTTTTCTGTATCACAATATGTACAGAAATGAGGACCGAAACCTTCTCTTAGAAAAATATACCTTCCTAAATTCCTCTGCTGTTCTCAAATGCCTCATGAATCATGAAGTTCTAAATACTAGTTCACTGTAGACACGAACAACCAAGGTTCGCCAAATGTTACGAATATACACCCACGTTCTCAAATTCTGCAAGCACATGAAGGTACTTAATAGTACACACATAAAGTATGTAATAAAGTTAACATTTGTTATATTGTCAAAAGAAAATAAGACCAATAAATACTTTTAACTTGAATTCCGCCGATCCCAAAAGTTCGGTCCCCTTTTCTGACAGAAGGTTGCCATCGATACTTGTCGATTTCTGAATGATTGTCTGTCCATCCGGCTGTTGCACATATACACAGCCCAGATGAGTCAGAAAACATCAGGGGCCGACACGGTTCATTGAGTGCGAACGAATTGAACGATGTCACTTCAACATTCTAATTGTAAAATCAATGATAACCTTCGCTGAAACACAAATATCGTCAAGAACTGTACACAGCTTAAAGTAGCACGTTTTGTAAAAATGTTATATTTTTCATTTTTTACTGATAATTGTACATTATTGCTAAATGTATTATTTTGATAGTGTCCAAAATCTCATTACACAAACCAATCATTCATAGTTAGAGAACAAATTATAAAGATTCACATAAAGTCCATTGGAGACAAATATCACCAAGAACTCTACACAGCTTAAAGGGGCAGTAGCACGATTTTTAAAAAATTGTATGTTTTCAATTCTTCACTGATAATTGTACGTTAATGCTAAATGTATTATTTTGTCAAAAATCTCATTACACAAACAAATCATTCATAGTTAGATAAAAAATTATAAAGATTCACATAAAGTCCATTGGCGGCCATTTTTGTGTGGACACCTTGAATACATTTTGCTTAAGAAAATGAATCGCATGGCGGAACTTTACATTATATATTTGATTTATTACTGCTTCATTTAGTTTACATTGTCTTTCATCACCTCATATTCTCTCTAAACACGTGCTACTGACATTCTGAAATGAATATGTGACACATCTAACTTATCACATACACCGATGCTGTGAAATTAAAGACTTACAAAATCAGGTCTGATGAATTAATTAGATTAAGTTCTTTCAACATGATCTTCAGATATGTTACTTTAACATAACCGTAATCGTTGAAATATTGATATGAAATTGTTAAGCGATATAATTAAATTGTATATTAACTAGTCTGTAATACAGACCCTAAAGTAAAAAAGGAAAAAAGAACCTTCTTAGGTCTAGATATTGTTGACAAGTCTAGATGCCTCAGCTGTAGGAATTAAGTATTGTTCATGGCTCCTTTTTATTTACTTTATTTAATAATTAAAATGATAAAATTAGTCATGAACTTTCAAAAAAATTTCAGGGACTATAGTTTTTTCTATATAAAACTTAAAGTTGATATGGACATACACAGAGTTCAAACAGTGCGTTAGTTTCTATAACAAAACGATTGGTGCTTTAAAATGACTCAATTTTAAATCAAGTGGGAAAAGCTATACAAAATGTCAAAAATAACCATTTTGAACATAGACTCAGGACTGAAAGTTATCTTTGAAAGAAATAGTTAGGCATTAAACTCATACCTAACATTTTATCTATATATATTTTTACTCATGGAATGCTTTCAATAAGATGATCGCAACCATTTCATGACATAGTCCTTCACATTAAAATCGTCTGTAAACAACCAATTTCAGTACAACGAATTATTAGCAATACAGTTTCTCAGTTTAATGATTTTTCTTAACCATGCTTTTAAGTGAATAGAAAGTTCAATACTATTTTAAACTTTATGAACAAAAATAAAACTTTGAAATAGGAAAGCAAGCTGTGTCTCTCCATCGATAAACATACATACAAGCGCTATTTTCAATACTAATCCTTTGATTTTAAACCAAATTCTAATTGAAATGGCATTAAGCCATAAGCCGAGAGCCCCAAGTATCCGTAGAGGGGTTATTAAAGTATCAAACGGGCTACAGAAAATGATCCAAATTATCTTCTACGTTATCACAAAGTTTCCACAATTTTCAAAGTTTTAATAGCTAGTGAAATGGTCATATCACATTCGTCCTGTCACAATTTATTAACGTAGATCCAACGGAAACTTTCTTCCCTTTGTGAGAGCGGCCAGGCTTGTATCCCAAGCGAAACTAAACAGTCATATTATCATACCAGCGAAATTGACGTGCTTCGGCCTAAGCGAGCCAACGAGACGTAACGACACTATAAAGACGAAAGCGCATAATCTGAAGGTTCACAGAACCAGTTTAAGCCCATATGCTCGTTGGCTCGGGTCTACTTCTTCTTTAATATTTGAATCGCATGGCACGAGCTGTTTACGAATTTACAACTGCCATTTACATCGAAAAGATGTAATTTACTTAAAACTGCAAACATCCGGTGTTTATTTCACCTTAAAATGACCAATCCATCAAAATGATTCTTTCATGTCTTCAAGCCCCTTGAACGTACCTTTATAGCTGGTACGGCAGTAACCGCTGTCAATAGCGCTTTCTTATACCCCTCATTAAATTCAGTCTCTTTTGTTGGTCAATTTATTTCAGCAATTTTCTGACATTCTTTGCATATTTGCTTTGTAATGTGACGTAACAAGTTTCTCTGCAGCAAAGTGACTCAGGTTTGTGGTATTTCGGTTTGACCGATTCCGGGAGATTATGGTATTAAATATATCGATGCATCACGATAAAATTCCTTTTCTGTTCACATGTGAAGAATTAATTATCTCTGTGATCTGGCCTTGTGGTCATCGCGCCTACAGACAATACCTACATGTTACCTATCGTCTTATCATGCGTTTTTCTGATATAATCACTTTCACCCGGGACAATGAGAAACATGTTTCAATAGGTATGGAGAGTCTACCCCACAGCACGAAACCCGGGTCTTGATGCTACAGAACTCAACATGTCTGAAAAGTGATATTTGTGGTTAATTAAGAAAAAAATAACCACAGAAAATATTTACGCAATAGAATTCAATCGGAGAAATATCATATATTTTCTCAACTTTTGTGATAAGTATGTTTTTTTAAACTGTTAATACTACTCAGTCCCCCTAAATAATGGAAAGAAATGCTGCGAAATTGATGGAAATCCGTGCATATTTGAAGAAAAAACTTTATAATGATACTAAAAAGATGTTCGTGGTGTTATGTCCTTTTGTATTTATATCTTGATCTTAAAAGTTAATTTTAAGAAGTATGCTTTTTAAGGTCAAATTTAAATGACGTATTGAATTAATAACTCCAAAGATATAGTCACTATTGACATGCACTATAGTGTTAAGTTAAGTTCTAAGTCTTATTGGCATAAAAATGATTTTGTTTCGGTTACAAGCATGGACACTCTTGATTTGAGTACACCACAAATGGGAGAAGGGGTCTAAAAATCCAACTCATAACTAAACACTATCTTCATTTGGACAGTGTTTAAGGCGTTACTTTTAAAACTAAATACAAACAAGCAACACTGCTAGTAACATGCTGTGATATCAAATGATAAAATAATATGTGTTTATTTCTATCCACGACGTTTTGACGACGTTGTTTAAAGAGTTGACACGGTAGTAGTCAATAAGAGATGTCATTAATAGTTAGAATCCATTTAGCAGAAAGTGGTAAACGCGGCTTATGAATACAATTTGAATTTACTCTAAACTTTTAGCTGTCCACATACGACGTAGAGATATATAGAGAATCTCACCAAAGTGTCTTCTGATATCAAATATATCAACACAAGTTGATAAAAGTAACAAATATCCGAGGCTTGCCGAGGATATTTTACTTTTATCAACGAGTATTATATTTTTGATATCAGAAGACACGAGGGTGAGATTCGATTTATCATCCAAAATCATTTTTCATCACATAAGCATGAAAAATTTACATTTTTGAACACTGCATAGCCCTAAAACTGCTAAACCAGTGATGTCGTAGCATTGTGACGTCATCGTGGTAATGACGTCATAGCATTGTGACGCCGTTGTGTTTATGACGTCATAGCATTCTGACGTCATTACTGTTGATGTGAAACGTTTGTGATGTCATGTATTTTCTTATGACAGGCCATTGTTCAAAATCTACTGTCAAAGCGATATCTCCTGTGAAACACAGTTTTGGATGATAAATGATAAGGTATACATTTGTTACAACACCAATAATTGTATTGACAAAATTATTTTAGTCTTCGAATTGTCTGCAAAAATTGAAAGATGTAGTTTGTGCGTCTCTGAAGCATCCATAAACATTAATATGTTATTAAACAGTTCATTAGACGACCTTCCCATGTTCGTTATTTCAATAGGCAGAAATGCCATTTCATAAGGCAAATGGCTGTTTAGTTGTGCCTTTAATAAATATAAATATGAGGTAAAAGCTATCTCATAGCATAAATACTCTTTTCAAAACTGCTCAATAAAAGTTACATATTATTCAAACCTAAACGTTTCAAATGAAATTCAAGTTGCATAGCGACATTCTTACATTCGATGAATTACATTGTATCATTCTCAATCACTGAAGCATCAAAGAAACAGAGAGGAAACGAAAAACATGATGTCTGTTTAACAAAAAGATGGTATCAACCTCAAACCAGAAAAAAAGGGGAAAAAAAGGAAATTTTGTTTAGAATCCCAACTATTTAGATTCAATACAATCGACACTTCTCAGGTATATATATTGAATATTTTTTTGGGAAACAAAAAGTAATCTGAAATGATAATAGCTGACATTTGCGTCGTAATGGCTGATATTTCTATACTCGAGCAGTTCAGGAGCAGGTGAAACAGGTAAAAGCGAAGGGGCCTTCCATGGTCAATACAGTGGCTAAAACTTGTCTAATAAAAAGCCTTTAAATAAAAGATAAATTTACTATGATATGAAATATTCCTTTCTAAAGAAAATTAACAGTTGATTGAACAGCTTAAATTAATTTTCCCAAATTTGGATAACGAAATATTCAAATTTATGAAATAAGTTCCTTATGCTTAACGATTAAAGCTTAAAAGGGGTTCTCTATTCGGCAAGTTCATGATTAAAGTATTTAGCCTGATTGAATGGTAAAAGATGAGCGGAGAAATAGACGAGCATCCTTTTAACCCGTCATGTTACTGTTTGCGGCGCTATGAAACTGACAACCGGACACGTCTATCAAAAGAGTGCATCATGGGAGCCGGCGAATAGAAAACACAAGTGTTCACAAAGCGCCTGTTCAACTCCTTCGGCGTCACAAAGCGCTTGTTCAACTCCTCAGGTGAACATGACTTCTTTCGCTCCTCCCGATTGTTTCAAAGGCGATTACGCGCTCTCCTGGTTACAAATACGATCGCCAAGGGTCAGAGATTTCGGTCACTCTTTGCGAGAACAATGTCATAAAATTCATCGCCAAGCCACAACAATAGATTGATTACTGCACTAATTTGTATAGAGCCAGCTCGCGTTTTGTGGATATCTCCAACCCACTTCATAGCCCGAGTGTCACCTTCTTCCCTTGCCAACAGACGAAAAGCTTCTTAATTTGGACACTTCTAGGTTCGTTGAGGCAAATCCTTGTAAACTGAAGATTGGAATTGAAGAACAAAATGCCATAAACTTATTACAAAAGCGTCAAAAACTTAACATCCTTTTCCGGTTTTTAAACGGCATTTTTAAGATGTTTAGTTCGTTGTCAAAGGAAACGTAAAAAGTTAAACTGGACTTCAAAAGCAAAGAAGCCCCTCAACCTGACTCCAAAAGAATAAATTCTCCCTCGTCCTGTAATCATATCAATCTAAGCTTATAATCCAACTTACACGATAACCCATTATCACATTACATGCAGTGCACCGGAATTTTCACACCGTCGGAGAAGGTTTTAACCGGACAGAAACCAATAAAACTACACGTTGTTCTAGTTTGGTCAAAGAAACGGGCGACACTGAATTATCTCCGACGATAAACTTGATAGATCTTGATTCCAATTAGTTCTCAGAGCTTTCAATTTGGATGGAATTATGAGATTTAGATGAAATCACCTGCTGTTTGCAGAGGCAATTAGACATCGTTAGTAAGTAGCCGACTTCTTGAAACATGACATTCCTTGAGAAGAAGTCATAAAAATCTCCCTATAACCCTCCGTCTGTTTAGAGCGTCTGAGCACGGGATATGTGATATAATTAGCTCTTATCATAGGCAATACCTTTCACCCCGTGTCATGCAATTTGCATACTTTATTTCTTGTTTTCAGATAAAATAGGAGAGTTTATACGGTGCATGGTTGGAGCGGAAATGCGAACTTTTTATAGAGTGTTTTAAGCTTGAAGGTTCTTGTATCAGTTTACGTTCTGTCTTAGGGATTTCTCGAGGTTTGTGTTGCCTTGAAACCATGACACGGGTTCCCTATACTATAAATGCTGTTTTAGTACGTCATTGGTTACCAAAGGCTTAATGTTCCGATACGCTACACTATACTACCCCTGGATTTTTCACTAGTAAGATTTCTACTGACATTACCCGACATTGCAAAGGAGTAATGTACAGCTTCGCCAAGGTCAAAATATTTGTAAATATCATGCATTTTTTACTTTCTTTCCGCAACCAGAATGGAGATGTTAAAACCGACGATCATGTATTTTATTCCAATTTTATACAACAAAATTAATTTTAACAAATTTGGCAGCTCGTTAAGGTGACAAAGGGTCATAACGTCGACAACTCAAGTTTTTATTTTCTTTTTAAAAACCTTAAGTGATCAACAGCACCAAACTTAAGTAATGTCAGTTATCTTATACCCATTCAATCATATAATGCAATTTGCTTCATTTAGTTGATTAAGACAACTTCATGGTAACTAATGAATCTGAACAATATACATATGCTAATGTCATTTGTGGAACCTTTAAAGTTCTGAAATTGCAACAACAACCAATCGAATGAATTGCAGAATGGCCATGTTAAAATGGACATAGGAAGGTATTTGCAAGTGCAAATCAAGAAATGTAATTGTTGTCAAAACGAAATTATATTTTCACTAGTACACAGGTAACTTTCGGGATGCAAGTATTAATCTCAAGGTAACCGATGATGATTTTATAGCAGTCTGTGTGTCTGAAACCTTACTTTGATGCCGTCATTGTCTTCTTAAATATTAAAAAAAAAATCAAAAACGGATCTACCTCGAGATTGAAATAGTAAATGACCTACTTGAAACGATTGTGAGAGCTAATGTATGCAAATTCAAACGTTGAATTGTAAAGAGATTTTGAGAAACAATTGCCTGTCTTTAACTGAGAAATTTGCTGCAGTGGCATTGTGGGAAAACGGGGAAACTGAAGATAAATATAACAGTATAGTATAGTATAGTATAGTATAGTATAGTATAGTATAGTATAGTATAGTATAGTATAGTATAGTATAGTATAGTATAGTATAGTATAGTATAGTATAGTATAGTATAGTTTGGTATAGTATAGTATAGTATAGTTTGGTATAGTATAGTATAGTATAGTATAATAAAGCATGTACTTTTTCACTTAACCTTATTGACCTTATTAACCTTAAAAACGTCTCTGTCTTTTCCTAAATTCTTATTATTATGAATATTATCTGAATACACTTAGAGAAACAATTTTTTTACTGAAAAGTAATTATGTTTTACTTTTTTATCTTCTTATGACCAACTGAGATTCGAACAGGCACTGCAAAGGCAGAAGCTAGTGAACGAGACCAGCTGGTTTGATGTTACCCTCGCATTATGACAGATGGCCCGAGACGTCGAACCAACACTCCCTTCAAGGTGTTTTGAAAATTGATCCGGAAGATTTATCAAATCTTAAATACTGTATTGTTAAGAAAAAGGCCCAGTAATTTTGTGTAACACATCCACTGTGGATAGATAAGTGCGTGATTTACGACATCTCCTGAGTGGTTTAAAAAGCACCATTTCCCTTTTATCGTCAAACTATCCACGACTCCTACATTACGCAAAGATTGTATCGCAACCCGTATGATAAACCAGTATTGTGTGCCGGCGATGTGGCGCTTGTTGCGAGTCGCCAAGCTTTCAAATTTACTCCAATAAAAAGAACTATGTTCTTTAAAATGACAGCGGCGGAATATCACAATTCGCAATCAGGCCTAATCAGGAAAATCCTTTAATCTCTTTCTGACAATACGCGAAATGATACGTCAGATGCGGGCTACGGGGCCAAATTTTGAAATACGATATGCTTGGTATGTTTCGCTGTTTGAGAAGCCTTTCAAAGAATATCATCGTGTTCACAGGATAGTTGCTCCCATCATGTCTTCATAGTTTTATGAGAAGTTTCCTCAAAGCTGATTACCCGATAGAGAGCTAGCGGGACGATTATCGGTTTCGTCGATTGATGTAAACACTAGCGAACTTCCCTCGACAGAAAGTAACTCCACTAGCGATAAATACTAAAATTATGGACCAATTTATTTGAACGGATTTTCTTCCGAGCCATGTCCGGAGCGATAGAACGTTAGGCTAGTAATCATATTTCTTAAAGCGAAATCGGATAGCTTAATAAGACTATTTAGACACCAGAGTAGGAGATGGTATTGGCCACATTGTTGGGAATGCTTTTCAGGCTACCCCAATGTTCCCCCCGTTCTTCCGGCTCTACGATCAAACAGGACTTTGATTCAGAACTCCGCACCCGTGCAGACAATTTGTATAACCCTGAAATTATGGCCATTTAGGTTTGAATACAGGGTCAGAGTTCAAGCTCAATCACTGAAGTTTAACCTGGTTTAACTGGGGTTTCTGCATTGAGGTAAATGATGAAGAAATAATGAACTATGAGCAGAACATGTCCATAAATTTAAATCTTAATCGAAAATGGCGTGTGATTTATATTTTTTAGATTGATTGACACGAACGATTCTAGATTGCATATGTTGAGATTACATGGTTTATCAATAGTGTCTTGAATTGTTGTGTTGAAAAAGGAAAGGAGGATCCTTTGGAAGACAGAAATCGAATGAATCCTCCGTTTGGGTAATCGTGTTATCAGCGCTTTTCAAAATCAAGAATAGTAATATTTCAAATGATTTTGGTTTGAATTTAGCATTTTATGCATGACATTACAATGAGGTCTACAAAAACATGATAAAAATAACCATTAATACTATCCCTTATAATGAAAGTGTTGTCAATTAAAGAGCATACGAAAATAATGCATACATATATAATATATCGATAATGATATCGATGTGTCATTGAAATGCAAATAAAATAACTGATTGTGCATATTTGGAATATTAGTAATCGATAAATACCTAGAATAATACCATAGATGTACTTTCTTCAGAGAAAAGCAAACCAAAAGTGCATGAATTTATAAGCTAGCATTTACGTGAATTGGAAGACAGATTGAAACTTCCCCATTACCAAAAGTTAATCGTTTAAATAGCTCTAAAGCACAGGTCAAACCGGACAGATGGACTAATGAGCAGATGACCACTGGTTTGACTCCGGCCAGTAATTAAATGTTCACTGATTTCAGGTACAACAATCTACGCTATAATTACATTAAGTCAGAACAGGTAACGCGGGGTATTATACCTGACCCTCAAAGGTACTGACGTGTTCTTGTAGGGGAGGGGAGGCTACCCTCTCATTTCCTCCGACAATAGGGGGTGACCCTCCCCCTCACGTAATCACAATGGGGGTCCAGCCCCTCCCCGGCAAGGCAATAGATAAGGGTCGCCAGTGTGAAGTAACAGGTAAAAATAAAGGTAATTCACAATCTGTGTCCTTTGATGGTGCCGCTGCCTTGTTATCCATTTGAATTCAGTATCATCGACGCTTTATAAAGTGCCAAACCTCTCTTTATTAGGCTCAATATTAACACTTGTTGTGGTAATTGGAGTTTTTCATACAGCGTGATAGGCTCTGCCCTCTTCCGTAACGTTTAAAATAAAAGGATTTTCACAATTAGTCGGTCTTAGAACTAGCCGCGATTTTACGTAAGTGTAAGTTGGAGTTAGTGAATGGAATCATAATATGCTTTATTCTTTATCATCGTGTGTGAAAATGACTTTAGATTTTAAAGCTGTGACTTCTCGACACCTTGGATGAAGTGAAGGGGGCTGAAGGGTGCTGTGTTTTCCAGAAGGATGTCTGTTCGCCTGATTTAACCCGCCCTGGTTACATTTATATGGCTTTACTTTTATCTCGGACATTCCTCTTTAAAAATCATTTAACATAATTGAGTGAACTTTGATTATGTGAATTTCTTTGTTTAAAGAAGATAGCGTTTAACCGATTCGCTTTGGATCATTTTGTTCGGTTTTCAAATTATAGAAACGTGTAATTGAAAGACAGGTGATTGGAGATATTTGAATTAGAAAATTCAGCAAAGGGGAAAAGTCTTATTTCAAATTTTATAATGTTCACGATAGTTGAATGACATGAAACGTAACATTTTTAATATATTAACATCCGAGGTTGAAATAAATGAAATATGATAGAAAAATTCAGACAAACGTCATATTTAATTCAAAAGGTCAGAATATGAAACCAAATTTCTAAATATTAAACAATAACAACAATAATATTGTCGTATTTAAATATCTAAGTAAAACTATAAGTTGTCATTCAAACCAAATAGAAATGAACGAAATTAATTAAATCTTAAACAAATATCATCAATACAGAAAACCCTCAAATTTGAACCCAACAGATTTTAGAAAAAAATTAAGTGGACACAAACACGTCAAAGCATGATGTCACGTGCCGCCCAAATTAAGTGCATCATTGACGAAATCTCTAACACATTGTATTTCACACGTTTACCTTGCAAATCTGGGGTTTACAACTTTGGTGTTGTAAATTAATCACACCTGTCCACCCGCCGCAGGTGAAACACCCCGAATATGCTTACCTGTTGTAAATAACACCCCACATCATGATGTATATCACTATCTTAGACAGGTTGTCATTTGATATGCATGTTCACATGATGCCGACTTTGATAAAGAATTTTATTGAATTTGCATTAATTTGTATCATTCTTTGATCTGTTGTATTTTAGTGCACATAAATACCATTTATGTATATTTGAATATTTGTATATATTTTAATGTTTGTGTAATAAGAGAGGCTCCACTTCATTTGTTTGCCTGATATTAACCCTTCTTTGAAACGTTTGTCGCTTTGTTCACAAGGTGACTCGTGAATTATTTATCAAAGATAATTAGTTGTCTCTTTGAACAATGCCTTCGTCGACACTTTAAATCAATCAATATTTTTTTTCCAACAAACCACTATTGGCGGTACAGGAACAGTACTTTATCATAAGTGAAAAAGATATAGTGATCACTTGATAACAACAAACATTGTATTATATATTTATCAGCTCATGGTGGTACTGATAATTCTAATGAAACGTGACATAATCTTTACAACTGAGTTGTGATTTACAGTAAGCAGCAATTTATATTCTAATAAAGTCGGCCATTTTTCCATAATATGTCAGAATATAAAGTGACCTAGTATCATCAAAATATGGACATGGTAATGGTAATGGTACTCATAGACTATCGCCGGTGAGTTACAAAGATAACAATTTCTACTCAATCTCGGTATATTTTCCAGCGGCCAATCTCTACTGGTAAATGATGATTCGATGTCCGGAATGACATTATTGGTCGAGAGAAATAGTCTTGTAGCAGGAAGTATTTTTCAAAGGAAAACTACCAGACCACAGCATGTGCAATGCAAAATAAGAAAATAACCAGATATCAATAAAACGTTAGTCACAATAGTAACTTAGAAAGATATTACCAAGACGAAAATGCATGAAAAAGGAATGATGTAAGTTGATTTCTTAAAAATTAATGAGAATAGTAAATCCTTTTCTATGCGATGTTTTCATGTTTACATTGTGCCAATTTGTTTTTGTTTACAGGTGTAACTCTTAATCATAAGGTCGTAGGATTAAACTTTATATGTGATATGTTTGAATATGAATTACAATCAAAAGATAATATCCAGATTTGAGTTATTCACTTATTCAACTCATATGTGATCTATACATTTCTGACAGTTTATCAATAAATATATCATAAAGAATCATATTTAATTCACTGCAAGTGTTCTTTTGTGTCTAATCCGTCACCTATTGACAGCTTCAGTGACCAGACTGATTATTACAGTGCTTCAATACAAAACATCTTCTTAATCCTTACACGCACTCTTAATCCGCCCACAATGCAACAGTGTTCTTATCAGTGAATATCTTTCATAGCCATTCACAGAACGATTGATCTAAAACCACGCGGATTCTCGCCAGTGCGCGAGATTCACACCTCGTTACCCATAATCCTCGACGACTGATCAGAACTTTTCGCCGATGGTGTATTTGATTTGCAAATCTTTTGTCAATGGTTCTGTTTGATTTGGCTAATCGATCCAAGCTGTTTAGTTGTACCGCTCGCAACATGTCGATTTGTCCATACTAGATACAGTTGCTGCTTATACTATTGTTAGCTACCCTTTGCGTTGCGCTTTGACATTGAGGCGCTTTTGACCTGCGGGTATTCGAACTAATGACCGAGGTAGGTTTAAATCTGCTTACTGTTTACTCGTGTTTAGTCTATTGGCTAAACCATCCTCCCACAACGTTAGGGGTGTTTATCTTGGGATCAGCTGAAGATGGAATTTGAGTTGTGTATTTAACGGTATCCGATAAAATTTTACTCTCTATTCTATCTTAGAATTCTTAAATCATTGAAAAAGTATAGGTTGTTGATTAGTCCCTGAAATAAAGGGTTCTTTACTTATTTTATAATTTTGATTTTTTTTTATAAAAAAAATAAAAGGAGCCCTGAACAATACTTAATTTCTGAGGCATCTAGACTTGCCACTATTGTCTAGACTTAAGAAGGCTCCTTTAATTCTTTTGCTTTAGGGTCCGGATGTTGATACCCATTTTGATTACATAGCCGTTTGATTTTCTCATTTATCAATTAGAACTAAAATTATCATGAAACAAGGCTTAAAACTGATTTTTATCATCGGTTTAAAATTTTTTACTCTAAAGCGTAGAATTAGCAATGAGACAATTTTTTAAAGAAAATATGAAATTTCAACATGGTTTATTGCAATTAGTCCCATTTTGTCCCATCTTAAAACTAATGCCAAAGGATCATTTCTGTATAATTTCTGACGGTTCGTCATTGGAGTGGATTCCCTTTTGCAGAAATACTCCTGACAACAAAACAATTCTAAAAATAATTCAAATGTCAAAATACAATAAATGTCAATTCCAATATGAAATAATCACTCTTTTTATTTGTCCATCATTTGTTTAAGGTTCTTAATACACGCAGCAACAATTATACATTTTGATCGTTATCTGCCCATTGCACCTTAGCACCGCTGACTTTCTCTGTACTTCAGGCCTTCAATGAACCCCAGCCTCTTAAAGTTGTTCTCTAAAATGAAACATTTCAGAGAGGAGATAATTGTCCAGTCTTTATTCCTTACTCTTTGTCTCCCCAATTTCTTATTATCGACCTCTCTTTGTTTTTCTACCTGGGCAGGTGTTTGCAATCAAGCAACGCGTCAACTCAGGTGAAATTAACGCTGTTCCACCTGAGATAGAATCATTATATCGGCGGTTTCAGCAGCAATTGCTTCTGTTCTTATCGAACCTTCATCTTTTCTCTCAATAAGGGCAAGTGGAGCGCAACCATTAAAAGAAATATGTATTTCATATGCAGGGGCCGTGTCAAAGCATTTTTTGTCATTTTTGTTTTGAAAATCAGTGAAGCTTTTATTTACTTTGAATAATTAACACAATGGTCGATATTTCTTTGTAGAGATTATAGTTTTGAAATATTTTGAAAGATTATTTAGTATTGTTTTTAGAAGCATAAAGTCAATTGCTTGAATCATTGATTACAAAAGGTTTTGTAAAAGGGTAATTTTAACGTGATTCAAAAACCAATTAAAAGTTTAATGTTAAGCTTTTTTAAACTAACCAGCGCAAAATTAAAGTTATTTGAATGTTGACAATAGACATTATTCATTAGTTGCATACTGTTGTTGTATCAATCCATGACTACTGATAAAATCGTACACAAAGTAACCTTTTAATATTTGAATTGAAATATCTAAAGATATAATGTCAAAAACGAATTTAATTCTGTCACTGGGCGAATACAGTCGTTGTGATTCATCTCAGTTAAGACAAATTTAATATTGATAAAATAGTCCTATAACTTAAGTTTTTAACATTTACAAATATGAAGTAAACTGCTAACATGTTAAACAATAAACTAAATACTGTATTTTCTTCATGTACCAGTGGAAGATGTTATCGCTATCATTATGCCCATTTCTATAACAGATTTTCAAAGTTCAAACTTTTTCAAAAAGTGATATATTTCACTCGGGTCTAAAATAATTTCAACTCATTATAATTTAAAATCTTTATTTTTCACAAAAGTCGTTTTCTTATCTATCTATCTATCTATCTATCTATCTATCTATCAAATCAAACGAAAAATGTTTTTCAAAAGTCGTTTTCTTATCTATCTATCTATCTATCTATCTATCAAATCAAACGAAAAATGTTTTTCAAAAGTCGTTTTCTTATCTATCTGTCTGTCTGTCTGTCTGTCTGTCTGTCTGTCTGTCTGTCTGTCTGTCTGTCTATCTATCTATCTATCTGTATATATATGATAAACAGTAAGGAAACTGCAATGAATTAGTTTGCAAGGAAACCAACAAATGCCTCTCATTTGAATTTTATAAATTACAATTAAATTTGATGATACGGTCCCTGATTCGCAAATAAAAAGGCTCCGTAAAGAGTCTCCCTACGGAGTCGGAGCGACATCATCAATACGAGACACTAAATATTAAAGACCGCTTGATGCAATTTGTCCTGATGTGATTTTATGCTTCATGCCCGAACTGGCATCATAGCAAAGTTCACGATAAACCCGGTGATAACCCGTCATCATTAGACCTAGAAAACTCTGATTATTGCAAGATTATAACAATTAGCGACTGCTAGTAGTCAATGAGAATGCTGTGCCACTAAGAATTGAATCGCTCATATCGGCGGCTCCGTGTATCAAGTTAATAAATTGCTGAGTTGTATCAATTATAGAAGCCTGTATTCACAGCCGAGTAGAGGAAATGGCGCAAATGTTTTCAATGAAACAAATCTATCGAGATTTTAAGATATGAATTTTACAGATTGGGATCAGATACTGTAAATAATTCAAAATTAATTTAAATACAACGTTTGCAAAAGCTTGAAATGATTTTTTTCTACAAGTTTGTTAGATTTTATATTTGAAAGAATGAATGATATCAGTTTGGCATGCATTTCAAGAATATCAAAATATGAACCTTAGGAAAAAAATTACTAACATGTTAAAGAATAACAAACAGTGGAAAAACTTTTATAATTTTGAAATATCATACTTAATATTAGTTTAAAAATACGCACGAATTCTAATGATGATATCAAATGAAACTTTGTAACCTATTTCAGAATCGAAAAGTAACAATTTCGGTTACTACAATGACCCTTTTTCTTTGTAAGTTGCTTTCTTGAGGAAACACGAAAAGTAATGTGTTGTACCAATGTAACAAGTGTAAAATATCTTGTTCAAGATTTAATTTATAATCGATTCTTATCATAAGTTTCGATTGCAGAGTCAACTTTCCTTCTAAACATTGGAGGTTTGCGGCTACAGAAGTATATCAATAGATCAAATCGGAAAAAAAGATCACTAATTACTGATTGTAAAATTGAAATTTACACTTCCCCTGCTCAGGTCACAGTTATTTGCCCCGAATGTACGCTTGTAATCGTTAAATAAACTCAGACTGATCTTGTAATCGAATGGGACAACCAAAATTCGACAGAGAAAAATCTGAAGAGTTCAGGAGAAGCAGATTTCAATAGTGGGTGAATATTGAGCAGCACGAAATACGGAAGCAAGTACCTCCTTAAAGCCGATGGACTGGACATGGTGAGAACATCAAATGTGCACCTTCAAATACCAATTATAAAGTGCTGTAGCAACTAAAATCCCAAGATTTAGAAGTGTACACCCAAAGAAACCGATGATGAAGAAGTGTACACCCGAAAAAGCCGATGATGTAGAAGTGTACACCCCAAGAAGCCGATGATGTAGAAGTGTACGGCACCAAAAGAAGCCGATGATGTAGAAGCGTGCATCCCAGAAGCCTATAATGATAAAGTGTGAACATCAGAAACCGATGATGTAGAAGTGTACACCCAGAGAAGCCTATGATACAGAAGTGTGCACCCCGACAAGTCGATTATATAGAAGTGTACATCCAAAGAAGCCCCGATGGTGTAGAAGTGTGTACCCAAAGAAGCCGATGATGTAAAAGTGTGCATCCCAGAAGCCTATAATGATAAAGTGTGAACATCAGAAACCGATGATGTAGAAGTGTACACCCAGAGAAGCCTATGATACAGAAGTGTGCACCCCGACAAGTCGATTATATAGAAGTGTACATCCAAAGAAGCCCCGATGGTGTAGAAGTGTGTACCCAAAGAAGCCGATGATGTAAAAGTGTGCATCCCAGAAGCCGATGATGTAGACGTGTGCACCCCAGAAACCGATGATGTAGACGTGTGCACCCCAGAAGCCGATGATGTAGACGTGTGCACCCCAGAAACCGATGATGTAGACGTGTGCACCCAAGAAACCGATGATGTAGACGTGTGCACCCCAGAAGTCGATGATGTAGACGTGTGCACCCCAGAAACCGATGATGTAGACGTGTGCACCCCAGAAGTCGATGATGTAGACGTGTGCACCCAAGAAACCGATGATGTAGACGTGTGCACCCCAGAAACCGATGATGTAGACGTGTGCACCCCAGAAACCGATGATGTAGACGTGTGCACCCCAGAAGTCGATGATGTAGACGTGTGCACCCCAGAAGTCGATGATGTAGACGTGTGCACCCAAGAAACCGATGATGTAGACGTGTGCACCCCAGAAACCGATGATGTAGAAGTGTGCACCCCAGAAGTCGATGATGTAGACGTGTGCACCCCAGAAACCGATGATGTAGACGTGTGCACCCCAGAAACCGATGATGTAGACGTGTGCACCCCAGAAGTCGATGATGTAGACGTGTGCACCCAAGAAACCGATGATGTAGAAGTGTGCACCCAAGAAACCGATGATGTAGAAGTGTGCACCCCAGAAGTCGATGATGTAGACGTGTGCACCCCAGAAACCGATGATGTAGAAGTGTGCACCCAAGAAACCGATGATGTAGACGTGTGCACCCCAGAAACCGATGATGTAGACGTGTGCACCCCAGAAACCGATGATGTAGACGTGTGCACCCCAGAAGTCGATGATGTAGACGTGTGCACCCCAGAAACCGATGATGTAGACGTGTGCACCCCAGAAACCGATGATGTAGAAGTGTGCACCCAAGAAACCGATGATGTAGACGTGTGCACCCCAGAAACCGATGATGTAGAAGTGTGCACCCAAGAAACCGATGATGTAGAAGTGTGCACCCCAGAAGTCGATGATGTAGACGTGTGCACCCCAGAAACCGATGATGTAGAAGTGTGCACCCAAGAAACCGATGATGTAGACGTGTGCACCCCAGAAACCGATGATGTAGACGTGTGCACCCAAGAAACCGATGATGTAGAAGTGTGCACCCCAGAAGTCGATGATGTAGACGTGTGCACCCCAGAAACCGATGATGTAGAAGTGTGCACCCAAGAAACCGATGATGTAGACGTGTGCACCCCAGAAACCGATGATGTAGACGTGTGCACCCAAGAAACCGATGATGTAGAAGTGTGCACCCCAGAAGTCGATGATGTAGACGTGTGCACCCCAGAAACCGATGATGTAGAAGTGTGCACCCAAGAAACCGATGATGTAGACGTGTGCACCCCAGAAACCGATGATGTAGAAGTGTGCACCCCAGAGGCCGATGATGTAGACGTGTGCACCCAAGAAGTCGATGATGTAGACGTGTGCACCCAAGAAACCGATGATGTAGACGTGTGCACCCCAGAAACCGATGATGTAGAAGTGTGCACCCCAGAAGTCGATGATGTAGAAGTGTGCACCCAAGAAGCCGATGATGTAGACGTGTGCACCCCAGAGGCCGATGATGTAGAAGTGTGCACCCAAGAAGCCGATGATGTAGACGTGTGCACCCCAGAAACCGATGATGTAGACGTGTGCACCCCAGAAACCGATGATGTAGACGTGTGCACCCAAGAAGCCGATGATGTAGACGTGTGCACCCCAGAGGCCGATGATGTAGACGTGTGCACCCAAGAAGTCGATGATGTAGACGTGTGCACCCAAGAAACCGATGATGTAGACGTGTGCACCCAAGAAACCGATGATGTAGACGTGTGCACCCAAGAAACCGATGATGTAGACGTGTGCACCCCAGAAACCGATGATGTAGACGTGTGCACCCCAGAAACCGATGATGTAGAAGTGTGCACCCCAGAAGTAGATGATGTAGACGTGTGCACCCCAGAAACCGATGATGTAGACGTGTGCACCCCAGAAACCGATGATGTAGACGTGTGCACCCCAGAAACCGATGATGTAGACGTGTGCACCCCAGAAACCGATGATGTAGAAGTGTGCACCCAAGAAACCGATGATGTAGAAGTGTGCACCCAAGAAACCGATGATGTAGACGTGTGCACCCCAGAAACCGATGATGTAGAAGTGTGCACCCCAGAAGTCGATGATGTAGACGTGTGCACCCAAGAAACCGATGATGTAGACGTGTGCACCCCAGAAACCGATGATGTAGACGTGTGCACCCCAGAAACCGATGATGTAGACGTGTGCACCCCAGAAGTCGATGATGTAGACATGTGCACCCCAGAAACCGATGATGTAGAAGTGTGCACCCAAGAAACCGATGATGTAGACGTGTGCACCCCAGAAACCGATGATGTAGACGTGTGCACCCCAGAAACCGATGATGTAGAAGTGTGCACCCCAGAAGTAGATGATGTAGACGTGTGCACCCAAGAAACCGATGATGTAGACGTGTGCACCCCAGAAGTAGATGATGTAGACGTGTGCACCCCAGAAACCGATGATGTAGACGTGTGCACCCCAGAAACCGATGATGTAGACGTGTGCACCCAAGAAACCGATGATGTAGAAGTGTGCACCCAAGAAACCGATGATGTAGACGTGTGCACCCAAGAAACCGATGATGTAGACGTGTGCACCCCAGAAACCGATGATGTAGACGTGTGCACCCCAGAAACCGATGATGTAGAAGAGTGCACCCCAGAAGTCGATGATGTAGACGTGTGCACCCCAGAAACCGATGATGTAGACGTGTGCACCCCAGAAGTCGATGATGTAGACGTGTGCACCCCAGAAACCGATGATGTAGACGTGTGCACCCCAGAAACCGATGATGTAGAAGTGTGCACCCCAGAAGTCGATGATGTAGACGTGTGCACCCCAGAAACCGATGATGTAGACGTGTGCACCCCAGAAACCGATGATGTAGAAGTGTGCACCCCAGAAGTCGATGATGTAGAAGTGTGCACCCCGCGAAGCAAGTGACATAGAAGCGTGCTATCCAAGAACTGACGAAGAAGACGTATGCACCCCCAGAAGCCGATGATATATATAGAAAAGTTCAGAAGCAGATGATGTAGACATGAGGCTGAGCATGCACAGAAGCCGACGTTGTACAAGTAAACACCCTAGAATCCGACGATGTAGAAGTGTGCTACCCGCGAAGCAAGGTATATAAGGGCGTGCACTCCCGGAGGCCGATGATGAAGACGTATGCACCTCAAGAAGCCGATGTAGAGGACGCCAATGAAGTAGAAGTGCGCATGCCAAGCCGCGTCGATGATTTGATATGCACGAATATCAAAAAGAGGAAACTAAAACGAGTGAATTTCAAGTCTGTGATGTTAATTTTGCACCTATGAAGCTATTGACATGGAAGCTCCCCAATAGCAGTGGTAAGGAAATGAGGTTGTGAGGTAAGCAAGCTCAAGACTCAAGGCGACTACAGAGTGCAGTACGCAGATGGTATAGGGTAAACACTCGCTACGAGTACAAGTACAATTCTCTGATTGTACAAGGGCCGAGTGTCTGGGTACGATATGGGTCACAGACCATCAATGTGAACACTTTTGTAAACTACAGCAAACGTTTTCTTTTCCACAAGTGATGGCATACGGTCGACAAAATCATGTTTCTCTCCAATACAAAAACTTTTGTTTGCCGAGGAAATTGTAAAAACACTCAAAGCAACCCTTACATTCGACAACTTTTAGTTTTTGTATTTCCTATTTTAACATTTTGCCCGTTTTGATTAGTTTCCGAAAAGCTTTTCTGTTGACTTTGCGGAGCAGTTGTACAGCCTAGGGCTGGATGTTTTACAATTGTCCTGAACGAGAATATTTTATTAAGAGGGTTAACAGAAGTTGAACATTAAATGGGATCTTGAGAAGAGGAAATTTATATTTTTGTATACACGTTATTCTTTAAAATGAGTTATTCATTGGCTAGTTATTGAGTTTGTTCAGGAGGCGCCACATTGAAGAGGTGAACTGTGAACCTATGACAGGATTAATTCTATAAATGTCATATCGTGATCTAGGCCTGCACATATTTTTATTTTCGACTGATAAGAGTGCGACTGTGTTATCATTCTTTACTCACAGAGGTAATTCGACCTGAAGGAATCAATGCTTACCTCTGTATTTATTTGAGAATGTTTCGGGCTTCTGGTAGATTCCGAATGTTTCCCAAAGAGGCAGATAGAGTCATGACATGTTGATTTAGCCGAGTTTATGGGCTAATTGGAGATGTCTGATTGGATCCAAACAACGTTTTTTGCTCATTAATTGACCCAATTTGAATCTTCATTTATGTTTTGATATCGACCAGACATTTGTTTCCACGATGAGTGTACCATGCGGATTCAACTTACAGTTCAATAACTTTTATGTACAGATGTAGATAGCGATTTAATTTATTGTGATCATGTAATTATATATTGATTAATGATCCTTAATGAACTCCATCATTTCTCACCTTCATCATTCGTTGGGATTAATCATATCAAGTCGCCTTTAGAAACTAAAAAACATGAGTTCTTATGATATTTGAAGATACGAAGGTAATATTCGATCATCCAAACTACATTCTGCTTAATCAGCGTATGTTATGCCAATGCGCCTACAATACGCTATCTCGTGTTGCCGTACCAACGGAAACTGCAGGATGTCTGCAAATACAAACACACCGATGATGCAAGATGTTTAAAATCATTCATCAAGTTAAAACTCATCATGGAGAACAACTTAAGTCATTCTCTCCCAACCGACATAGATCAAGTCATGAAAAGGTGATGTAGCCTCTGTTCTAAATAGCCGAGTTTGTCGGCTAGAATGGTAGAAGTAAGTTGTGCAATCACTGACGCTGTCCTAAAATAACATTTTTGGATACTTAATCTTGGTAAGAATCATGCGAGAAGTATTGTCATTTGGTAAAACGATTAAATAGAATGTGGTGCGAGCTTTTTTTCCGCCATGGGAAACTGCCGAACACCACAGAATTTGTCTAATTCGAACAAAGGTTGGATCAACTTGATCTAACTCTATGGGGAGAGAATGAGCTTATGAGTGTTCTGAAGTATCAACTCGTATTTCATTATGTATATATGATTAACACTTTAAGATCTACCAACAAACTTACAACATATATTGAGGCAACTGTTCAGTTCAAGTAATCAAAAGATCCCAAAACCTTAAAGTTGTTCACATATATGCGATTCAAACTGCTTTTAATCACAGATTTGGCAAAACTATGAAATCAACATTTCACCTGTGGAATCAAACCGATCTCGATTTCATTTTCAAAAATCAAGAAGCTTCAGGTATCGAAATTCCCAAAAGCCTTCAACAATACTATTACGAATTGACAAACAAAACATGTATCCAGGATTATGCCCCTTTGTCAAGCACGTCACATGACGTTACAGGGGAGCCCGCATCAGGTGGAGTGCGACAAGGTTGTAGTTTTTGACACCTGGCGGCGTGCTCTTTGATGTGAAACATGCTATTCCCACCTGTCTATCAATGTCAAAATCTTCCGGGCTTCAGCAGGGGACCCCTGAGAGCGTTTATATGAAATAGACAGTGACAGAACACTGCAATTCCAATGTCTTTCTCTGTCACCGGGTGAAATCTATTGGAGTTGATACGTTTCTATATCGTGAGATAAACCCTGTCATTCTCCGCAATAACAATATAGATTTTAAAGGCTCGGGGTTCGGCGTTTTCATGGTTACCTGAGCAAAACTAATGGTGATATTTCTGCAATTGACAGTCTACATCCCTCACATCTTCCATACAGTGTCCTCTCGGAACAAAACCTTGTTTCTGAGGCGATGCTAGAATGAGGAAATAGTGCTCTCGGAGTAAAAGCTTGTGTTCATTTCAGTTGAAACTCATCCGTCGACACGCCTGCTATTGAAATCCTCTCAAAAGATTTGGATAAAGTAAGGCCTAATGGGCCAATACTAGGCAAATCTGACAACGATTCAGATCCTCGCTACCTCGCTCATGGCCAAACTTTTGTTAATACAGCTCGAGTGATTTCAGTTTCTCCTTTTGAGCAGATCGTTGTGGCTTTCTGGTTTGATTCAAAGTGACAGCTGATTTGTACAATGCATGTAATTAAAATTCCTTTTGCGAGCGTCAGTATTGTAGATGTATGATGAAAATTTCGTTTTGAATCGCAGTAATTCAGTACGAACATAGAGCTAATATAAATGGCTTCTTGTCCGAAGATAACCTTAACAATCTGAGCTTTTCTAGACGACTGTCATCACTATATTTTATCTTGATAATAGCTTAATAAAAATCTACACACAATTTATGAGTATTTACTCTATATCTCAAATATTTAAGGTATAGTGGCAAAATATTATTTAATATAGTTTACAAATGTCTCATCATGATTTTTGAATGTATAATGATTTTTTTGTAAAACATTTGGAGGTCTGCACTTCATTTAAAAGATGGTGAAGGGTGTTTCTCTGACAATGAAAAGGCGTATGAGTATTAACTGACTACTTCACATTCGTTTTAAACAGAAACGGAAATATTATTTGATATAGTTTACTAAAATTATTTATATGAAGCTGTTGGAGGCTTTCAGTTTCACATAAAAATACGATGAAGGGTGTTTTTTTCTGAATTAATATGTGACACTCGTTAAAATTTAAACTTTTAGTTTAAAAAATTTGCGTATGCCCCTCTCTCGTTCAAACTTTGGATGGTGGTGTTGCCAACGAACCAGAGAAACTAGTCGTCGTTAAGTAATAGTAAAGTAACCTGTGCTTGCTAGAGTGTTGCTGAAATGTTCCAGCAGTAACCAGAACAGTAACAGAATACGTTAATTATCGTGTTATATTAGATTAATTCTCAACTGTATGTCTTAATACACTTAAGGTCCAACTAAGGGATTACATATCTTTTTGGAAATTGAATTTTAAGCCAATTATGGCTTTAATACGTGAAGCTAACAAAGTTTTGTTGCACAAAAAGTCATCAGGATGTACCCAGAGGAATCTCTATAACATAAGTTATAAATTCTTCAAAAATCATGTAAAGTTTAAGTTAATTAAATCTGGTTTCAGAAGCAATTCCGATTAAAAAGCATCTCAAAACACCATTTATTAATCTCGTTTTCCTTAAAAAACTACCTTTTAGATCGAAATGAATCCGATTATTTGAATCTGGGCGTTGGTGACGTCACGTGATGAAATGACCAGACGGTGTCAATGATGGATCTCCCGCTAGTCAGTCAATACAAAAAGGCGTAAAGAGGCAGGCTGGGGTGGAAATGGAGTGGGTGACAAAGTGCCTTTACACCGCCCAGTTTCCCTCCTTCTTCCCAGAAGAGCGATGGAGGCTGAAATGACGTACACGAGAGTCCCACAAGAGGAACTATAAATTGGGGAGTGAAAAAGCGTTACATCAGCTTCCTGCAAAACCCCATAAAGAGAATTACATCGTTTGAAACGGATGGGTTTAGCTTTAACTGTTTTGTTTTAAACAAAATCAATGGCCGCGCTTAGCTGTAGCATTTATATAATTCTACTGTTGACTTATATCTGACTTATATATGACTCTATCAAAAATAAAGTTAGATCTCATTGAATACTTCCCTTAAACCATACATTTGTACGGATGTAATTAAAGTTTACAGTACCCTTTCTTTGTGTCTTTAAGAAAATGAATACTTATTAGTTACATTCTCTCCCCATATAGGTATATAAAGTCATGTTGATCTAGCCTCTGTTCCAATTAGCCGAGTTTGTGGGCTAGAATGGGAGACGCCTGATTGGATGCAATAAAAGTCATCATTTTAGTTACTGAATCGTGACAAAGCCATTCTGATATGAACCACCCACTTCCATGCGAGAAGCGCTGTCATTTGTTAAAACAATTCAAATGGATTGTGCTGCAAAATATTATCCACAAGAGGAATCCACGGATTTGGTCTAATTCGAACATAGGCTAGATCAACATGCTTTGATCCGCCTCTTTTGGGAGAGAATGCAGTTATTAGTAATTATATGTAAGATCGAGCAAGTTATAAACGGTGTTAAAAGAAAATTCACATTATACTCTTTGTATTGTCATATTATTTGTATAGACATGTGGAGCTACGATCGGCAACACTTATGGATAGTCAATCAAACACCATTGCAATCCTTCTGCTTAAATCAGGTTTCAACCATAGCGTTCCTAAACTTCAAGTACTAATATTATTCAGATGCTTAATTTGGGTGATTCTAAAGTTGGTTCTTTGATATCAAAACGAAATATTTCCAATTAAGGTGTACTTTTCAACAGAGTTGATTTATAAGAAAGAAAATGTTAACCGAATCCCTATTTTTTGCAAATAAACGAGACAACATTTGATTGACATTTGATTTATTGACAACATTATCCGAAAACAAGAATAAAGAATGTGCACACTACAAATATTCCATTGAATTTAATTCTATAAAAGAAGATCGCCTCAATACGCAGTGTTATCAATTATATCATTTTGAATGTGACTAATTCACAGTCTTCATACCCACAATGTTTCAATAACACTTTTATACGTGCACTCAACTGACATGAGTCCTTAAGTGCAATTTTCAAATAAGTATGCCGTGTCTTGTCATGAAGATGTTCACCGTCTTGTTATTGTTCACTATTAGGGTCATCAGATACATTATATATATATATATATGTATATACGTACTGGCAGTACAGTGTGTATCATCTATCTTTGACAGGGACATATCAGGGTAGATATTTTTGTATGAATTCGGTGTTAAAACATCACTGTTATGGTGATATGACGACATAGAGAAAGTTAGCTTTTCGTTTTCACATTCTGCAAAACAGTTTATGTTTTATATTTGTTTAGATTTAGTGTTTCGTTGTAATAATAACACCAACTCATAAAATTACCTTTTCTTTTAAATATTTTTTTGTATATTGCAAAATATTAATAAAAGAAGCACTTCGATTTGATGCTTATACTAGGGGAAATCATGTTTTAAACTTTCAAGCTCTATTTCTTATGTTTTATATCTATACATATGTGGTTACATATGGGTCACAATGACAAATGTCGTGACTATGCTTGACACATGGTTTGTATCCTTTTAGATCTAGTGAATGCATTTTGTACGACCCAGTTAAGTTAGCGAATAAATTGTCTTTTATCTAATGGTTAGTGATATAGTCGAATGACTTTCATCTGCCGAAGAGTATACAAATGTATCAATTCTATATAACGAATCCTTCTAAATGACCTTTATTCAATGAATGATACACCAATCAAATATTTTTCTATTTCACGAAAGGGCAAACGAATAGAATGACTTTAATCAATAAAATGTACAAAAATAAAATTCCATGTATTAAGGAGGTTGGATACAAAATATCGAGGTATTAAGAAATAGCCAAATTTGGTCTCATTTTGTTGAAAAATATGTCTTGAATCAAATTTTGTCATAAAAATACCATGTCACCACAGTTTTTGTTCGAAAAAGGACCCGTCCGTTAGGGCACCCAATGATGAAAATACAATAATTTAAAAACTCCTTTTCAAGATAACCTTTGAATATAATTTTTATTTAAATGTTTTTATATTAAGGCATTGCAGTATGGAAATAAACTAAGTCAGAAAAAAAGGAACTTGAAAATAATATGAAGTAAATTCATACAAAAAAACTTTTTTTTGTATGATTATTTTTGTAAAATATAATTCTTCTATGAAAAAAATTGATTTCTCGTATTAAGATTTTTTTGAAAATTATATATTTTATAGTAAATACACACTAGAATAAGATTAAAAAGAAAAAAAAGTATGTCACCAGGGGATAACAGAGATATTCACATTCAATTTAGCCACATCAATGAAAATTAACATCCAGGGGAGATAACTCTTCATTGTCTACATTACCCTTTTTAGAAATTTTCATTAGTACTGAAGGTTAATTAGTGAAATAAATTTTATCATAAAACAAATACTTATGTTCACAAATATAACATAGTCATTGTTATTTATTAAACTAAATCATTATTTAATTTTTTAATTTTTTTATCTCACACTTTCAGTGAAAAATAAACAAAACAGCATAAACTTCAAAATAGCACAATCTGACTGTTGCGGATGTGCAGTAACAAAGGTATCCAACCTCCTTAACCAAGATTTAACTTATCGAATGAGTTTTATCAAACTAAATAACAATACATAAATTTTATGATGAATGTGGTTCAATGAAAATGTATTTTTGAATAGAGTAATAAATATATAATGCATATTTATCGATACTAAAATCCCCCAAAACAAGTGACTAGGTTTCTATTTAGTCACTGGGGTATGATAGAAGTCAAACTTACCACAGATCAGGACAGGGAAGTTCATATACTGACATAAAGTAAAGCAAACGAGAATATGGGCTCTCTGATACCACATACTGTGATTGACAGGCGTTGTGTAGAAATCAGTCAATGGTTAATCATATTGGCATTCATTCTTTGGTGCATTTCATGATGTAAAGTTTTAATAAACAATGCAAACAATCAAATAAATAAACCAATGAAATATTGTTTAACTTGAGATCGTTATATATGCACACGAACATTTCTTGTATTATTTACCAATTCGGGATTTGAAGCACAAACTATATAGAGGAACGTTTAGACATTACATTGTAAAAATGTATACGTTACTGCATTGTGATTGCATCATAAACTATTCTGTAATTATTAAGTAATAAATTCTATCTATCTGTCGCTTAAGACTATCCGAATTTCAAATTATCAAAATTATGCTGGTTTAATATCACACTTCTGATAAGCTATATTAACATATTCCTAACGTGACCATTAAGTTTAACTCACATAAACTTATTTACAAAATATACTTTGGTCTGGTTTAGAGGCCCTTCACCAAGCAGGTAGGCTACAAGTATGACTCAGTGACATTGTGTCCGCGCTTTATTATCAGTGCAACCCCTCTCCTCTCAACAAGCTTAAAGAATATACTGAACACAGTGTATATACCTTTACAATCACAACCCCCTCCCTCGGGGTATGAACCCATCAACGAAGCCTATTTGTATCGCTCTCAGGAGCTATTCCACGGCAAAAGCTACAATAACCTTACACGTTATAAGAACCTTCAATAAGCAGACCTCTTGTCAGTAATAAAGCTTTTGTAACCCTCAACTCAGAGACGTCCCTATATGTTAGGTTGCTGATTTCATTTCGGATATAATGTGTTTGTTCACACCCGCAGTTGTGTCTTGTATTAGGGCAAAGGCTTGAGTTCTCTTAAGGAGCTTGTTCGGCGGAGAAACGAGCTTAGCGTCCCCTTCATTCTACAGTGTCGTCTTCAAGTGCTGCTCATTCAGTCACCACAATGGGATGGTTCAAGACGTTATAAAGCATCATCTGAGACTCTGTCTTGTAATAGTGGACATGCTTCGTGGATGATGGTCATTTAATTTAATGGTCACTGTCAAAGAAATAGGAAACGAGAGCTTGTAAATGACGTCTTAAATGTGATCTCTTTTGTAGAAAGATGCTACTAAAATGCTGTAAATTGCATAATTTGTGTGTCAGTGTTGTTAACTTTTATCCTATCCGTTTCTTAACAGATAATGGATTTCGATTTGAAGCTATTTGTGTTGTTAATAGAGACTTGATACCACGCCCCCTTACTAGAGTATGGGCAGTAAAAGTCAAATTTACTACAAGCGGGTAATTGGTTTTAAACGTTATACAGCCATGGATTACATATACAGTGTGGTGTTCTGTAACTTGTACCTCTACATATCATGTATAATCATTTTGAAGTTAAATAAATCTAAAACTAAATTAGAAGAGCAGACATGTGTCAAAATATTCCAAAACTGAATGTAATGGCAATATCTATGGTATAAAAATTACTGTCATAAATGGTAGTACAGGAGACAGAAGATATAAACAAGCTATGATAGTAAGACACATATAAAGTACTAAAAATCACAGTTAACCAATAAGATAATTTACAGGGGTTATAACTGTGATGTTTAATAATCTATTTCATCGTTATTATTGTCATGATAATTTACCATTTCAATGTTTTTAATTTCTTTTAACTCCGTTACAAATGCTACATTTATTTGTGTTTTATGAAGCACGAAGCACAAACATTACCTTATACCAATAACATATTGGTTTTAATACGAAGCTCAATAATTATATCCATCTAACTATGTACTTAATGTTTAACATACACTTTTAGGATAAAGTTTAATTCCGAGGGTAATAGTATAATCTTAAACACTGACAAAATCATTCAACGTCTCCTGCAAAAAGAATACAACGAGAGGATTAAATGTACAGTGTTTATCAAGTTAAAGCCAGTGTGTAATTGTAGGAGTGTTAAGCTGTATATACCTGTGCCCAAGTCCTCCCTAAATATGTTGCAATATATCGTTCTTTCTATACACAGGCTTTATTCAGGAAAGTTTATCAGGTTTGTTGTCAAACAAGCCAACAGCGTTTTTCTTACTACACGAGTATAAAAGCGCGGTTACATCAGTTGAGCAAAGCTAGGCAAATTCCCATTTGGATGTACGCCTGGGTGATTTCTTTTGATCAACGTTATGGTGACATTATTTCGTTTCAGAAAAGAAAATCGAGCATTTGAACCTTAAGATTCAAGCACAATGCAAATTGCTACCAATGGTTAAGGTTAGTGCGTTCAAGATTCGGTTTAGTATTGTTACAGGGAAATAAAGTTCTCCTTTTGGAATTAAATGAGCTATGAGGTTACCCCGTCGAGCTCTGGTTACAATGTTGCCAATATGAAAACATTCTTTCAACTATAGATGAAATTTTAATATACAATCCCCGTTATAGTGTCAAAATGTGTTGATAGAAATCACATACTGATATTTATTCAGTGTTTTTGTTTTAGTTTGATTAGGTGTTTCTTAAAGGGGGAGTAGCACGTTTTTATGGGAATATAAGGTGATGTAAGGAAAGTAAATCGTTCCATTTGAAAGACAATGTAATTAAACTAAATGAAGCAGTATTAAATCAAATATATAATGTGAAATTCAGATATGGGATTTCTTTTTCTTACACAAAATGAATTAAAGGTGTTCACACAAAAATGGCTACCAGTGGATTTTATGTGAATCTTTATAATTTGTCCTATGGGTGATTAGTTTGTCTAATGAGAAATTTGACGCAAAGTAATTCTTTTAGCATTAATGTACAATTATCAGTAAAAAAAATGAAAATTTATGTAATTTTGAAAAAAACCTGCTAATGCCCCTTTAAAAAGAAATATTATTTTTTATCATCATGTGAACCTCGAGAAACAAATTATGAAATTTTAGAACTCAGTTTATATTGTTATTTACATTTTTCATGGTAATACTAGCTTACTTTGTGACATATGTGCAATGCTGTTTCTTTGAAAAACAGGTTGACACTTGTCATTCATTGTTGATGTTAGCTTCTCTCTCCCTATAATGTATATATTCCTTATGTACATGTATATATTCTCCTGGTATCCCCCTTCCTTCAATTCCCACTTTTCTTACTGTTTCTATTGTTTACACATTATTTTTGTTGTAAAATCTGTATTTTTGAAACATTTTCTTTTCTTTATGTGTTATTATTTGATGTAGTTACGGATGACTTATTTCTTTTTGGGTGAAAGCTAAAACGCCTTTTTGACTATGAATGAAATAGTAAAACAATAAAGTCATAATTATTCTGTTATCATTGATTGACATTATGGATTTTTTAATGAAATAACTATTTTCTTCAATATTTGATGAAATCCAAGGGAAAGTTTGATAGAATAATTGTAAATCTAAATGAGTGTTTTCAAATGGCATAATTCGCTAATCAAAATTTGCTAATACCAACAGAGCAATTAACAGCTATGTCGAATTGTTCTGTATTAATAGAAGACCGTTAAGAGATTGAATGATCAGTTCGGCCCCAATTGCCTATGCAACTATTCTATTGATAGCCTACCCGCCCATTTCCATATAAAACAATAGTTTAACCACTCGCTCAATTTAATAAAGTGAGTTGCGTCCCTTTGGGAGTGTTTATCAAAGACCTCCAACATTTAATCAAATGAGAAAGGAAGTTAAGAAATTGGCAATTGAATTCATACGCTTTTGAGAGCGACGGCTTAGAGAATATTCAAAACCGTTGGGAAAACTTTCAAGCGCCTTTGAATACTAAATGCTTACGGAGATAAAAGTATGGTGTACGATAATTTGAGACCAAGTTTTTTTTGTTTGTATCAAAAAGGAATTGTTAAAAAGTTAATCGATTTATAGGTTTTCAACCTCCATTCTCACGATGATTGAGATTATACAATTTTGGAGAAAACAGAGGAAAATGAATATTTGAAAAAAGTGATTTAGTATTAATCATTGAAAAATGAAAAGAACGTTTGAAAAAAATGCTGTAAATTCAAATCAAATAAGGCATCAATGAAATATTTATACAATATTTATTCTAAAAAAGCTTTTTAACAAATATTTTACTGAGGCATTCATAAGGACACATAATATATTATTATTTCCTTTGTTGATAAATAATTACGACAAAATAATCAATCGGGCTGAACCTGTACATACAGAGAAAACGTATCTCTCAAACTGAACATTGTCGTTCACTGATGAGAGGTCATGAAATATAAGATATAGTCTATGCTCCGATGTATATTCTTTGCTGTGATATTACTTCTACATTGTATTTCCGATGAAGTATAAATGCATTATATCTATAATTCATATGTCAAATATTTCTGTAATCATTTTATTTTCAATGAAGATAAGCAAAGATAGGATGACACCAAATTTTATCATACCCGGGTGCATGAAATTTATAGAAAACAGTAACAATGGATGAGTTTTTGCCAACAGAGTTCGCAACAATGATACACTTTATCAAGAATAGGGACATTTCAGTGCACATACAGTATCTGAGTTTTCCAGGGTGCAAGATGTTCAAAATATAACAGAGATCGCTTGTTGAGGTTAGACTTCGTAGATGGGTAACACAACTGCAGAATAAAAGATCATACCTTTGGAAATAAACAGACCAGCTGACACTCCCCGACACCTGTGATATTCATGATTGCATGTTCGATTACACCTGAAATAGGTGTAACACACTCAAACACCTTGCCATACATCCCTAACATCTATATCATCGTCTTATCAATATAACACCCACACCAAGCCAAGCAACCTGTACAAACCTGGGCCGATAAATAGATAATAAAATGTAACATATTGTCCAAAATTCTTATTTTTCGGTTCAACGCCCCTTCACCCCTATCCTTCCCCTCCCCTTTTATAAGAAACATATCAATTCGGAAAGATGACAATATGCCAGGTGTATTTTCCAACATGAACAAACCCACGGGTCATTGATTGTTGTGTTAAACATTGTTAACAGCGTTAGCATGCACGCCTCAGCCCTCCCTTTTGAAGCGACCTGGGCCCAGGCAGTCAATTTTTCACCTAATTTCACATGTTTAACGAACACAAGAATGATATATCTATTAAGCACGACATATTTGCAGGACACTTGATAAGAAGAAAGGCATTTTCGCGCAATTCATAAATATATTTTTAACTTTTCGGCGCCAGTCTGCCGTGTAAACTGCCAATCGAACTCTTTCAGGTTGGAGGCGACTTTTGACAATCATGTGACGTTGCCAAGGGAGCAGTCATTATTCCAGTTGGAATTTGTAGCGTCGGGCAGACAGTTTTCCTCGTATGTTGTTCACAAGGCGGCTTTTTGGAGACTCAATTGGTCTGAAGAATAGTAGGGTTTGATAATCTATCGATGAGGTGGAAGGAAAATAGCACAATCAAAGGGCGGGCGCCACATATGTCCAAACTTTAGCGCTGTTAGAGACGGGTCAAAACCGAAGCTTTGTAAACTTCACAGAATACTCCCCTTTGCATTGAGAACGAGGGGCAATGGAGTTACACGAGTTACTGTCTGGTATTTTCTTTCGCTTTAATGACTGTTGATATGAAAACTCTTCACAATACTTCAATGGGTAGAGAAATAGTGCAAAAGAGTTCACGTTTTATACGATTTGACGAACCAGCGTTTGATGTCGGAATTAATACGCTCAGTTGCTTGCAATATAGTTTGTGAATAACAGTTTTGATGTTTTGTGTCGCTACCATATTGAGGGGGCTTTGGTCCATGCGGTGATAAATATCTGTGGATTACAGATTATACACATTGGTGAAATTACTAAAAATAAACAGCTGTCCTTTCAGGTGTCGGTGTGAACGGGTGCAAGCAGTTTAACAACTAAACGGTTATACCCACCCGTAAATGCCGAGGAAGACTGTTGAACACTCAATGGCTCTCATATCAAAGGCATCTTCAGCCCTTTCTTAAGAAGTTATATCATAATTTGGGCGATCAAAATATTGTAGACGATATTAAATATGTTTGCGTTCCAATTTTCTCAAATTTGACAGATGGTTAAAAGAAATTGTGAAATTTAAAATCTGTGATGTTTTTATTTTCAAAGATGTCGAGACGTCAATTTCTTAAAATCAAGTGAACATATATCTTTTAAAACGTTATAGGTTATATAAATTAATATAACAATACTAAATATGCGTAATCATAAAATCCCAAATCATGAAAACGATTGAAATAAATTGTATTTGAACCCACATTATTTTAAAACATTTTCAAAGTTATTTATTTATATATTCAGTTGCAACTTTATACGTAAAGACTGAATAAGTAAAACAACTTGCGGTAATTTTCCCGTACTTTTATCATTTGTAGCAGATAAATAACGTATTAGATAAGTTATAACTTTTAATGATCCTGTGACGTTTTACTGAACGAGGTGCTACGGGATATGCGAATTGCTTTATAAGCGAATTGAATTAAATGGAAGTTACACAATTCTGAATTGAATAACGTTACACAGTTTGGCGTGAGCAACCTCTAAATTTTCAAATTTCCCCTCCCAATTTGTGTCCTTGATTATTTGTGCAATCGGAATGCACATTAATAGGTCATACATGCACAGAAGAAGACCAGTCTTGTTATTTACACAAAATACATCTGTTAAAGTATACCATGGTGAGCATTGTGGTGGTTAATGATTTTAAATTGGACCTAAGATATATTTCTAAATTTTCTGTCTATCATCATATTTCCAGAAAGATATCATCGATGTTTAGCTTGTGATGTTTTGTCTGTTATGTTCGGTATGTATGTAACCAAAGTGTCTAATCAATTATTGATTGTGTTCCATAATACTCGATTGATTTTCCTCTTTCGTTTCCTTATGGTTAGTCCAACCCTTATTAATTATAAACTATTTCTTTGATGTTTATCAGTTATGATGTGGTTGGTCAAGAGCCTCTTCATTATATAAACTACTAGTCAAAAGAAAGTACACACCACAGTTTGTTTAAATTCACCTAATATCTAAGAGACAAGTGATGTACTAAGTTATGGCACAATAACAATTTCACTTATTTGCAGAACTTTCAACAAATAATTCAGGTCTGGTTAATGTTTTGTTAAAATATCGTTTTTGAATGTAGACAGGGGTAAGAGATAGAAGAATTACACCTACCATGTTAAAAATGTTGTCAATATGTTATATAAAATAGACACGTATATTGATGTTTACAAAGAATATGTCTTTTTAAAAAATTTTTTTGTTATATCTAAAAACAATTTTGAAAAAATTATGAAATTTAAATTTCACTTTTTTGAATTAAAAAAACCTCGTCACCTTTTATATCTTCTTATCAGTTTGAGAAATCGACATAAAAAATTCGAAATAGTGGTAATCGAAATACTTACAATTGGTAAATTAAACTTAAGTAGGTACTTTCTTTCATCGGTCAGTTTTGTATATGCAAATCATAATGTTTCTCAGATGATTACTGTAAAGGGTATAGAAAATAGTATAACATACATAATGTGATGGTGATTGATAATCACTGATACTTTACTACAAACATTTTAGTAACGAAAGTTTTGTATATCCAGTTTCTTCATATGCAACGTGTGATACTAGATAATTAATTAATGGATGTGAAAAAACTAAAATCAAAACGATTTTTTCATGAAAATTTATCTTGAGTGTTATGATTCAGGGGCTTAATATATTTCCTGATCTATTTGTAAATCTAAAATACGTTTTTCCTATGAAGGATATAAATGTGCTACACATAAAGCACACTGTTTAAGCACATATTTACTAGGGTGGCTCACTACTCACTGTGGTTCGAGCAAAGCAGTGCAAAACTAAGTACTTTATCGATGTACGGGCATTTGAACACTCCATGTTAGATTAAAAAGCAAGGTTACATATTTTGATATTCAATGTTTCATTTTAAGAACATTGAGATGAAATCACTATATGAAAAGTCTATACCTACAAACAAATGCCTGTATGAGTAAGTAGTAATTTGCTTTGAGTGGTTCAATTCTTTAGATCTCATACGGGCAGACAGACGATGCAAATAGAATAGTTTAAGAAGAAACCTCATGCGTCGAAAACATTTTACTAGGAAAAACTTGTTTCTCACTAAATATTGGCTCATATTCTAATATTGTTAATACCAACCGAAGTTTAAACCACAGTGTTAATGATCACAATGTGAAAATAACATGCATTACACATTGTTGTTGTTATCAATGTTAAAGAGACATAGATTTTATTTGGTAACAAGTTCTAAAAGCCCTGTTTTTTACTTACTGATGAGCCTTTTAAAGAGACATAGGTTTGATTTGATGACAAGTTCTAATAATACTTAGTACTTACTGATGCGTTTTAAAAGTGACATAGATTTCACATGGTGATAACGTTTAAGAGGACATGGATTTTACAAATATACAAAATCCATATTCTCTTTGAACTAATGGTCAGTCACATTGTGTGAAAGCTATCAGCCTATAATCAAGGTAAGCTACATCACCTGCCCGCTCACCTGAGGGGGGCTACTAACGAACTACATTCAGGTAATCCAGGTACTTGTTTGTTTAGAGCGTCTGCAAATTATTATGTCAAGTCTGTAATTTTATTTATCTGTCTATCCTATAGTCTTGGTCATGTTTTTGGTTTGCTTGGCTACTTGATACTTCAGAAGTTGAGAATCATAATTAGACCACTGTGCCTCAGACCAGCGTCCGGTGATTAAACTAGAGGAGTGACCACTTCAAAGAGAAGAGTGGACAAAGCGCACATTAAATACTCAAACACGGTTCCACCAAACCAAACATGGATTATCCATGGACTTTAAACTTACCGTTCAATTATGAGACTTAATCTAAAATAGCCATAGCAGGTATGGACTTGGTCCTTCTAAATGTTACAAGGCATAATACTCATTATCGAAGGATTAATCAAATTGAAGTCTAATTACAACTTGCTTAAATGCTAAATGTAGGGAATCCTTATCAAATAATAGTGATCACCGGCACAAGATCGAAGAATCGTGATTATCGAAATAAAAATGATCGAATAACGAGAATCATATAAGGACATAAATTAAACACTCAAAGAACCGAAGTTTGTAACCACCTGTATATAACATTTCACAGGTCGTATCTTGTGAAGATTACAGGGTGTTGTGAGGGGGTGAGAGCGGGCGGTAGGGGGCCGGGCGAGGGTGGTGGTAGGGCGGACAGGGCAGGATCCTGGGGGAGGCAGTTAAGCACCGATAATATGCAGATTTGTGTTTTGAAGTATTTTACGTTGAGCTGGAAATGGACCGTTCTACTTGCTACTGTGGAAACATTAGAACCGTTTTTCATAGATTCAGAAAGATGCTTGAATGCTTTGTATTTTTCTATTATGACTATTAGTTTATAAATTATAAGTTAATAAGTTATATAGTTAATAATTATACAAGATATTATTAGTTATTATGACTATAGCATGCAAATGTGAAAATATTTTTTCGATATACGATTCGCTAAAAATATCAATAAATATTATTCACGCAGAAACATCACACATACATATACATGGACAGTATTATTACAGTTACCCTATGCCATCATTTACGTATATAAAGAACGTACATTTTGTCTTATAAGAATACATGCATATCCTTTGTTATAAACATACGTACACGACCCTTGAAAATTTCGTCTCGTCTTACATGAAGTTCTCGCCAAACGTTTCTTCGTGAAGGAAGGTTAATAATTCCAGCATTTACAGAACAAAAATGACTTCGAACCCTATTTGCCGAATTCGTGTTAGCTTAATCAATTATCTATATTTTTTGCCTTCAAAATGGAAGAAATGTTTTCAGGAGGGGGTTTATTTGACGCAAATGAAGATATATCTCACATCCGTCGTACAAAAATCTACAAGGAACGAAGACGAAATATCAGCGAATCACGGCCGCCATTTTGACAAGTGCCTACGTACTCCATTCATCAACGTCGGAAAGAGGCGTCGCTTACAGAACATGAACAGTCGGGAGCTCAAAGGGGGTATTGTGGATCTCTAACATGACAACCCCTCGATTAAGGTTAATATAAAATCGCTTTACATTCGCAATTGCTTTTTTACACTGAAATCTCGCTTAAAGACTCGTTGCACGAGATTAATGTGCAATGTTTGGTTTGTATGTCGTGCCCGACAGAGTCGCAATACAGCTTGTCACATGATGATCTTCAATTCACAGATTTCTCCTCGAAATTACCGGTTTCGATTTCCTTTCTGACGTTACGTGTTTTTTCATCCTGAATTTATTTTAGATGTGATGGAAAATTTCCAAGCTGGTTTATTATATGTAAGCATATCCGAAATGTAATTTGTATCAACACCTGTTTATAAAGTAAAATTGGATTCAGAAACAGTATCAAGAACACTTAATGGCCGAATAATCGAATGGGATTAAGTTTTATAGACATCAATTTGTTACTGCGGGCCATATTACGACTTTCCTTTGACCGATTCTTCTTTCATTGTGTTTACGACAATACAGACCGAATTGTGGCATCACTTTTTAAAATGGCGGCTACTTTGTACTGGTTTCAAATTACTGTGTTTCGTCACATAAATCCCCCTGCATCGTTTTGGATTACAGACAGTATAAAATATACCTAATTTCACGAAGTCGTGCCCAGTTAATTTAGCCAACTTATTTCAAATTAGTAGTTGTTGTAGTGACACAAAAGGGGATAATGATTCAGTATTGAGGTTATTTACGATTAGGCAATGTTATCAAATCCACACATCCGTGAGTGGTAATTACAGAAAAGTGATATAAAACTACCATCAAAATTTTTTGTCTGCTCTGATTTAAAGAAATGTTCTTGCTTTTCTGATTTTTGACGAGTTCATCAATCTAAAGTCCACGAGTAGATACAAACATAATGTAAGCGTTTGTTTAAAAGGACAACAGGCAGGTATTTGAGTGACGCTTGATTTAAAATTGAAATTAAAATTGAAAATTTGATTTTAATAAAATTTTGAAAAAGATATCTGTTTTTGAAGAGAAACGAAGTTTGTATATTAAAGTGACACAGAGTATCTTTCTTAAAATTTAATTTGGTTTTGATAAAATTACGTTTGGCGAATTTGCGCGCGCCTCTCGAGGCACATTGTCCGGTTTTCGATCAAAATCCCGACTTTGTATGGCCGTATTTTCGCTCTAATGTACTGATTGACCTTTAACTTGTTATTTTCAGTAACAGTTAGTGGTTCCCGATGTAATAACATCGATTTCAAAATTTGACATATGTGATCCTATCAACATACTCTGTGTCTCTTTAAGTTCACTTATTCTTCATTAGGAGTAACCACATGCTAGGAAACATCGAGTTTCTCTACAAAATCGAAATACACATCAATAAATCTTGTTTTCAAATTAAACACTAAAACTACATGAACTATCCTATTGAATTAATACAAGAGTTGAAAATGATCCAGCAGGTAACTTATATCTTCATTATGATTCCATTCTTTGCTTTAATATGTTACAGTTAAAAATCTTATGAATCTACTATTAATTGTTATTGCTCCATATATCCGTTGTGACTTCAGTTACTGAAATCGGACAGCACATACATAGAAGTATCTTCCACTGTAACAGGCAAGAGGGGTTTTCATCATTAGAATATTGATTAAAAGCACCAAAGATCACAGAAGTTTCATTTCACAATTGATAACAGAAATGACTGGTTAGCCAAGAAGTTATTATTTTCAACACAGCAACAAATACAGAACTGAACAAATGGTATCACAATTGTCATTATTAGTTTTAAGAGACTACCGGTCATTTTAACGATTTTGAGTCAAAGGAACATTTTATTTAAAATATAAGGTATAAGTTAGATTTTTTTTGAACGGTATCTACACTTACGAAAATAATAAACCGGAGTTTATATTTTGTCCCTCTTATCTGTTTTTATTCCATACATGATGCAACCGATTATGTAATAAGGTAATGGTTAGATGACATTGAAAGAACGAAATTAAGACTAATTAAAAGTATAAGTATACAAGAGTAACAACATAAATGTATATATTATCTCTGATTTATGATTATTTATTTATGTTTATTTATTATTTAGTTATTTATTTACACGAAACGCAGGTGTTGAATCAACTGAGGACCTACATATACCAGCGTCAAGTCTTTCTTCCCACTCCGTGTAACCCGTCTAATTGAAGAGTACGGCAAGCAGCCAGAGATGAAGCGATGGGCAATCTTTATTGGGATCACCTGTCTGTGAGGGGCCAACGTGGATGGGAGAGGAAACCCTATCATTACCTGAGGCGCACAGAGTCGGGACAACCCATCGTAATGACGTCAAAGAGATTGGGGCGGGAGCCTGTGATGGTTTGAAATGCAGGCGCGTGTCGCTATGACAACCCACCCGTGCTCGATGCTCAGACAGAAAGTAATTGCGCGCTAGAAAGCGACTTAACAGCTGTCTCAAGAAAATCTGTTCAATTTCTGCCTTTTTTGCGTTTTTCCCGCTTTAAAATTAACACCTTGAGGTGATTACCTCCCCTATGTCGCCGCGCCAAGCTCTAAAACTGGTGTTTCTAATAAACATTAAACCGAAAGGGGCCGGCCAAATAGCAACACACTTTGAGGCGGCCATTAATTTAAAGTTGAAAGCGGCAGGAGCATTACGAATGTTCTGAAGTCTGTCTTAAATTGTCGGTGCAGTTCACTCGATGGTATTGAGGCAGAGTTAGAGAGCGGTTTTGGTAACTTGAGCAGCGATGTTCCAAACACGCCTTCAGCAAACACAAACCCGTTGTACGTTAATATTGCTCAGCACGTGTAGCTCGTGTGTTGGATAAAGGGGAACAACTGCAGAGTAATTTCAGAAATAAGTTTCCATCAGGTAATCCGTTAAACTGTTTCGAAGCTAATTGACTACTTCATTCCTTACGAACGAAGAACTTCAAGTGACAATTTGGGGTGATCTTCCCGTGATTCAAATGTATGTAATTTTTTGCACACTTTGGATAAAACTGATTCTAGTTGAAATTGTTTTGAAGAACAGTCAATGCCTGTCCAAAATTGAAAACTGATTGTTACGTACATATGAATATAAGTTTGTATAAGTATATTGTTTAACAAATTAGACCATAAACAAAGAAATGCCAGAGAATCCGTCGAACGATGTGTAAATCAAACGGCAAATATTGCTATTTAAAATAAATTTATTAAAGTAAAATATAAATAGCTAATTTAGTGAAAAGGTAGGTTCATATCGTAAATCATTCTTAAAGGTTTGGAGATATGAGTAACAAAGGCGGATCTCTTTGAAAACATAAACCTGAATTTCCTAAACTGATAGGAGTGAAATTTCAAACAGACATCAGAGAATTCAAACGTCGTGGAGATTCAAACGAAGAGGAATTGTTTGCAAGTGTCTGTGTTCAATGCCAGACAGGCTAATGATAGCGTTCACAAGACGACGTGACATTGATTCGTAGTCGGACCATCTGGGAAGGCAAGCAGCAATCTGGTCGCTAGAAGTCTTCTGACCACAACACTTCTTCCCCGCCCCTAAAAAGAAGCAACCCCTGTCTTATTGAATTTAGCAAGCACGGACATACTCCAGACTTGAAATTATCCTGGTAAAATCCTGCGAAGCGGGCCCTCTTGACGTGCGAGAGAACGAAGACCTCATACATTGCCTATGATTTGATAGTAATTACAGTTGTGCTCAAGTCTTGGCCATGGCGAGCAGCATTTAATGGATGTATTGGGGAAAGAGTTCTGTATGGTATGTGTCAAACTTAAGACAGGGTCAACAATCAAGACTGCACCGCTCAATTTGGGTGTCCTTTGTATAACGCTGTCAAACATTACTTGCTTCCTGGAAAGGTCGAATCATCGAAAAAGTGAGAAAATTTGACTGCAATTTCCCCGCTACGTGATTTGAGATTTGAATTTATAATATAATAACGGATGATAACCGAAAGATTTCTTTCAATAATCTTTTTATTTTAAAAAAATCGTTCACGACTATGCTTGCAGATTACAAGACACAAGAAATCCAGGAAAGTAATTACTGAGAAACATTCATATTCTTTTTGGTTTGACGATTCTGTATGTTTGAACTTTGATTATACATCATTCACAACATCAAGTCTTCTAAATGGTAATTGGAGATTACACCATCTCGGTTTATGACATACCTCTACTCTTCTAGATTTACGAAATTGTAAAAGGATTTTTATTAAGATTTTGATCATAAGGCCAAAACGAAAACTCAATCCCTAAGTGTGAGTGTCTTTTAGCAAAACAGCGAAACGGCGACAAGATATCTAAAGGATTCTACAGCTTGTTTTATTGTAAAATAGGCTTCCGCTACAATGTTACATTCCGAAAACATAATAAGTGATAAAAATAGGATAACAATACCAGACGTTTGTAATGAACAGTTAAAGAAGCACTGTGTATAACTATACACTGAAACTAGCGAGGTGTACGGAGGAGAATATTCCTAGTTATGTCTTTCAGGATTTCATATGCTTCCTTAATTCACTTTTGGACGTTTCCATGGAAAAAAAACTTAATATCTAATCAACTATTTCCAATTGTTTTAATTTTCAATGAATAAACCACTTAAATAATTAGTCATATTTGGAAAAGAACTGTAGGCTTTCGGGAAAATAAACAGTGACGTCACACCTTCTCAGAATAAAATCTTCACCACAGTGATGTCAGCCTTCTCAACATTAATTCTCTAGCACAGTGACGTCACCCTTCTCAGCAATGCATCTCCGTCAGAGTGACGTCACACATTCCAAGCATAAAATCTCGGCCATAGTGACGTCAACCTTCTTTGCATCAACATTTGCCACAGCGACGTCACCATTGATGACCTTATGACCACCAGGGAACCCCAGGGACCACGTCCTAATACTATTGTCATCTTCTTTTCCAGAATCAAAGGCCGAGAAAGCTGAAATGTACAGACACCTCACCTAATGGGGGTTATAGATTTTCTGGCCCATTGATCCTTACAAGGGTCCTCGGCGCCAAGCTCTGAAAATATATCTTTATTTCTACTTCAGAACCAAAAGGTATATATAGCCCAAACCGCGTGAACAGACTCCTCGCTTGAAGAGGATTGTAATTCATATATTTGGTGACCCTGTGACCTCTAATGAAGGCCAAAGGGACCATGCCCTAAAAGCCTATGAAATTTGGTTTTATCATGAAAGCAGTTGAGAAGCACTATATAATAAAAAGCAGTATCAAGCTAGAAAAGATTTGAAAATAAAGCTTTTAAATTTGTCAGCTTACCGTATATAACAATGTATAAGGCGAGTTTTTTATACCAGAAATTGAGGGTTCAAGGAGGGGGGTCGACTTATGTACAAGGTCTATGTTTCAGACACTGAAATTCTGAGGTTTGGTGACGATCTGCTGGCCGAGCGGGACGAACAGACAAGATTCAAACCGAAAGTTTTGATGTCAACTCATTGCCAAAATAACGAAATAAAATTATGTTTATAATTATTACATAGCTTTAATGTTTTTATTACTATTTATATTACTAGAAAATAATAATAATTCAATGAAATACAGACGGAAATAGACATACCGTAACAAATACCAAACAGTCAACTCCATGCTTATCGATCGACTCATTGCCAAAATAACGAAATAAATTATGTTTATAATTATTACATAGCTTTAATGTTTTTATTACTATTTATATTTATACATTGTAATATACGGTACATCCATTACATAATTGAGAAAAGAAAGTTGTTTGCTGAAGTTTACACTGCGGGTATTGTCATGAATAAATTGTATACCTTTTTAATCGGTTTACCTTATTTGGCAAGAGACAGTGTAGGCACAGCTTATATTTCTATCAGTGAAGCCACAAGCCACACCAATTCTCAAATGATTCCAATAACTATGCTATAAAGAATATTTCTCAGTTTGCTAAATGAAGAATATGAGACGATAAGAAATTTAGATCAGTGATCCACTGCAAGTGAACTTGTCAAATTATCTTTGCCGGTATACGAAGGGTAGGAAGTGGGCGGTTACATCGTGTCTAATAAGCGATCTTGATCCTTCCTCTGAATGATTTATAATATAAATGAGCCCTCTCTTTTTCTGTACTCTCATAAATAATGCTTAATTTGGACTTAATTAAGACCAATTAACGCTATCGTGAATGTATGTCAAGTTTCAAGGTAACAGGGGAACATTCCAGGAAAAAAAGAAACTTAAAGGGGCAGTAGCACGTTTTTTGATAATTTTCTATTTTAAAATGTTCACTGTTAATTGCACGTTAACTTTAAATATATTATTTTGATAGTGTCAAAAATCTCATTACACAAGTCAATCTTCCATAATCAGAGTATAATCCAAAGTATGAAGATTCACCTAAAATCCATAAGCGGCCATTTGTTTTAAACACCTTTAATTAATTTTTTGTAAAGGGGCAGTAGCACGTTTTTTGATAACTTGATATCTTATTGTTTTCACTGATAATTGTAAGTTAAAGCTAAATATATTATTTTGACAGTGTCACAAATCTCATTACACAAGCCGATCATCCATAGTCAGAGGCCAAAGTATCAAGATTCACATAAAATCCATCGGTGGCCATTTTGTGTGAACACCTTTAATTCATTTTGTGTAAGTAAAAGGAATCGCATGGCTAAACTTTACGTTATATGTTTGAATTATTACTGCTCCATTTAGTTTAAATGCATAATCTTTCAATTGGAACCATTAATTTTCATTTTCCTGACATCATCTTATATTCCCCCTAAAAACGTGCTACTGACCCTTTAATGTATTTTCATGAAAAAAGATAAATCAGGCAGACGTCACGTATTGTGTATTTTTAGCCAAAAAGCTTCATTAGGATATACTGAAATCGCTCTTAAAGCTTTATACATTAGCAGCATTAATTATGACTGCTAAAATCTTTATCTGTGTAATGAATTATCTACATATGCGACTGATTCCTTTTTCCATTGTTTAAAAAGTTTAAATTGGGGATACATTTCAATTACCAATGAGCTTTAGTAAACCCCCATTTTATGCAGGAAAATGTAAAATAGCTGAAATATAGGTGACAGCTAGTTAAACCCTGTTCACTCACTCAATCACAATATTTTCACAGATTATCACCGCTTACGAAATAATTTCATATTGATAATCAGCAGTTGCTTTCTTGTTTTAAAAGTACGGGGAATCCTTCTGGTGTGATTTACCCACCCAGACAGAGATTCTCAGAAGCTGAGACACAGTCAATAAGCTGTGACTATTGCTGATGGCGATGAAACGTCTCTGTAATCTGCACCAGACAGGGAGGGACAGTCTGACGTTAAGTACAGGCATGGGGGGTTCACAGACACCAGGGATCGAACCCGATCAGTTTGTGGTAATAGATGGGTCAACAGTCTAGTCAGAAATGATTAAAGAAAGGAAAAATTTAGTAGGAACAAGACAGAAAGGAAATCAAGTTTGAATACTGATAATACATATAGCCATACAGTTAGTTCGATACGTCTCGAATAAGTTTGATGACGTATAATGCTTATTGGTATTTGAGGTTTAAACACATTAATAAAACAATGCCTTTGCGATATCGAAGAAAAATATTAAGAAGAATGCGAATTTATTTTACCAACATATCATGATGTAGTTGACAGTTGAATACCCATTTTGTTATAAAGCAATCACATTTTGTAAGCTACCGATCATAAAGGTTTTAAGAAAAATATACATGTGAATATTAATAAACATTGGAGGTTTGATTGAGTTTTCCCTTAGGAATCATGTCCACCTTTCATACACAATTATCGACAATTCAAAATTGATACAATGTCAAAGACATTTATTTGCGGAAACGTGTTGCATTCTATCTGCTTGTACATTTGAAGGAGGTTCCAAAAGTTATTTCATTGAACAGACTCAAAGTTTTCGAAAAATTAATCTTCCCCGAGTGGCTAAATATAATGAGAATCCACAAACAAATCAAATCAAAACAAATCGATGACATATACATTTTATTGGACGAAAACATAATAAATGCAATCGCAAAAATGTTATCAATCAAGTTTACCATTCCATTCAAAGAACGAGAAACAATTGTCATAACATGGGGATCATCTTGATTAAGATCCAAACCAAGACAGGGGATCATGATCTCAGGACTACTGCCCGAGGTTGTCCGGTGAGAGGGTCCTATGTGTTAGACAACCTTGATAATGTTCAGTTTGTTATTCAATTTAATGAACCGACTTGGTGAAATTTTACGCCCACTTTTCTAGTCGTTGACAATATGGCGGAAATTTTAAGAAAACGATTACCAACGGTGCAAGTTGAGCTGAGCATTCCTTAGTTCCTTCATAATGCCACTAGATGGCATTCCGCCGTAGGGCATGATGGGATCGAATAGCCAGCTTAGAGAACTTCCGCTTGAGTGCCCAGAATCCAAGCCCTGGCCGAATCTTTATAGGTGAAAGTCTATTCCGTCATGCCGCATTTGATACTCATTGTCCCGGTCCCGCCCTCGTTTTGAGTCGTCTTTACTTCCGGTGTAAGACTGGTCATTATCTCGCTTATTCCCTCCCCCCTCGTTATCACGGGTCCTGCACAATATTTGTCACCCTTCTTAATATGTCATAGCCTTGGTCAGTCATAATCGCCGGGGTTACTGTCAATGTTATTGAAACCCCTGGTTAAATAATACACCCCTGTCAACGTCTAGCTACCTGTTGAGTCTACGATTCTATCAACAATCCACAAGTCTGAAAAGCATTGAGATTCGCTGAGATGATAATGACAACGGATAGTTCAGAGTTTGGACAACTATATTTATTGTCAAAACGATTTATAACACCTTGGTTGACCTATTGGCGAGGAACATCTGTAAATATTAAGATCACTCTACAAGAAGCACCAATAACACGATTTATTTTCGTTTTAAAATTATTAAGTTTTTTCAAAAGATTTTGAATTTAGCGATGATCATTAACATTCTTATCAAGTGATAAAATATAGTATTTTTTTGTTTTTTGAACGCACAACATCGGTACGGCTGATATTAAACATGAGAATACACGTGTATTCGGGCTAGTTGCCGCGAGTAACAGATATGCAATGAAAATGACATTCTTTATTTTCCCATACATAGATACTACATGTAAGCATGTGAATTCTTACTTTGCCTTGTTTTCATGAAACTAATTGATAATGATGATTATATATCTGTTATATTTTCGATTTCGATTATTGACGAAAATCGCCGATATTGACGTGTTTGTTTAGGAAAAAAGGTTGCGTTTTCTTCCATTAATGAAGCCTTTCCTTCAATTATGCACTGATTTCCTTCAATAACTTAGGGGGCCTGAAGAATAGGATTAAATATTTTCACTCGTGACTGCTACTCGCGAAAATATAAACGTTCTACCTAACTTGATGAGATATACATGGTATAAGTCAAGAACAGACAGATATCCTCTATTTATTTGATATTTGCGTCTGAACGTGATTCACCAAATGAATCCATGTAGAGAACGCCGAAAATTTCCCGCATCATCTTTTTAAATGGGAAGCTTTAACAAGTTATAAACTGTTGATATGAGCTTATACTATATCGCTGTTGTGGAAACTCATAAGGATTTCTTTTATCATATCTATACCATCTACAACTTTTACCAATATATTGTTATAATGTATAGAATATCACTGTTGTTACTCATGTCTTAAATGTTGTCTTCATGTTCTTAACCCTGATGTACACAAAATTCCCTTTCGGGTAATAGAGCATTATCTTATCTTATCTTATCTTTAAATAAGCGCCACCATCGTAATCGAAAATGAATCTCGCCATCTCGTCGTGTTGTTTACGTTACGTTTCCATGACTAAGAATCACACTTTAAACGAATTACTTACAGACCTTTTTTGTACCTGCCTTTCAAGGTGATGAAAGCGGGTTCAAACATGACGGCGTCATAATTAAAACGCCAAATGTTCCATGATTTCAAAAGTGCCTCTATTGCATCAAATGGAAAACATGTACACATGTTGAGAAGGGTTATGAGCACGTATCGTTTTGTTTCATAGTCATCTTCATTAAAACTTCGCGTCATAGAGGACAGTTTCTCCCTCGAGTGTAATGGGACGTTATCTTTCGGGTAGCACGTTAATGAAAACAAATTGATTCCAAGAGCATCTAATTGGGCTATCTCAGCACGGGTCGGGTCCGAGACACAATAACGACCCTGCGTAGCTTGCTCTTTATTAAAGCCAGGCTGCCAACAATTAGCATGACATGTTTTACATCCCCATTGCAAGAACGCGGGGACGGAGGGAGGGAAGGGGCACATAATGTGTCACTCGACAGATGGAAGAAATCCTCAGCAAAATGGCAAATAATTGACAAAATTTTTCACTGGCACGAATATTTCTTGTAGAAGATCCAAACATTTAGCACGATGGCCATGTTCCCTCCCTATGTCACGGGTGTCTGAAAGCATCGGCCATCAACAGATGTACCAATCAGATCCGTGTTTACAAACGGCTTACGAGCACGCGCACAACAGCTTTGCTTGAGACAAACCTGTAAATCTGCAGACTGGGAGAGAGGCAGACGACTTGTACTCTATTCATGACGGTTTAGGAGCTCTCTTACCGCCAAACATTAAACACTCGTCCTTTATTCCACAGCACGAAATAGCAAATCTTCTATTACAACGATTTGCACTACAAATGCACAGCATTCTTCTGCCGATAACCCGAGTATCTTCGAGTCCTTTAAAAGTCAGTGCATTAAGCCGAGATACTTGCAATTTGCATTAAGAGGCAATAAATCGGGAAGCTTTCTTCCGCGTTTGGACAAAGTGATCCCATCTTCAGATTTGTCGCTGTCACAAAATACTTGCTAATCAATTGGCGCAGCTCATTTTCCCTTCGTTTGATTACGGTCCTAATTCCCGAGGTTACCTTGCAAGTCCTTGTCCAAGCCCGTTCAAAAGTTTGCAAGCCGTGAGAGAAGTTCAATTCCATTAAGGTGCCGTAAATCGACTTTCGTTGCCGTGGTTGTAATCTTGGAGATGGCAAAAGACAGCTCGGGAGACACTAATGGTATTGGCTGTAAAAGTGTGCAGCCCTGTCTAAGATCTGTCTGTTTTGGGATAAAATCAGTGACTAAAATTGATTTGAGATGTATGAAAAACCGAGATGTGATTTAGCCGTCAAAGAGAAGGGTGATTCTGAAGGCGTATGTCAAGTCTTCTGCAAAGAAAATAAGATAGAACTTTTTCATGAATCTGATTTATTTCAATGTAAAAGGTTTTAACCACAGCGGGTTACTTTTTCCGAGAATTATTTATTTTAGTTAGTTTTGTAAATTTTGTCTCTGATGTTTTATGGGCTGTCGCATGACGCTGATTTTATAATGACCATTTGGTTCAAATCAGCATTTTTGTTGTTGTTTTCTTTAAACAGGATGAGTTTGAATAATAAACAGTTTACGTAGCTTGACTTCTCGTTGAATGGTTCTTGAGCACAAAGCAATCAAAAATGAGGTGTCGTGTTTGATTAAGAATTCTAAATATATTCAAATATTTCGAGCCAAATTTATATCTTAATAATTACAACATGCACCACTCAAAGTAAATCCACAATATGTCAGTTATCCAAGTTCATATTTTTTGCCTTAAAGTACAGAACGTCACTAAAAACTTGATGTATTTAATGTTTATTATGTATATTTGTGTATATTTTGTATTGATATGTTCATTGGGCCTGTGGCCTTCAAACTTCATTAATAAACACCTCAACACGCACCACTATTTATCGTTACCGTATGCTAACAAGTATAGTTAGTTGTAAGAAAACAAACCTCTATAGGGAGAAAACGCCGACACAATTCCATGTAAGTGATCATCTCGAATTAAGACAGGTATTCCGACCAAATGAAGCTTTAATGTAGTTCTTGTAAAACTATAATATATGTTTTTTGAACAATGTTTGTATATTAAGCATTTATTTGTATAAAAGTTTATACCTGTAATTTTACCTGTGAATAAAGGGTATTGCTATTATTTAGTAGCTCATACTGGTCAGGTGACTTTCACATACTTAAAATAAAAAAAGGTCATTCTTGTGGCATTATTTACAATATGTACAATTTTGATATTTCGTTCAATAAAATATTCAAATCTCTTTTAATCTAAAACATTTCAAACTTTGGTATTTCTGTGAAAAGTTCTAAACATTTAAAAACAGTCGTACAAACATTTAAGAGAAAACTTATTCAGTTTAAATTGTTCACGCTCTCACAAAAATGATATCAACAGAAGGCGGCAAACGATATTTGGAAGGGCTAGAAAACCTTAGGCGTATATGTATTGAGTGGTTCGTGGTTTCACTACTAGGCACGTGCAAACAAAGTATAAACGACGCGGTCATTAGCCTGTGTTTATTCCGTAACATGATGAGAAGTTTGAAAATTAATTTGACGATAAATGGTGTATGAAAACAACCGCTCCGTTTACGTTAAAGGATACGAATTGAAGCAAAAGTAATGAAGAAAGATTTGCTAATGTTGGATTAGAGGGCAACAATAGGTTGGCTTTATGTTGGACCAGTATCGCAAATCCCGCATCACCTGCATCGAAATAGATACTCTTTTACTTCAAAAAAATCCTATTTGCATTTTACTTCGCCATCGAGTAATGTTTTCTGTCCCCGGGCGAGAAAACTGGATAACGCGTGACTTCCATTACGTGTTTATTTTCCTTCCCGACCGTGTTGTGTTAAAGCTGGTCTAATCACTAGTAATTTAATTTCTGTCACACTGGATACTGACAGGCCCGGCATAGGCAAAATGAAGTTTTCAGGACAAATTTGTTCATACACGACCTTCTGGTCCTGTCGCTTCAGTGAGTCCACGGACGAGGGCATTTTAGAGTCTGTAGACTGTTTTCTCCGTTTTCCCTTATGTTTTATGGACTTTTGTTAACGATGTAATGAGATGATATACAAACGTGTTTTAGATCATGACCTAATACTGAAATTTAATCTTCATTTGCGCTTGATAAAATATGATTTCAGGTAAAGTTGTTTGGGAAAAACGTTTTTGATAAAACTATACAATATGATAAACGTTCGTCACCGACTATACATCAGAAAGAAAGTATTGTTCGTTTCTTTGTAAACGATGTCGTGTTTAAAATTTGATAGGTAATGGTTAATATTTTTGTCTAAGGTAAGACCGGTTCTATAGATACGAAAATCAAGAAACTTTTTGAAACATGTTAATTTTTAAAACAGTCATCGAACCATCTTAAAATCTTAAAACGTCAGTTTCGGAAATGTCTAGTAAAATAACGTTTTAAGTTTTGTGGTAGGAGATGTCATCGAACTAACCCAAGGTAAACAGTAGGTTTGTAGGTTAAAGTAGAGATTTCATGTATGTAGATGTATATATTAACTCTGTTTTCATGTCCAGTATCATTTGATTGATTGACGTTACAATAAAGAAGTTGTAAGTCCATAGAGTTTTTTCTCTATTTCATCCTGTTAACTTATACACTCAGGGGCAAAAGAAACGATACCAACTTTTCAAAAGAGTGCAAAACAAAATCCTGTTGTAAATGAAATGCGACTACGAGCCCTTGTGATAGGCACAACAGTTGTGAAGAAGTATTCACAATTTCAAACATCAAAGTATAATACTTATAATTGTACGACTGTTCAAATACACGAGGGGTCAAAAAACAGCTTTTTCGATGTTATGTTTGGTCATAATCTTTTGAATTGGAATAAAATCATTATGAAATTTAACAATCTATAAAATCTAAGATGTTATCAATATAAATAACCCTTGTAGAAGTTAATTTGTTCACGCATTTTGCCTGTAATTTGGTTTAAAAACAAGAAAAAGGGCCATTTTCACTATCCTATCTCGTCTAGTTAAGGAGATTTTTTAACAGCGTTTTTTGAAAGGCTAGTATTTCAAAAGCGTTAACAGATATAGCTCTGAAATTAAAAACTTAGTTCAGTTAGCTCTTGAATACATGAATTAACCCTGTTTCAGTCGTAACTATCAACCGTAGATTAACCTATCATGCATTTTAAATGGTATCGTTTCTTTTGCCCCTGAGTGTAAATGCCTCTCAAGAAACCACTCTGCAGCTGACTGCATGGGAAGCCATTTGTGCTTTTTTTTGTTTTGGTAAAGAATTTGGCAGTAAGGTAACCTCTTTGAGAGGCATTTTAGAAGTTGGAATGACAATAATGCAGATATATATACGGATGACAACTTCTTTGTTCATTTTATGCGAAGTTTCCTTATCTCAAATAACCGATAAGTGTATATATGGGTAGAACATGGGCAGACATTGAAGAAAAAAATTAGTGTGCCAGAGTCGAATAGATTCCATGTCAGCATTGTTATATTCCTGATGAAATGTTGTTCTAATGGTATTTGCCCTATGGTCAACGATCCATTTATGAAACACGCTTTTGTTCCGGTATCTAATTTAGCATCTGATTATGCAAATCTTAAAAGACCATGTTTATCAAAGCAAGCAAAGATCTGCTTGGTATTATATCATTTGCATTATGGAGTAGGTGGCCACTATAGCGATTTTTAACTTGCATTTGACGTTAACGCTCACTCTTTTAACTATTCCATATCCCTATTAATCAAGTTATTGCGAACTATTATCAAGATAATCTACTTGCCATATCATTCTTGTATCTACTCTATCACTTGTTTGTATATCCGGGTGAAGTAAGTAAGAATGCACCACATGCACCGCATATATCATATGAATCAGGAACCACGATTTAGTTTCTTTTTAGATACTCATAATATAATTACTAGTTTGATTAATTGGTATCAGACTCTTGTACTTTCTGCCTTTTAAAAACAACTGATAAGGAAATCCTCTTGTCAAAAAGTAAGATAAATGTTTAAGAAAATCCCCTTTCAACGAAAACGATGTTTCGATATATACTACCACCATCACCAAGCAAGAATAAACGATAACAACGTTAAAGTTAAAAGAGTGTAAGGACCCTGTTAGATTTGACCAGTATATTGGATGTGAACAGAGATGATTAATGTTACTTCGAGAGGGCCACCAGCGCCCACCCCACCCGGAATCCGAGCCGCTAGACATCTCTGAAGCCTCACAAAGACCATGGCGTCGCAGGTAGATGTTGCCCTTCAGGGGGTGGGTTCCTGCCTGAGGGGGGTCAGAACATGAGTCCCCCCAGAAGAAGCTGATGAGGTTCTGAGCAAACTCAAATTACGTGGCTATTTCACCCGAGTGTATCTCGCATTTCGCCTCTTCACAGCAAGAGATTAATGCGCTTGTGCAGTTTCCACCACGGGTCACGCGCGCTCAAAGAAATAGACCGTACTCTCGGCGGGAGATGGTAAATAGAGGTATCGGGGTAGGGATACCCAGGTTGGCTTCCCCCTTTCTTCCTACGTGTTTAATTTGCCGCCCTGGGCCGTACGTGATGAATGAGCGTAGCGTAAAACCGTCAGATTTGATCCACTCCCGTGAAGACCGGGTCTGATCTCGCGCCCTAGACTGTGTTCACGTTTCTTGTTTCGCAACTCCTCGTCACGGGAACAATACATAAGCATCTCATTAAAGTTAAAACATCACTTCAACCTCCAACGTTATGCTAATGTGTGTAGAGGGGTGAAACGTTTCAAACGTTGTGAATTAAATTCGCATTCTTTTTCTGACCTTGCCTTAACTTAACGCCTGTACTTTGAATAAGTTCATTATCAAGGATAGGAAAACAAATTGGCAAGGATTCCATAACAAATTCGCTGAGTGTGGTATTTTTATTACCAAGAGTCTTTTTTACAGTAAGATTAGTCCGATGTCAATGAGCCTCACTTAAGCGGTACTTTTTGTGATGTCAGTGTTCTAAAGATACGTTCGTCGTTGTTGATGATAAAAATACTTGAAAAAATGATCAAATATTATTATTTCTTGAAGAAGTAGATATGTGTGTAAGTACGAACTTCATATATTCTGTTCGTCTTGTTCGTTTATAATGTTGCTTCTCGTGACATTTGCTGGCGTTATGCACATCCTAAATATGAAGAAAATATTTTTATTGATATACAAGTGTCCAAAATTAGTTAGGAAAGCTTAGCAATATTACTGAAAAGCGAATACGTTCTTACCTTTAAATCATCCCAATAAAATAGTTTACGTTTCTTTTCTTGGTTATGAATATGGCAGAAATCTTAACTTTAACAGAAAGGTTCTAGGTTATATAGATCATGGTTTTGACGCATTAATGAAAAAGAATTCTGTAGTATCGTTAGTGATACCTCAATAAATCTCACCCTAAAGTGGCAATGTCGGAATCGAGTATAATATTACCCGTTCTGACCTCTCTGTTTCAGGCAAAGAGGTGTGGGTATAAATGTTAATTAACGCGCCACCACCGTCTCTCTTCGTATGACAGACTGACACTTCGTTTCGTTGGAAGACCTCACTCTTGATAGCATTCCCTCTTTTAGTATCTCCCAATCATGACAGCTCCTCGCAGGGTTTGAGTTCATGTTTCACGTTCCGAGTTCCCTACCAGGGGAATTACAACCCAGCTTGGCTTACAAGCAGAGAAGTTTACCGTCACATCGCAGGTAATTTAGCTTAGCGTATGATCGCACGACAGGTAAAAATCTGATGATTTGATCGGCGACCACCTCCCTTCATCTAAAGTGGACAGGTAGGGAGATGAAATCAGTGACCTCTGACATGAGGAATTTAACCCTCTGATATCACTTCCTGTATTTGCCGAGCACATTTAATGCCAAAGTAGATTGATGGCGTCCCGTACAAAAGATTCATTTCGCTTGCCGTTGGATTGCAATCTGTACTAATAGTTGATCGAGATTTTCCTTAGGATCGACTTTAACTATCGCGAGAAAAATCGGCATTAATAAATCATAACATTCATACTTTTAATACATCCGTAGTGATTATTATCAGTAATCTTTTACCCGAATCCCTTTAATCCTACCGCTTAACGTTAATTTGTAAAGGAACTTTGAAACAGTTGCAGAGAAACGAATTGATTCATTGAAGTACTTTATTCATGATTTCAAGTTCTATGACAAAGAATTGAAAGAATTTGAAAGGTGCCAAGATTAAATTCAATTGAAAGTAACATTTTCCTTTTAACAAAAAGCATGGAAAATATTGAAAGTTTTCAAGAGAATCAAAGACCTCGGTTCATAGCTTATTTGAGATTTTAGCTCTATAGAGAAAAACGACCTTTCAAAAATGTTGTTGGCAAAAAATGTTACTGGGAATAGTGAGGTGTTAACTTTCATTTATATTATCATTTTATCAGATATTCAACCTTCATTTCTAAGTACTTTCAAAATCCGTTAAGATTTGGGGATGCTACGATTCGTCAAAGATATCACAACTTAGGGAAATAACATGTGTTGCAGAAAGTCATTGGTCTGTATGATAACCAGTCTTTTCTCCCTCAAATAACTATCTCTCATTCATATCGAACTCTTCTAGCATCCGCCCTAATCAGCCCCTTACATCCTATTTAATTCCACTCACACACCCAAGACCTCCTATTCCCTCCCCTTACCTCCTTGGCACTCCTCCACCAACCCCTCACACCCTCCTCTCCTCCCTAACCACCCTTACCCACCCAGCTAGAACGCCCCATCCTCCCTTCCCACCCCTCACACCCTCCTCTCCTCCCTAACCACCCTTACCCACCCAGCTAGAACGCCCCATCCTCCCTTCCCACCCCTCACACCCTCCCTTCCCACCCTTCCCCACCCCTCACATCCCTAGCAGCTCCACGGTTGCCACCCATTCCTTCCCTCTGTGCATCTTGTGTCTACACCTGAATCTTACATTGTTTGCAGTTAAAGTGACATTTTTGAAGTTTTAGTGTCTTTTGATAAACACATGTCGGTGAAATGGATTCAACAAATCGCATTTCTTTATAAAACCCGAGTAAGCCTCCATTTTATATACGCTATTTTATGTATATGTACATGTGTTCATGACAATTATTTTTCTCATAGTCAGATATTTAAGAATCGCATCTCACAACTGCTTGTTTCCCTTGTTGAGGATGATTGCCAAGGTTTTATTACAATATACAGCGTGTTCATAAATAAAAACATTTTCAATCATACGTTCTAGTTCTGCTTTGTGAAAACGTTACAGAAATCCTCAAAAAGAAACTAATGTATATACAACTGTATGTGCATGTGCATTTCAGGCCTGTTTTTCAAGACTGCTTCTTTTAATTTCATAAATTATACTAACTCCCAATGTCTTTGCAATTACAACAGAGGTGTTCATAATGCATACACGATGGATAAAACGAACTGGTGATATATCAACACATGATATTTAAAATAGTGCCGTTTGCTAGGATTTTGATGTTTAAAATCTTAATGGTACTGTATAACAGGATAAGATCTAAGACAGACACATTTTCAAAGGACAAACGAATGGTTAAATGATGTATGGCATCAATAAATAATCAGTCATGTTCATTATTTCGGAATGATATTTAAAAAATCTTAAAACCAGATCAAATAAATTCAAATATGTTAATGATGCGTACACGTACGTCTTTCAAATGATTTTTCGATGACGGCTCAGAGAGCCAAGATGTAATGGATTTACTCTTCGTAACCTTTTTTCCTGTTTTTGGAGACGAGATTTACAATTTGAAAGTAAATCGTTGGTCTCAGACATAAAATAAACGAGTTGTTGAAAATAATTTATCGACAGAAGCAAAAAATGCAAACGATACATGTAATGGGTGCCTTTATTCACCTTTGTCGACAAGGGGGAGAAATCTTCAGGAGAAATGATTATAAATGTTTTGAGTTTAAGAATAATCTAAATCCTTTCTAATTCATTTGTCTGTCTCCAGTAACAGGACAGGTGTTGGACTATCAATTTTATCGAGTAAAGCTAATTTAACCCATGTCAGACAAGCTGTATTGTGAAAATTTAAATTGATTGGATCGGCGATTCCTAATTTCATTCAGATTTGAGTCGGACAGGATATTTTTATGTGTAATATACACCCCTACCCCCTCATTAAAGGGGCTGTCCCCGCCGACACTCGGTAAGGGGTAGCAGGGGGTTGGGATGAGGGATGGACGCTCGCTTTTTGTTGCCTTTAGGGGGTGCAGGACGCGCGTGTCACCCGGGCAACAAGACATCGAGCTGCGTATAGTCTTGGATGGTAATTATACCTTATGTCCAAATCTAGGCAGCTGTCTTCTTTAATGTTTTATGTTGTTCCTGTGGAGAGTTTCGCTCCCAAATTAACACCTTCGCTAAGTCACAGACTGCCATCATGATTTAGCGACGTAGCTAAATACTCCGAGGCTGGTGTTTTCAATAAATTAGAAAATTGAGCTCCTGAGCATTAGGAGTCCCTTGATCAGTTCATTTACTAAGCTTCATTAATCATTCCCACAGGCTGGAGCGATTACCAGACAGAGGAGTCTGACTCTATATCATATCCACGGTCAAAGGGGAGGTAACCTAGCTAATGGAAAACTCGTGGGCTAAATAAACTAATTTGCCAGCGCTTTTGATACAGATTTAAATTTCCGCAACAAAGGGGTTTGGAGCTGACAAGTTGAACATGATACCGTGCTTATATCGCTTAAATGCAGTCTTTAAATCAGTTTGCTTGGCAATTAAAATGGGCTAATTTCAAACAATAACACTATTCGCTTGCAGAGGAAGGAAAGAAGTAGTTGTTTGAAAAGAACAACTTCAGAGATGTTCCTTGCAAGATGATCGCAGGAAATGGCGATAAATGTCACGTGACTAAAGCCGTGACGACAATTTCTAATCTCTGTTAGTTTATAGTCAGATATCACGTGACCTCAAACACACGTGTCAAATTGGTGAATTTCGTCCTCTGCAAGGTTCTTGTCACGGACAACGTTAGTTTAATAACATTTAGTATAACATCGATTGAAGTCACTTGTCACGTACAACGTTAGTTTAATAACATTCAGTATAACGTCGATTGAAGTCATTTGTCACGGACAATGTTAGTTTAATAACATTCAGTATGATATCGATTGAAGTCACTCGTCACGGAATCGTTATTTTTATAACATTCAGTATAACATCGACTGAAATCACTTGTCACGGAATCGTTATTTTTATGACATTCAGTATAACATTGATACATCGATTGAAGTCACTTGTCACGGAATCGTTATTTTTATAACATGCAGTATAACATCGATACATCGATTGAAGTCACTTGTCACGGAATCGTTATTTTTATAACATTCAGTATAATATCGATTGAAGTCATCGTCACGGCCAACGTTAGTTACATGATATTCAGTTCAACAACAATTGAAGTCACTCGTCACGGCCAACGTAAGGTTTTTGTAATCGCCGATTTAAGTCTCATATAAGATCTTACATTACATAGACTAGAAAAACTATCCTTCACTCGAATTGTTTGTATCATTTCTTGATTGCTTGGTTTCAATATACGTATATTGAATAAAGTTTCACTAACTACATACCATACACAATTTCGTTTTGATTCAGATAACCGGACGACTCGCTCTCCGGACGATTAAAAGGTGTAACCAAAACGTCCAGATAAACGAAGTTCGATTGCATAGTCTTTTTGCACCCATGGTTCACTAAGATATATTCTAAAGGCTGAAGCAATGAATATTATTATGAATATATTATATTAGAATTATACAACTTTAATATTTTGGGAAAGCTGTTTCGACATTGGTATCTCCATCAAAACGTCACCATATACCAGAAAAATATTGCGAAGTGGTATTTTGTTTCGACTTATAAGTGTACAGTGTTGCATTCCCACCTGTGATCTACATACGGTGCAATCTAGATTAATTAAGATCAACAAGTTTTGTAATAAGTTCACAAGTTCAAAATTAAAGTGTAAAGTTATATTTTGAAAATTGTTTGCACGAAAAACAGTGCCGTTGTATTTATGAACTTACTACACTTTGTTGTGCTTCAAGAAGCTTAATGTTTTCTCTCTATAATATTTATATTATTGACCCCATAATGATAGACATTTCATAAGGAAGTGTCTTTAGCATCCTTCAAAAGTACAATCATTTAGTGTTAAGTTTGCATGTGTTTCTCTCGCCTTTAAAGTGACTTTTCCATATCATGCATCTCCTTTTCGGGTATATTATATTATTATAGCTTAAAATTGTATTAATTACTTTGAGATACATAACTTTGATAATGGTATCACTTGCTATGAGATACATAACTAAACTAGTTAAGATACCCTTTTATAGATCACAGTATTGAACATTTTATCTAAAGTTAAAGAGGACCGCATGTTGGTTAAGATTGATTCACTTAGACAAACCCAAGATGTGTTTTTATCTAGCTTGGAACACTTGTGAAGGTTCATTTAAATGCAGGTACTTTAGATCCGATTAAAGTTTCAGTTTTGGCGTAAAGATTTCCCCATCTTCTCATTACCGCTTCGGTAAACGGTCCTTCTAACTGCAAATTCTAGGGTTAGTTTCGTAGCCGCTGGCGACTGTCAAGTATTGAAATGAACACACTATCGTTAGAGAAATTACAAAATTCACAAACAAAGAAAAACTATTATTAAATCTGATAATTCTCCAGCTTCCGTGTCTGGCAAGTATCTCCAATCTTGAAGGAACCGAAGACGAATTCGAAACTAGTGGTTATCACTCCGCTTCTTCGTGTCACGTGACACCAAACGCCTGCATGATTTGCACGTGCCGTTTCCCAAGACTCGTCTCAAGGGATGTCGGCAGATTCTTCTTAAATATTTCTTTTTTTCATAGTTTGTATCGAATTACAACATAATTGAATAAGCTATGAAAAATAATGATATATTGTTGTAGGGCCAATTGGATTTAATCAACGTCATGTTGCATTGACGATCTTTTGCATTACGCATTTTAAAGAATTGCTTTCTGAGACGCAACATATCACTCTCTCATTCGTTATGTAAAGTTTTGCAGAAACGTCACAGATTTTATATTTAAGTTATCAAACTGTCAGTTTTCAAATTTCTGTAGCGACCTCTGATTGAAAAATGACCGTTTTACATTATTCATTTACATGGTTCTTTAACTTGTTGGGAAAAATAATCTTAAAATTTTGAAATTGCGACAGTGATTTTATATTCTAATATTTGTAAACGTTTGCAAGAATATTGAATGTTCTGAACTTGTTTATAAAGGATATTTTACATTCATGTTAAGTATTTACATTAAACGAAAGAATTCACAGAAAGTGTACATGTCATGTAGATGTAACAAGCTATATATATGTATTTCAAATAAAAATATTAATTTTTTTAATGTCTTACTCTCACACAGTTGACATGGACACTGACAATCGTTAGATTTATAATACTTCTAAGTGTCTTTTCACGTTAAATATAGTTTTATGAAATAGTTTTCAAAAATGATTCTGATAAAACATAACGACATCGACAAATAGGATACATTATATGTAAACATATATAAACAAGCTTTATTCTACACAATGCTCTCCCACAGAGGCAGATCAAGTCATGTAATGTTGATCGAGCCTCTGTTCTTATTCGCCGAGTTTGTGGGGTAGAATAAGTCTAACAATTAGACTCTGAAATGAATTTTCAAAAATAAATCTACATTAAAAAAGGAATAAATATAATGAAAAGGAGACTGAGATTTCTTCATTTTCATAAATTTCTTGTTAAAGGCTTGCTTAGGCTTTCATTTTATTTTAGGGTGTAGCTGACCGACTTGGGTAGATTGGGAGATGCCTGAATGGAGGCAATCAAGGTTAGCTGTGCAATCAGCGACGTTGTTATAAAATCATCATTTTGGCTACCGAATCATGTCAAAGGCATTGTGATATGAACCACGCTTTCCATGCGAGAAGCGTTGTCATTTGCTAAAAAAATACAAAGAACTGTTGCGTAAACTTTTCCCGCCAGGGGAAACTGGCGGAATCCACGAATTTGGTCTTATAAGAACAGAGGCTCGATCAACATTTCATAACTTGATCTGCCTCTGTGGGGAGAGAATGATTCTACACACGTTTCCAAAATGTTAAAAGTCAAAGACTCATGTGAGAGTAAATCTTGATATATATCCTTGTCTTCATTAAAGAAAGATAAATTTAATAAAACATAAACCTTTATAATTCTGTTTAAAGTTTATTATCTTTTCAAATAAACGCTAACAGTAAAATTTGATATTTTGACAAATATATTAACGTAGTTTCTTATTGTCTTAAATCTTATCAAATATACCTTCCAACGCTCTCTATACACATACTAGTATTTGGACAGTATCAACGAATGGATACAATTAATGTTAAAAACGATAAAAAGTGGCACATAGTTTCTGATAAAATCTAAACTGGCCAACTACAAGTAACTCATTATTCTGAATAATATACTGTAAATCAAGCTTCAGTCTATTTTAAAGTCTGAGTTTACAAAACTTACTTTAAAGGGGCAGTAGCACGTTTTTAGGGGGAATATAAGGTGATGTCAGGAAAATAAAAATTAATGGTTCCAATTGAAAGACAAGGTACTTAAACTAAATGAAGCACTAATATTTCAAATATATAATGTAAAGTTTAGCCTTGCGATTGGTTTTTCTAACACAAAATGAATTAAAGGTGTTCACACAAAATGGCCGCCAATGGATTTTATGTGAATCTTTATACTTTGTCCTCTGACCATGGCCGATTGGTGTGTGAAATAAGATTTTTGACACTATAAACATAATACATTTTCCATTAACTCACAATTATCAGTGAAATAATTAACATGTAAAATTATTAAAAAACGTGCTACTGCCCCTTTAATAGGTCATAGCAACGTAGATTCTTATACAACAAGATCATATGGAGTTTATTTATTTCGTTTATTCAGTTGTAATAACAAATCGCATCTTATATGAACGTAACGAACAATTTGTATTCTATTTTGCATTTTCCTTTCTAACAAATCACTTGGATACGTATCAGATTCACAAATCTTGATTCGCCTCTTCTTTCATTTTAATCCTTTATACATTCTTTTTATTTAGATACAGACCTTTATCATCAACTTTAACTGTGATGTGTTTTACAAATTTACAAATATTTCAATCAATCTTTATTTTAGGGTTAATGAAGGCCTATACTACATTATATATACAAACCATGTAAGGCAGTAGAGAGTACATTCTGCTATGTTTAAAGGCATGGTAGAAATGTTGAACAGCTTAGTAATGATATGAATTAAAAACAGTAACATTCGTAAAGTAATATTTTGACATAAATGTGTCTCGAGGTAGACTGGACAGTCACAAAAAATGGCACTAGTACTAATATTCAATTTATTTTAAATAACACCACAAATATTATTATTATACAATCATATTTTATTATCATATATAAACAAATATTTAAATAAATCTACATCATGAACAAACGCAGTAATTAACTTACCACATTTCTTTAAAATCAACAAGGTTTATCTATTTAGGAAACTAGAACTTGGAATGAAAATATGGAATGGTGAACTTATACTTTTGATGCTAGTGTGATTTCGTACTTTGTGAACTACGTATCATCCTTGGTGAAATGTTGCTGAAGTTTGTACCAATACATAAAGGTTGGATCAACATTTTTTAACATGATGTACCTCTGTGGGGAGAGAATGATAAGTGTTCTCATTACAGTTTTATTTTCATGTCTTTGAGTTCTTAAAAGACTAACTAATTTATTTGAAAAAAAGTAATGGTATATCATAACCTAGTGTTTTCATTTGAAAAAAAGCCAATCAATATTGTACATGTTTACATGTAGTATATTCTTCAAAACGTGGTCATCTGTAATTAAGTAACATCATATTGTTTAAGCGAGACTTAAAACGTAGCAGGAAGTGATCAATTGCTACCTATTATTCAGTTTATGCGCAAACACTCATTTATTTCTCGATTGATGATTTGAGGGTTATATAGGATATTTGTCAATAGTTTCAGTATCTTTATCCCATATTCATTAATAAATCATCAAATCATACAATATTGTATTATATTATGATCAAAGGAGATTGAACAAAATGTAACTTATTGAAAAAAATAGTCATATTCCAAATTTCCATTGCATAAACTACAAACTGCTTCATACAAGCATTGCATTGACGGTATAGTAATCTTATTTGAAACATTCATAATTAATAATCTAATCTAAACGCATACAGGGAAAAAACATGTGTTAATTTACTAATTTACTGTGGAATCATCAAAATATGTTAACTTTTTATTCAAGGACCAAATTGATATATTTCAATAACAAAAATGTTTACTATTCAATTTAAAGATGACATGTTTCACAAAACAATTCTTTTGGAATTTGACATATTTCTGCTAAGATCAACATATTGTAACACATTTCTATTCCGTTTGTGTTTTGTATTATTTGAATTCATCATGTTATTAAAGGGGAAGTAGCACGTTTTAGGCGGAATATAAGCTGATGTCAGGAACATTAAAATTAATGGTTCCATTTGAAAGACAATGTATTTAAACTCAATGAAGCAGTAATAAATCAAATATAAAAGTTTAGCCATGCGATTCCTTTTTCGTACACAAAATGAATAAAAGGTGTTCACACGAAATGGCCGCCAATGGATTTTATGTTTATCTTCATACTTTGTCCTCTAGACTATGGGTGATTGTCTTGTGTAATATGATTTTGGACACTGTCAAAATAATACGTTTAACATTAACTTACAATTATTAGTGACAAATTTAAAATATGTAATTATCAAAAAACGTGCTACTGCCCCTTTAAAATAGTCCCATGATAAAGTCGACTTCCTAAAGAATGGTTATTCTAAACACCGTCACTACTTCATGATGGGACAACAAAAGCAACCTCGTGTATTATATTTTACCGAATTCAAACAACACATAGTTAAGATAAAAATTGTTATGATTATTTTGTTGATATGAATACTGGAATAATAGTTATATATGAATATTGATAAAAAAGGTTTTTATTTGACAATGGTATGCATCAACAATAAGGGACAAGAAGGAACCAAGAAACGTCGGGTGAATTAAATAAAGTTTCCATCCATATTGTCTTATAGTAAAAAATCAATTAAGAGAATTTTACCATTTCTTTTGCGGATTTATTTTTAAAAAAATCAGAAAAATAATTCCAGAGTCACGTTCAATCTTGGAAAAACAATTTCAATAAAGGTGATTTCAATGAATTGCATAACCTGACATACGTATTTGCTTTTGAACAAAAAATCATTAAAACTGTGTAAGCTTCTTTGGATATACAAGTTCATTTAATTTCAACTCGATAGTATATAATTTAATCCGTATCATATATTAAGCTTATTATACATGTAGGTCCATTTTCATTCTAATGCCTAAAACCAAAAATAGTGCAAAATATATTCTTTTACGGAATTTCGTCACCTTCTTTGAGTAAATAGAGTCAATTGCAATTTAGACAAATATTGAACGTTTTAATTTAGTTATTACTTCACCAAAATCAATACAGCCGTGATCCACTCACTCCCCCAAGGAATAAAACATGCCACATTTTATAGCTGGAAGAAAACGTAACTTGACATTTCACATTTGATTTTATTATTTAAGTATTTGCAAGAAGCAAATCTATCTTTAATTCAATTTGAACATTCCAATCCATCAATTTGAAATTTTAGAAAATTATTCGAAATAACAGTATGAGTTATTTTACCAAAAAAAACCAAACAGCAAATCTGATATAGTCATGGAACAGCACATAATATGTTTGAGATAATAAAGGGGATTTTTAGACAATGAGTATTTACCTATTCGTTTGCTTTTGGAAGATCGGATATTAGTGGAGATGATAAAATTGAGGCATTAACAGATAACATTGATAGGGTTATCAAACATCGAAAATATTTGTGTAAATGTGTATATTTGTGTTGTGAATAATAACTTCATAAAGGAATGATAATTTAATAAACATCAAACATTTGGTTATGGCTTACATTTCATACAAGACGAATTGGACTAATTGCATTCTGATAAATTAACTGATCTGATCTACTTTACCATTATAGGAGACAAATAAGAACAAAGTCAAACAATAGAAGTAAATTCAAACATTAATAAACGTCAGAAACAAATGCATATATGTTGGAAAGTGTATCTTTTCAATTTTGAAACTGTGCTACAGGCATCTAACACACGTGTGTTTGAGTCAAATCTTCTGAAAGGTTAGCAAGTATGCGTTTTGCCAAAAATTTACATAACTCAATTTACAATAAAACTATTGGATACTTTTTAATGTTCTAATTACATAACCACAAAATGCGATAATCCCGAGTGAATAACACTCAGAACGAACGAAATACAAGATCGGTCTATGGACATGAGATCTGTAGGGTTGTTGTATCATCTTGATCATTAAATATATCAAGGCGTCTGAAATGTAGAACATATTTAATTTCATACATGTTCTGTTAAGAATGGAATTTATTAATGGTACTTAACAGGTAAACTACTTATACCAAGAACATAGAATATTGCTATGCATTTAATTCCTTTGGTCATACTGTATTGCATATAATAAAATAGTAACAATGATAGTTTAGAATATGTTAATACATTTAAATCCAACTGATGCAACAACATGTGCTGAATAAATTGTTCCAAGACATGATGGCAAGTAAACACTTCAATTCTATATAATAGCCCTGGAAAATCATGGATACAATACGATTTGACAAAAGAAATTTGTTATTCTGTTAAAAAGAGTTAAAGTTAAAAATCATCACAATTCAGATATGACTTTTATCAACGGAAGTGTACATTTTTTTAATAAAACTTTATATTTTGATAAAATCGTCGTTGTGTACTTTGTGAACTATTTGCATATATGAGTAAGAACTCTTATACAAAATAGGCTTATAGTTAGTTATTTTCATTAATGTAATTTTATCAAAATCCCTGATATCGGCTTAGCACACTAAGCATTGATTTATTCCATGACGATAGGTAAGATTGCGTTTAAAAGAATGTATCGTGTTGATGTCAAAAGTCATTCAGAATTAATTATTAATATCTTTAATTCACAAAAACGGACACTGAGTTTAACAATTCAAAAGTTAAATTTATGATTTGCTCTCTTTCTCCAAAAGATTCATTGCAAATTTAATAAATACACAATATAGGGTAAAGTACATTTACGTAAAAGTAAATACTCCATCGTAATTGTTAACTGTTCAATATTTTTTATGCTACATCAGTCTAATTTTGAAAGTTTAAAAAAATATTTTGATTGATATATGGTTAACAAAACTGTTTTAGACATTTTAAACAGGCGAACCAGAGATCACAGGAACGTGTGGGCAAAGCATATATTTGGCGGAGTATTTTCGAGATAGATTTCCTTATGATATATGATGATGGTCTGATATTCCCTTCATATTGACATTACCAAGAGATTGGTTTGTCAATTTAAAAGTTATTTTGTGAAAATCTACTTCATTGGTTGATCTCATTCTAAACATTTGAGTATGAACCATAACACCATCCTAAACAACGTATTATTAATAACGGAATATAGATAATAAATGTTGTGATTAGTCTTATTTGAAGGAACAAACATCAAATCAATCGAGGAAAAAGTTACGCGTCTGATCTTTTGACGAATAAGAAAGAAATATATAAGAAATATATAGAGTGATAAATAGAAAATGGATGTCATGAATTTAAGGCACCAAAAATATCACTTAGTTGCAACACAGGGAGACACGTTCATTTAAGATCAGAGGAGTTACCTCCCCTTTTAGCCGACTTGTCGCACGCTTCAAGCAAAAGCGCTGTTCCCGATGAACTATCAACCAAACTTGGCAATCTGATGTTATGTAAAAGCATGTCAATTTCAGCACGTGCATCATGCTCCGCATGCTTGTGACTTGGGTTCTTGGGCAGAGGAAATCTTTAGAGATTGATAAAATGTGATGTGTTGTTTTTATTACAACATTTTTATCGTGAAAGTGTATAAAGAAAAATATATAATTCTAACATATTTTGCCATGTTGAAAATAAATTTAAACATTGGTGACGACCTTCAAAATGAAAGCTTGTTTTTGATTTATATAAATCAAGAAATATGTGGACTGTTTGCTTTGTGAAAATCCAAACATTTAAAGACGACCTCTGGTGTTATGATGAATGTTATGATAAGTTTATGATAATTTTAGTTAGATACGACATTTAAGACATAGATTACAGATAAAAGTTGTGCCAGGCTCAGTGTCTAAACCGATTAGACTACTGCTGTTAACTGATAAAGGGGTACCGGATAGCTCAGTCGGCAAGAGCGCCGGTCTCACGTTGCTGAGGTCCGGGGTTCGAATCCCATCCAGGCCAAGATGTAAAAACCTAAAGTTCACCTCTGTTAGAACTCTATAAGTGTCATCCTGGAGCCCTAGTCTGTAGTGCAACAAAAACTAGGCACTTAAAAGATCCCACGAATTCATGTCAGTGGCTGAATGGTGGATACATGAACACGTGCATACGCCGATCTGTCGGTTATCAGCGTTCAGCAGTGTTGGACAAACTGCTGTGACTATGTGTCTCAGTTCACCTAGCTGTAAATGGGTATCCTGTAAGGCATAGAATGGTCCCTAACCTGAGCGCCACATATGGATGCCGGTTGAATACTCCCCAGGGAGTTGAATTGAAAAAATGATTGGACGGTGAAAGAATGCCATTGACCAGGGGAAACAATGTAAGCGCCTTGAGCAACCACTAGTGGATGGATATATGCGCCATATAAATATTCATATTCATATAATAATAATTACATGCAGCAAGGTTTGTACATGTAACTGTTTTTTTTGTTCAAAGCATCACCAAAACTATGTTTAGTAATGTAATTACAACCTCTTTGTTAACTGTAAAGTTATACATGTAATGATTTTATAAATTCTTTGCATTGAAATTGAACAACAAGGATTTAAAAAATACCAGTTGTGACATTTGGTAGTGTTTTTGATAGACATCGCTTTACAGGTGGAAAAGCTGTATTTTACGAGAGCTTCTATTTCACGACCATTGGCTGTTTACGTAAATATTTCCAAATCTAAATGAGTAGCCTTCCAAAAAGCATTCACATTGTCAAATTGCAAGATCAGGAATTGATTTAATTTTTATCAATGTCTAGCATGGCTCACTAATTCCGACCTGTTCTACGTAGGACCATTTTAGTTAACAAAGTGTGTTCAAATAGTGCCAAAAGTTTAAAGAGAGTTACCTCCCTTACAACGTATGACGCGGTATCATTTACACTAGCAGTTATCGTGAGTCGGTTTTATAAACAATATGAAGAAATAAGAATCACTATTCTGTCGAATCGGGAAGGGAACTTTTTGCTCATAGCATATTCAACTTTAAGCGATAAAGGTAACGGTGGACAAGTGACAAGTTTAATTTTTTAAGCTTGTAGCATCACTTGCTTGACATCGACATTAGGATCTATGTCGAAACGTCGCTTTCAAAGAATAAAGAAGTTGATTATCCATAACATAATCTTCCTTGTAGCAGTTATTGTGTTTTCCTGGCCACGTCTATCACTAACACAAGGAGCTTGATAACCAGATACATAATTACATGATCATACACCTTTCAATAATCATAGACTATGAAACCAATACCAAACCATTTAAAGTAAAATATCAGCTAAAAGGCATCTTGACTGAACAAGTTTGGAGAAATTCCAAATGTCAGGTTAGGTATCCCAGCCATTAATTCCAAAAATGTAGATCTTTTTAGATTTCTTGAATATAAGTAATTCGAGTATAACAAAAAAAATTAAAATTATTTAGAGAGAACATTTCTAAAATGTTGCCATGAAACGAGGGCAGAAGAGGTTAACAAACTCAGCAATTATTGATAAGTGTTTGTCACCTTTTAACATGTTTAGATGTGCATGGTCCCCTGACAGCCGTAAGGACACATTATTAAGGATAAAACACGAGAGCGAGGTTATGCTTAGCATTTCAAAACCTGAGGAAAGAAAGCTGAGCGGGAAGAAAACCCGACAACGAAATTTTGGGTCTTACTTCCCACTGACAATCCTCCAGTAATGCGTCAAAACCAAGAACTATATAACCTCTCTGTTAAAGTTAACTTTGTAGCAATATTCACAATCAAGAAATGAAAAGTAGAAAGGTTTGAAAGTATTCGCCTATGAGTAATATTGTTTTAAGCTTTCCTAGTAAATTTTGGACATTTGGATGTTGATAAAAATAATATGTTCATTTTTGTTTATGCCTTAAGAGTCAAAACAACCTTCTTGGTATTAAAATATTGTTAAGGTCTTATGAAATTTCATCATAATAAAATATTTCATTATATTTTCAGCGCCTATAACACGAATAACCAAATGACCAACATATAATCCTTTCTTCTACTTAAAAAGGAAAAGCTATTTGTAAAAATTGCCTCCAAGTTCCAAATGGCATGCTTTATTTCTTACCCAGTTTCATGGAAGCCATAAACTAAGAGAAGTCGTTAAGAACTCATCTCTCACCTCGACAGCCGTCAGATCGCATTGCTGTGAGTAATGAACAGCAGGGCTCAGCAATAAAGTCTTATTACCAGGATAAAAAGAGCCAAGAAACCACCATTATTGCCTATATCAATAATCTGTGGAATAGAGATGTCCTGTAATGGCGTTAATGAAATTATAGAGACAATTTTACACTTCTCTTATCAGACTTGTATAATCCCTTATGATTCCAGCATTTTTATGGGCGCATAGGAAGAAATTATTTAGATTACATAAGCCATTCCTCTCACCATTTTGATACACACGTGAAGATGAATGGATTGATGCATTAGTTTCGGGCACACTAGTGTAGTTTTAGTTCTTTAAGGATCTCCATGTTTGGTACGACATTTTGTCAGTGAAGTGTCTTTAATTATCAAAAAGTAAACCTGCACACATCACAATATTGATATGTTAATGATAAACATCATCTTTAAAAGTACTAAGTACAGACTTGAGAATCGTAAAAATATTTCTCTACATTTATGTCAAGTCCGCATAATTTCAAGAGAAACCATATGTAAAATATGTTTGACAATTTGGAACCTGTGATTGATCAATATAATGCTGTTTACTTGTTTGTCCAGTAGTTCTAACAAGTATTTCACGCTGAAGGAAATATGAACAAATGCTTCTCCAGTCCCGAAAGTATCAAGCTGACATTTGTCAAGTCTCCTCGTGGGACCTATTAACACAGACTCAGTCTTATCATTTAGGCGCAATTTATTATGGTTCATCTGTGCTTTGATGTCCTGACAACAGTCTTATTTGCTTGATCGATACATTGAAACAGAAGGATTGGTTTGAAGGCCTCAAGGTCCAGGAACCCGTTGCACGAAACGAGTGCTAACCTTTAGCATTGAACTAAGGCTACCTAAGAGGCTTAAGGTCACCATAATGTTTTGTGTGAACAGGACCCAGGTCCTTGATTTTCGAAGCTCTCTTATTACTAAGATAGTCGTATGTACAATACATTTACATTGACTAACGACTATCGTACCACTAAGAGACCTTCGAACATCTAGACCCAGCTCATCATTAGCATACATATGATGTGATAGTTTGTGTTTCCGACTGCTACCATTTGATGGGCTTGGTATAAAATGAAAAGACACTTGGGCTTTTCAACAGTGATATGAGCATCCAATTTCCCATTTAAACGAATGTTCAATTTATTCAGCATGTTGTGAGGAATGAAGCAATGGTGCACATTCTTACGCTGACACTTGCTGCATCGTTTCACAATCAGTAAGGATTAAAGGCATGAATTCACCTGAATGGGACTAATGACCAAACATCAAAGAGCTTCCTTGATATATATTGATTGGTTAATCCTCTGAGGAACTGTCAAATGATGATGCAAAGAGCTATGTTTTAGGCGCTGCCGCCTTCACAGTTTTCAGAAAAGAGCTGTTTGGAGTTCACTTAGGTACAAACAAGAATGTTCTCTGGAAATAGTATTTCCATGAACAAGAGAACACTCCTTCATATGATGAGATAATGATGAATATGAACTGCACTGAACAGAGTGGTACATTCATGGTTTAACATAAGGACATGTTGCCTAATAATCAATTAAGAATAGTTTTTCAAAAGTATCACCGTCATCTAATCTTCTATGATCCATGAATTTAGCATCCTCGAGAACCCAGGGTAAATAAACGATGTAGATATCAAGTATGCACTATCGATGATTTCTTGCGTACTGACAAAGATTGATGTATTCATGTGTTGACCACTCCAAACCGCTGTAGTTAATGAAAAGCCTAGCATCAGATTGTGTTCGAATTGTAAACTGTTAGAGGTATAAAAGTTTTATAACAGTTTCATGTAAAGATATCAAATTAAGTTGTATTTGGTAAAATAAAAAGATGAAAAGGTTAATAACCCTATTCTTATTGCTATAAGTACTTTGGTCCTCGGTTCGAGATTAAACATGTCCTTTAGTTATTGTGTTTCATATGAGAGTTTAAGAATGTTAATGTTTGTACATTCTTGGAAAGTAATTCAGACGGTCTGTAGAAGAACATATTTATTGATACTTGGAATATAGATTTCTGATAGAATATTTATACAAGATTATCATGTTAGTTTTTTCTAAAGTGTTTTTTCCCCTCATGTTTGGTTGTTAGGTATGTTCAATTTATGTACGGTTCCTTGTAGCTACTAAACTCTACAGAATGTTTCCAACTGAAGTGAATAAAACAATGAAAAAAACGAGGAATGATTCTCAATGCCGTAATCAGACAGAAATCTTATTTTATTAAAGGGGAAGCATCGTGTTTCAAGGGGAATATAAGTTGATGTCTGGAAAATTTAAATAAATGGTTCAGATTTAAAGACAACGTATTTAAACTAAATGAAGCAGCAGTATATCAAATATATAATGTAAAGATCAACCATGCGATTCTTTTGTCTTACACAAAATGAATTAAAGGTGTTCACACAAAACATGGCCGCCAATGTGTGAATCTTTATCATTTGTTATCTAATTATGGATGATTTGTTTGTGTAATGTTATTTTTGACACCATCACAATAATACATTTAGCATTAATGTACACTAATCAGTGAAAAATTTGAAATATAAAATTTCCCAAAAACAAAATAAGAAAAAAAACCGTGCTACTGCCCCTTTAAATAGGAAAGGGCTAGATAACCATTATCAAGTGGTAGAATCTGTATTTCTGGCATTCACGTATGAGGAAAAGGAGAAAATGATAGACGGTATGGAAGGTTGATGCCATATCTTTGCCATTCATCTTAAACATTACCTTTTTATTTTGATTTAAGCTTTTTGTTGAAATGCCCAATCAATCAAGATGAAGACCAATATCTCATTTATCTGAACTGAACTTTTCTTAACTGACATCATTTCATTATCATCTTGTCACATGGATTACATATCACATGTCATCGTATTCGGCGCAACTTTTGTTTTGCTTTCATATTGATCGATATACAGAATTAATTTGGTTAATATCATATGAACAATATTTCTATTTGGTTTTCAGCATGTTTTAATGTAATCGCTGGAGGACACCCACGTGCTTGCCATTTTATAATTCATGTGAATTTGTTAAATCCAAACTCAATTTAACATTTTGTAAGAAACATTGACCCATTTAAGGACAATTATGTTATATGATGGTTCTTTATCATCTGTTTCTAGTAAATCATATATTGAAAGGTCGTCACGCCTGACTTGACATTGTTTTTGATATATATGGATATTCACGAATTGAGTAACGAACTTGTCATTAAAAGGTATGTGAAATTTAGTCAGCAGATTGTGTTGAATGAAGCAAAGGGTGTACATTCTCCCACTGGTTGATATTTGCTGCATTGGTACACAATCAGAAAGCATTAATGGCATGAATTCACCTGAATGAGACTAATGATCGAACATCAAAGAGCTCCTTGATATATATTGATTGGTCTCCTTAATAATGATGTAATAGAACTGTGTTATTTAGGGAACTGCTGCCTTAAACAGTTTCAGAAAATTACTACCTGAAGTTAAATTAGGTACAAACACGAATGTTACGTGGATATTGTTTTTTATGTTTTATTTCGTTAAAACAACACTTCTTTTAATAATCATTCATGTAACGGGATACTGATTAAATTGAATATTTAAAACAATTATTTAAACACGTACAATAACACCTAAATCTGAAAACAGATAAATGAATATATCATGTTAAATGAAGTTTAATCCATGGTTCATGCAATACACAAGAATATTGACCAACAGTGGCTAAGCAAGACAATGGCAAAACCCTTTCTTGCACACAAGCTACAGGAAATTTATATTATCAGTTATTAAAGTAAATAACATATAGCTGATATTTCACCATCCATTATACAATTGGCTTTGGGACTGACACCCTTCGTGTTGTAAAACATCTTGCCATACGGCATTCCCTCCCCAAAGACGTAGATCAAGTCATTAAATGTTGATACTACCTCTGTTCTAACAAAAAAGAAACCTTTAAAAAGCCATACTTGGTACCACATAGGCAGATGAAGGGGATTGTGATTAGTCGACCAATTAGATTAGATTAGATTAGTGAACAGTAACGGCACTAATATTAGTACGAGTATAAATAAAACAATCCAAGTTAATTTCACAAAATTAATTTTTATCAATACGAGTCAATGAAAGTAGTAATATTTTATATTTATCAACGAGTGTTGATATATTTCATATCTCTTTTTCTCATCTCAGAGAAAAAAATTATATATCTGAACACAACAATACTAGATTTTCGAGACAGTAATGTGAATATTGTGATGTAATTTCTTGATGACGTAAAAGCACTTTGTTGTCATGTAGCGCTGACAATGACAGGATATATTGTGCAAAAGGTACTGCCAAAATGATATCTCCTATGCGCTGTCGCTTCATCTCGCACAAGCCATAATGGCTTATTATTAACAGGAGTATTACAGATATTAAAAAAACCCAAATACTTTTCGATGATCTGACGGCATTCAAACCTGGGTACTAATGATCCAAAGATGAAAGCTTTATCCGCTGAACTAAGCAGGTCTGACAGTATATGTATGAAACAAATGATATGTGTCATATTCTAAATATAGCACGCATCATTTTCAGTAGCTCTGATTATAATTACATATTATGAACATTATCATTTAGTGACATCGTTAAGTATGACTTGTAACGTGTTCGTAAATGCTCTACAAGTAAACATTAGTCTTATTTCAATGGATTGTTTTTGATTGAGATTGTTAACATTTATCTTCGTCTTGAATAGACAATATTCTTACTCTTTAACTCTATGACATTTAAAGCGAAAGCATATTACACTAAATGAATAATGTTCAATTTGGTATTTATATCCGTTTTTGAATTAAAATTTTTAGGGGAGGCTGTCTGCAAACCAGGACAAACCTAATGCAAGCCCAGTTATTATTTTGTAGACATATCTTTGAAGGAAAAGGAAAAGTAATACTCAATTTGAACGGTTGTTTTATCTTCATCCCTTCCTGTTCATTTATAAATTTCTATTATTTCAGAACAGTTTATTAAACATTAAGTTTTCTTACCTAGACAAATGACAAAATGTCAAACGGTAAGGGTTGTTCAAGCCAAGCCAATGATATTACTTTTCATCAGATGTCCTCTAAAGCAATTTTATGTTTTTATTTTGTGAAATGTCTGATCAGTCAAAATGATCATTAATATCTCATTCCTCTAAACTTAAGATGTTTTCTTCCCTTTGAATGACATTGCTGCATTATGATGTTGTTACTTCGATCCAAGTGCACAAATCAACATATTTGAAGCATTAAACTGAAATTCCAAACGTCTCTGAATGATGACAAATGAACTTTATATATCTTAATGTTCTTATGCTGACAAGAGGTTTCTTATGTACACAGAACCTTTCTTTGTTTTGAAACCTTATTCCATATTGAAATGCTTTATGAATAAAACTCTATCTTCAGGCACTACATTTGTTTTTATTTTGCTTTGTGCTAAAGCATCAATATGGATTATTGAAATTGTATGATCAATCTTCTGAGGCGTCAGATGAGAAACCTGTCTTTTCAAAACGTTTCCCGACTCATATTGTTCATATATCACCCAAAGCTTTCGTTGTCATACTCAGCATATTCGGTCACAATGCTCCTTCAAAAGTTAAATTTTCAGGCAAGCTAAAAGCGTTTATTTTCAAAATACATTGTGATTATAAATCCACTTCGTAAATTAAACGGAGAGTGACGATATAATAAACGCGTAAAGATGAAATAACACTATGAAATTCAACTTTTAAGGTATCGCATACGTCTTTTAATGTTTTCAGTGCCCAGGTACTCATGTCTATTACATTTAGTGATAATATGGATAATAAAAAAGTTTGAAATGACCGAATAATAGAGCTACAGGAGTGGTCATGTGACGCTCTCAACCCCATAATCCAGGCATCATAGTGCTACGGTAAACTTGTTTTGACACTGTGTTACAATTAAGCTCTTTGTACATGTGAAGAGTATCGGAACACGACTCACTTTTTGATTGAGGATGCCTCGATATTAATTTTTTTCTGTGAAAAATAATAAAATAAAATAATTTATTTAATGTGAATTAAAATATTTTTATAAAACATTTATTTGGAAACGTATATGCATCCTGGCTTTCTCCTCTCTAAAGTGCGTGATTCTGATGGTTACTTAAATTTTAATTCTCTTTCATTTTATATTTCTAGAAACACCCCATTGTTGATTAATTGATTGCATATCATGACCTTAATTTCACTGTTTCCAAGAATTTCTAACTTTTCCAATCCACATTAAAAAATGTGTTTGAACATTTTCAATTGCCTTTGAAAAGTGAATTTCTATTTTCGGAGATGTTCCTCAACTCATACCATCTTCAGCAATGCATAAGCTCTCCATTGCAAAAGTACATGCCATTTTAATTTATCAAAATATGTTATAACTATTGTAAAGTCGTAAAAATCATCTCTCACCTAGACAGGCGCCAGATACCATATATTGCGTTCCTTTGAGTAATAAACAGCATGGCCCTGTAAAAAATATTATTACCAGAATGTAATGACCGAAACAATATTGTTGACAATAATGTATGGAATGGAAAATTATTGTTATTGCGTCCACGAAACCATAACGATGATTTTAATACTTCCTTTACCAAACTGGTATAATCCAATAAGATTGCATCAATTATTATGAGGAGACTAGCAGAAACTAAATGATACCTACAGCCATTTGTCAGAATATTTTGACATGGAGAATCGTTGATACATCAGTTTAGACTATAGAAGGTTTTTCATGTCGTGATAGTGATTCCCCTTAGAAAGTACAACAAAGTATGATTAAAGTCTATTTTCATACATCTGATGATGATAGAAGATAAAGGATTCAAGAATGTTTCTTTGATTAGTGTATTTATTTTCGCCCATATGCTGTAGATGGTCGTCCTTGTTGTAATGTAAAGCTTTGACATTTCCTTTATTTGTGTTGCTTATATAAAACATGTTTTGAGTATGCATTTATCATTAAAAAATGAAATATACAATACGGAACGTGTCACATGACTTTGACAAGTATCTTGGTTTTCATCAAATGTGCACTTAAAAAATTCAATAATGGCCTTTTAACCACCATTGGGTTATAAATTTGTGTTTATTGCTGCTGACTGTCTGTTGATCCACATTCAGAGGTTATTTCATTCGTTGTATTATTTGATTAAATAAAAAATAGATTTCTCATAAGATGAGACAGAGAGATGGAAGATTGTTAGATATAATTATCTTTAGTGTTGATAGCTTTCATAAACACAATTTCCTTAATGGATCCCTTTTTTGGCCATTATGGAACTTGTTGCTGACTTCTAGGGATTTTATACCCTTACTCAAAAACTTTTCAAAGCATAAAGTTCATGCATTTGTTATACAGGGGATTCATTCCAACAAAAGTGAAACATTAAAACGAAAAGGCTGATCAAACTAATCTCATCTAATAAAAAACTGATCTGTAAACTTAGAGACGCGCACTCCAAATTATTTGTGGAAGTGTCTGATCTATGAGGTTGTGCTTTGGAAATTCATTCATCTGATTCCAGGAATCTTGGAAATCTGTCAGAGCTATGCTGCATCACTTACCTGTTACTAATGATCGACGACATGGATTCACATTTTGGAACTTAAACTTCAAAATTTTGCTGACACATAATCAATTGTTATTAGGGTTAAGTTGCTTTCAGTTCATATTAGCACGCTTTTGATTCTTTTCAGTTAGATAAGCAGTAAGTAAAGGGTTTGACTTCTCCGGGTGTCAGATAAATGTGAAATCGTTAAGTATGTATAGAAAATTCAGGCCATTCCAATGATTTCATCAATAATCTTATCTACAGATGTTTTACTTTGAAATTTGAAGGATCTGTCATCCATGCAATTTTGCTAAGGCAATTGCATTTCTGAATGGAATTGTCTGATCAAACAGGATGAGCATTGATAACACATACATTTCAATTTGGAAATTTGTCCTACTATCTGACACCATGCAGTCACTATGGATTCCTTTGCAAAAATTATCCTTTGAAGCCAATGGTTGAACTTCAAATCTTCAAAGTCTGTGTTTTAGTTTAATGTACGCAATGTCTGACATTGTTCCTTGTTTCATGTTTGCAGGGTTTAACATGTACTCGTTTCATTGATATAGAACACTCGACTGCATGCCGTTTTCAAAATCATGTCAACGCGCTATATCTGAAATCGTGTTTTAACCATTTGGTTGAACCATATATACCAATGTTATTATGTATTAATGGGGTTGGTTGATTGGATTAAACTGTATAAATAGAGAATACAAAACGACGTCCAGTTTCATAACATATTTATGAAAGGAGTGAATGGGTTGGTATTTAACGAGCGAAAGCGAGTTAAATCCCTATACCATTCACGAGTTTCATAAAAATGTTATGAAACAGGACCGAGTTTAGTATTTTATTTATTACTTGCTTAATAACATCGTAAAAATACAAAGAAAGTCGCCAACATGACTGTCGCGACCGGCCCGCTGACATTATGACGTCATACTTAACAATTGTGACGTCATCATTACGTCACGTCATTCGGTCACCGCACGATGTTATGACACATAGTGTAATAACATGGTTGATTTATTAAACAGCAATATCTCCAACGGGAGAGTAATAATAGATTATAACAGATAATTTGTCAGCTTTGGAACAGTTCATTTTTCATTGATTTCTGCGCATGCTCGACATGGGTAAGTAGTGGATAAGTAGCTAGATGTAATGTTGGACTTATGGGACGTAAACATTGCAGCTAGTTTTAACTAGACTGAGGGAGCTTATGAACTTCTTTAATAATGGAGGTTATATTTTTTTATTTTCGAGAAGATAAACAGGCCCGACTGCCTTAAGCTGTTTCAGAAGAGATCTGTTGAGAATCAGCAAGGTGGCTGTTGAGGTAATCTAGTCGTGAAATAATGAATGACAGAGTCAGCAAATTCCTAGTTGAACACGCCCTGATTTTCTCATTGTTGCGTAACTGATCATGATGACATGATCCAGACAGCTGGTTGACATGCATGTTCAGGATTTGAGTCCAGGGCCCTATTTCACAAAGCCCTAAGGTGATCTTAAGTCCTTAAGGTGACCTTAGTGCAATGTTGAAGAATTGAAGTTAAGATCAACCTCAGTAAAGGTAGCTTTGTAAAAGGAATCTCAGAAATCCTTCACGCTGGAGAAAATATGAACAAATGCCTCTCCAGTCGGTATAGTATCAAGCTGACATTTGTCAAGTCTCCTCGTGGGAGACCAGGTCACCGTTGCACAAAACAACGTTAAACTAAGGTTCACCATAGTGCAATCCTTTAGCATTGCACGAAGACTACCTTAGAGACTTTAGGTCACCTTAATGCTTTGTGCAAAATGGCCCAGGTCCTTGATTTCGACCATACCATACATTTACATTGACTTACAACAATCAGACCACTAAATGAGCTTAGAACATCTAGACCCATCTCATCATTAGCATCCATTTGATGTGATAGTTTGTGTTTCCGACTGCTACCATTATAGGGGCTTAGTATAAAAAGAAAAGAGCCTTTGGCTACACAATAGTGATACGAGCATCCAATTTCTCATTTAAAGGAATGGTAAATTTATTCAGCATGTTATGACGAATAATTTAAAAAGTGCACATTCTTACGCTGACACTTGCTGCATCGTTATACACTCAGTAAGGATTAAAGGCATGAATTCACCTGAATGGGACTAATGACCAAACCTCAAAGAGCTTCCTTAATATATATTGATTAGTAATCCTCTGAGGAACTATCAAATGATGATGTAAAGAGCTATGTTTTAGACGCTGCCGCCTTCACAGTTTTCAGAAAAGTGCTGTTTGGAGTTCACCTAAGTACAAACAAGAATGTTCTCTGGAAATAGTATTTCCATGAACAAGAGAACACTCCTTCATATAATGAGATAATGATGAATATGAACTGCACTGAACAGAGTGGTACATTCAAGGTTTATAGTAAGGACATGTTGCCTAATAATAAATTATGAATAGTTTTTTAAAAGTTTCATCGTCATTTACTGTTCTATGATCCATGAATTTAGCATCCTTGACAACACAGGGAATATAAACTATGTAGATAACCCGTATCCGTCATCAAGGATTTCTACATACTGACATAGAATGAATAATGCATGTGTTGACCACTCAAAATAGACTATAGTTAATGAAAGGCTTAGCATAAGATTTTGTAACATTGGAATTGTTAACTGATGTAAGTGTAAGGGTTTTATAACAGTATCATGTAAAGATATCAAATTAAGTTGTATTTGTTCAAGTAAAAGGATGTAAAGGTTAAACAACTCTTCATATTGCTATAAGTACTCTGTTGCTCGTTTCGAGATTAAACATTCCCTTTAATCATTGGGTTTCATATGGGAGTTTCAAAATGTTAATTCTAGTTTAATCTTGGAAAGTAATACAGACGGTTTGTAGGAATAGAGTAGAAAATATTTATTAATACTTGGAAATAGATTAAAACGAACTTGTACAGGCCGGCATTTCTGATAGAATGGTTATAAAAGATGATCATGTTAGATTAGTTCTAAAGTGTTTATTCCCTCTTGTTTGATTGTTAAATATGTCCAATTTATGTACACGTTTTAAAATACGGTTCCTTGTACCTACTAAACTCTACAGAATGTTTTCAACTGAAGTGCATAAAATAATATAAAAAAACAGGAGTGATTCTCAATGCAGTCATCAGACAGAACCATCTGAAGTTATTAAAGGGGAAATGTCACGTTTTAGGGGGACATAAGGTGATGTCTGGAAAATGAAAATAAATGGTTCCAAAAAGACAATGTATTTAAAGTAAATGAAGCAATAGTAAATAAAATATATAATGTAAAGATCAACCATGCAATTCTTTTTTCTTACGCAAAATGAATTGAAGGTGTCCACACAAAACATGGCCGCCAATGTATGAATCTTTATCATTTGTTATCTGACTATGGATGATTTGTTTGTGTAATGTTATTTTTGGCATCATCACAATAATACATTTAGCGTGGACGTACAGTTATCAGGGAAAAAAATGAAATTTTCCCAAAAAAGAAAAAAAAACGTGCTGCTGCCCCTTTAAATAGGAAGGGGCTAGATAAGCATTATCAAGTGGTAGAATCTGTATTTCTGGCATTCGCGTACGAGGAAAAGGAGAAAATGACAGAGGGTAAAGAAGGTTTTTTTTATTTTATTTTATTTTTTTATTGGTTCCCAAGGGTTACAAAGTCTGTGTACAATGAGTGGGGGTAAATTCCGTACATTGGACATTTGACAAGGTAGAGTATAAAATAAATCAACTTAACTAATTCTTATAAATTGGGATGAGTGATTTCCACTTTTTATTAAATTTGCTAATTTCATTGTTTCTTTGAAATATAAAATTTTCCACCGAGAAAATATCTGACAGAACTTTTTTATAATTATTGAAGTTTGGAATTGATTTTTTTATATTACATAAATTAATGAATTTCTTTGCAGAGACAATGATTTGGTTTATCAAACCATTGTTATTAGATGTAACAAACCAAATAATAAATTTTGAAATTGTTATTTTTTGTTGTTGATAGTTATTTATCCAGAGTTCCAGAACGGTAAAGAAGGTTGATGCTAAGTCCATATCATTGCCATTCATCTTAAACATTACCTTTTTATTTCGAATTATGCTTTTTGTTGAAATTCCCTATCAATCAAGATGAACACCAATATCTCATTTATCTGAACTGAACTTTTCTAAACTGACATCATTTCATTATCATCTTGTCACATGGATTATATAACACATATCATCATATTCGACGCAACTTTTTGTTTTGTTTTTATATTGATCGATATACAGAATTGGGTTAATATCATATGAACAATATTTCTATTTGTTTTTCAGCATGTTTTAATGTAATCACCGGAGGACACCCACGTGCTTGCCATGTTCTAAATCATGTGAATTTGTTACATCAAAACTCAATTCAACCAATGTAAGAAACATTGACCCATTTAAGAAAAAATATGTTAATATGGTGGTTCATTATCATCTGTTTCTGATGAATCATATATTGGAAGGTCATCGCACCTGACTGGACATTGGTTTTAGCTATATATGGATATTCGTGAAATGAGTAACGAACTTGTCATTAAAAGGAATGTGAAATTTATTTAAAGCAGATTGTGTGGAATGAAGCAAAGGGTGTACATTCTTCCACTGGTTGATATTTGCTGCACTGTTACACAACCAGAAAGCATTAATGGCATGAAGTCACCTGAATGAGACTAATGATCGAACATCAAAGAGCTCCTTGATATATATTGATTAGTAACTAGTAACTCCTTAATAATGCTGTAAAAATACTGTGTTAGTTAGGAATTGGTGCTTTAAACAGTATCAGGAAATTACTGCCGTAAGTTGAATACGTGCAAACACGAATGTAGATATTGTATTTTAATGTACTATACACACTCAAAAATATATGCTGAGACCAAAATTTAACCCTCATTATGGCAAATCAAGGAGTGTTCTATTGGTGATAAAATAATGCTTTACTTTTTGAAAAAAAAGTGTCTCACGGACGCAATCACGTGCACGTGAATCCAGCACCCACGTGTAGCACAAACCAAAGTTTCAAACAATCACAATAATTTCAGTATTTATGATAAAAAGTATGAACTAACAGAATTTAAGAGAAATTATGTCATGTGGTTCTTCATAATCATCTGTTTCTCGTAAATCATATATTGAAAGGTCTTCAGGCATGTGTGGACATTGTTTTTACCATATATGAATATTAACGAAATGAGTAACGAACTTGTCATTGAAAGGAATGTGAAATATATTCAGCAGATTGTGTGGAATGAAGCAAAGGGTGTACATTCTTCCACTGGTTGATATTTGCAGCACTGTTACACAATCAGAAAGCATTAATGGCATGAATTCACCTGAATGAGACTAATGACCGAACATCAAAGAGCTCCTTGATACATGTATATAGTGATTGACCCTCTAATAACTCCTTAATAATGATGTAATTGAACGTTGTTATTTAGGAACTGCTAAAAATCATTAAAAAAAATACTGCCTAAAGTTGAATTAGGTACAAACATGAAAGTTAAGTGGATATCATAATGTCATGTACCATTTGGTTAAGACGTTAAATAATCATTCATGTAACGGTATATCAAGGAAAATGATTTTTTCAAAGAAGGGTCATACACGTACAATAACGCCTAAATCTGAAAACAGATCATTGGATCTATCATGTTAAATGAATTGAGATCCGTGGCACATGCAAATAAACAAGACTATGGACCAAAACTGGCTAAGCAAGAAAATGGCAAACCCTTTCTTGCACACAAACTACAGGAAATGTTATTATTATCAGTTCAAAAGTATATTATTTATAGATGGTATTAACCCACCACTATACAATAGGCTCTGGGACTGACATCCTTCATGTTGTAAAACATCTTGCCATACGGCATTCTCTCCCCAAAGACGTAGATCAAGTCATTAAATGTTGATACTACCTCTGTACTAACAAGAAAAGCCTTAAAAAAGACATACTTGGTTCCACATAGGCAGATGAAGGGGATTGTGATTAGTCGACCAATTTGTGAGATTAGTGAACAGTAACGGCACTAATATTAGTACGAGTATAAATCAAACAATCAAAGTTAATTTCACAAAATTAATTTCTATCAACACGAGTCAATAAAGGTTATTAATATTTTATATTTATCAACGATTGTTGATTTATTTCATATCAAAGGACACAATATTCTATTTATCATGCAAAGTCACTCTTTTTCTCATCTCAGAGAAAAAATTATATATCTGAACACAACAATACTAGATTTTCGAGACAGTAATGTAGATATTGTGATGTAATTTCTTGATGACGTAAAAGCACTGTGTTGTCATGTAGCGCTGACAATGACAGGATATATTGTGTAAAAGGTACTGCCAAAACGATATCTCCTATGCGCTGTTGCTTCATCTCGCACAAGCCATAATGGCTAATTATTAACAGGAGTATTACAGATATTAAAAACCCAAAATAGTTTTTGATGATCTGACGGGATCAAACCTGGGTACTAATGATCCAAAGATGAAAGCTTTATCCGCTGAGCTAAGCAGGTCTGACAGTATATGTATGAAACAAATAATATGTGTCATATTCTAAATATAGCACGCATCATTTTCAGTAGCCCTGATTATAAATACATGTTTCAACGTTATCATTTAGTGACATAGTTAAGTATGACTTGTAACGTGGTCGTAAATTCTCTACAAGTAAACATTAGTCTTATTTCAATGGATTGTTTTTGATTGAGATTGTTAACATTTATCTTCGTCGTGAATAGGCAATATTATTAATCTTTAACTCTATGACATTTAAAGCGAAAGCATATTCCATAGTCTATATTTTATATAGCGCGCCAAAGGTCACTAAATGAATTATGTTCAAGTTGGTAATTATATCCGTTTTTGAATTCAAATGTTTAGGGGAGGCTTATCTGTCTGCAAACCAGGACAAATTAACAAATGCAAGCCCAGTTATTATTTTGTAGACATATCTTTGAAGGAAAAGGAAAAGTAATAGTCAATTTAAAAGGTTGTTTTATCTTCATCCCTTCATGTTCATTTATAAATTTCTATTATTTCTGAACAGTTGATTGAACATTTAAGTTGTCTATACCTAGACAAACGACAAAATGTCAAACGCAAAGGGTTGTACGAGCCAAGCCAATGACATAATTTTTCATCTGATAATCATAAATTGTATTGATTTCAATTCGGGAAAATATCTTCCAAAGCAATTTTATGCTTGTATTTTGTGAAATGTCTTATAAGTGAAGTGCATAATTCAACATAATTAAAGCAAAAGACTGAACGTACACACTCTGAATGATTATAAATGAGCTCTTTCTTTAATGTTCTTATTTAGTGCTGACAGGACGTTTCGAATATACACAGAAACCTTATTTAATATTGAAATGATCTTCAGGCAGTACATTTGTTTCTATGTTGCTATATGCTAAAGCATCAATATGGATTATTGAAATTGTCAAATTGAGAATGAACAATCGTCCGAGGCGACAGATGAGAAACCTGTCTTTTCAAAACAATTTCTGACTCATATTGCTGATATATCACCGAAAGTTTTCGTTGTCATACTCAGCATATTCGGTCACAATGCTCCTTCAAAAGTTAAATCTTCAGGCATGCAAAAAGTGTTTTCTTTCAAAAAACATTGTGATTATAAATCCAATTCGTAAGTGACGATATAATTAACTCACAAAGATGAAATAACACTATGAAATTCAACTTATAAGGTATCGCATGCGACTTTTAAAAAGTTTAGTGCCCAGGTACTCATGTTTATTACATTTAGTGATAATATGGATAATAAAAAAGTTTGAAATAACCGAATAATAGAGCTACAGGAGTGGTCACATGATGCTATCAACCCCATAATCCAGGCATCATAATGCTACGGTAAACTTGTTTTGACACTGTGTTACAATTAAGCTATATGATTGCATTAAAGTTTCCCAGCTTGTACATGTTAAGAGTATCGGAACACGACTCACTTTTTGATTGAGGATGCCTCGATATTAATTTTTTTCTGTGAAAAATAATTAAATAAAATATTTCATTTAATGTGAATTAAAATATTTATATGAAACATTTATTTGGAAACGTATATGCATCCTGGCTTTCTCTTCTCTAAAGCGCGTGCTTCTGATGGTTACTTAAATTTTAATTCTCTTTCATTTTATATTTCTAGAAATACCCAATTTGTTGATTAATTGATTGCACATCATGACCTTAATTTTACTGTTTCCAAGAATTTCTAACTTTTCCAATCCACATTCAAAGATGTGTGTGAACATTTTCAATTGCTTTTGAAAAGTGTATTTCTATTTTCGGAGATGTTCCTCAACTCATACCATCATCAGCAATGCATTAGCTCTCCACTGCAAAAGTACATGCCATTTTAATTTATCAAAATATGTAATAAATATTGTAAAAATGGTTTGAAAACAAATTGTTATATGGTATAGGCAAAACTAAAAACAAGCTCTAGTGTCAGTTAAATTGAAGCCATATATCAAGAGAAGTAGTAAAAAATCATCCCTCACCTCGACAGGCGCCAGGTACTATTTATTGCGTTCCTTTGAGCATGGCCCTGTAAAAAAGTATTATTACCAGAATGAAATGACCGGAAAAATATTGTTGACAATAATGTATGGATGGAAATTATTGTGATTTTGCGTCAATGAAACCAAAAAGACGATTTTTATACTTCCTTTACCAGACTGGTATCATCCTATAAGATTGCATCAATTATTATGAGGAGACTAGCAGAAACTCTTTAAGATTCCTACAGCCATTTGTCAGAATATTTTGATATAGAGATGAATTGCTGATACATAACTTTAAACTATAGAAGGTTTTTCATGCCCTGATAATGTTTCCCCTCAACAAGCACAACAAAGTATGCTTAGAGTCTATTGTTCCTGATCTGATGGTAATTGAAGATTACAAAATATGCTTCTTTGAAGGTTGTATTTATTTTCGCCCAAATGCTGTATATGGTCGTCCTTGTTGTAAGTAAAGCTTTGACATTTCCTTTATTTGTGTTGGTTATGTAAATTTTTTTGGGAGTATGCATTCATCATTACAAAATGAAATATACAATACGGAACGTGTCACATGACTTTGACAAGTATCTTGGTTTTCATCAAATGTGCACTTAAAAAATTCAATAATGGCCTTTTAACCACAATTGGGTTATAAAGTTGTGTTTATTGCTGCTGACTTTCATTTGATCAACATTCAGAGTTTATTTCATTCGTTGTATTATTTGATTAAATAAAAAATAGATTTCTCATAAAATGAGACAGAGAGTTGGAAGATTGTTAGATATAATCAGCTTTAGTGTGGATATGTTTCATAAACACAATTTCCTGAATGGATCCCTTATTTTGCCATTATGGAACTTCAAGGGATTTTATACCCTTTCTCAAAAGCTTTTCAAAGCATGCCTTTGTTATACAGGGGATTCATTCCAACAAAAGTGAAACATTAAAACGAAAAGGCTGATCAAACCAATCTCATCTAATAAAAAGCTGATATGTAAACTGAGAGACACACACTCCAAATTATTTGTGGAAGTGTCTGATCTATGAGATTGTGCTTTGACAATTCATTCATCTGATTCCAGGAATCTTGGAAATCTGTCAGAGCTATGCTGCATCACTTACCTGTCACTTGTGATCGACGGCATGGATTCACATTTTGGAACTTAAACTTCAAAATTTTGCTGACACATAATCAATTGTTATTAGGGTTAAGTTGCTTTCAGTTCATATTAGCACGCTTTTGATTCTTTTCAGTTAGATAAGCAGTAAGTAAAGGGTTTGACTTTTCTGGGTATCAGACGAATGTGAAATCGTGAAGTATATATAGATAATTCAGGCCATTCCAATGATGTCATCAATAATCTTATCTACAGATATTTTACTTTGAAATTTGAAGGACCTGTCATCCATGCAATTTTGCTAAAGCAATTGCATTTCTGAATGGAATTGTCTGATCAAACAGGGTGAGCATTGATAACACATACATCTCAATTTGGAAATTTGTCCTACTATCTGACACTATGCAGTCACTGTGGATTCACAAATTCTCCTTTTGAAGCCAATGGTTGAACTTCAAATCTTCAGTCTGAGTTTTAGTTTGATGTATGCAATGTTCCTTGTTTCATGTTTGCAGGGTTTTAAAATGTACTCGTTTCATTGATAAAGAACACTTGACTGCATGCAGATTTAAAAAATCATGCCAGTCCGACTGCCTTAAGCTGTTTCAGAAGGGATCTGTTGAGAACCAGCAAGAAGGCTGTTGAGGTAATCTTGTCTTGAAATTATCAATGACAGAGTCAGCAAATTCCTAGTTAAACACGCCCTGATTTTCTCATTGTGCCGTAACTGATCATGATGACATGATCCAGACAGCTGGTTGACTTGCATTTTCAGGTCAGGATTTGAGTCCAGGGCCCTATTTCATAAAACCCTAAGGTGATCTTAAGTTAAGATCAAGCTTAGTAAAGGTTGCGTTGTAAAAGGAATCTCACAAATCCTCAAAACTGGAGAAAATACGATCAAATGCTTCTCCAGTCCGGATAGTATCAAGTTGACATTTGCCAAGTCACCTCATGATACCTATTCGCACAGACTTCGTCTTATCATCATTTAGGCGCAATTTGTTATGGTTCATCTACGCTTTGAGATTTTGACAACAGTCTTTTTTGCTTGACTGATACATTGAAACAGAAGGATTGGTTTGAACTGAGGTTACCTTAGTGACTTAGAGTCACCTTTGCGTTTTGTGGAACAGAAGCCAAGGTCCTTGATTTTAGAAGTTCTTTTATTTCTAAGACAGTTGTATGTACCATACAGTTACATTGACTTGCAACTACCATACCACTAAGAGAGCTTCGAACGTCTAGATCCCAGCTCATAAGCATACATATGATGTGATAGATTGTGTTTCTGAGTCATACCACTGAGGGGCTTGGTATAAAATGAAAAGAGCCTTGGACTACACAATAGTGATATGAGCAACCAATTTCTCATTAAAAGGGAATATTAAATTTATTAAGTATGTTGTGTGGAATCCAAAAAAAAATGTGCACACTCCAGCGCTGACACTTGCTGCATCGTTACACAATCAGTAAGGATTATAGGCATGAATTCACTTGAATGGGACTAATGACCAAACATCAAAGAGCTTCCTTAATATATATTGATTAGTTAATCCTCTGAGGAACTATCAAATGATGATGTAAAGAGCTATGTTTTAGGCGCTACCACCATAACATTTTTCAGAAAAGTGCTGCTTGAAGTACCAACAAGAATGTTCTCTGGAAATAGTATTTCCATGAACAAGAGAACACTCCTTCATATAATGAGATAATGATGAATATGAACTGCACTGAACAGAGTGGTACACTCAAGGTTTTACATAAGGACATGTTGCCTAATAATAAATTAAGAATAGTTTTTCAAAAGTATCATCGTCATTTAATGTAATATGATCCATGAATTTAGCATCCTCGACATAAGATGATGTCTGGAAAATGAAAATAAATGGTTCAAACGTTAACGTATTAAAACTAAATGCAGCAGCAGTAAATCAAATATATAATGTAGAGATCAGCCATGCGATTCTTTTTTCTTACACAAAATGAAGTAAAGTGTTCACACAAAAAAACGTGCTACTGCCTCTTTAAATATGAAGGGGCTAGACAACCATTATCAAATTGTAGAATCTGTATTTCAGGCATCCAAGATCGAGGAAAAGGAGAAAATGACAGACGCTATGGAACGTTGATGCTAATTCCATACCATTGCTATTCATCTGATAAACATGACCTTTTTATTTCGAGATTTTATGCTTTTTGTTGAAATACCTGATCAATCAGGATGGACATCAATATCTCATTTATCTGAACTAAAGTACTTATATTCCCTTTTACTGACATTGCTGCATTGTTATGCTGTCACTAGGATTAAAGTGCACATATATCAACATTTTCAGCGCATGTGACTGAACATCAAACTTTTTAATACTGATATATCATTAAAGAATTTGGTTAACATAACGTGATCCAGTAAGACATTTATATACCAGCATAAATCGCTGTAGGATCTAAGTGCGAGATTTTTATCTATATCAGGTGAATTTGTTAAATCAAAACTCAATTCAACACATGTGTCGAAACGTCGCATACAATGAACAAAGAAGTTGTCATCCATATATTTCTCAGCATTATTGTCATCCCAACTTCTAAAATGCCTCTCAAAGAAGTTAAATGGTTCCAATTGAAAGACAATGTATTTAAATATAAATGATGAATTAATAATTCAAATATATAAAGTAAAGTTCAGCAAATGGGATTCCTTTTCTGACACAAAATTAATTAAAGTGTTCACACAAAATTGGTGACCAATGGACTTAATGTGAATCTTCATAATTTGGATGATTGGTTTGTGTTATGAGATTATTGACACTATCAAAATAATACATTTAGTATTAACGTACAATTATCAGTGAAAAATTCAAAATATATAATTAAAAAAAAAAACGTGCTACTGCCCCCTTAAGATAACATGAAATTATCACCTCTCACATTCAACTTTTACACGGGGCAAGGTGTGCTTGTGGGGGTATTTACACATTAATATAGTTACTTGCTGATTAATTAAACAAAAAGATAAAATTAAATTACTACGTGTTTAAGCCATTTAAAACAGCTAAAAATCTACAGGTTACAATCTATAATCTTAATTAATGTTGCTTTAGGGGACGATTTTTAATATACTAATTTTCTTCAACGATTGTTTATTAGACATACACATACACGTTATTAATCATTTAATATTTCCAGACGGAACTGAACGTTATTAATTACTTAATTTTGCTTTTCTTAAACTGGATGTTCATGAAAACTTTATGATTCACAACGGATTCATATACGATGACCTTGTCAAATATAGCAAAAAAGGTATCAAAATTTAAGGATTTATGAAGGTAAAAGAAAGATAAAAGTACTGAACGCTTCAGTAGATTAACAAAATGTTCATGTTCAGGAAACTCTGGTAGTCAGTCAATACTCTCATACATTGAAGCTGTGAAAATAATCCATGTCAAAGTGTAACAAATAAATCGCCAGACTTGTTGCTGAAGATTTGTGTTACATCAAACTTAATTTTGGAACACTTTATTAACAAAAAATGTTTTTGTTAAACAAAATTGAAACACGTAAGAGTATTCTTTGAACTACGATTAATCTCTTGTTCTCTTCAGTCTGGTAATACGACAGCAAAAATCTCGATATACTTATTATTGAAAATATTACATATAATAACATTTAACAGAAAATGATTAACCTCATATATCTCTACCATTGTTTCCACTCTGAGAGAAATAATTGCAATGCATTTTTATTCATGGCTATTGTGATTTACGATGTAAGGAAGTACATGGTTACCATGTCAGACCTTTAAGGAATAGGATTACGCAGTTACAAGCTCAACTTCCAATAACACCCCCAGATGCTTTGATAAACGCAGGTTCCTATGAATAATATTGCAAAACTCGTCCAGTTTGACAAAAGAGATTTATTAGAAAAAGCGTCATGCAAATCCAATGTCTGAGAGAAGAAATGATTGAAAGTTTCATTACTGTCTTTTCTCCAGTCAGAGTTATCGATCAATGGTTCTTTGTTAATCTCGCTTTTAGAATTGATTTCATACATATGGAAATATATTCATTAATTTAGTATGATTGACAAAGCAATTGAACTTTCAAAGGATTATTCTTCTTTATAACCATATACCAAACATTGTAGGTTGATTTAAATATTGCTACTAAATCAATACTTCGAACAAGAAAAAGGTGAGCATGGCTCACGTACCCGCGCATCCCGTCTGATTTCTTTTCCCTCTTTCCAAACCCATTTGGGCATATCAGTGGTCCTTTGCTATAGTCAAGAGTATCATCAGGTGAAACAAAAACCACAATTTCATCTACCTAACTGTAAAAGTTCAGATATAACGTGTCCAAATTGGAGCGTCAGACGAGTCATTTGCACCAAGTTCAAACCCAAACCCAAGGGCCATAACTGCGAATTTGGTAACAGCTTTCAAACTCAATGAAAAGTATCATTAGGTGGATCAAACTTCATTCATCTAGGTGTCATCGTGTCTGAGAAAGCTTGTCCCCATTGGGCAATCAGACCTGTTAATCAGTCCAAGTCCAATTTCAGAAACAAGGGCCATAACGCTGTCAAAAGTAAAATTTCGGAAATGGCTTTCGAACTCGATCAAGAGTATCATCAGGTGTATCCATAACCAAAATTTCATTTTCCTAGGTGTTATAGTTTCTGAGCAAATCTGTCCCCATTGGAGCATCAGACTTGTTAATCGCTCCAAAGTCCAATTGCTTTTTCACTTTGATCTTTATAAAATATCAAATTGTTTATTGCCTTATTAAGAGCATATCATGACCATTATTTTATTGTTCATATAAATAGAGAATCTCACCCAAGTGTTTTCTGATATCAAATATATCAACACAAGTTGATAAAAGTAACAAATATCCGAGGCTTGCCGAGGATATTTTATTTTAATCAACGAGTGTTGATATAATTAATATCAGAAGACACGGGGGTGAGATTCTATTTATCATCCAAAATCATTTTTCATCACATTTGCTTGAAAAATGTACATCTTTGAACACTGCATAGCTCTAAAACTCCTATACCAGTGATGTCATAGCACTGTGACATCATGGTGTTCATGACGTCATATCATTGTGACGTCATTGTGTTTATGACGTCATAACATTGTGACGTCATTTCTAATGATGCAAAACGTTTGTGATGTCATGTCCCTTCTGTTGACAGGGCATTGTTCAAAATCTACTGTCAAAGCGATATCTCCTAGGAGATATCACTTGATCTTCCACAAGTGATATCTCCTGTGGAACACAGTTTTGGATGATAAACCCTTATCTTTAAAAATGTGTTGGGACTTTTTCAATTGCCTTTGCAAAGTGAAGTTCTATTTTCAATGCTCGCTAACCAGCACAGGCAATACGTTTGGGCTCAATTGAAAAGGTATATGTCATTGCAATTATAGCAAAACATGTTATATGGTTTACTAAAAAAGGTTATTTTTTCTACCAAGTTTAATTGAAGCCATATATCAAGAGAAGTCTTAAAAATCATTTCTCACCTCGACAGGCGCCAGATACCATATATTGCAGTCCTTTGAGTAATAAACAGTATGGCCCTGTAAAAAAAGTATTATTACCAGAATGAAATGACCGAAACAATATTGTTGACAATAATATATGGATGGAAATTATTGTTATTGCGTAGCATGAAAGCATACAGGCGATTATATTACTTCCTTTCTCAGACTGGTATAATCCTATAAAATTGCATCAATTAGTATGAGGAGACTAGCAGAAACTCTTTAACATACCTACAGCCATTTATCAGAATATTTTGACATAGAGCTGAATTTCTGATACTTCACCTTAAACTATAGAAGGTTTTTCGTGCCCTGATAATGTTTCCCCTCAAGAAGAACAACAAAGTATGCTTAGAGTCTATTGTTCTTGATATGATGGTAATTGAAGATTAAAAAAAATGCTTCTTTGATGGTAGTATTTATTTTCGTCCATATGAGATGAATTGCTGATACATCAGTTTAGACTATAGAAGGTTTTTCATGTTCTGACATTGATTCCCCTTAGCAAGCAAAACAAAGTATGATTAAGGAGGTTGGATACCTTTGTTGCTGCACATCCTCAACAGTCAGATTGTGCTATTTTAAAGTTTATGCTGTTTTGTTTATTTTTCACTAAAAGTGTGAGATAAAAAAAATTAAAAATTAAATAATGATTTAGTTTAATAAAAAACAATGACTATGTTATATTCGTGAACATAAGTATCTGTTTTATGATCAAATTTATTTCACTAATTAACCTTAAGTACTCATGAAAATTTATAAAAAGGGTAATGTTGACAATGAAGAGTTATCTCCCCTGAATGTTAATTTTCATTGATGTGGCTAAATTGAATGTGAATATCTCTGTTATCCCCTGGTGACATATTGTTTTTTCTTTTTAATCTTATTCTAGTGTGTATTAACTATAAAATATATCATTTTCAAAAAAATCTTAATACGAGAAATCAATTTTTTCATAAAAGAATAATTTTTTACAAAAATAATCATTAAAAAAAAGAGGTTATTTGTATGAATTTACTTCATATTATTTTCAAGTTCCCTTTTTTCTGACTTAGTTTATTTCCATACTGCAATGCCTTAATAGAAAAACATTTAAATAACAATTATATTCAAAAGTTATCTTGAAAAGGAGTTTTTAAATTATTGTATTTTCATCATTTGGTGCCCTAACGGATGGGCCCTTTTTCGAACAAAAACTGTGGTGACATGGTGTTTTTATGACACAATTTGATTCAAGACATATTTTTGAACAAAATAAGACCAAATTTAGCTATTTCTTAATACCTCGATATTTTGTATCCAACCTCCTTAAAATCTATTTTCATACATGTTGATCATCCGATCTAATGATGATAGAAGATTAAGATTCAAGAAATGCTTCTTTGATGGTTGTATTTATTTTCGCCCAAATGCTGTAGATGGTCGTCCTTGTTGTAAGTAAAGCTTTGACATTTCCTTTATTTGTGTTGCTTATATACAATTTTTTTAGAGTATGCATTCATCTTTATAAAATGAAATATACAATATGGAATGTGTCAAATGTCTTTGACAAGTATCGTGGTTTTCATCAAAAGTGCACTTAATAAAACTGTAATGGTCTGAAACAACCATGATGTAATAAATGTGATTTCACCTTTTTTGTTTAGTGTTGCTGACCGTCGGTTGATGCATAAACAGATTTATTTCATTCATTTGATTAAATAATCAATAAAATCTTTAAAAAATAATTTCTTGAAAATGAAAAGGGATGGGAGTTTGTTTATATAAACAGCTTTAGTATTGATATGTTTCGTAAACAAAATGTCATTAATGGGTTCCTCGTTTTGTCATTATTTATACTTGCTGACGTTAAGTGATATATATTACTCTTTTTCAAAATCTATTCAGACCATAAAGTTCATGCCTTTTGTTATACAAGGGGATTCTTTCCAACAAAAGTGACTGTAAAACTTTAACTTTAACCCTATACTGCTTATATACGCGATTCTACGCTTCTGCCCTTTACTGCTTTTCTACGCGATTCTACGCTTCTGCCCTTTACTGCTTTTCTACGCGATTCTACGCCTTTTCTAACCACCGGAAAAGATGCAATATTTCAAAGTTATCCTGCTGATATATTCTCAAACTGTGTTTGAAATTCATACTTCAGGGTATGTTTTGTTAATCCTGTCCATATTCAATATTAAACGACAATTTTAAAATAATGAAAATCTTGTGATAAAAATCTTGTCGGCAAAATCGGCGATTACCGGAAAACAAAGTTTTAGGTCATTCCAGCCAATCAGGGACAAGCGATCGCCAACTGACGAGTTGGTCAAGTTGGCCCTGACATTTTATTTCGTCCAGGTTAAGTAATTTACATTTCCCACTGAGGAATAGTTTGATAAGGTGACCGAAAACGTTTCTAAATTAAATAAATTTGTATTTATTTTGGCCACTAAAATAAGTGACAGTCATATTGTTGACGGTGTGAGCGACCCGGAAGTGGACCCGGTTTGTTTACATCGAAAACGAGAATCATGCCGTCGCTGTCAACAGGACAATCAAATCGACACTAGCCATCAGAAATAACACTTCAGTTGGTGACAGTGAGTACCAACCCTTTTGTAACATATTTAATTGTCACTGTTATACAGTCGAATGAAGGGAAGTTAATGTATCCCTGTAAAAATATCATTTTTTTTGGAGTCATTCGAGTCATGCATGCATTTGATCTGTCTTAATTCAATCAACCAAATGCGTCAGTTTTAGAATCTAGTCAATGATGCGTGATTACGTCATAAGTCGCATTTTCATTCACTGCCCAAACAGAATTAAATGTGAGTTGACAGAATAAAATGATTCTTCTCAGACCAATGACACTAGATTTTCTTCACCTGTCATTCATTTTTGTGAAAGAATTGTAACTGATTCATTTGCAACAAGTTATGTAATATAACATTGATTTTATTTATATTCAAGGAGATCATTAAAAAGTGTACTGTTATTGCTAATCGCTGTGATATCATTGCCCTTATAATAGTTTGAGTTTTGAATTTTCAGAATATTAAAATCAAATTATTTTATTTAACATATTTAACATTGTAATATGAATCTACAAACTGATTAGGTTCTTAAAAAGAAAAAGCAAAATGTGCATGTTTTTAAAGTGAACGATTGTTGTGATAAATTAATCCTTTCATGAAACTCTTTTTCAATTTTATCAAATTTGTGAATATTTTGCAAGGAGGGCACAAGCTGAGCCAGTATTATTTTTATTAATTACCCATGATTGTTCAAATGCATGTTAAACTCCAAAGCTTTGAAATATCATATGTATATTTATATTGTGTATGAATTTATATTGATATCTTTTATTTTTAGCAGTGAATAAATTTCCAAAGGAAGGATCAACCAAACTGCCTGGGCTGCAATTTGATTGTTCAAGCTAAACAAAGGTGAACTTTGTGCTTGTTCAATTCTGTTGCTATATTAAGTTTCTTTTCTGTCTGTAAAAATTCACATACATATATATGTATTTATATTGCTGTCATTGTGATATATTAGCTGAATACTACGGATAAGAGTGTGATAAATACAACAAAATCTTTACAAATACTTGCAATATTTCTCAGGAGATATAACTCACTCGAATATTGAACACTGTTTGATGCATGGAGGGCCAACTGTCCAATTTTAAGAAAGCAATGATTTGATGAGAAATTAATTCACCAAATATCTTTCATAATTGGATTGAAATCACATTTTTCCTGTAAGTATTAATGGGTGCAGACATTTGTTGTAGAATTTTGTGAATAAATCAAACAAAATTCTTTATCATGATAATAGATATATGTTATAAAATGAGTTCGCACCAAACAGTTATAAAGAAAATTGTTACAGTCATTTGCTGACAAAAAACAATTGTTGTATCCCAATATGCATGCCATATTATTGTTACAAAAGTGATTTTGAGACCACCTCCACCGGGATTCGAACCCGGGACCTCCGGGTTGAGAGTCCTGCACTCTACCTGTTGGTCAAACAGATATCCCTCCAGCTAAAGCCAGTAGGAATGCTTATATCTCACCCTGTCACACTATGACCTGTGGAAATGCTTAAAAATTGATTTGAACTTTCATTGTTTATTTTGATACATTTTGGATTGAATTAGACCATTCAGTACAAAGCCTAATGTATTAATATATCAGTCAGTTGGAATTTGATTATTTATTGAATCTGGTTATTATTCATTATTTGTGTTGAGAAGTCAAAATCATTTAATAATACTTTCTATTGCAGGATCTATTCAGAGTGGAAGCATATCCAGGATGGGAAGTTAGTGACCACTGCTAGAGTTTGGATAGTCTGTGATATTCCACATCCAGTCCAGTGCTGAGTTATCTAACTCAAAAGATTTTAAGAGTCAACTTAGGAATAAAAAACCCAAAGAAAAACAAAACTGAACACACCTGTTTGATTCAGGCATTATGTGAACAATATGGAGCCATCAAAATCTTTGATACAATCTAACAACAATTTATGCTATTGTTGGTTTTATTAATATTTGTGATTGAGTTTTGTAAATGCAAATTCATCTTCAAGTCAGTTGATAGTTCATAGTTATGACTTTTAGGAATTTGCAAGATTATGATCCATTAATACTATACAGTATACTTTTGCTTGTAGTATCAAATAGGTCTAAATTCCCTGATGGCATGGATGGTGAAAGTTTTTTTTACCAGAGCACAGTGGATTAAATTTGAAAAGTTTATATTCCATGTCTATGATTACTAATGTTATGATCCAGTTTTTAAGTTAATTTAAGGCAACAATTTGTTATTTGAAAGTAAATGTGTTGACCGGTCCTTATTTGTATCACTAATGTAAACAGATAACATAGGTTGAGTCTGTAACAGAATCTGCCAATAACACATATACCAGTACATTTACAATCATAATGAGCTCTCATCATATGCCAGTAGAGGGATTTTGTTCCATTGGATTGGTTAAAGTTCATATTTTGGTTATTTGTGAGCATTTGAATAAGGAAATCAGGTTCAATTCTGGTTGACTTTCAATTCTTTTATTACATAGATGAGATCTACAGATTTCATTGCCAAGGGAGATAATCCTGGAAAATTTTGAATTTTGAGATTTGGAGGTTTGTAAGTTTGTTTCAATTTGACTTTAAATATTTCTTGATAGTGTCATAGATATCATGATTTTTTGCTTACAATGAAAAAATGAAACACTGGTTATTTTCATTTTCAAAGACATTATTTAACACATTCAGGTCTAGAAGTTACATTGCCAATGCAGTAGACTTTTGAATTTGGTGAAATTGATGATATAGAATTGTATATATTATAAAAGTGCCTAACATTAGTGTTATGTTATCTTTCATATTGTGATTTAATTTGAGAAAACTGAAGATCACCTTCTGATTGAACTTGTTGATTTTAGCCGAACAGGATTATCTCCCCTCAATTATTGGTTAAACATCATATTCATTCTAATAAGTGTAATTTTCTTCAGGAATATATGTGGAATTTTAGTGACAGTATTGATAAAATTCATCAAAGAGATTAAATAAAATCATTATAAATGTATTACCTATGGTTTATTCTTTTTTATGGCTGATTTATGTTTTTCCGCTTTGCGATATTGTACCTTTTAATTAATGAATAATAATGAGCAATTGAATATCAAAATTGCAAAAAAAAAGCTCTGAATTGACAAAAGAGTCATTCAAGGGCATGAACATTTCTTAAACAGTTGAATTAATTGAAATTTATTTTTTTAATTTTTAAAAAAAAATTGCAAGCAGAAAGGGGCAGGGCAGGTGCTTGCCAGGCAAGCAGGAAAGGGGTTGAGGCATGGCGATATTGCAAGCAGTAAAGAGTTAAAACGAAAAGGATGGTCAAACAAATCTCATCAAATTTAAAACTGATTTGTAAACCGAGCAAGACACACTCCAAGTATTTGTGGAAGTGTCTAATCTATGAGGATGTGCTTTAATAATTCATTCATGTTATTCCAGGAATCTTGAAAAACTGTCAGAGCTATGCTGTATCACCTACCTGTCACGTGTGATCGAAGGCACGGATTCACATTTTGGAACTAATGACTTAACATCAAGACTTTGCTGACACATAATCAATTGTTGGGTTTAGTTGCTTTCAGTTCATATTGGCACGTTTTCCATTTCTTTCAGTTAGATACGCAGTAAGCAAAGTTGATTGGTGGTTATGACATTTCTGAGTAGCAGACAAACCTGAAATCTTGAAGCATATAGAACATTCAGGGCATTCCAATGATGTTATCAATCATCCTATCTACAGATGTTTTACTTGAATTGAAGGAGCCGTCTTATGCAATCTTATTTTAACGTTGAGCAATTGCATCTGTCTAATAAAACAGGATGATAAATAATAACGCATACATCTCAATTTGAATTTTTTCCCACTCTATCTGACATATGCTGCATTGTTATGCTGTCACTATGGATTCCTTTGCACAAATTCTTATGTTGAAGCCTATGATTGAACTTCAAATCTTCAAAACCTGAGTTTTAGTTTAATGTTTGCAATGTCTGACAATGTTCCCTGTTTCATGTTTTTCACTACACTTTAATTCAGACAAACAGGAAATTGTTAAATGTGAAGTAGAAATTGCGAAAGTCTCTGTTTACACTCTTGTTCTTATCTACAAATATGTTCACTTTAAAAAATTGAATTTATTGATTTATTATTTTTACATTTTGAAGCATATGACACGACATACACAATATACTAGATAATAGATGAGAATTTATCATACACGTGTGATCCGTAATAGCTGTCGTGCCTTCTAACACATGCATTCATATGATCAAATGAATATTGTAATGACTTTGTTGGTGAATTGAAATTATATAATTCCTACTTAATATGGCTTTCAATAAACGTACTCGACTGTTTTTTTCCATGACTAAAACTTATCAAAATTTGAAAATGGTTTCAATGGGATGATTTTCCATAATCCTGTAATTAAGAGAATGACACAAGAATCTGTGTCGAAACACAGAAGTTGTCATCCACATATTCCTCAGCATTATTGTCATTTCAACTTCTAAAGTGGCTCTCAAAAAAACTGTAATGCAGAGAGCGAGCCATCCCACTATTGTGCAAGAGTTCTTTTTCCTTCAATCAATTGTAGATTGCAGCTTGCATTATCATAATAAACATTAACAGATAGTCAACCTATAACATAGCCCGCTTCTTTTCAAGTGTAAACACAACAAACATTACGTGATACACTGAAATAAGTAAATATGTTGTAGGAACATGTAAGTCATACAGAATTACATTGTTGAGTCGGTTTAATTCATCCTGCATTGAACGTGTTTTGGCTTTGTTGGATCATGCATACAACTCATTTTATTAATTAATGTCAATTCATGATTTCATCTACAGCAAAGCCCGGTTATAATGCCACCCTTTATCCAATAGAAAATATGGCACAATATCCAGGTTGACATTACACCATTGTAAGGCATTTAGAAACACCTTGGCAAAAAAGCCACTATAAAAAGAAGTTTTTTTTTAGGCAAGTAGAATGTCACTCAAGTTATCAATGCCTATTAACCACCAATCCACAAAATGCACCCTTTGTAGATGTAATATTATTCGTATATGATCTCAATGTATACCGAAAACATCCTACAACTTAATCCTACCAATAAAACCATTCGTTGTATGATAAGAATTGTAAATTAGGGTCAGCAATGTTTGTTGAAGATTCTTTTTTGATGGTGCCATGTCGTTTCTCTACATTTTAAATGATTTTTAGGTCTTCAAGATGAGAGTTTGAAGCCTTATTGCTATTATCAGAATTTTCACAGAAACTATTATTACTTATAATGTACATTTGTACATTTAGTATATTCAGAAAAAAAGTGTAGATGTCAGAGCAGAGGTCGTGAAGAAGTTTCCAAAGTCAAAACTTTTTTCTTGATAGCAGCTATATTTGCAATTTTCATACAGACTATAGACATGCTTTTGGCACACCATGAATCATAAATGTGAATCACTGAAAAGATCTGATCAGTCTTCACACTGTATGACAGATCAGCTTTACAAACCGCCCTCAGGCTCAATATATGGCTACCATTTCAACAAAGCTGCCTTTTGTTGGAATATTAACTCTGGTCCACTTACTGCTTTGTTTATTAGGGTTAACATTAAAATCTTACCAGAAACTATATTATTTAACTTAACAGAAGATGTTTTACTTATGAATGTAGCAAATGCAGGATCTGCACAAATCAGAAGATGATGAAATGGTAACATCCACCTAAACTCAGCAAGTAATCTTAAAGGGACAGTAGCACGTTTTATGGGGAATATAAGGTGATGTCAGAAAATGTAAAATAAATGGTTTCAATTAAAAAAAGACAATGTATTTAAACTAAATGAAGCATTAATAAATCAAACATATAAAGTAAAGTTCAGCAAATGGGATTCCTTTTCTTACACAAAATGAATTAAAGGTGTTCACACAAAAATGGCGAGCAATGGACTTTATGTGAATCTTTATAATTTGTTCTCCTATGGATGATTGGTTTGTGTTATTAGATTATTGACATTATCAAAATAATACATTAAGTATTAACGTACAACTTTCAGTGAAAAATCCAAACCTAAAAACTAAAAGATAAAATTCTATTACTACGGGTTAAAACCATTTTCAATAGCTTAAAATCATGAAAATAGATCAGGTTACAATCTAAATTGTCTAAATTGATGTTGCTTTAGGGGACTATTTTTATTATACTATTATTCTTTAACGATTGTTGTTTATTAGACATACACCTTATCAATCCTTTAATACTTCTGGACGGAAAACTGACAGTTGAATCATCGATTGCACTCGATTACATTAATTGTTAGATTGATCGATATTGTTTTGTAATACATTGATGCGGCATTCATGCTTTTACTTAAATAAAAAACTTGAACATTATTTAATTTGATTTTGCTTTTTTTAAACTGAATGAAAACTTTATGATCCACAACGGAATCATATTCGATGACCATGTCAAATATAGCAAAAAAGATATTAAAACTTAAGTATTTATGAAGGTAAAAGAAAGATAAAAGTACTGAACGCTTCAGTTGATTTACAAATCGTTCACGTTCAGGAAACTCAGTCAATACTCTCACACAAGCTGTGAATATTAATCCTCGTGAAAGTGTAAGAAATAAATCGCCAGACAACAGAAAGTACACCTCACATGTTTTTGTTGCTGAACATTTGTGTTACATCAAACTTAATTTTGGAAAACTTTATAAACATACAATTATTAATTTTTAACAAAATCAAACACTTAAAAGTATTCCTTGAACTTCAATTAATCTCTTGTTCTCATCAGTCTGGTAATACGACAACAAAACCTCGAAATACTTGTTATTGAAAATCGTACATCTAATAACATTTAACGGAAAATGATTAACCTCATATCTCTACCATTCTTTCCACTCTGAGAAAAATAATTGCAATGCATTTTTATTCATGGCTTTTGTGATTTACAATGTAAGGAAGTACATGGTTACCATGTCAGACTATCATGGAATAGGATTACGCAGTTGCAAGCTCCACTTCCAATAAAAAACCCAGATGCATTGATAAACGCAGGTTCCTATGACTAATATTGCAAAATTCGTCCAGTTCAACAAAGGAGATTTATTAGAAAAAGCATCATGCAAATCCAATCTCGGAGAGAAGAAATGATTGAAAGTTTCATTACTGTCTTTTCTTCGGTCAGGGTTATCGATCAATGGTTCTTTGTTAATCTTGCTTTTAGAATTGATTTCAATACATATGGAAATATTTTCATTTATTGTGTATCATGGTTGTCAAGAGAATTAAACTTTCAAAGGACGATTCTTCTCGATAACCTTTTGCAAATCGTGGTAGATTGATTTAAATATTTCTAGAAAAGCAATGCTTCAAATTACTATGGTAATTAGGAATAATGTGTAAAGCGATTCTTTCTTTACCAATGAAAACTTAGCATGGAAAGACAAAACTTGACATGGATCTTGTTTTGGAAGTAGTGTTTCTTTTGAACTCATTATTCTAAGTCGTATAAACATCAAGGTTAAATAAACTCATTAGGCCTAAAGGTATGGCCAGCGCCTAGCCTGATAGGTTCTTCGAACATCCAACCAAAATCCAAAGTTGGAGTAACAGAGCTTCCGCTCATCGTGATCGATCCTGATTCTTGACGAACACAACACAAATGTGCAAAGAGTCCCGAATCAAATTTGGAACAAAAGTTATGAAGTTTAAAGGGCAAAAAGTATCATGCCCTTAGAATATTTATTACCTTCGCCCTCAAAAGAAAAAAAAAACACACAGAACAATAAACTAATATAAACAGACTCCTTTGCCAGTGGGGAGGATATTCTTTAGATTTCGTGGCAGTCTATTGAACTGAAGAAGTAAAGCCAGGGCCATTGCAAAAACCGATTATGCCCTCATCCTCTCCAGCACGTAAACGTCTAAACACCTCAATTGTGTATGGACTCCATAGGATATTGAAATGATAAATTGTATTTGTACTTGATTCTGAAGCCTGTGCCTCATAATTATATTTCATAGAATATGATGAGCTACATACCCAATTATTCTATTGGTTGGAATTTGAAATTGGTTTAATTGAAGCTGAAATGAATAGCAATGACTACCTCGAAATGCATTTTATGATTACGTGCAACCATTTCAATGTAAAATCGATCTAATCGGGAATTTACATAAAATTCATTGAAGTCAATTCTACATGATATTGAATGCAATTTTATTCATTAGCATTGCTCTGAATAGGTTTTCTTGATACATGCTATAATTAATCATGCCCTGAAGCTTAGATTCATCTTCAAGAGAATATTGGATGATGACAATCATGGAGCGTAAGATCGGTAGTAATTTACAGATTAACGTGCAGTTCAAAATCGTGAAAATTCAAAGATCTGCAAGAATGACATTGCATATGCATGTACCTTCAGACTTATCAGTGCATAAACTTATCTGACTTGCTCTGATTTCTTTTCAAGATACATGCAATGATGAGTTATAATGTATTCGTCTTCAGATAGTTGTTGTTTGAGATATTATCGTTTTTGAGATATTATTATATTGATGATGATATTATCTATATTTTAGTACTCGCTTCATCAAATTAAACCTTTTAAAGCACAATAGGAATTTGGAGAAAAACACCTAAATTGTAATAATATTTCGCAATTTAACCGATCATTTTAATGACTAATTTATCTCCATTATACAACACCGAGTAAACCATTTGGGTCGTTAACTCTCGGGTTTGTCATTTAGTCGAAATGTTCATATACTTTATCATAAAATTAAATACAAACTAGGGTTGCCCAGGCAACTCTGACGTCTGAAGCAATGTGCAAGGCTCTAGAAGCATTTTGGCAGTCCATTTCAGGTTAAAATGTGCAAGGTCGTACAGTAAATTCAAAATGGCGCCTAAACCACGTGACCTACGAAGTCGTCATGATTGCCTTTTTTCTTCCTCTGGTCAATGCGCATCTTCGTGTGAAATTTCAAGTCTCTAAGTGCATTTTGAAAATTTTGCCCATGTTGCAATTTTCAAAATCCGAAATTTCAATTTTTGAAGCCCTGTAAAAACCGGAAATGACTGTTCGCGATCGATTTTATTCTTGATTCCTGTAGACCTAATGCATGTCTAGCTCTCATGCAAAAATCATGAAATTCTATGGCCAGGTTATTGAGCTATGAGCCCTCGAAGTTTGCGATTTTTCGTTTTTGGTCAACTTTGAAAGGTCACAGTTTGAAAAGTATTAAAGCTAGGACTTTGAAAGTTGTCTAAATTTGAAGAACTATGCTTCAGCTACATATTGTGCAAAGTTCAGTTCTCTGATGCAAGTTTCGTCAGAGAAGAAGAGTTTCAAAGGTGGTAGGGGTCAGAAATGGTCCAAAATGCACTAAAAGCAAGATGGCGGCCAAGTCACGTGACCTAATGATTCTTCATGATTGACTTTTTTCTTCAGCACGTCAATGCGCATCTTCAGTAAATATTTCAAGTCTCTAAGTGCATTTTGAAATTTTTTCCCATGTTAAATTTTCAATTTTGTAATGGCTGTAAACCGGAAACGGAAGTAGATATCCGGAAACGGATTTCCATTGTATAGGGTTCAGCACAGAGACTATCAGTTCTGAAAGTTTCATGCAATTTGCTTCAGTAGTTTTGGAGCAATCGTGAAGACAAAATCGTGGAAAATAATAATAATCAGGATAATAACAATAGGTCTTTGATTTTCGTCTGAAGACCTAAATATAAGATAAAAAGAAGTACATTGTGCCATGTTCGCAACAAAACTCATCGGTTTGCTATGTAGTCGCAAAACTTGTTTCTAAGTGAAACAAGTGTATTTATGCACTAAGTAAAAAAGCCGTGAAAAACAACTCATTTGAATGTCTGTCAAACAGGTGCATCGTTTTGTTCTATGGTGAGAGCAGTTGTTGCAAACCATCATTGTTACCAAGGCTACTTATTGTTTCTTTTCAGGTTACTAAGCTTGTAATCTTCTTCTTCACAAACGTGATTGCTTAAAACATAGCTGGTTTTCTTATTTCCATATTAATATCAGTTTAGTAAAATTTAATAGGTGCACGATCATTTTCATGTTCTTAAAATGTGATATTTTTTTCTCCAGTTTCATACAGCTTAAGTTGTCAATACAGATCTTCCATGGGAGAGGTACCTATCATATATTGCATATTAGGCCTAGAAAAAAGTAATTTGTTCCTGGTTTCCGCCCGCGTCAGTTTCAAACCTATCAAGCTTTTTTTTCAAGATGTTGACAAGGGAAAAATGGAAATTTAGTCTCTTGGCCTAGAAAAAAAGATTGAAACGCAAGAACTTAAAAAGTACTCGTTTCTGTCCATGAGTACCATCAAAGACGCAGTGAAAATGTTATTCAAATGTTTTATTTCTTTCTTTTTTTCTTCATGTTCAATAATAAAAAAGAATGGAAATAAAAAAAATCCGCTCCATCGCATTTTTGCTTGAATGCAAAGACCAGAAACATTTTTATTTTTTCGAGGCCTTAAATGGAATTATTAATTCTTATCAAATTTAACAAATTGCTAAAGCTTGAAACTAGAGGAAATACTACGGTCGAAACCTTTAACGCATGCATGTGACCGCAATACAAAAACAATCTTATTAATTTATTTAAATGGAATGAGTTGCGGCAGAAAGTTGAGGTCCAAGGATCTAGGGTTTGTAAGAATTGTTTCTAAAGAGAATACAATTACATTTTTCAATGAACATTTAAAACGATATTATTGACTCGGATTTTGAAAGCTTAAACCCCTCTGAAATTATGAAGGATTTATTTGACATAAAGTTTTTCTTCAATTTAAATCGCTAATTACTAATTAATTTAAACCCTGTTTAATGGTTTCAACATGATGACGCCTGAAAGGGGATTTCTTTGAGGATGTAAAATTCAATTTCTTAATAAATGAATTCTCATAACCCCTTCATTGATCTGACAATTAATTGATTGAAAGTGTTATGAGTTATTGCGCTCTTTAGCTGCTTCAAAGACAAAAATTCTAGATGAGCGTTTGCGAAACACAGCAAAAGCAGAGTTTCAACGACACTTGTAGGTTCATTTACCCCTGTTCCGCCTTCTACTACTTCTATAGTAAATTGGGCATTTCCAAGAAATATTTAACAGAAAAGAATTTAAGATATCTTGACTTTGAGTTTTGATCTTGAATGTTTACATGTTTAAAGAAATTCCCAGTGGGAAGAAATTATCATTTTCAGATCATCGAAACCTATCGGATTTCAACGCATAATCAAATGGTCAACAAAACTCTTATCTGGTGACCATGAAGGTCAACAAACAATGTTCATTTTTCATTGGAAATAACACTTTTGTAGTGATTATAATACCAATCAATAAGAGCTTCATAGCTCAAAAACTATTCATGTAGTAGTGTTTACAAGGATATTTTAGTTACTTCATAACTCGTGACCTTAACCTTTGACCTTGAATGTAAACAAGTAATTTCCCGCGAAGTTTAAGGAATAAGATATGTTAGCAACTGAAAAAATAATTGGATAAACAACTGTAGAAGTTGTAGATGGCAATGACTCGTATCTCGTGACATTGACCTTGGACATCAAAGGTCAAACACTCAATGAACACTTTTTATTCAGCACAATAAACATGAAATGATTAAAGGTGTTCATTGTTAAAATGAAGTATTTTTTCCTGAACCATGCATAAGTCTTGATCTTGTTGTGGTCTTGACCTTTTAAACGATTGTAGCGGAAGTTTTCTAAATTTGTACTTCTCCCAAACATAATGTTGGCAGGATATGCTTGCGAAATATATGTATACATTCGCAAAATCAGTGAAATAAATTGATCAACTGACTGCATTGTGATCATATGGCGAGAAAAAAACATAAAATATGTTGTCATGAAGGGATTTGTATTTCAATTGTGAGTGCGCTAAAAGTAGAACAGATTCTATTGGTATCACATCGGATCTCAATGCATAGAAGAGACGGACGCATAAAGTGAATGAGAAGTCACTTATATAGTATAAAATTGCATTAGTTCTGATGCGAATATCTATATTATGATATCTCTATTATATCGTCAGTCGTGTAAACCCTGCCTATGTTTAGACGACTACGGGTATTAACATACTGCATTTGCATATCTCCTTGAACATTTGCGATTACCAGAAACAAATCATGATAGTGAGTTTTTAACTACATTAATAGTTTAATTGGGCTTTTCAGTTCTGATGAGATTAAATGTCATGAGTTGAAAATGACTATTTTGAGGATAAGGTCACTCCTTTATAACAATTACGATGGTCGATTTGTTGACATATCAAATTATCTAGTCATCAAAAGAAAATGTATGGTCTACAATTGAACATTTTGCAACCTAAAACCTTGAGATGTGATACAGTGCATCGTTAAACTAGTTAAAACGTACCAAAGTAACTACCGTGTCTTCAGTGCGAGACAGCGCTCAACGAATGTGCCAAATATTTCAATGTATTACCGGAAAATTAACAGCATTTGTTGTAATGCCCGAGGGATTTCATTATACTGTCAAAAGTAAGGGAAAGCTTTCGTTAATGTTTCTTCATTACAGTTTTTTGTTTATCTGCGAAAATCAATTAAGCTGCTTTCTGGCCCATCCTTAACAGCAGTTCATAGTATTCAGTTTTTTTGTTTTATGATTCAGTCAATTAAGAATGTTTACTTATTTACAGGAACTGGTATTGCCATAACGAAACATCCTGGGTAAAAAATTCGGTAAAATAATAATAGTGATCTATCGCATGTAATCACCAAAACTCGTTCGTCTGCCGCCATGTTTTTGATTAACTTTAGACAAGCGCGCACCAACAACCGCCTGTTCGCTGAATGGTTATAAAGGAGGAGTAAAATCAGCGAACACTTAGTTGTTGTCGCGCGACTTCTGGTGGTGAATCCTTTTATGTGTAGACAATAGGCCAGAATGCAAATAAACATGTATAATACATGTACGTTTTTTACATAGTCTGTTCATTAGTTGTGAACGACTAATATAAGATGCAATATTTAATACGTTTTTACATTATAAACATATCCTAGTTGATAGTAAATAATTAGTCAAAATATTTTAATTCGGTGACTAAGGGGTTATTTGATTTACACTGAGTGTAGTCAAAATTCTCCTTGCACAAATGTATTTTCAGTTTTGAGGACCGACTTCAATACCAAATACTATTATGACTCTCCATATTTCCGGTCAATTCGAGTATATTTATTGTTTTTGGTTATCGTAAATCTACTAACTCATTAAACTCGCAGCTACACAATCCTTGTTCCAAGGATTTAGACAATTTAAACATTCTTTTAAATACTTGACTGATACAATCTAAATGCAAAAAAAACCAATGCTGCGAAAACCTTCAGCTCAACTGCCCTGTGAATTCAAGTTGATCCAAGGATCCAGGATTTGCTGATTCGATGGGGGATGAAATTTAGCTATTGAGAAAAGAAATACATCACTCGGTAGAAGAACCTTTCCTCGAAAGTTTGATATCATATTTACATGTTTTAATCAACAATAAAATACTTATTTCGACGTCTGAATCATAGTACCCTCTACAAAAGTGCCTATGACTTCAACGAACCCGCTTTCGGTGACGTCATCGTTATGCGTGTTGGATTTACAACGCGTCTCAGTTACCGCAATTGCGTCCAGTGGGTATCAATTTGAGCAGCAACGAGTACCTGATTCGGAGGAAAAGAAAAGAAAATCTAGTTGTGCTCGACAAAGACGGCCATTAAGCGTATGTTAAGGAAACGCAAATTGTGAGATGGCTACACTAGGTTGGTCGCAAAGCTCTGTAAACTGTTTGGGCTTACCATTAGTCTAATACATTAATATCGTTTCACATTAAAGGCAGCTCTAATTAAAAGAACAAGATCGGATGTTAAATACAAACTTAATGAATTTTTAAACTGTTCGCTTTATCATACAGGGCTGTATTTATCTGGATTATATAAAACATACAGAACCGTTTACTCAAGAAACGCATCTTTTTATCAAAAATTCCATCAAGTTTGACAAATCCCTAGATGTTTTATGTTAATCTACATCAGTGACAGAAACATTAACTTCACTGTGCATTGATGTGGACATGCCCTGAAAAGTAAAAAGATTAAAAGAGATCAAAAAGTAGTTGTTCTCTTTAAGTTGGGATATGAATCCTAACCAAAATTAAGAAAGAAATATAGTCGCAAGCGACGACAAACGGATTCAGCGCTGTATGGTGTTAAATGTAATGCACAAAGGTAATGATTTCAGTCAAAAGCTTATGGGTTATAATCTTTTGTTGATGATTAACGCAATTTGCAAACAAACAGTTATCAAATGCATTTAAAACGCTTGCAGGTTTGACAATATTCAGAGGTCCGTAACTCAATGTAAATGTAGTAACTGAATTTATTGTTAATTTTTAAAAGATTTTGTATTCTTTTGGCTTTCTAATGATATATGGAACAATGATTTGTCGTCTATCACTGATGACTAACAACTTTTTTAACATACCTGTATCCTATGCATTCAAAACGAAAGCAGAATTGACAATATTCAAAGGGCCGTAACTCAATGTAAAACAAATATAGAAATTTACTGTCAAATTTAAAAAAACATCTATAGACTTTTGGCTTTCATATGATGTATAGAACAAAGCGTTATCATATGCCGTTGATTCGCTACGATATTTCAAACATACCCACCAAAACACCACATGTCCAAAATGCAAAGTTTGACCTCTGACCCTGACCGGAAATGACTGTTCGCGAGCGATTTTATTCTTTTATCTTAAAGGGCTTGCCAATGTCTAACTCTCATGCAAAAATCATAAAATTCTATGGTCTGGTTTTTGAGTTATCTGCCCTTGAAGTTTGCGATTTTTAGATTTTGGTCAACTTTGAAAAATCACAGCAAGAAAAGTATTAACGTTAGGACTTTGTAGAAGTCAAATTAAGGTCTACAATGCTTCAGCTACATTGAGTATAAATTTCAGATCTCTAGTGCAAGTATCTTCAGAGAAGAAGATTTTCAAAGGTGGGTGGGGTCGGCAATGATCAAAAATGCACTAAATCAAAGATGGCGGCCAAACCACGTCACCTACGAATTTTCCATGATTTCGTTTTTTGCAGCATTTTTGATTGCGCACATTTTTAAAAAAAATTAGGTCTCTCAGTGCATTTTGAAAAAAAAATCAATGTTAAATTTTCGATTTTGGAATCGAACTGGACCTTTAATGTATGGGCCGAATTGTCCCAAAAGCTTATTGTCGCCTTTCCTCAACAAGGTCTACCAGCCTGTGAAATTTGGCTTCGATAGCATCAGCCGTTTGGTCTGAATCCTGTTCACAAAAATCGTGGAATAATAAAAAAAAAAAAAATATAGTCGCAAAGCGACGACAAACGGATTCAGCGATGTATGGTGATGATATGTATGACAAATATATGCAATGCATGTATGTATGAAGTCAATAGTTCGTTCAGACGAATTTTAAAAGTCACGATTTCAGTATTACCAAGGCCAAAAAGACTCTGTCAATTGCAAACGTAAATGTCATATTGAACTAGGACTGCCGCGGCAGTACTTAGCTCTTCAAGACATCCTGTTTGACCTTCACAGAGTGTTTGACCTTCACATGACGTATTTTTCTGAGATTTAAAAAGTAACTAAAACATTATCAAAATGACCAGATTTCACTTGATACTCAACGTTTAGGCCTGTGTTTGTGTATGTACTTTGATAGACATTAATTTCAAATTCGAATCCAAAATCAATTTGCATAAAAATATATATTTCATGGCATTTAACTGTAATGTGACCAAAATATGTTCTACCTAAGCAAAAAAATAACAAGTTAGATCTGCAAAAGTTTGTTGGCTCAAGCGGGACTTGAACCCTAAAAGTTAGCATCTTGGTTTCAAAGGCCAAGGCTTTTCCAACTGGACCAGCGAGTCGGCTGTGATTTGAATGGAATTTTAGCACTAAGACTTTGGATTCACGAAGGCAAAACAAACAATCTCGCATCCGAGAATGAATTCATTGTATGGAGGGGTGCTTTTCAGCGTTTTGAGCTGTTTGATGTGTTGTTTGAGGTCAGAGCGTGCTTTTGACCATTTCGAGCTCCTTGGTGTGTTGTTTTAGGTCGAAAATACGATGTCTAGCGAGGCTAGCGCTGTTCTGAGTTCAGAGAACGTTGTAGCGACGTCTTCCGGTGTCCCGTGGCCGTATGCACGGATTTAGTGACCAAAATCGAATGTACATGACTGGACAGCGTGTTTGCATGAAATGTCTACAAGCACAAAGTGTAGAACATGCGGCCGGGAGGAAATGCATATTTCAAAGTTCAGGAGGACGACAGGCATTTTGGAAAAGAGAGTTAATCGAGGACGTCACACCCTTGCGAGTGGAATCTGCAGAGCATTTAGGCAGGAATCAGGACGGCCTCCCTTTATCTAATGACCAAGAGCCCAAGAGCTGATAGTGGCCGTCATTATGCCCTTTTCAATTAAGGGAAGGTACACTTGCTTGTACCTACCTACGCACCCACCCGTGCCTTTGGTCTTGAAACTAAATCTTGACCACAAAGGCTATCAAAGTGTATGAGACGCACTTAGACAATTTATTGCCAGTCCCAAACAAAGAGTTTAATTGACAATGTGATCTATCAGTGTAAAGTTTTTCTATTTTATCCCTCAAATTAACCGACGGCACTCACCGTATGATACAAGGAAATGAAGACATTTCTTTTCTCTACGAGTTGATATAAAAATTATAAAATTATCTCTAATGGTTCGTGAGGTATGAGTGCCGCAAGGTGCGCGAGTTAAATACAAGTTCAATTAGCGAACGCCGGAGCGCAAGTAGAGCGCGCACCGCTTCTTCATTTCTGTTCGCGCATAGGCAAATGATACATGGAAATAAAGACAATTCTTTTCTCTACAAGTTGATATAAAAATTATAAAATTATCTCTAATGGTTCGTGAGGTATGAGTGCCGCAAGATGCGCGAGTTAATTACATGTTCAATTAGCGAACGCCGGAGCGCAAGTAGAGCGCGCACCGCTTCTTCATTTCTGTGCGCGCATAGACAAATGATACATGGAAAAAAAGACAATTCTTTTCTCTACAAGTTGACATAAAAATTATAAAAGTATCTCTAATGGTTCGTGAGATATGTCTGTTGTTGATTGATGACTTACGCATTTTGCAAATATACAGTTATCAAATGCATTCAGGGTTGACAATATTCAAAGGTCCGTAACTAAATGTAAATGAAGTAACTGAATTTATTGTTAATTTTTAAAAGATAGTGTATTCTTTTGGCTTTCTAATGATATATGGAACAATGATTTGTCTCCTGTCACTGATGAGTAACGACTTTTTTAACATACCTTTATCCTTAGCATTCAAAACGAAAGCAGAATTGACAATATTCAAAGGGCCGTAACTCAATGTAAAACAAATATAGAAATTTACTGTTAAATTTAAAAAAAATCTATAGACTTTTGGCTTTCATATGATGTATAGAACAAAGCGTTATCGTACGCCGTTGATTCGCTACGATATTTCAAACATACCCACCAAAACACCACATTTCCAAAATGCAAAGTTTGACCTCTGACCCTGACCGGAAATGACTGTTCGCGAGCGATTTTATTCTTTTATCTTAAAGGGCTTGCCAATGTCTAACTCTCATGCAAAAATCATAAAATTCTATGGTCTGGTTTTTGAGTTATCTGCCCTTGAAGTTTGCGATTTTTACATTTTGGTCAACTTTGAAAAATCACAGCAAGAAAAGTATTTAAGTTAGAACTTTGTAGAAGTCAAATTCAAAACTACAATGCTTCAGCTACATTGAGTATAAATTTCAGCTCTCTAGTGCAAGTATCTTCAGAGAAGAAGATTTTCAAAGGTGGGTGGGGTCAGAAATGGTCGAAAATGCACTAAAAGCAAGATGGCGGCCAAACCATGTGACCTACGAATTTGCCATGATTTGCTTTTTTGCAGCATTTTTGATTGCGCATATTTTAAAAAAAATTTCAAGTCTCTAAGTGCATTTTGAAAAAAAAATCAATGTTAAATTTTCGACTTTGGATTCGAACTGGACCTTTAATGTATGGACCGATTTGGCCCAAAAGCTTATTGTCGCCATTCCTCAACAAGGTCTACCAGCCTGTGAAATTTGGCTTCAATAGCATCAGCCGTTTGGGCTGAAAGTTGACCACAAAATTCGTGGAACAATAAAAAAAAGAAACACGCCAATAACAATAAGGATTCAGCCTTATGGCTGAATCCTTAAATATAGTCGCAAAGCGACGACAAACGGATTCAGCGATGTATGGTGATGATATGTATGACAAATATATGCAATACATGTATGTATGAAGTCAATAGTTCGTTCAGACGAATTTTAAAAGTCACGATTTCAGTATTACCAAGGCCAAAAAGACTCTGTCAATTGCAAACGTAAATGTCATATTGAATAATTAGTGTATGTGCTTTGTTAAAAATACATTTCAAATCCAAATCCAAAATCATAATGCCAAAAATATGAGTTAATGCAATTAAATGTTCATGTTAGCAAAATATGTAAAACCTAAAGTAAAATGTAACAAATACAATCTGCAAAAGTTTCTTGACTCATCCTGGTTATATAGAATAGCTCACGACCCATACAAGCAATTTATGAACTTCATACATTAATCGTTAAGATAGTGATTATAAGTTACCACACAAAGTATTTTTGTCTTTAAGTTAAGCTCATCAATTAATTTATAGTTTGTTTAGATAACTTAAATAGTAAAGGAGTAACGACTTTATTAACTTAATGTACACATATTTCCTTTAATATCAACTTTCATATAATAATAATCTTTAGTGAATTTGTTAAAAAATCATTGTAGAACAGAATGCGTCAATGAAATAAAAAAAATTAATCATTCATATATCATAATCATTCAAAGCGAAAGTAGGATTGACCACATTTAAATGCTCCGAATTTCAATGTAATGTTTAGTCTAATTTCAATGAGATTTATCCAAGATTGTATGTTCCTTTAGCTTTCTAATGATATATACAAGAAGTATTTGTCATGTGTATTTGCTTAATAAGGATCTTTTAAACATATCAAAGAAAACACCACATATAAAAAATGCAAAGTTTGACCCTTCCTCGTTACCGGAAGTGACTGTTCGCGAGCAATTTTATTCTTTTACCTTGAAGACCTGACAAAGTTAATGATTTCAGTCAAAATCTTCTGGGTAATAGTCTTTTGTTGATGATTAATGCATTTTGCAAACATACAGTTATCAAATGCATTCAAAACGCATGCAGGGTTGACAATATTCAAAGGTCCGTAACTCAATGTAAATGAAGTAACTGAATTTATTGTTAATTTTTAATTAATTCTGCATTCTTTTGGCTTTCTAATGATATATGGAACAATGATTTGCCGTCTATCACTGATGAGTAACGAATTTTTTAACACACCTTTATCCTATGCATTCAAAACGAAAGCAGAATTGACAATATTCAAAGGGCCGTAACTCAATGTTAAACAAATATAGGAATTTACTGTTAAATTTTAAAAAAATCTATAGACTTTTGGCTTTCATATGTATAGAGCAAAGAGTTATCGTACGCCTTTGATTCGCTACGATATTTCAAACATACCCACCAAAACACCACATGTCCAAAATGGAAAGTTTGACCTCTGACCCTGACCGGAAATGACTGTTCGCGAGCGATTTTATTCTTTTATCTTAAAGACCTAGCCAATGTCTAACTCTCATGCAAAAATCATAAAATTCTATGGTCTGGTTTTTGAGTTATCTGCCCTTGAAATTTGCGATTTTTAGATTTTGGTCAACTTTGAAAAATCCCAGCAAGAAAAGTATTGCAGTTAGGACACTGTAGAAGTCAAATTAAGCTTTCAGATGCTTCAGCTACATTGAGTATAAATTTCAGATCTCTAGTGCAAGTATCTTCAGAGGAGAAGTTTCTCAAAGGTGGGTGGGGTCGGCAATGATCAAAAATGCACTAAATCCAAGATGGCGGCCAAACCATGTGACCTACGAATTTGCCATGATTTCGTTTTTTGCAGCATTTTTGATTGCGCATCTTTAAAAAAAAAATTAAAGTCTCTAAGTGCATTTTGAAAAAAAAATCAATGTTAAATTTTCGATTTTGAAATCGAACTGCACCTTTAATGTACCGATCGATTTGGCCCAAAAGCTTATTGTCGCCATTCCACAACAAGGTCTACCAGCCTGTGAAATTTGGCTTTGATAGCATTAGCCGTTTGGGCTGAAAGTTGTTCACAAAATTCGTGGAATAATAATAAAAAAAAAAACAAAAAACACGCCAATAACAATAAGGATTCAGCCTTATGGCTGAATCCTTAAAAAAGAAACACGCCAATAACAATAAGGATTCAGCCTTATGGCTGAATCCTTAATAAAGGTCGGTTTGATTTGGCATTTTGACTTTTAAGATTACAGAATTGAATGAATGATGACACAAATCAGGAACCTGAAGTCATCAAAGGGCACACCAAACCTCAAAATTAGTGATGAGAACATCCAACAGCTAATATTTGTCTCGCATGTTTTTGCAGTTATACAAATCAGAAAAAAATCTTAAACACAGGAGAGATGAATATCTAACTTATTTTGGTATTCGCTATTCTTAATATTAGTATTTTGAAACCGTGGTGAAACACCTTTGGTCAAATAAAATTGTAAGTTTTCTCGACTTTAAGCTTGATCTGCTATTCAACATTTGATTTTGTAAAAAAAACTACACTGTATTATCGGTTAGTGAATCAACGCCATAAATTGTTTCTACATTATGTGAAATATTTCAGATTATTCTCATTAAACATAACGATTATTCCTTTGCAGTTTTAAAGGAACATTGCTTTTGAGAGATGAGAATTATATTCGACGTTATTTGAAGAAGGTAGATGATGAAATGTACGCAATAATCTGATATAATGTACAGTATGTTCATGATCCGATGTTGACATATTGTAGATATCACAACAAAATAATATAACTCTACTATTAGCTCATATTGTACTGGAGATGATTTAACTATACTTCTACCTCATGTTACACTGAAATGGATGTGATAAGTCCCAAGAAAGTTGTTGTATTTTTTATATTTTGTACAAACAATAGGACTGATATCATCGGTCTTGCCGGTCTGAACATATGCTAATCACTCGGATAGGAACAAGTCGTCTCATTTCTCTAGTATTTGATAAATATATTTACAGACTCACACACACATAATTTACCAAACAAACTTACAATGGACAAGAGCACATTATTTGATGAAAAGAAAATGAAACTACATATTACACGTTAATATAAGGTTGCACAAAACTGAATAACGTTTTGTTTTCCCCAATTACTTTAATTGTTCTACAAAGTGCATAACCGTTGAACTTCTCATCATGGTAACAGCATGTACAGTCAGCAATACTTGATTCAACTGAAATGTTCAAATACTCAATACTTTGTGTTATTGGACGTTTACGAAACAAAAGTTTGAATCATTCCAATATTCCGTTATGAAAGCTTTGTCTTTAGGAATGGCCAAGTCAAATTATCAACTTAAAACATTAAAAATCTTTACTCGTACAGCCCAAGGGATTCCATTCCATGTTGATAAAGTAAGTAGGATATTCTTGATTTCAATGTTTCTGCAAAATTGTTCTTTTTTTTCATTTTTGCAAATCCTCTACGCTACTTTGTGGCACAACCTAATTACATGTAGAAATAAGAGTAAAATAGCCAGAGGATTTATTTTATTTGGCTAATTAGAGAAAGCCAAAATCCAAATGCTTGTTCACAACCGTCTTTGCAGTTTGAAATACAATAAGTTTACTTTATGCAAATTGGATTAAAGGCTAAGTACTTTTACCATGGAGTAATTTTTATGTCTATTGATGCAGAGTGACCGGTTTCTCAAATTTCTCAGAAAAAGTGAATGTCATTAGAAATTTATCGGTTATTTGGTTTTAAAGGTTGTGTTTATATATGACAAATTTAAAAGCAGTTATTTTGTTAGTGAAATTGACAAATCATTTATTTAAAATTGGTAGTGTCAGTCCATTAAAACAAATATGTCATTTGAACATGAATTTTCAGAGCAATTAAAACTTTTTGAAAAAGAATCATATAGTATGGCTACAAAATATCATAAAATAGAGCCGATTATGGATTTTTCCTTTGTTAAAAATTCCTTAAGTTTTTCTTAAACTTCATGCACTTGCTCCGCTAGTATATTAGTAAAGTCAAGTAGCGTTTGATTTGGTATTATTGATATCAACCTCGTACAGAAAATTCTACTAAAGTTGTTCATCAGCCGTGTCGTTACTAAACCTGTATGTTTTTTTGCGTTGTTTACACGATAATGCTTGTAGAAGTTTAATAAATATGTTCTTCACTTCACAAACCATAAATAAAATTTGGATATTTGTATCATGATAGCTTTTTAGTTGAGAACATCTAGTTTGAAATACAGAAGTGTCATACATGTATTTGCTGGGAGCTGTTTTGGTCACGAAATACATTTGCCAGATATCAGATTAAATCTTACAAAGAACGAGCTTTCAATTTTATGTTATACATGCCTTGCAAAAAGAGAGGCAGTGAAAAACATCCAAACGAATATAGAGTTATAGATGAGTATAATACGATCCACCTTTCTATATGCGTAAGCTTTCTACAGCAAATAAACAAAACCATTTAGTGCGAACATTATTACACTCATGTAGACAATGGAAACATCCATAATTCAAATGAATTAATAAACAAATTGCTTTCAAAGAAAATTGTGTTCTTGCTAGCTGTAGAGCTATAGCAATTATATACTTTTTGTTTGGAGGAAAACACGAAAATGAAAATGTGAAGCAATTGTACAAGTTATATATATATATATATATATATATATAGTATCTCCCCAAAGGTTGAAATGATATACATGTAAGTGTAAGTTATGTGTCAACAAACTTCATTAATAGGTATATTTAGTACATACATGTCCCATAGTACAGAAAAGTTATTGTGATCCAAAATAATCAATGCCTTTAACATCTTAATGAAGAGTTCACTATTTCCTTTTCGTTTTATATAAGAATTTCCTGAGACAAAATGTCTAAGTGATTCTTTTCAGAAAAAATCAGTTTAAAATAGTCTTTGATAAGACATTTCAAATAAAATCGTATTACGCATTTTGCTTTAAAATAAAATGTCTTATTTAAAGTTTTGTCAAATAGATTACACTTAATCTTATTGATGTTATGCAAAGAGAAAGATTAAAACAAACTAATTGCTTAATTTTTTAATTTTGTTGTTGAATATGACTTCTTTAAAGACACTTTTAATCAGCATTAGCGATAGCTATCCTTAAATACTTTGATCAAACAGAATTTAAGAAAAATAAATAGAATACTATAAAATATGTTTATAAGTGAGTAACTAAAATGATCAATACATCAACTTCAGAAGATTCAGGCAAGCAAATTTACAAACAGAGATATTTTGAGAAATAAACAATTAGTTTTTCTTTTCAAGTTAACATATGAATATCTTTCATCTGAGCAAAAAGGATTTTATGGATATTTAACAGCTACGAAATAATAACACGAAGACATAAATTACACTCTTTACTGTTACAAACAAACGTTCACAAAAGTTAATTAAGTTGTATATTGGTAACTGAAAAGAACTCAATTTGACATCCTTAAATGTAATTACAACTTTGACTTGAGTATCTATTATATATGCAAAGTAACGCATTTTATTATATGAATGGATTAAATCTGCCCATTGGTCACATGACGGCATGATGTAGAACAACCGGCTCCCGTTGTGAATGTCTTTAAATCCTTTCCATTTGAGCCCTGAGGCAGTAATGATCATGTTCTTCATTTCAAAGGACTTCCCCAACGATGTGTTCTTTTAAAGTTTATAATTTGACAGATAAATTATAGGAAAGAAATTGTTGATGACTTACATGTTGCTCTAATGAGCATCCTCTTCTAAAAACCAAACAGAATAAGCCTCGTTATCATTTTTCATTGTTATCTTGCTTTGTTTCTTGTTTATGTATGTTCATAGCCAGTAGTGACTGCTTGCATTCTTGACTCACATTTTCAAAGTTTGATTCGACATGAAGAGATTCTTTACATCCGCAATGACTACTTAAGATTGTTTTTATATAATTAAAATAACAATTAGACAACTAAAATATTGAATTTATGTTTTTATAAACTATTGTCCTATAAAAGGGCTACTTGTTTTGGATAGCATTTTGTCATGAGAATATATCTGAGTTCGTTATAGTTGTATGTCAACTTGAAATAATCTCGTAATACAATTATTTCTTCAATAATTAAACTTGATACACACAACTTGATGAAAAACGATCAAAGTACTCTTTAAAGACGTATGCCTGCTAATTTATGTGAACTAATGTGCCTCCTTGAAACAACAAGGCTTATATCAGCCAACATCATGTTATAGGGTTAACAATCTGATCTTTAATCATACATGCATCAACATACCATTGTATTACATGGATTAGGGACGTAATATAGTTGACTCTCTGTATCATTTCTCTCATCTAAAATGATCTCGTATCATGACATAGTAATTGCCTCTCATGCAACGTGTCAACATGAAATCAGAGTATATTCTGTTATCAGAAGCTTTGTTTCCATATTCACGCTGCCAAGTTCTGCTACTAGACAATGAGGAATCAGTTCTTCGCTTTTTGTATAGTTTAACAAGTAGTTGATCTCTCTGGCTTTGCTCTCACGTCATGCATAAATTGTGTAACAGGAATCCATCAAAACTGTTTTTGCTTTCACCAGCGAATTTGACAGATAAAATATAGGAAAAAAATATGATGACTTACATCCGGGGGCGTAGCTCAGTTGTAGAGTGTCCACTCGTCACCCGGCAGACCGGGGTTCGTTTCCCGGTCGCGTCATACCAAAAGACGTTAAAAGGTGGGAGTTGTTGCTGCCTTGCTTGACATGTAAAGACAGAACAACGCATAAACTGGCGCTGCACCGTGGCTGCCGGGTGCCATGGGCACAAACCGAATTTCCGAAATTTACATGTACTGAGGACAATAAAGTGTTATTATTATTAATATTTTGTCACACTGAAGAGTGAAGTAACATATTCTATTTATCATCAGCATCAATATTAGATTTTTATCGATAATTCAGTTTAAAAAGATGGTAAAGTTTCTTTTGAAGGTCGGTTTCATTGTGGGGGTAAGGTTACAAGATAGTTTCCAATGACACATTAAGTTCAAGTCTCTGAAAATCTGACAGGTGATCAAAGATTTTATGAAATTTCGCTAAATATAGAGGAATAATTTTTCTTTACAAATAGCTGCTTGTCGTTAAGCTCTATGTAATCACTCTTTACGTCAATGAAGCAATATCATGACTGAAACTCCTACCTACTTCTGAGATTGAAATATTATCTTTCAAAGGTTGTTTGAAGGGCAACAAAAGGACAGATATTGCTTTGAGAAGTAACTCGATTTCGCACATTGGTATTAAATGTTGATTATTAAAAAACAAACAAACCCTTTTTATCTGATGTCGAGTGAAGGATCCAGTACTACAATCTATTTCTAACTTGTTAAACAAACTGAAACTGTTTGCTGTGAAAGAATTTTATGCATTTGGGTATCATAAACATCATTGATTTGGTGTAAATTTGCGTTCTTTTTAGTAGGATTATTTAGTAGAAGTGATGTTTTGTCTGTAATAGAGCAAGTTTTTATAGACTTCAAACTTTCAATAAGGCAAGAATTATTCATAGCTTTTATCAGCTTCAATGATCGATTGCAGCATTTGACATGTAACTGTTGATGAGCCTAACAAATTGATGGCAATTATACCAAAGTTGACATAAATTGACAGTTAATGCTTTCAAAATTATTACTAACGAGCATTTAAAGATATAATGTTGAAGCGTAATTCCTGTTCAAATAGCTGGTTTGCTTTCTGAAAAGCAATCCAAATAATTCAATGTCATTGAACTAAGAAAGACAGCAAATATCAAGTGTGTCCATCTTTAGAGTAAAAAGTAAAGAATCGTGCTGAAAATAATTTAATTGCAAACACTGAACAGTTTGCGTGTAATACTGGTGTTGAAATGCCTGAATTATAGCAATTTACAAATAAGTCAATAACCTTTTTCAGGAAATGTCTATGAGATTATGAGAAAATAACATTTCCGGTTATCTTTAGATTGATGACGTATGTGATGAACAAAACCAAGTTTGTAATTTGATTCGAAAGTTATTTTTCAGAATTCTGATGTTATATCTTTCAGTTGCCATAGAGATGTTTTAATATGTAGATACACTTTATCTCCAGGTCTCATCTGCTTAAAGAAATTTGTAAGGTTACAAGATATGATTTGCAAAAGCTTAACGAACCGATGCTTGCTGCTAAAATTATTCCTTCATTGTGTGATGTCTTCATGCGAAAGGGATATTATTCGCGAAAAGTCTGCAAACAAGGGTGAGTATGGATACTAAACAGTATAGTGGTAATACAATGACAATAGCATGAATGAAGAACTTAAGAATTGCTATTAAACTTACAGAATAAGTGTTTGAATTTTAGTATCCTCATATTTAAAATAATATTAGAACATACAAAAGACTATACGTTAAAAAAAGATCATAATGATTTGTTAAATGGTGAGTGTCAGCAGGTGCAGTGACTCAAGCCCTTGGAAGCATTGTTGACAGATTTTGTTCGCTTGTCATCAAGTGTTTCAAATAAAGCGTCTGTGAGAAGAATTAGTTTATTGTGGAAATATTGACTTACCTGCAATACATTTTGTGGAACACTTCGGGGGAAAGGATATATAAAATCAGACAAAACTACTTTTTAAGTTTCCAAACATTTTTTGTTCACCTCTAATGTTGACAAATATTGTTAATTAAAAAACGAATGTTCAGTATTTTAAAAATTTGGTTATAGCATCGAACATGATTTAATTTGCAACATAAATTCGAATATGTGTCTTCAAATCTCAAAACGTCTCAAGTCTTTTTACAACTGTATGGCTTTTAAGAATAACTTACTGTCAATCTAGGACATCCAGACTATGCATTTATTCAAAAAAGGCGATTTTAAGCAAACGTACCTTTATATTATAACTTACATCCCTTGCAGCCACCCACTATTTTTCTTCCATAAAGATCATGTTTCATACGTCTGACAATGACGAATTTTCAATCGAATGTTCATGGCAATGATTGTTTTGCTTAAATTGTGCATGGGTGTGTAAATGAGACATAACCTCTTAATAAAGGTCAGCCGTTGTTCCGTTTTGCTGATGCACACACCTTTATGGACCCATGTTTTGAACTAGAATTGATGCCTTTTCGGGAAACTGCAGTACTTGCTGTTATTCCACATGGCATATTCCTCGTACCAAGCTTTTGCTGACAGGACATACTGAACCCATTTCAACATTTCTTCTTATAAATTTGCATTCATATATCTCTTGTATATATAGAAACATGCGAGGGAGAAAATAGCTTGGACCCATACTTTTTTCGTGGAGTATACTTCATTATACACATGCATCAAATATCGTTCATTTTAATGGAATTTGCAACAAGGAGCTTTAAGATTAAACTGAATAATAACTCTTTTCAATGGTTATCTGTTTCAGATTTCAAATCAACATCTATAGAAAAAGATGACAGATCTGAAGGTATTGATTTAATAACACATTTCAAAGAGATGGAACAAATCAGATAAACTGATAATAGAGTCTGTCCAGAGAAGATCACAACTTGAGTTCTAAGCCAGTCACTTTGGAGAAATCAAAGTCGATTAATAACAAGCTTGTCTATTAAATGGTCATGACAAAACGTTCCATTTAAATCATTTTCTACTCAAAAATTCTTCATCTCCCTTTGATGTCCTTCTCCTTCTAATGAATATCATCACTGATAAGTTCTTAATGATAAATCTTTCATAACTCTCAATCATGGGATAAATCATGAGAAAAGTATCAATTCTTTGTGAAGAAATCGTGTTTGATAATTATATGCTTTATACTCCTACTTTAATGTTTTCATCAATATGTTTTTTAATTTTTGTGTGTATTACCATATATATGTAACTGACTGTGTTTGACAACGACACAAGGAACATGCACATTATTTTCGATATCCCAACAACTGAAATTTTTATAGAAGTGACTTTATTATCAGTAAAAGTTACGTTGATTTTACCAAATATTTTATTTTCAAATCAGCAGGATAAACGTTCCTATAATTCCTTTCTCTTATATTGTTCCAATGTAGACTCCAGACGATAATTCTGTATGTCCCTTTGTTTATCCGCCTTTTCTCTGTAACAAATCTGTTTTGTCTCAATCGTTTTAAAGAGAATTCTACTCTGCATTAAGTCACTATTTTCTGCTCTCTGTTTTCAGCATTGAGCAGCAGTCATGTCTCTAGAATAGCTGTTCACATATGTTACCTATTTTCTGAAATCTAGTGCACATTTGCGAGATCACAACTAAAAGTTAACAGGCGAGTGTTCAGTCGGGAATAAATTCGCAAATAAAATAACTTCTAAATAAACATCAATTCTTCTTAGATGAAATTATAATGAATTGAAATGGATAACATATTATGATAGTCAATTTGATATGGTTGAAACAATGACCTCTGAGTGAATATATTCGCAAAGACAAGGTCATTATTTCTTAGTTTTTCCTTTCATAATAGTATGTTTTGGTGTAGATCAAATAAAAATGATATTTCTTAGGTCGAAATGTTGTTATCTCCTCTCCTTTACAGTACTTTATTATCGTTTGCGTACTCATAAAATACTCAATTCACGTGCAGATTAAGAGTTTCTTGACTTGGTTGTCAATAAGACAATTCTTAACCAGTTGCTTATTCTAACTAACTCTAACTCTAACTAAATTTACAATCTCCACTTAGCACTAACATTAAATATGTTTGAAATTATTTGTTTGTAAAGTCAAAGAAATGCTTTTTGATACAAATAATATCTCAAGATGTTCCTTTACTTAGCCGACATTCAGTCTATAAAATGTATCAGTCTATAACAAGCAAATTTACAAGAGGATGCACAGGGTTTGTTCGTTTCACGTTGCAAACCATCGATGCAGCACAACATTGAATGCACATGATTCCAGGGAGATTTCAAGCTTGATACCTATTACAATTTTCACCTGACGAGGGAAACAGGCTAGATTTTATTATCAAATATCATAAAATCTATTTGACCTTGCATTCTTTTAAACATGGTATTATAATTATTATAAGGGTTCTATAGTGAACTGTTGAGATATGGCACTCACAAACTTTAACTGACTCAATTTATTTGTGCTGTATAACACAAAGTTTATCTGTGACCAATAATAGTCAGTGAAATGATTTCATTAAGAGACTCATCTGAGATTAATGAATCAATAAAACATTGTCAAAGAAGTAACAAATGCTCTTAAGGTAAATGTTTTCTGAAAAGGGAACAATTCTGAAATTCGTTCCGTACTACCATTCTCTGGCATAGACGAATAAAAGAGTATGAAACTGCAAATCGATCTAAGCTGACAGGGTTTCTTGAGCACTTTGTCCTCGTTGATATGAAATATTCGATATAAATCAAAGGGATAAAAGGTTCAACTTTCACTTCAAAGAGCCAACGAGAAACATGCGTCTATCAGAACCAAACAACTCTTTAGTTATGATATTAATAGTGGACAGTGACACCTTAGATTCTGGATTCAGTCACATTAAACCCAAGGAAGCAAATAAGAGGCAAACTATATTTGAATTATGGACGGGGGAAACCATAAATGTAACATATTCAGAAACTGAGGTTCAAATCATCCCTACCGTCTTTGTAACATCCTTATGGCTTTACACCGCAGAACATAACACTAAATTGACCAATGTACTTCTTATAACCAAGTATATAGAGAATATTAAACAACGTCCAGTTTCATAAATTCGCCAACATAACCATCGTGGCCAGCCCGCTGGCATTGTGACGTCATACAATTATGACACCATTATGATGTTACATAATTCGGTCAGCGTGCAATGTTATGACACATGTATAATAACATAGTAAATTTATTACACAGTAAAATCGTCAACGGGAGAGTAAAAAATATTCTTATTCACCATATCAAATCATCTAAAACATGCCATTTAAATTCTGCAAAGTTACATTTTTTCTATGTTTTCGTCTTGACTAGTAAAATCCCAAAGTTATCATTTTTCTAATTTCTTAATAATGATATGTTACTTACAGTTGTAAGAAACAAATTGCGTGATGAGTTGAATCCTGTCTGTTTTCTTAATTTCTTTACTTCCTCAATTCAAACTTGAAAACTAGAATTTCCGAAACTTGTTATTTCCGTTTTATCAGATATTGTTAATAAACACATTGACAATAAACACAGAATAAAGTTAGCAATTAACTGACACGTTACAATATACAAAAAACCGATTCCGGTTCAAATCATTTTAATTTCCCTCAAGAAGAACGGAAAAACCTGAAAAACTGCGATTTAATATTTAAATGTATTTGCAGTTTCAGTTTCAAATCAACATTTCAAAGAATATTTGAATTAGGTATGCTATGAATGCATTGGTCTGGCAGGTTCACTGTTTTTAATAACCATATTTTTCCTCATTAAAAAGAAGCTTCCAATATGTCGCCCCTGTCCTATGGAATGCTTTGCCACTCAACATCAAACTTTCACCATCTTTGGATGCTTTCAAGACAGCTCTGAAAACCCACCTCTTCAAAAAAGCTTTCAACTGAAATTCTCCCTTCTCCTTGTACATAGTTTTAAATGCGCCATGAGCATGCACTACTGGATGGACACTGGCGCACAAGAAATATCCATCATCATCATCATCATCATCATCCTCATAATTAGTCCACTGATCCGAAATCATTGCATTTTCATCTTCAACTTTGTAATAATATAACTATTTTATAAACAGCTCTATGGTTATCTATGGATTTGTTGAACTTCACTGATAACGGTCAAATGAGCCTGCACAAGCGTGTGGTGAAATGTTCATGCTACTAAAGAGCGTTTATATATAGATGAATATATTATCAACAATTCAGATTACTTCAGCAAGCTGGAATATTGAACAGTTGAACAAAAACAATCAAATTGTCCTTTTATTTCTTTACACAATCGCTTTTAAGCAAACTTTACAACATTTTAAGCACCTAAACGTTTTTACTGAAAATTAAAAATTCTTCCACCAACAACGGTGAATTGGATGTATATTTGGTGGAGTTGATGTTTTTATTCTAAAGCTTTAACTCTAGATTGAAGTTTTCATAGAGGCTCGTGAACAGATTAGCACATCAGCAGTTTATCCGAATATTGATCAGTTGAGCAAAAAACATGATTCTTATTTCGCCGTCCATATGAGTTTAATTCTCTCAAATGTGTATTTAAACAATTTCGATCTCTTTTGAATTAAATCCCTTCCTTTTCGGAGTTATAATCTAACTTTCAATAGTGTAGTTAAAATATTTAGAAACATTCTAAATAATAAGAAGTGATGTTTATTATTGATATCGTAAATGGAATATATACAATAAAACAAATAAAACAATGTTACTTTTGTTGACTATGGAATTCTTAAGACACCTTACATCAAGACCCTTGATTCTGCAATTGCACTTACAACGATAAACTGGTCTGATGCCCAAAAGGGGGAAGGTTTTGTCAGGCACTATCAATGCTAGGTGAATTTAACTTTGGTTTTTGGTATGTTTACACATATTTGAATAACAATAAACTCTGTAATTAATTGACTTATGACTTATTGTGTGCAACAGATTGGTGGTTATGTGAGCCATGCTTTCTTTTTTGTGGTTTTCAAAGCGACATTGCATTATTGATTTAAATACTTAAAGTGATTAATCCCTACATGTGAGATATGAGAAGCTGCAGTTGCAGATCATACAGGCAAGTCATTGACTTGCACTTTTAATTAAGTAGAAACTGTAATAACCTAAATGCATCCCATCTTATATTGTATTTGTTTAAAAATGAATTTAAAAGATTAATGAATCATGGTACTTTTCACCTATTTGGCTACACTACATGTAGAGATCGTAAAACCAACTGATCCTCATTTGTTTATATATAGTTTCACATTTCGAACCAAATCACCAAACTTCTAAACTGCCAAAAATCGGGTGTATGTTAATGAACTTTATGTTATGTCAGCAGGTTTTCTTTATGTTATTAAACATATATAAGTTGTTTTCCAACTCTCTAAAGCATATTTTAATTCGTGCTTGTAAGATATGCAGTATTTAAAAGTTGATTGGCGTTCATGATTTTTCTTAGTGTCGCACAACGTGAATGTTGCCAATGCAAATAAGTTTTCACTACTCATCTTAACTACAGCAGTTGATGTGTCTGAGCAATCTTCATAAACATAAAAAACATTATTATTATCATTTGGGTATTTTGTTCAACTGTCTCACATTTACTGTATTATGATGCTGACATTTTAGATTTAAGCGCACGGATTACCATTTATAAGGTTTTCAATGAATTTCTGGCATTTTTTGATTGTTGGATAAGAATCTTTTTTCGATCCGGGTTTGTTTTGTTTGTAGTTTCTGTACACTTTTCATTGTTATTTTTTCAAAAAATTATCCTTTGCTTAAAAAGAATACATTTCATATTATCTTTATTTGATAATGTTGATACAGACTACAAACAATATCTATCATTTCAATATGTCTTCTAAACTCTAGCATCCACACTCATTACATATATAAAAACATCGACACATTTTATTCCTTTGTAGAAGGTGTTTATGCAAAATGCAATACACCTGTTAAATCATAATGAATATTTTCTCATTCTAAACAAAGTTTATCCAAACAAACAGCACGGATCCATTAATTGGGTGACGCTCACATCTTTTTGCCATGTTATTTAATAAGAAGCAGTTTGTTATCACGAAAGTCTTAGAAGTGGATGATATTCTGAATTACTTGCTTATGTGTTTCTATATATCTTTGCCCATATAAACAAAAATCCACGATTGACATTTATTCGATGCGATGTCAAGTTAAAACCTAAATTCAAAGCGTATTTGAATATGAAGCACTGTGTATCCATCCGACAAGGTTAACTTTTGTTATGTCACAATTCTATATAAAAAAGTTTGTAACTTCATTAAGAAGAATATATCATATTAACAAAAACAATGCTTTTTCAGTCATGAATATTGCTGTTTCCGATGTTGGAAAATTCCATTAACCGTACCGGCCAGTTATGTAATAGGCCAACCAGATAAGACCTCAACTACCAATAAAGATTCCAGATGGTTTGAATATAAGCTGAAACCTATGAATAAAATCATAAAAACTCGTAAAGCGGGACAATAGAGCGTTTTATTAGGAAACGCACAATGCAAAATCCAATCTCTTGGAGAAGAAATGATTGAAAGTTTCATTACTGTCTTTTCTCCAGTCAGGGTTATCGATCAAGGGTTCTTTGTGAATCTCGCTTTTTGGAATGATTCCAATTCTGCCTGGAAATATTCTTCATTAATGTTATATCATGCTTGTCTTGAGAATTGATGTCACAAAGGACCAATCTTCTGTATCACCCTATACCAATCATGGCAGATTCTTGTGAATATTTCTAGAAAATCAATTCTTCAAAGTATTAAGCCAATGAGATGTAAAAGACATTTCTCTGTAAGACATACCTTTGACAACATAACATGCAAAGACAAAAAAGATTTGCATTTTAAAATTGAATGTCATCCGATTCATTTGATCTCGTTTATAAATTAACTTTCTTTTGAACCCGTTTGTTTCATAAACTAATCTTATTGTAACGAACAGAGATGTGAAGACATTCTGTTGTATTGGATTCAATCTTTTTTATAAGCTCATCTAGCCTGAAAGGCAAGGTCAACACATTGCATGGAATTGAATTCGGCTTTCTGATTTGCTTTTATCCATCAGCTCAAAATTCTTATTTTTCTCCATAATGCACTTGCAACTTAAAACAATTACAATATAACAAAAGATCATAGCAAATCGCTACTTGCTTCTTAGATTCCTGAACCATTGAAGATAAGAGAAAGGTCAGACTGACACATGAAAATTTAATACCTGTTTAACTGCGACCATTCAAAGTCGGGTCATAAAGCACAAATAGCAAATTAATTGGCTAATACCTAAACTGACTCATAAATGCACTTTTTAAAAAAATAGGTGAGAGTTTATTCATAAACTTCTCAAATATTAATCACAACATTTTTCATTCGCAATTAAAGGTCAAGGTGGACAGCAAATAAGACTAAAATGCTTATTCTGAGCTAATGTACTAAGACACTTTTTTAAACATTTTAAACTCGTTTTAAACATTTGAAATACCATTTCAAGAAATAAGTAAAACGTGGAGATAACTAAACAACCTGAACAAAAGCCTGTGTGTTTTTAACAGGACTGACTTTTAAATATTTGCAAGATATGTTTTCTATAACATTTGGGGTACAGAATTAGAGGCTTTAAATTGTAAAAACTTGAACTGAATAGTTTTAACTCTAAATCATGCTAACTAAACTCGCAACAAAGGGACAACTCGTATATCGGACTGAACCCTGTTTTGCGACTAGATTTTTATGGGCAGGATTCGAATTTTCTATGTGAGCATGACTCAATTAATTACCTTGAGAAATGAATTTTTCAAGAGTATATCTCTTTCATGAACTTATTCATCCATGTCCCAAAACAAAACGTACCTGATCGCCAGATGGGTTCTGAAGAATTACTCAAAAGGTGAAACTATAAAATATAGAGCTGGAAACAATGTTAGCATAGGTTTTGGTTGTAGAATATCTAAATTGTAGAATGTGTCAACCTGATTTAGAATATATCAACAATCTAATTAGATATACAATTGACTTATTTGTAATTAATTTGACCTTCCTTAATAATTTACATCACAGTAGACAACTCAAGGGAAAGAATTCTGCCAGCTTAGCATGGACGACAGCTCTCTTGCTTCATATTTCTCAGACCAATGTTTGGATAACATAGGTCAATTTGATACACAAAAGCGTTTTTGTCACGGTCGCATATTGCTTCTTGTACCCTTAGTACACCTTAGTAAAAGTAAAAATATTTTGTCATTGCTTAAGTGGAGGATAAAAGAGAAATTCGTTCATAGAAATGATTCATCCTGTTACAAATGTATTGATTTGTCACAGTCGCATTATGCATCTAAGTCAGAGATACATAATAAGACGGCGTATACAACGGCTTAATGAGAGTCAAATAAGAAAATGAGAGTTATCAAACATTAGGTGTAACGTTCTGTTCATCATATAGCCTGTTAATGCTACCATTTATTGTTATCGTCAGTTCAGTGTTGTATTCATTCCAACGTTTTAACAAAATGTTCTTAGGCTTGGTCAAACCATGATCTTGATGAAAGTCAAAATATTTCATCATCAATAATTCGTCACAATTTTTAAACACACTTCGCAAGGGATATTTAGCAGTGTGTAGGCATATCTGGAGTAAAGCGACCGCAAACTCATTTGAACTTGAGGTTGACTCCTTGTGAAATATTTTATAGACAATAATTTTAGTTTTTACCTTATAAAATTATATGGGTTTTATTAACAATAACCAACTCGTGACGAAGAAATGACAGATTATCTTTCCCTCGAGAATTACGAAAATAATATAACTCGCCAAGGCTCGAGAATTACGAAATTATTATAACTCGGGAAAGATAATTTGTCATTCCCTGTCACTCGTAAATAATTGTCTTTGTCTTTTTTTCACTGTCTTATAGCTCATGTTTATGACTAAAAATCAGTACTTGCTTCCGATGGACAAGGTGACTATCACGATTTTTATTATTAAATGATATGAGCAATTTGTTATCTTGTATGTTTGTTATGTAAGAGTTGAATTCAAAGTGTACACATTAACAGTTAAAACGAAGTTAACAATACTAATTTAATAGCTAATAAAAAAAAGATACATTTGCATGATTGATTTGACATTTATTAATTTGTTAACGTCATTTGCCTAATTAATGAATTACCTTCAAATTCTGCTTCGTGTTTTCAACATGTTTTACCTGCTAAGGCTTTTCTTTGAGGATCTAAAAATCAATTTCTTGATAAATGAATTCTCTTAAACCCTTTCATTGATCTGACATTTACTGGATTTGAAAACGTTATAAGTTATTGCGTTTATTGGATGCTTCAGAAACTAGAACAAATACAACTTAAACCCTATCAGCATGGTGGTACAGAGTAATACAATTTAGAGTTCGGATATGGATTTGGAAGCTGTTGTTGGCATCTTAAAGCTTAATTTTAAAATACTCTAACCTACCCTAGAAGTTTTCTTGAAGGATATCCAGACTCGAGGACCTTGTTTGAATAGAAGCAATCACAAGAGACAGAACCTGCAATTCTCTTTTTACAAAGTGTTTGGCTCTATCCTGACAATGTCTTAGGCCACTAACAATTAAACCGGAGAGACAAATTTGGAGAGACAAATTTGTATCGTTTGTTGCTGCGGTTCAATGGATATGATTTATAAGATTCTTAAAGGTAGTCAAAGTGCCTTGATAAGATAAGGTCAATGTCAACATTATCACTACTTGTCTGCTTATCCCATGGAGGTTATCATTATGCTTGGTGACATTGGAAAAAATGAGTTATCCCGGCAAGAGTTTGAAAAGCTGCAAAAATGGTAGAGGGGCTATGAAAATGAAGTAAGACAAAAGCGGAGTCACAACTGAAGGCTAACTATGCCGATTCAAAGGTACCTGTTTTGCCAACGATATTGATCATGTGTTACGTAGAATAGATGGAGGGTCCAGGTTTGCATTTAGTTAGTAGTTACCATTTCAAACAAATAAAACATTGACAAATGTTTACTTTATATATTACACATGATACATTGATAAAATAATTTCCTGAGAGAGATTGGATTGTCAATTTAAAAAATGTCAATCATTCCGTCAGCGGAGCCCCTTGCGGTATTCAAACTCACATCCTCAGAGTCGGACAACATCGCCAGCACTAGCAGTTACTCTATCTACAGCTTATTATAGGTTCATGTATTTTAAACAGATACCTAACATCCAATAAACCAGATATATTGACCCAAAACAAGCAAATTAACGACCCAAATTATTTAAAACATCTAAATGACATATTTATAATGATAATGACATAATGATACAATATATATCAAAAGAGATTCCGAAGAGCATAGCTTAAGCATAAAAACTTAAGGAAAATATTTATAACTTACCCCAATGTCCTTTTGTGATTGTCACTTGGATTAAAATATGGTTTAATGAAATGATTTTTTTCATAACGAAAAACTATAACTGATATAAATAAATGACATATAATACTCGGAGAAAATGAAACCACAGTTAAAAACATACCAAATATTGTGTGGAAATGATGAAAAAGCCTTGTAAAGTGCTGTGGTGCGACACAGCACTCAAGGAAAGGAATGTGTTAAAAGGCAAAGTATTAACAGATGGGAAATGGCATTTCTTGTACAGCCTGAGGGTTTTCATTAAAACTTTCAAGAAAGGAAAGCTTTCCGCCAATGTTTTGTATTACATTTCTTTGTAGATTTTCGCAATCATCTAAGCTGCTTTGTGGCTCATTCTTTTTAGAAACAGAAGTATGATAGTCAGAGATTTCTTGTATAATTTAGCCAATTCATTTCAATTCAGAACAGAACAAAATCGAAATGCTGCTTGAAGATGTAATTGCAGTTGACACACTTGAATGTTTTGCATTGATTAACCAGATTACTATTTATAAGGAAATGTTGTTTTCTGATATAGTAAATGTAAAATTTGTTTCCCATTACTTTTATCTCAGTTTACTATCTGGAAACAGTTTAATGCCTTTTGTATCATCATCATCATCATTTCGTGTGTAAACCTAATTCTTCTATAAAGGTATTGTCTCAATTAAATTTTTTCCAAAGTGTATGATTCAAATATATGAACATGATGACAAAGGGTTGTTCAGAAGTGGTACAATTATTGATATCATTGTATATATTTTTTCACGTTTTTTTAAGTATTTGCTAACATTTCATTTAATGCACAGTGGATATAGTTATTAAAATTTTTAATTGATTTGCGTGCTCCCTCTAGTTCTGGAAACGTTTAATTTTAAATATTGACATTCTTATTTACATCACAGCGATATTATTTTTCAACAAGCTTAACATGAACAACCAAACATAAAAGAGTAATCGTTGGGTAATGTTTTGGGAGAGAAATCAAAATGCATGAATACATGTATATGTTTTTTATTATTAATAAAAAAACAACTGACATTGTAAATTTCAAAAAGACTATTTATTATCACTGATTTTAAAGGAAAAGAGTATTCAATAGTGCCTTCACTCACTATTGAAATGCAAATTACGTATTCCAATCCCTTTCTTCAAATGCAGTCATGACATAAAATAAACATTTTATCAGAATCAATTGCAATTGACTTAATCTCATTAACAACTTCATTGTACTATTATAGCATCAACTTAAATATGTTATCTAAATAACTCAAACTGCTTGGTCAATGGTCTTCACGTGGTCGTATTCTTAAATATTGATAATATAGCATTTGACCAAAACACTTTCAATAACAATTATGTCGGCGTTCGGTAACAAAATACGAACTAATTGCTTTGGGGATTTTTAGCTATTGACCTTTTTGAATGGATAAGATACTCATATGGATAGCGTATAAAGATTAAGATTTTCAGTTAATGAAAGAAGAAAAAGAAAAGCCTGATCGGATTTGACAAATCCCTTGACTCGTTTATTTAGTGCGTGTCACAAACATCTACTTCCGTGTTCATTGACGTCGGGAAACCTAAGAAGTGAAAATATTTTAAAAACTGAAAAAGTAATTTTCCTTTTCCAAAACTATACTAATCTTTAGGCGAAATGAAAACAAAAAAGTTTGGCATTTGGACATTATAGATACAATCTTATTTTTAAACAATCATTTTAATGAAGTCTACAAAAAGTAGAATTAAAAAGCAAACTTTCGAACCACAGTATCAGATAAGTCAAGTTCAAATAGTTATGAATTATCTCCTAAGGTTTTGCAGTTATCGTAACCACACATGCCTGACAGACAGACAAAAGTCTCAACCCGATATGTTATATACCATATATATGTTATATATGTTATATACCATATATATATATATATATATATATATATAAAATGTAAGATGAAAACGGCTATCCACAAGTTGGATTATTAAACTATATTAACAATATTCATACATACTATACATACTAGATATCAAGTCCATAAAAAACATAAAACATTGTTGTCTTAAAAGATAAAGGTAAAGTATATAAAAGTAGAGATTATGAGCATAATGCACTTTTCCTTTTATATAAAATACCTTGGCATGTTTTGGCAGGTTTTGGCAGCTATTATAGAAACATAAAATTTTTTTAGTATAAAACCCAATCATCGCAATCATCGAAGCTACACAAATCTTGAATAAATATGTTGCACATATCAATTAAATATTCTCTTACATTCATATTAGGGACAATACAAGTACAAGTACTACATGCATTTCGTCTTCAATCTTATCAAAGCAGTTAAAACAGACTCTTTCGTGGATTGGTATATAAGCGATAAGTGTATTGTCCAGTTTCCAGTCTTATTTAGGGTACTGCGCATCGGCACTTAACAAGTGTCCTTCTCTGGTTTCTGGTTAGACTCCTTGTAACGTAGACTCCTTGTAACGTATGTCTCGGCTAAAATAAAGAAGATGTTCATCCATAGAATTACTCATGTCTTCCATATTGGTACAGTATGTTCTTAACTTGTTGCCACTATGTCTGGTCTTTCTTTCAGCTTGTGTTGTTTGTCATCTCCATCCCAATTTATGATCATCCGTCATTTTCTCTTGAATGGTAGCAGCTACGAGCTTAAGGCTGTATCTATGTTCTACATGTATGTGTCCGAAATGTCATAGTCCTAACTCGTCAAGTTGCTGTAAATATTTTAAGCTTTGGTTATTTTTTCTACACGTTGGCTCCATTTGAAGATTGACGTTGAGACGTTCTAGGTGTAAAAGTCTTGTCTTGTCTCTAGGCTCATTCTAGCAACCCAGCAGCGAACAATCGATGGAGTCCATCCAATGTCTCCACTTAAGATTTGATGTTGTTCGAATTTCCGTAGGTCGAGAAAGAAACGCACAGCACAGCTCGATTGTGTACAGCATTAACAAAAGATGTATTATACTTATAATCCTCCCATCACGCCCGATGATGGCAAATGACATTGCTTGTAGTCAAATTGAGCTTGGCACAGGACCAAGCGCCACCAGATAGTCAAAGTTCTCCCTCATTAATGAGAGTCTCATTTAAACATTACCGATTATGCACGAGGTCAAAGGTAGCCCTGAATTTACATCTGTAGTCAGAGGCTTTCTCCTTGTCTCCATATTCATCAATTTTCGCTATCTGAATATGATGTATAAGTAAAGAAATTGGTCTTGCTGTGTTGACGAAGCTGGGGTGTTTGAATGTTAACACCTCCCTGCTTGATAAATATAAATCAACATTAAGTTGTAAAGATACAACTTTCGTGGCCTACTAGTCAAGGAAAAGCTTATTGACAGATTTTCATCCTTCAGATCCTCTTCTAACCTTGATATCAGAAACAACATACAGTAATGCAAGAAAAGAAATCTTTGATAATCACATAACAGAATTGCATCGTAACTTCTATCAATGGTGGATGTAAATGTCATATAAGGTAGGTATAAAAGGACAGATCTCACATTTGTGCAACTTCCACGTTCTTTTATGTTCATTTTAATCAATGATTCTGTTTGCAAAACTTGCTTCATTTGCAACCCATCGCAATACTGTATATACAGTAGAACACGGATATAGCGAACACTCAGATATAGCGAACAAATTTTCAAGTCCCGTCAATAAAATATTATTAAAATTATATGCGTATAGCGAACACAGGATATACCAAACTAAATTCTTTGGTCCCTTGGAGTTCGTTATATCCGAGTTCTACTGTATCTTTATAAAGCCCTGAAAATGCTCCACACGTTTGAGAGTCTTTATTGGAAGAAATTACCTGAGTAACCTTTGTGCTAAGAGAACGCAGTTAGTGTTGTTCTGATGAACATCTTATAGTTGAAATATATGTTGTATAGTTTCAATTATTGGAACACTCAACTCTCTGTAACTTAAGATTTAAAGGTAATATTTGATATATAATTGTCGCACACATTGTCATTATTACATGATATGACTGAGGTGTGACCCTCGGCCTTTGTTCTTTTCTTTTAATTTTTGACATGTTCTTATCCTTGTAGGGACTCCTTTGCAAAGTCACAACACATATTTCTAAAAATTCTGTTCATATGCTTACGTTCAGTTATACTGTCTGTTTATTCCGCATTAAAGGATAATAATTATTTCCCTTTAGACCTCTTGTATAATGACATGGATTGCAGTCAGGTGAGGGTTAAAATATATTCATATGGTATGGTATGATCCAAGGTCATTAACAATGATGAAAATTGGATTGCATTATTCAAAGTTTGATGGGGTCTATTATAATATCCATCAACATGTAGTCTAACACAATCAATATACCAACGAATTCCTGCTCGTCACCAATTTGATATCATAAATCAGTGTTCCCGTACATTCATTTCCCCACATATGCTGTTGACAACTAACACATGTGAGATCATTCAATATTGAGTGTGAACGTTTGGTATCATGTTTTTGAAAACAATACAAAAGCCGTATGATACCGTTATCTTGACATGGTAGGTAGCTCATCGCAAAGAGGGTAGTTTAAATAGTTTTATGTCGATAGTTTTATGTTTTGCAACATCCACAAAGATTGAAGGAAGTTACACTATCATGCCTTCTTATATATATTGTTTTCGAAAATGTTTTCATTTACAAATGGCTGATTTAGACGTTGCTGATGGAACCGATATTAGAGGTAAATTGAATTCGAGATAATTTGCTATAACAAAAGCAAGGCTAAATGTTACCAAATAAAATTAATTAATCTAGCTGAATTTGTATTGTTTTCTACTTGAGGACAGCCTTAATGTTAACTGTCAAAACTGTCAGCTATATTTATTATCAAAAACGTTGTTTTCACAGTCAAAAAGAAACAAGTAGCTTTTTTTTACAATTAAAGGAGGATTATTGAGAAGGATTCCACCAAAAACATATTAAAATTAAGATAAATCAAGTTAAAAGGATTTTTAAAAATTGCATCAACGATGGGGAGGTAATTATGTAACAAAAAGAAAGTTTTAGGTCAATGCTTTTATATAAACTCACAACGACGTTCAATTAATTTCGTTTTTTTTGTTCTGCATTGCAAAACTTTAACATAGCAGATGTCAGACAAGTCCATGATCCATGATAAAAAGTTGCATTCAGCACATTGTTTTTTTCGCAAGACAAACTTTTAGAGTAAAATTGGACAGTTGCAAATGTGGTCTTACTTAATTTTGAAGGCTACTTATTTATAATTCCTTTTTGCGATGAAACACTTACTAAAATATGCATATGTGTTGTTCTTAAAAAATATTATACGGTTTTAAAGAACCTGTTTCCAACAAACATTGACGCCCACATTTGCGACTGAAAAGTAATTTACACAAGCGACAGATAGCATGGGTTTGACTTACTGATGACTTTGGTTATAGCTTGAAAGGAATTTCTGTGATCTTTGACGGTCTCATTTAGGCTGTTTGGGTTTATATGGTTCTACCATAACTCAAAATCAGGAAAGTGACAGATACAGTTTGTCCACATGGCGAGGCGCCATGTTTACCTTCGGGCAAGCGCAGAAACAGCTTCTTCAGACTAGTTCCCGTAAAGGGACGTAATTTAATTATCCTAGATAAGTTAATCTTTGTTGTGCAAGTGATTTAAGTTTTTTAATCAAAATGATACCAAAATGCTTCAAAATGTACTTAATGCTCAATAGATTATGGTTGAATTAGAATTAAAGGTATTTACGCCATTTAATGATTTTGCTTTTAATTCTTAAAAATCGTATGATTATTGCTGCTACCGTAGTGTTGTTTTTCCTAACAAATATGATAAAATCGTATGGGTCGGCATCATCTAACTCAGCATGCAGCAATCAAATAAAGTTTTATCATAAAGTGATGAAAAGGATATATAAGATATAAACAAACCTTAATCCGGGTCGTGTCACTGTTAAGATAGAATGCTTGTAACTTCTTTTCAGAAGCCATTTCATTTTTTTAGAAATGTTTTAAACACTGAAATATGATTATATTTTAGGTTGGTAATGCCTCTATGAATTTCTATTTCAAGAGAAACATCCCTACCCTTAGTAATTCTCAATAATTACCATAATGTCATTTGTGTTTGGCGAATCTATTGAGATATACTTGTATATCCTTGTGCGGAAACTATTACAAAGTCCTCGATAACAACCATAATTAGCTAAGGACTCATACTTGCAGAATGCAGATATAACACGAGCGATTCAATTACCTTTTTTGTTTCATGTAAGCTGCTTAGATGATCATCCTAATTATTTGTAAAATAGCCAAAGGATATTGTTTTAGTTTCTCTAATAACAATATCCGATTGCTTCGTTACAAGCATCTTTGCAGTTTTTAACAGCTACGCACATTTGCTTCCAGGCTTCTAATATTACCATTCACCAGTTTAATGTCTTTCGACGCAGACCTTTTTCTTCAATTAGATCCAACAAAATAATGTAAATGTCATTGGAAATCATATTAAAGATTGTGGTATTATGAAGAGGCAATGGTGTAAAAATCACTTACCTTATATTAAGTTTATTATAAAAACATTTCTTTAGCATTGTTAAGGTTCGGTACATTAAAAGCGAAATGATTCTCTGAAGTTAAGACCTGTTTCAGAAAAGCATTTGGATAAAAGTCAAAAAGAAGAATGAAGTTGAAATATAACATTGAAACTGAGAACATTTTCTTTGCATATGAACCATCGTATAACACAGCCGATTATGAAAAAATATATTTTGAAATTCATTACCTTGTTCATACACGTTTTGGACAAACGTTTTACTTGGTTATGTTGATATCAACGATATACTTCTCTATAAAAAATAAATTTGAAGGCAAATTGTTCATCAGCCATGAATTGTATAACCCTTTTGTGTGATTTGTGTGATGGGACGCAATTTTTCTAAAAATAAAAGTCAAATTAATTTTGCATTGTATCAACCATAAACAAATGGATAGCGTTTTAATGCGCAATCTCTCGTCTCTTTCCAAGGAAATGATAACCATTTATCACAGATAATTGTGATATTTGCTGCCAGCTAATTTTATCACATCGCTTAAATCTGTAACTTCGTTTCCTAAATCAGATTTTTTCTAATAAAACTTCCAGTGACCCAATGAACTCAGCTTTATCTTCAACTTGTGTTTAAAGAGCTTGGAGATGGACTTAGACATTGCTTACTAAATGGCAAGCAAAACAAGAATTAAAATAGTAGTAACCATCTTTTTATCCTTATTCATTTGAAATCAAATTCACAAATAATCTTAAGTGCAATCAATGCAAGCATGCTGGAAAACAATATCCATTATTCAAATGAACTAATATTCGCATATCTGTTAACAACATTTCCTTCTTTCAGTTGCCAGATGAATTTGCTTAGTTCTCTGGCTGTTACATTTTAAAGGCTTGGTCACGCTTGAATATAAGTTTTAATCATAAGGCTTAAAGAATTGACACAAATATTTTGATATGAAATAAAAATTTGCTTTTTTTTATTAACAGAATGCAAACCTAATCTTGCTTTCAAATGTTGCTTTTAAGGAATGTTGTGGAGGTTGAAATCTTTATTCCACGCTAGAAAATGTTTGATGGCAATACTTAACCATACTGAGCATTGGGTAAATTCCACAATTTAAAAGTAAATGATTGTTGATTGGCTACGGGCACCTAAGGACTTCTTTGTAGATTTCACTTATGAATACGAACAATGAACAGTTTCAATTTGCCCAAAAATAGAATTAGCTTACCTTAAAACACAATATTAATTTCATTGACAAATATCAATTCACCTCTTGGTCACTTCATATAAAACATATTCTAAATTTATTTTGATTAATTTATCACTGAGGACCTTAATATTTTAAAATCTTCTATGTTATGACAGTGTTTCAAGGAGATATATTATTGTAGTAATTGTTGATGAAACATGTAGGTAGAGGCAATCCTTTTGATACTTATTTGTGGTACGTTCCTTTTTCGAATTATATGTGATGTATTACAAAGTCTGGAAAGCACCAACTGTTAGAATCAAGGTTAATGTCAGTTGGTCTGTTGCTATCACGGTCAGTGCCGCCTTATATTGCCTAATTATAAAGGTTGTGGGTTCGAATCCTGCTTTCAACAACAATTTATCTACTAAAGACGACGTGTTGAAAAAGACAGGCAGATATATTCAGTAAAATGCCACAGGCCCATAACACAATAATTTGCCTAATTCATAGGCTGGTGCACATGGCGAATGGGAATTACATGGTATAGAGAATTACATGTATCAGTTATGATATTGTCGTTATCAGATATTATAATATAAAATTTACAATGGTAGAAATATATTAATGTATTTATGTTGAAATAAAATGAACTTCTATTTAGTCAGTATTCTAAAGTCATACATTACATGTACTTACTGAAAGATACACAACTCACATTAGAATGTCGAGTAATTACATGCCCAGAAGGATATCCAGACAATTCGCTGTTTCAGGAAGTGCCAGAATCCAATCCCATAATCGGAGGATGTTGAGGACGACAGGGAGTCAGGAATACCTCACTTCGCCATTAGAAGTTTATCCATCGGATTGTCACAGAACTGGACCAAGGTGTCTGGAATCTTTAGACCTAAAGATCAAGGATGTGATATCATTGTTTGATGTAGTTCTGAAAGGTGTATCCATACCGTTTCATACCGGTAATAATTGACAAAAGTCATGTCTCTAGAAAGCAATGTTGCAACGCATTCTACAAATAAATCATTGAGTGTTATATTCTCACAAAAGAAAATTTACCACAGTTGTTAAAAGTGTAGCTAGTATGTATGCCAATACACATACACTTTTAATAGACAAAGGGTATCAGCAAAACAAGTGGTGACTTGATACAATCCCTAATGTATGATTACATTGAATGAATGTTACAGATAAGAACAATTAAGACATCCCTTCCATGCATATCTTTAAAAATGTTATTTTTGTAGATTTGTTTCGTTATAAAAGAACGTCTGTAAAAGAACATTCATCTGCATTCTTTTTAAGTATTTGCTGAAGATAACGTCCGGGTAAGTATGCACCAAAACAAAAGAGGCTCAATGCCATCAACCTTTGAGGAAAAACGTTTCCTTGTGAAGAATCCAGGAACGATTTTAAGCTTTGGTTAGCATACTCTTGTAAGACTGAAATAAAAATCACCCATACATGTAACTAGATAACATGCCCTGACAAACGCTACTCTACAATGCAGAGGATCTTATCTTGTATTATTTGTCAGTCAGTCAAGACCATGCAATGAATATAACGTTTTCAACACCATTGTTTGTTGCTTTGAATGTTAAAGTAAAAATATCACATTGTATAATCAAAACCAATAAATCATGATTGATGACAGGATATTGATGATCACGGGAAGTTAAAGGTGTGGAAAAAATAGAAAACTGAAATATTCACAGATCGCAATAATTCATACCATTTATCAGCAAACATCTTGTCAAATCAATCAAGTTTAAGCGAATCCATTTATCAACCACTTGAAATCCTCTTAAAGATATCCTGTCATATTCAGGGATCATTGACCCATTTTCGTCTATTCTTTTCAATCTGTGTTTCATAGTGTATCCATGATCTACGAATTCACAAAACTATTTGACATGTCATATGATCTTAAAAATGGCACCAATGGCACAAGAAAAGTCTGCCTTAAATAACACACCAGGGGTTACACGAAACCCATTTTGAGGGCACAATGTGACAGTCAACATTCAGTGGGTTATACTTACAAACTTCAAATACCTTAAGATGCCATGTTCCATATCAATCCTTACCACATCCTGTGTATATATGTTCGAATATGAGAAGGATTTGGTCATTTAGGGATATACTATTGTAGTTGTAAGTAACTATGTTCTATACATTGGTTAAATCGACTGCTAAATAGGCTCAGCTAATTGTGAGTGCAGTTTTAGGACACCTGAAACCCCAAACAAGCAGGATACTGCGAAATTGTATTTGTAGTGGAAACCACTACACATTTCGTAAAACAGAAGAGAATTAATATTGAAAGCAAACTCAATGACAAACATTGAGATGAATTGTATATTACGAGACTCCTTTTATACTTTATTTTTGCACTTTATTATTTCACTGTTAACTCCCTCTAAATCATCTAAGGAACTCTATGTTTTAACCGGTTTAATAATGAATGTATTTTTAAGTTACATACAGATAAAAAAAAATTCTTAAGGCAAACATAAGCTGACCTGTAATGTAAGTGACATATCAGGACAGATACTATTAAAAAGCACCATTTAGAAAGTACTTTAATTATACATTCGTTGTGTAACTTGAAATATTCTAATTAAGCCATAAGAAAGCAGATAATTTGAATTGAGAAAGGATTAACAAATGTCAAATTGCTTTTAAAGTTCAAGTTTCAAAGATTTCATTAATAACAGCAAATGATCAAACGTTTTTCCGCCAAACTTCAAGGAGCATTCTGGAACCAGAACAAAATGAATTCGAATTAAAAATGTAATGCAACTGTCCTTGCATGTATTGTCTTTTGCACTGACATCAGACTTGTTTTACCATATTATATGGTTTTTTTTCCAAACTATAGTTGAGGTAAGAGAATTGTAATGCTCTGCCAAATGCTTTCTGCTGCATTGTACTTGTTTAGTATTCGGTGCCATTAAAAGCCGTCTACAGGGACAATTTACTAAAAAAACTTTGATAAAAAATTCACTTATAATTCAATTAATACCTTTTTGTAACAACAAAATTCAATTACATGTACATCATTGACAGTTTAATTAAATTCCGATCTTGCCTTGACACGACAATCCCTGAAAAGAAATATGCAAACTATTCATGTTAGGGTAAAATTTTCATTAATGAAATGACAATTCGATACAAAGAAGTAATTGAAAAGTGTTAGAATTTGTTGGATGACGGATCAATATTTTGGATTGACTATGATCGAGAGCGATATCTTCAATTTCCTCACAAGGTGTTGTCATATTGATATGATAGTGAACTCTCATACTCGTATGCAAAATAACGTATGGCAGTACATATTAAAGAGCCACTTGGCGAGTTGTTTGGGATCACTATGTCGAACTTTGCCAATAGTGGCATCTGTTTTTCGGCTGTTGCAAGAACGTAACATTTTTATGTAAATAAACGATATTTATTATATGATTGGCAGTGAAATACCGAGATCTATCAATGACAGTAATCCGTGTTATCAGTCACTAGTGACAATAACAATGGACGTCATCGAACAATGCTCTGACTTAATGACACGCTCATGACGTCATGTTGGTGCTTTGGCGACAGGCTCTCTTTTGAGCCGACTCAACGTAAATGCACTTCAATTTTGTTAGAAATATAACGATTAAATCATAAAATAAATATAATTTTTTTGTTTTCTTGACATATACCATGTTTATCTCATCTCGTGAGGCAACAAAATTACATATTTTGACTCGTGGCTGTGCCACTCGTGATAATATGAACTTTCTTCCCCACTCGATAAGATAAACATGGTATTTGTTAAGAAAACACAAATATCCTCTAAATATGTATAAAGATAACAGGAAGTTTTGAAATCACGATTATGATCGAAAACAAGACATTGACGCACGTTAATCTGTCAAGCTTAATATTAAAAACCAGAAAAACAGAATTCCAATTACGAGAGATAATGTTTGATAGGTTATATAAGTCGTATTAATGTTACATTGATGTCTGAATGTTGAAATAAAAAATGTTTAAAAACCTGAATTAGCAGACCGTCAACTGCACAGTATTAGCTGCCACATTTCACTTTGTGATCTATCATACCACCAAGCAATGGCATGAAAGCAGCAAAACATAACTTCACCTCACTTGATCAAACATTTCAATTGTTATTCCATGGTGTAAACGTTATTTTCATGACGCTTGACTCGTTAATTTTTGCATGAACCATTTATTGAATTATTTTGCATTTGTGACTGTTGCAGTCTTGTAATGAAAAAAGGATTTAAGCACTTTCCATTCAATTACAAAAAGGATATTTACAGTTTTTATTTAAATGTTCTGAAAAAAAATGAAACATTGTTCATTTTTTGTAAAGTGGTTAAAGTGTCACTGATATTTCCATAGGGAATGAAATCAATATACTATAAACGATAGTGAATTCATTGGGTGTGCGACTCCACATCAACATTCCAAGAAACATTTAAGGGCGCAATACAATTCAGGAGCGAACTGTTGACTGTTGACCGCAAAAGCAATGATTGATGCAAATGGTCGTACACACGTTAAGATAAAAAAAAATGTGTGAATATACATGAAGCAATTGCATTGATTTCTCAGATAGTTATATTGTGTTAGTGAGTCATACCGTGTGAACGAAAAAGATAAGAACAGCAACATACATATTCTTGCAATTTTAAAATGCCCTTGAAGAGAAAATAATGTTTCTAAATAACAACACTGATTGTTGTTTGTGCAAAGTTTCTTAAGTCTTATTTTTGCACCTATTTGAACATTTAAATTATTACATTTCGCAAAGAAAGATTTACAAGTATGATATTTCAAATTTCAAAATAACGACCAGCACCACTGCATTTTATCTAGTTGTGCAAAGTCGCTTCTATGAATATCTATTAGTTTAATTATCATCCCAGGTAAATACTGATGTGAATTAATTGATATTTACTCACAGAAAACAATGTAAGATAACATCTATTGACTGGTTATCCCAGAAACATGAGCTAGCCAAAGGAAAAAAGAGAACATTTGCTATTTTCGATTAACTAAATGTACTCTGCCAAGACCATATCAAATCTTAATAAAAGATGGCTAAACATTTGTAACAAAAAGATTTGTGTTTAAATGTTCATAATGAGCTCTGTGTAAAACATCCAGCAGCCAACGTTTTCATAAGATACCTGAGGCAGTAAACGAGATTACAAAACTCGTGAGTGTTGAATATCGAAAATATTTCAACTCAATATTTTCAAATGTTTTGATTTGTTCACGAGCGAAAGCGAGTGAATAAATCAAAACTTTGAAAATATTGAGTTGAAATATTTTCGATATTCAACACTCACGAGTTTGTGATCTATTTATTACATACAAAACGAATTTCTATTTCTTTGAAACCACGATCAATCAATGCGCGACATAGTTGCCTAATGATACACTGGTGAGGTACCTCTGGGTTCGCAAAAGCAAAAACATAGTCCCGTTTTTCGTTAGCATCATCTTCACCTCTAAATAAAATCCTACTTTTAAACAATCATGTGTTTATAGTTTATGGCCTGAGTTATCCAAAACCAAAACATTAGCAAATACTTTAACAATAAAAAACGACGCTGTTGTCGGTACTGTAGCAGAGAGATCCCCAAGCTTGATGACACTGACGTGGATTTTGAACGGTTCAATCGTCCTTGCTAAACGTTTCTAGATGAATGCTGATAATTTAGTATTTTGCTTGATTATGTATAGCAGTGTTCATATTATAAATGAAACTGCATGTTAACACAACCCTGAACCGTTTCTAAACTAGGCCTATCGGCTTTCACTCAAACTTTCAAAACTCTGTGTTGACAAAATGCGTCCGTTGAATACAAAAGGGAGATAACTCTTTCCAAACTAAATTTAGACAAGATATTTTTTAATTTAGTGGCGAAAAAGTCGAGATCGGTACGCGAATATTGGTTTGATAATTTTGCACATATATCTTTGATGTGATGCAACTTTATTTTGAGGGAAAATACGAAAATGGAAAAAAATATGATAAATTAAATATTTGAAGCGGCTGAAGGTTTGGTTGCACCCGATCAGCTGATTGCAAATGTAGTACGGCATTATGACGTCACTATCGTTGAATAACCTGTTTTGGTTACACAACACTCGTTGAATAACTTTCAACTAGTTACACAACACTTGTTTCAAATAAGCAAAATTATCTCATGAAGATATTCAGAACACGTATGTAATAATTATCATTTTCCCACTATTCTTTCTTACAATGAACTTTCCCTTGAAAGTTTATCATTTTTTTGAGAAAATATATGAAGGATCGTACTTCGATGAGTTTACACGTTGTCCGTTTCTGAAATCCACAACAGGGAGTCTAGTTATGATGTTCTAATGTTAAATGTATATTGCTTTGTTTCTGGTTCTGGATGAATAACCAAAATTACTACATCTCCTCAGTATTAAGCATTTAAATCAATAGATGAAGTTTCAGCAAGTAACATATGGATACTTGTAATTTAATTCCATTGACGACTTTTTTTGTGATAATTTTATTCATAATTTTGAATATCGATCAGGACTCAATGGACAAATAATTTGAATAAAACCCTGGTAAAACGTTATTTATTTAAGTGATGTTACCAATTACAAAATAGGTTTTTATCTGAATCCATGCCTCATCAATTTACCTGATGTACCTTCATGAAACAGGGGGCTGATGTCAGCCTACATCGTGTAACCTCAATGCCAACGATCTTATATATAATAATATTTGCAAAGAGCAACGACCATTTTCATACCATTGTAAGGACCCCAAATGACATGGATCTAGAACGTGAATATGGTCGAAGTTCTTAATCATCTTCCTCATCTAATATTGTCTCCAATCGTGATACATTAATTGCCTATTCTGCATATCGTGTAATCATGGCATTTTCTGAAACAGAAGCTTGCTGTATGTGTCCATATTCACACTATCTCCTGTATCTCATTGCCGCCCAACAGAACAAAAGATAACCATCTTGTAGGCTTCTTTGTATAGAAATAACAAGAACATAGCTTTAGTTCGAAGAGTAGTTGATAAAAGAATCATGCAGCAGCGGCTTATACTCATGCATCAATTATGTCACAAATAATCTTTTAAAGCTTAAACTGCTACCACTGGTAAACATGTTGTCACATAAAAAAGGGAACTTATATACAGAACATATGTAAATCTTATTGAACCGAAACATAACAGAAGAAACTTCTTAACAAAATGATTATATAAGGAAGACAAGAGTAATTCTATGGATGAACAACTTCTTTATTGGATTGTGGCGACGTTTCGGTATAGATTCTTATACCGTTATCAAGCATATGGTGAAAAATGAGGAATACAGCAATTTATACAGTTTGGTATGATAATGAGAAAACAATAACAGTAACAACAGGATAAAGTAACACTACATCAAAGGATAATTTACATGAAGTTTAAGAAAACATAGGATGAGTGGGATACCAGTTTGTGAGTGAGTTAATTAGGCAGATTAGCGAAGCCAGTTGAGATGATTGGATTAATTATGGGCGGATTAGATGGTTGTAAGCTGATGGAATGTAATAGCCTTGATCTCTGTTCATAGATGGCCGGAAACGGGAAATTTGTAAAGCTTCGGCTAAACGACGTTGAGTGTAATCATGTTTGTTGGTTGTGAGTGTTTTGACAGTGTCCCAGTTGATGTTGTGTTGTGGGAATTTGGTGATGTGTTCTGAAATAGCTGATTTTGCGTCTGCTTTGATGGTGGATGTCTTGTGTTCTTTGATGCGAATGTTGAGTGGCCTTGATGTTTCTCCGATGTAGTTGCTGCCGCAGTCGCAGCTGATGTTGTAGACCACTCCTTTAGGCTGCTGTTGTTTTGTTGCATGTTTTCTACCGTTAGCCCTAATGATGGTTTTGAGAGGAGTGGCCGTGGAGAAGTAGGTGTCTATACCAGCTTTCTGCTTGAGTAGGTCAAAACACTCACATGGTACACATACTTGTTATCACCTCCAATTATGTCTTGGTTTAAATAACGAAAAATATGCCATTTAGTGTCCATTGACTTCTTTCATAACATATTTGAACTCTGCTTGTCTCTATAAGGACTCGAAGTTCTCTTTTTTTCTGAGATTGACATACGAAAGCGTCGAATAAAAAACAGTCCTCTTTATTTGACATCATTGTGATAAACAATAATTATGTAGGATACCTTACGTAACATAAAGAGCCGAAATCCTGAAAGTTGGTCCGTTTCAACAGGTTCTTTACAGTTTTTATATGATGAATAATTGTGGTTATAACATCGCTACCTTTACTTCTATGCTATATATATAATTATGTATGCATTGTAATTTTGCATCTTTTGGTATATATATATCATCATTAACTTATATTAACATATTATGTAAGATAGTCAAAAGTAAGTCAAACGTTCTGCATAGAGAAAGCTATCTTATATGTAAGTAAATCAGATTTCTGGCATGTTATTCTTATATTAATTTGTTAGCGATATCCTTCATTTTATCAATCTTAAGTTATTTAACAATAACATTATTTAAACGTACAAGGGCACAAAATGAGCCGTATCAACTGTAACTGGATGAGGTCGGAATTATTCTTCCTCTATGACCTACGATTCGTCACTCAAGTTCAAAGGCGTTTCATGTGATTCACTTTTATGTTCTCTTTAACAAGGGCGTTTTAGATGAGTTTATGCATAATTGATTCAAGTTTTGATTGGAATTTCGCCTTTTCAGTTCTTAAAGGAAATATCTTCTTACAAAAGATCATCTGCCTAAGGCATGTTCCGACGATGTGAAGTTTGTTTTCATCTGGAAACAACTACGCTATGAACTATTGAATTGTTCAAAAAAGGTCAGAATAAAAATCAAATGACAAAACTTACTTTAGAATTTCCATTCCAATGCTTTGGTCCTTAGATATCAGTTTTCAGCGTGTCAATGAAACATACATACTCGCCTACGTGTATTTAATTAAATAGATGATAACCAAACCACAGATTACTTTGAAAACTTGAGAAAAACAAAACGACAGAAAACAGTGGTATGTGATGCAGCTTATAATCCTTCCATTGAAAGCTTCTTAGAATGAACCCTTTGTTAATAGGCCTTATATCATACGTGCCTTTTACGACCCCTTGGGCAATATCATTGCTTAAAGGCTAATATCTTCTTTTTTAGATTGAAATCATTATTTTTCTTGCAAAGAGGTTTTGCAAGAAACGAAATGTCAGAGTTTGCTTTGTAAAGGTAATTGGTTTATCAAAATGGCACCAGAGCTGATGATTTAATCCTATTCAGATTTTTTTATTATAATCCCGACCAACAGTCCGGGGTATCTAGGGAAACCAACGATTCCGTGTGTGTGTGTGTGTGTGTGTGTGTGTCTGTCCGAGGACATTTTTTGTCCGACCTATTACAGGAAAACTATTTATCCGATAAATTTCAAATTTTGCACATGTTTTCTACCCTAATAGGAGGGGCGCAGTGCGAAGGAACAGCAAATTTATTTAATATTTGAATTTTTTACAAATTTCCATGTTTTGAACTTAGTCATTTTCCAATATCAGATTTGTCTGACCTATAACGTGAAAACTATTCATCAGATTTATTTAAAAAATGCACATGTCTTCTACCCTACTAGGAGGGGTGCAGTGCGAAGTAACAGCAAATTTATTTAATATTTGAATTTTTTACAAATTTCCATGTTTTGAACTTAGTCATTTTCCAATATCAGATTTGTCCGACCTATTACGTGAAAACTATTCATCCGATTTTTTTTATTTCAAATTGTTCACATGTCTTCTACCCTACTAGGAGGGGTGCAGTGCGAAGTTACAATAAATTTCTTTAAAATTTGAAATGTTTAAAAATTTCCATGTTTTGAACTTAGTCATTTTCCAATATCAGAATCTGATTTTTCCGACCTATTACGGGAAAACTATTTATCCGATTAATTTCAAATTTTGCACATGTTTTCTACCCTACTAGGAGGGGCGCAGTCCGAAGGAACAGCAAATTTCGTTAATATTTGATTTTTTTACAAATTTCAATGTTTTGAACTTAGTCATTTTCCAATATCAGATTTGTCCGACCTATTACGGGAAAACTATTTATCCGATTAATTTCAAATTTTGCACATGTTTTCTACCCTACTAGGAGGGGCGCAGTGCGAAGGAACAGCAAATTTCGTTAATATTTGATTTTTTTACAAATTTCAATGTTTTGAACTTAGTCATTTTCCTATATCAGATTTGTCCGACCTATTACGTGAAAACTATTCTTCCGATTGATTTCAAATTTTGCACATGTCTTCTATCCTACTAGGAGGGGTGCGGTGCGAAATTGCAACAAATTTCATTGATATTTGATTTTTTACAAATTTCCATATTTTGAACATAGTCATTTTCCAATATCAGATTTGTCAACCTATCACGGGGAAAACTTTTCATCTGATTCTTTTCACATTTTGCATGTGTCATCTTCCCTACTAGGAGCGGTGCAGTGCCAAATCAAAACTAAAATTGATAAGTTTTTTTTGTGTGTTATTTATTTAACAAAGTTCCATTTTTTTTATTAGTCATTTTTCTCAATTCCTCTTTGGGGGTCAAATGCTGTGCAAGAGATGACTACATTGAAAGTAAACAATAATTCAGTTAGTCAGGGATGCACGGTCGGGGGTATTAGTGAGCCATGCTCACTTTTTTTGCTTGTTTTCATCTGTTGTGGATTAATTCAGTATTATTTCATTTTTCTAACAGAACTGAGTGTATTGTTGTGACTGTATTCCATGAATGATAGTTTTTGTTAAACAGCAGATGTTCATTAAAACATTACAAAAAGAGAATGGAAATATTTAACTAGATTCTCTGAGGTTTTCTTCTATGATCTTTTACAATGTTTCTATACTTGTTGCAATCGTCATTTCAGCACACGTTCAGAAGTGATGATCTATTTTTTTATAAGAAGTTACATGTATAAGTGAACCGAATTTACATATTTTTAGCTCGATTTTAAAAATATGTTTACAATTCAGATGACAATTTGACAAATATCAACTATCAATTTAAGTTTAATATCCAAATGATCAGAATGTCTTTGATCTTAAATAACAAGCCTTCTTTGTACCATACACCAATTCAACTTCAATCAGAAATCTGTAATCAGTAAGGTACAGTTAAATCCTTTCATCTTTTCGGGCAAATTATTTCTTGAATCAGCATTCACTTAAATTCACTTTTCATTTTTGTAAGGTAATTGACAATCTTTCAAAAGTGTGTTATTCTTTAAGTTTCACTAGTCGGTCAAGTGTTTTGATTTCAAACTTTCGATCCTGGTAGAATATGTAAAGCTTCTTGTCAACCTTTTATTGGTTGAACCTATCTTCGACCGTGAAGTATTTGCTAACGCTTTCAATGTGACACAGATTTTAGTGGCTTTAACAGGAAACCGGAATTGATTGCAGCATATGACAGCAACTGTTGATGAACCAAACAAATTGGTCAAAATTATGCCAAAGTGGACATTTGTTGACAGTTAACGATTTTTAAATTGTTACTAACGAGCATTTAAAGAGAGAATGTTGAATCGTATTTCCTGTTCAAACAAAAATTGACAATAAACATTGAGTTCATCAATCTTTCGAGTTCAACGGGAAAGATTAAGCTGAAAACTATTATGAATTCAAACATGGAATAGGTTACATGCATTATACAAATGTTGAATTGCCATCATTAGGTCAATCTACAATCAGCATGACTTTTTTTTGTCCCTCATTATTATTACACATATGTTGTCATATAATATTTTTCAAACAACGTTTCTAAAGCCACAGAAATAGGGATATGTTCACCGAAAACGTGCTACTGCCCCTTTAAAATAATAATATATCTTTTACGACAAAGATCAAATAATCATTTAAAAGGTTTTCATGAAAAATACGCACGTTGATTTACTTAGATAACTTAGGACGACTGAAGATTTCAGGTATGTCAATGGTAAGCACATGATACACGAAGGGAAATAAAAAAAAATAAAACGTATATATTAAGTGGGTGGAATGACACGATCAATGAGAAACAATTCCACAATTGTTATCATATAATATCTTTGCTAAACTGCTTGGTGATTATGCTCTCACAACATACAATGTACACGATACTGCTTTGCATATGATATTGTTTTGTTTCAGACAACCTTTTTGAATAAGAGATATTGGGTGCTTAAGTTCTATTCATGTTTATCAAGTATGTATACAATGAAAACTGGAAATGTTTTAATCCTATTTTAATTGAATGTGAAACATAGATTATTGTTTTTGAGAAAACATTGAAATATTGGTTTGGATTATTACCAAAAAAAGAACTGCAATGAAAAAAAAAGAGTTTTGTTGCTTTAAATAAGGTGACCTTTGGTGATCCACCTGATTCCCACAATGATCAGTTGATGAGTATCAATAAGTTTTTGTTAACAGTGTCTTAACAATTTTGTATATTATAAATTGAAGCATTTTACAAACGACATTTAATTGTTCAAGTTAATTCTAATCTGAAAGATGACGTCAAAGAGAACAGAATCTTAGTTGCGTATTTGTATCAATATTTAACAAACTTGTTTGTTGTTGTTGTTGATTAAACTTTATTTCTGACATTTAAATGCCGTCAGGAATTTGAACCAGTAACAATACACTGTGCTTGCTGCAAGCCTATCTTAATCACAATACTGCCTGGAATATCTAAATGCAAAAGAAAATAAATATCAGATTAAACATATTTCAACATACCTGCTGTTAATTGTTAGAGGTTTTACGCCCGTCAAATAACACCAAGATTAGCCTTTGCAAAGTTGATATTCAATTTATTTCCTTTTTGCTTTATCTTGTTCTATCCTATCACGAAAGGCTATGACTCATTTTCGAAGAAAATACTAAAGATATCAAAGATACATATTAATAGTTTGATTATCAAAGCAAATTATACATTGCTTTTAAGACTCGCATAGATTCATAGATAAATATCAAACTTCCATCGTCGTTATTGAAGCTAAAATGCAAACTGAATATCAAAATATTTCATCTGTCAAATTAAAGTATTGTGCTTCCTTACGTTTTTACATGTGATGGTGGGCGTGGAACTCAATATGTTATATTATTAAAGTACAGATGTTCATAAAGTAATAAGGTCCTTGAGATGATAAAATTCATAATGATAAATCAAGTTCAATTTTCTGTACATCTTGTCTTTGCTATGCAAATGAAAAAGTATTCCTTATTCAGACACGTGATGTCTATGTTCTGATTGCTTTCGATATGATATTGATCTGAACATAAATACAAGGTAATGCTAATAAATCAAATGTGTCTATTTGTTTTAATGTTTGGTAATTTTTAATGTCAAAGAATTTGTTATTCGGAAGTGACAACAACAGAGTGTTGAATTATGACTCAAGGTGACCCATTACATGTTTTATATCTCTGACAAACAAAGGTACCTATAAACAGCCAATCGGTTCGAAGTTTATTTAGTATTTATGTTAAAGAAGTAACCGTAATGCGACCGTCCTCTTCATCTGACTTAATTTTGGTTGAACAAAGAGAGGAACTGCAAGTAAAATCTGTCATTTGTTTTCCCTAACACAACGATTGTGAATACTCCTGTAAACACGTTTTGGTTTAACAAATGTATATCATAATTACATATTCAATATAATCGAAATTGTTTTTGTTCACATTATACGAAGAAGTGTATGTTGCATTACAAGGCCAGCTTAAATTTTATTGTAAACTTTTAGACACATTATAGCACACTTCAAAATGTTAATATTTTTCTCGAAAGTTGACACATATTGACATGAACTTTTGCAAACTACTTTTACTTTAAGCGAGGGGAACAGGCAATCAAATTCTTATTAGTTAAAAATGATCTTCGTAGTAGTGATTTACCATTTGTGGAACTTTTCAGAATCATGACTTTGGTCATTTCACAAAAATCGATGGATGATGCACATATTTTAGTGTATTCATGTATCTGGGAATCGTATCGAGGGGAATGTTGTAGTAATGGAAACACTTTCATGATATTTGAATTTGCAACAAGGAGCTATATAATTCTAATGATTAATGAACCTATTCAACGGTTATTTGTGTAAGATTGCTAATCAATATTGAAAGATAGATTCATCCGATCTCTTTCTTATAAAGAATGACAAAATAAAAGGCATCGATTTAACATTTCCCTTTAAAGAGATGAAATGAATCAAACAAACTCTTTAATCTGAGACCCAATCAAAGCCAATTGATAGATGGCATAACTAACACAGGGTCATAATAAGACCGAGTTTAACTCTGATCATTTTCCACTCAAATCTTCTTCATCTTCTGTTTATGTCCTGATCAACTGAATGTTATCTGTTTCGGCGGAGAGTTACATACATTCTCTGTGTCTTCATTATCTTAAAATGTTTGAAATATATAATTTGGTATTGTGTTACATTAAAATCAAGTTAAATGACTTTGACTGTCAGTATAATACATAGCTCTGTCTAAGATAATAAAACAGTGTAAGTTCTTTGAAACATGAATAATGAAATATAAAATATTGTTTGAAATATGATCACTATCATCATTGAGGCATGTGGTTAATGAGGACAATGACAGTTAAGACCATGATTATGATCCTGTTCGTGATTTGAACTGTTTGCCATTTACAAAACGTCCAATAAAGAACACAAGCTTGACTCGGTTAGGCATTTGAAACCTCATTTAACCTATTTTGAGATTCTAACTGATGGTTAGAATCACACCCTGTGAGGCATGGAATGGTCCCTAACCTGAGCGCCACATATGGATGATCGGACGGTGAAAGAATGCCATTGACCAGGGGGAAAATGTAAGCGCCTTGAGCAACCACGAGTGGTTGGATATGCGCGCTATATAAACATCCATATAATAATAATAAATGGTCAGTGACTGAGTGAATTTGGAAATGTTATACTGAGCACAACAAATTGTTAAACATTATTCAGACTGACTCATACATATATTATAATAAGTTCTATATAAATTATTTGTGATATGCATTATAATGATATACATGTATTAGGACAATTCTAGTAATCTTTATCCACCTGTGTAAACCCATACTGATAGACATGTTGTTCATAATGTTGAGTCTTCTTACTCTTTAAGTGATCCTGAAAAAAAACCACCACACTTTCAAATGACAGTTAAGACCATGAATATGATCCTTTTCGTACTTTGAACTGTTTGCCGTTTTAAATAGATTGAAATATAGAACAAATACTTTCTGTAAAAGTTATTGAAAACCAAACTTTCAAACTAATAAAACTAAAGAATTCGTTATATTAACATAATGATGAAAACATTTAACATTCGAGATCATTCTTTTTCTCATAAAACCAAGATAATGGTCATATAAAGTACAGAAATGACAATATATAAGTCGAATTGCTTGGTATCCCGAGTAAAGGTTGTGAATGGTTGATACAGATAAAATAACAAGCAAAACCAATATACTGCTGTTTCGGTAATTGCTAAAGTGCACAATTTTCGGAGGAAATTTCTCAGAAGTGTGTACCTTAATTCAGCCCTGATAGCTATGAGTGACTGTTAAGTGTTAGATGTCAATTTAAAACTATTCTATTAAGAATGAAGCTTCCCAATCGTGTCCATTGGTGAACGTGAACCCTGATGTAGTTCATTTAGCTACTTGCAAAACTAAGATACTTTCTTGTACTTTTAAGTCGGGATGCGTCGACATTCATTACTTAACTGACGTCTATGTACATATTCATATTCCTGTAATGTAGCACTTTGCTATCAACCAACTTTAATTAAGGAGAAAAAGAGGAAATGATTAATGACGCGCAAACATGTTGTATGCGAGAATGAGTGAACATAATTATGATGGTTCTGATTCCTTGTTTTATAAAGTTTATTAACCAGTAAAAATAAATAAAATCATCGTCGATAAATGTATGTAAATAGTATGCTAAATAATTGTTTTCTGAAAAGATACTACTTTTCAATTTGTTAAGAAAGCAGGGTTATCGTTTGTTCCGTTTACTATTCCTTGTTAAATGCGTCCTGTAGTAACATTTCTCTGACATCAATGAATATAAACGTGTATGAAACTGCAAATCGATCTAAGCAGACGGGCTTCTTTGTGAACCTGGCCCTCGTTCATACTGACTGGTTGATCTAAATCACAGAGATTGACGGTTCACCATTTCACTTCAAAGGGCAGATTAGAGACTCGGGTCTATCAGATCAAACAAACTCTTTAATTATGACACTTTATGGTGGAATGTGACACCCAAGAGTCTTGATGAAATCACTTTAAACCAACTGAAGCAAATTGGGACCGAGATATTCTGAATTATGGTTTGTGAAATCGGCACTTACATTACATCATTTTCACAAAATGAGGTTCGGGTTCTTCTTACCATCTGTTTTATTTAATTTCATTACGAATTTTATCTTCATTTTTGTTATCTTCATTTCTTTACAACCGTTAAGATAGCAGATTTCTGATATCAACGACATTTTAAAAAAGGTCTTAATACACTCACCATGATAATTATGACTGGTATTTATGAAACCTTTGGAAATTCTAATTCATTTTGTAACATGACTGTCAGTCATTCGAATATTAAGAGCGAATTCAAAGGCAGAGCAGGGCCAATTGTAACACCTTTGCTGTATGTGTTTCGGGCGACCATTAAACGGATACCGCCTATTTTATTGACATCTTGTGTTTTTATGAACATGTAAGTGTCATTTTGAGTCCTTGGTATGTCAATTATCAAGTTATGATTATTTTCATAAAGGTACTCTGAGTGTTACAGTTGGCCCCTGCATTGGGGCAATATTGACAGTTGGGTGTAGCCTTTCTAGTCCGCTAGATAAACGTTGAAGATATTTTTCCCAAAGTAAATTAAATCTTCTACTGTTGAAATATATCATCTTCATCAACTGGGGTAACAATAATAGCCATTAAAATATCTGATCATTTGCAATTTCAACTGCGTTCATCAAATTGTTTTGAAATCTATATTTTTGCGAGCTTCATTTCTTAATATTTTAAAATTTGACTCATGTAAGGTACTAATCATTCTGTGAAATTCATTTCATTATCTTTTTATCTAAGAAATTGTCCAAACAATTGTCTTATTTAGTTAACACATTAACATAAACTCTGCAATTAAAATTGCCAAACGAAGCAAATTGTCATTTAATTAAAATTGAGGGCTGAAAACCACTTAATGTTTCTTTAAATGGCTAATGTTGCCAACATTTTGGCAAAAAGTTAATGACATTGTATTTGTCAGTTTTTGAAATAATGAGGTTTAAAAATCTTCCTTTTGGAGGAGATAACTCAATAAAAATATCAAAATTTAAAAAAATTACTAAATAAATTTGGACACTGTCTATCATTTCTGTAAAATAAAGTATATGTTGTTTGCCATTACCTCAGAATTTATTTGAGAAAATAGCTACAAATACATGGAAATAGTTGAAATATAGAATAGAAACTTATCCAGACATTTGTGGTTCATGAGAATACAGTTAATGGTCTGCTCCTAATTGGACAAGAAATAACACTACTGAAACTATTTAGTTTAGAACATACTTAAGACTTACAAGATTTATGGTTTAAACTAACATATTGATTTTCGATAAACAGTATCATTTGATGTCTTCATAGACGTTTTATTTTATTAGCATCAATAACCTTTTACTCAAAGGTCCTCTGTGTAAGCCAATTGAGACAGAAATATGTAGAAAGGTTTAAAGCTACTGACACTATATGCTATCCTGAAACTAATGTAATACATGTAATTGCATATGGGATAATTATAATTAAATCTTTCAAAGATACCTAACTAGATGTTATTCAAATTTCTACCAATAAATACTTATTTTGAAGTAAAACAACGTTAGACACATTCATAGTCGGTCAATAGAGTTTATAAAGAGACTGATCTGAGATTGAGAAATAAAGCAATTCTGAAATGTTAACGAGATCCAACGTCATTTCTCAGCGTTAGACAGTTTCTGTTAAAATCCGTCCTATACTAGCATTTTTCTAGCGTAGTCAAACAAACAAGTATGAAACTGCAAATCGATCTAAACTGACGGGATTTCTTGAGCACTTTGGCTTCGTCTATATGAAAGATTCAATATAAATCAAAGGGATGAAGGTCCAACTTTCACTTCAAAGAGCCAATGAGATACACGCGTCAATAAGATCAAAAAACTTCTTTAGTTATGACATTGATAGTTGACAGTGACACCTTAGATTCTGGATGCAGTCACATTATACCCACTGAAGCAAATTAGAGGCAAGATATATTTGAATTATGGACCCAGGAAAAGCATAAATGTAACAAGATATTCACAAAATGAGGTTCAGATCATCCCTACAGTCTTTGTTACATCCTGATGGCTTTACACCGCAGAACATAACACTAAATTGACGTTTGTAAATTGTAGTGAAAACAATACACTACCATATTTACGTACTGTAACCAAGTATATATTCATATTCACCATATTAAATCATCTTAAACATGCAATTTAAAATCTACAACATCGCACTTTTTCTATTTTAATGTCGTGTTTAGTTTGATCCAAGAAATATAATGATATGTTGCCAACAATTTATACGTTGTAATTGTAAGAAACAAATTCTGTGATTAATTGTATCCGTTTGTCTTTTATTTACTTTTTTTACATCCTCAATTCAATCTTGAAAACTAGGATTTCCGAAACCTGTCATTTCAGTTTCAACAAATATCATTCATGTTTTTCTATGAAGAAATGACAATAAACACAGAAGAAAGTTAGTAATTTACAGAAACGTGACAACTTACAAAAACTATACCGCTTATAATTATGCTCATTTCCCTCAAGAAGAACGGAAATACCTGAAAAAATGCAATTAAATGTACTTGCAGTTTCAGTTTCAGATCAACAAATAAAAGAATATTTTAAATTAGTATTTTATGAATGCATTTTGTCTGGCAGGTTCACTGTTTTGATAACCATCTATTTCCTCATATTTAGCCCACTGATCTGTTTTAAATAATCAGAATTATTCTTTGTTTATATCACTAAATCAAAGCAACTAGACAATGAGCCTTGCACAGGCGTACATGTATGCTGAAATGTTCATGCTATTGAAGTGCATTTATGTATAAATGAATATTTAGTCCACAATTTGTTATAAAGGTTACTTAAGCAAGTTCGAATATTGAACAATTGTTAAACAAACACAAACACATTGTCCTTTTATAACTTTACACAATTGGTATTATGCAAACTTTACAACATTTTAAGATTCTACAATAATTGTTACTCGAAAGAAATGATATTCTTTTGCCAACTACAGTGTACTGAAGCTTAATTTAATTGATGTTTTTACCTTAAAGTTTTAAACTCTTGGTTTATGTTAAATGTATGTAATCTCCAATTTATCTTAAATATTGGCTCGCAAACAGATATGCAAATCTCTCCTTTTCGGAGTTATAATTAAACTCTCAACATCATGTATTAAGAAACATTTGAAAAATGCGAAATGATGATAAGTGATGTTTATTGTTGATATCTTGTATGGAATATATTCGATGCAAAGTCAAAGTTTGAATTTATACCATTACATATATTGTGAATCCAAAACAAGGCTAGATTTGTTTACGTTATTGACCTTGATTCTGCAATTGGACTTACAGCAATTAACAGGCCTGATGCAACAATAGATACAAGTTTCAATAGATACGTTTAGACCTAAGTGAATAACAAATTATTTCTGTATATATACTCTTTATCGAATTCGAAAGCCAATTCATGAAATATCATTTCGACAGAGTTATAGCTCATGATTCTTTTATTGCACTTAACGATTAACGGATCATGTCCAAATGGTGGACAATTTTGATGGACAGGCTACGCTTTGATGAATGAAATATTGTTTCAGAAGCTATGACATACATTGACTTATGACCTATTGTGTATATCAGATTACAAGGTTACGTGACCCATGGTCTCTTTTTGTGCTTTCAAGGCGATATTGCATTATTGATTTAAAAGCTAAAAGTGATAAATGCCTACAGATGTGAACGATATGTGAGACATGAGAAGCTACAGTTGCAGATAATACACGTAAGTCATTGACTTGCACTTTTACTTTGGTTAATAACTTACATGCATCCCATCTTATTATTTGTTTGACGATAAAAAAACTCCCCAAAAACACCTTTTTTTAAAATTAATGAATCAAGGTACTTTTTCATTTATTTCTCTACACAAATGTAGAGATCGTCAAACTATCAATGTCAAATTTACTAAATTGAACAATTGTTGACCATATATTCATAAATTTTGCAAATTTTGTGAACAATCTTCTAAGGAACCTTCAGCAAACAAAATATATTAAAAATGTGACAATTTTCTCATAATACCCTGGGTTGACAAATGCATTCCAACTAACATTCATATCAATACACACCTTCAACATTGAAAGAGGCACTTAGTCTCACTTTTTGAATATGCCTTTATCAAGATTGATTAGTACTTTACAACTTCGGACAGGTAATCGTTTGAAGACTATGATCTGTATTTGATTTCAACAGTTTTCTCAATGCAAATGCTTGATTAACTAAAATATCAAGAAGTATTGCTCCCATGTCAGACAGTTAGGCCTGAATTACCATGTCAAGTGCACAGATTCACATTTCGAACAATATCATCAAAGATCTAATTTTTTTTGACAACTTATCGATCGTAGTTTAATGAACTTTATTTGGTGTCAGCAGTTTTTTTTGTATGCAATAAGCAGGTTGTTTTAAACCCTCTCAAGCATATTTTCATTCATGTGTGGAAGATACCCAGTTTATTGGCGATCCTGTTTTTCCTTACATGTAGTGTCAAACAACGTGAAATTGTCAATGTCCATATGTTGTAAGTACTCATCGTTTTACCTTTGATAATTGAGTTACAAATCATTTTAGCATGTTAATTTCAGTTGATGTGTCTGATGAATCATCATAAACATCAATAACTCATTATTATTTGGAAATATTGTTCAACTGTCTGTCATTTACTGTATTATCATGCTGACATTTGGATTTAAGTGCATGAATTCACATTTCTAAGGATATCAATGAATCTCTGCCACCTTTTTTTTGATTGATTGATGGATAAGAATCTTTATTCGATCCGAGTTTGTTTTGTTTGTAGTTTCTGAACTCTTTTGATTGTTATTTAAAAAATCCTTTGTTTAAAAGACTACACTTAATATTGTCTTTATTTATAAGAAGAATAACAAATTTGAAATGTTCATACAGACTATAAATCTGCTATATATCTATTGATATCTATCATCAGAATAGATTGCTAAAACGGCATGATCCATCCTGGCAAATCATGAGACGAGATATCTGTCATTTCAATACGTCTTCTAGATTCTAGAATCTAGACTCATTGCATATATCTATATTATCCACAGCTCCCTTTTGTTGCAATATTGAAAACCATCCACACATCATGTGCCTTTGTTGAAGGTGATTATGCAAAATACAATACATGTACACCTGTTGAATCAAAGTTAATATTTTCTCATACAAAACAAATTCCCCCTGTACAAACAGCACGATCGCATTATCAATTTACATCTTTTTGTCATTTTATTAAATAAGACGAAGTTTGTAATCATAAAAGTGGATTGATGAGGTGGATGATATTCTGAATTACTTGCATATGCGTTTCTATATATCTTTGCCAATATAAACAAAATCAACGATTGACATTTATTCGATGCAAAGTTAAAACCTAAATTCAAAAAGTATTTGAATATGAGGCACTGGGTATCCATCCGACAAGGTTGACTTTTGATATGTCACAATTCTATATAAAATAGTTTGTAACTTCATCAAGAAGAATATATCATATTAACAATAAACAATGCTTTTTTAGTCATGAATATTGCTGTTTCCGATGTTGGAAAATTCCATTAACCATGCCGGGCAGTTATGTAATAGGCCTATCCAGATAAGACCACAACTACCAATAAAGATTCCAGATGGTTTGAATATAAGCTGAAACCTATGAATAAAATCATAAAAACTCGTTGAGTGGGACAATAGAACGTTTTATTAGGAAACGCACGATGCAAAATCCAATCTCTGGGAGAAGTAATGATTGAAAGTTTCATTACTGTCTTTTCTCCAGTCAAGGTTATCGATCAAGGGTTCTTTGTGAATCTCGCTTTTTGGATTGATTCCAATACTGGCTGGAAATATTCTTCATTAATTTTATATCATGGTTGTCTTGAGAATTGATGTCACAAAGGACATACTTCTAAATCACCTCATACTAATCATGGCAGATTCTGTTGAATATTTCTAGACAATCAATTCTTCAAATTATTATGCCAATGACATGTAACGTATTAAAAGACATTTCTCTGTAAGACATACCTTTGAAAACATGGCACGCAAAGACAAAAAAGATTTGCATTTCAGATTGACAGTCATCCGTTTCATTTGATCTTGTTTTTGAAATTACTTTCTTTTGAACCTGTTTGTTTCTGAAACTAATTTCATTGTAACGAACAGTGATGTAAAGACATTCTGTTGTAATTGACTCAAACCTTTTTTTATAAACTCATCAAGACTGATAGGCAAAGTTAACACATAGCATGGCATGGAATCCGGAGTTCGGATTTCTTCATCTCCCTTTCAACACCTAATTTTAATTTTTTCTCCAGATCCTCTTGCAACTTGAGATTATAACAATTACAATACTAACCACAATTAAGGCAAATCCCTACTTGCTTCTTAGAGCTGACACGACCTGATTATATTGCTAAAGAATTGAAGATAAGAGAAGAGAAGCTAAATACGTTTTTAACTGCAATCGTTGATAAAACACACATACATTTTTTTGGGTTAATACCTAAAACTGACTGACTCATAAATGCACGTATTTAAAAATAGGCGACAATTTATTTACATAAAAAGTGAAAAAAAGGTAATCGCAAAATTTTTCACTCGCAATAGAAGGTCAAGGTGGACAGCAAATAAGGCTAAAAAGCTATGGTACTAAGACACTTGCAGCTCGTTTTAAACATTTGAAATAACATTTCAAGAAATAAGTAAAAAGGGGAGATTACTAAAAAAACTGCGTGTTTTAAACAGGACTGACAGACAACCTGCCAATGTTCACAAATTAAGTTAAAAAGGGGACAGAGAGATGAACTAAGTAAGATACAATTTTAGTACAAATATTGAAGCTTTAAAGGGGCAGTCGCACGTGTTTAAGGGAAATATAAGGTTATGTCAGGAAAATGAAAATAAATGGTTCCCATTAGAGACAATGCATTAAAACTAAATGAAGCCGTAATAAATAAAGTTTATAATGTACAGTTCAACCATGCTATTCCTTTTTCTTTCAAAAATAAATAAAGATGTTCAAATACAAATGGCAGCCAATGAACTTTATGTGAAACCTCATAAGGCACGATTCAATTAATAACCTTGAAGTTTTATCTCTTACATAAATTCATTCATCCTTGTTCCAAAATAAAATATGCCTGATCGCGGGGTTAGTTCTGGGGAAAGACCTACAAATCAGTAATGTTGTTTGCAGGTTCCAAAGACATACCTCAAGAAGTGAAACAACTAAAAGTAATTTTGTCTTAGCATAAATATGTAAGTGTTAACATCAGCCCAAGAGGCAGTTAAAGTCAATCAATGTCGATCGAGCCTCTGTTCTTAATACACCAAATCCGTGTGTTCCGGCAGTTTCCCGTGTTTGAATTTTTTGGAATCCATTTGATTTATCTATGGCATATGACAATGCTTCTCACATGATTAATTTGAACTTCATTAATTCTTTAACGTCATTTGCCTAATTAATGAAATTACTTTTTAATCCTGCTTCGTGATGTAAACATGTAAAACCTGAAAAGGCATTTCTTTGGGGATCTAAAAATCAATTTCTTGATAAATGAATTCTCATAAACCCCTTCATTGATCTGACATTTACTGATTTGAAAACGTTTTGAGTTATTGCGTTCATTGGATGCTTCAGAGACTAGACAGAAAATACAACTTGAACCCTTAACAGTAGGGTGATACAGAGTAATACAATTGAGAGCTTGGATATTGATTTAGAAGATGGTGTGGGCATCATCGAGCTTACATTTAAAATACTCTAAACTAAATCACCGCTTGGATTTTACATCAAGGATATCCCGACTCGAAGATCTTGTTTGAATTTTAGCAATCTTAAAAGATTAAACTGCGAATCTTTTTTTAGAAAAAATTATTAATCTATATAAACGATCAACACCATCAATAATGATTCCGTAGAGCATAGTTTTAGCATAAGAACAAAAGGAGGAAATTCATAACTTACCCAAATGCTCTTTGCATGATTGTCACTTGGATTAGAATACAACTTAATGAAATGAATTCTTTTAATGACGAAAAATAAAACAGATATACGTAAATGAATATGATAATGGGGAATAATGAAACCACAGTCAAAAACGTGCAAAATGATAAAGAAGCCTTGTAAAGTGCTGTGGCGCGAAACAGTGCTCAAGGAAAGCAATGCTTTAAAATGCAAAGTATTAACAGATGGGAAATGGCATTTCTTGTACAGCCCGAGGGATTTCATAACAACTTTCTAGTAAAAAAAGCTTTCAGCCAATGTTTTATATTACGTTTCTTTTTAGATTTTCGCAATCATCTAAGCTGCTTTGTGGCTCATCCTTTTTAGAAACCGAGGTAAGATAGTCAAAGATTTTTTAAATAATTTAGCCAATTCATAACAATTCAGAACAGAGCAAACTCGAAATGCTGGTTGAAGATGTAATTGCAATTAACACATTTGATTGTTTTGCATTGATTAACCATAGTACTATTTACAAGGATATGTTGTTTTGATATAGTAAATGTAAGATATTTATCCATTAGATTTATCTCAGTTTACTATCGTGAAGCAGGTTAATGCCTTTTGTATCATCATCATTTCCTTACCTAACTTTTGAATAAAGGTAATGTTTCAGTTTCATACTTTCGAAAATGGATGATTTAAATATATGAACAGTGAACAAAGCATTGTGTATAATTATTGGTTTTATTACATGTATTTTTTTCACGTTACGTTAGTATTTGTTTACATTTCATTTAATGCATACTAGATATAGTTACTAAAATTTGTAATTTATTTTGCGTGCTTCCTAGCTCTGGAAACAGTTTTTTTAAATATTGACATACTTACAGCAATATTTTTTTTATGACAAGCTTAGCAAAAAAAACAAAAATAAAATAGTCATCGTTTGCAATATAAGAGGTACACGAACCGGCTTGTTGAAAGTTCAATATTCAGTCATTACAGTAAATCTTTATTTTGGCATAATAGTTCATTTAGCCAAAATTCAAGAGTTCGTATCATCACTTGATAAACGTAAGGTGTTGTTTGTTACCTAATTAATTCAAACTGTTTGGTCAATAGTCATTTCCTAACTTAGTCGTATCCTTAAATATCAATAATATAGCATTCGACCAAAACACTTTCAATAACATTTAGGTCGGCTTTAGATAACAAAATACGAACTAATTGCTTTTGGGATTTTAGCAATTGACTTTTTCGATTGGATAAGATACTCATATGGGTATCGTATATAAAGATTAAGATTTTCAGTTAATGAAAGAAAAGAAAGAAAAGCGTGATCGGATTTGACAAATCCCTTGACTCGTTTATTTAGTGCGTGTCACAAACATTACTTCAGTGTGCATTGACGTGGGGAAGCCTAAAGAGTAAAATTATTTTAATAGCTGAAAAAGTAATTTTCCTTTTCCAAAAATATACTAATCTCTAGGCGAAATGAACAAAACATAACAGTTTGGCATTTGGACTTTATAAATACAATCTTATTTTTAAACCATCATCTTAATGAAGTCACACAAATAATTACAGAGCAAACTATCGAACCTCGGTATCAGTATCAGTAAAATGTAAGATAAAAACGGTCGTCCACAAGTGGGATCATGAGACTATATTAAAAATACACATACATATTATATACATACTACAATGTAGATATCAAGTATATAAAAACCATAAAAACATTGTTGTTTTAAAAGATAAAGGTAAAGTTTATAAAAGTAAATATTATGAGTATAATGCACTTTTCCTTTTATATAAAATGCTTTGGCAGGTTTTGGGCAGCAATTATAGAAACATCAACATTTGATAGTATAAAACCCACTGTCGTAAAATCATCAAAGCTACAAAAGCCTTGAATAAACAAATTGCACATATCAATGAAGTATTCTCTCACATTTATACAAGGGGCAATACAAGTACAAGTAGTAAATGCATTTCGTTTTCAATCTCATCAGGGTGGTTAAAACAGACTCTTTCAGCGATCGGTATATTAGTATATCAGTATATCTTCGGGTTTACACTTGTAGTGGGGCTACAACGCACCGGAACTAAGGTACTAGTCAAGCGTGCTTCTCTGGTTTCTGGTCAAACTGCTTGTAACGTATGTCCCGGCTCCATGTAGGTGTCTTAAAGTACGGTATGTTCTTAACTTGTTGCCACAACGTCTGGTCTTGCTTTCAGCTTGTATTGTTTGTCGGCTCCATTCCAGTTTATATTCTTCTATCAATTTCTCTTGAATGGTAGCAGCTACGTGCTTGGGGCTGTATCTGTTGTTCAATGTGTCCGACATTTCGTAGGCATATGTTGTCAAGTTGCTGTAAAGATTCCTAAGCTTCGGTTTTTTCCCTACACTTTGGCTTTCGTTGGCTTCATTTGGAGATGACATAGTTGAGACGTTCTTGGTGTAAAAGTCTCGTCTATGATTCTAGTCTCCTTAAAGCAACCCAACGGCGAGCAATCGGTGGGGGTCCATCTCCACTTACAATTTGAATGTGTGCCGATTTCCGTAGAACGAGGAAGAAACGCATAGCTGGATTGTGTACAGCATCAGCATAAGATGTATTATATTCTTCTATAATATGTATCACTTACCCAGCACGTCCGAAGATTCCGAACGAAATTGCTTGCAGTCAAACTGAGCTTTGCACAAGACCAAGCGCCAACAGAGATTCAAAGGTATCCATTATTCATGAGAGTCTCGTTTAATCATTACCGATTATGCACGAGGTCAAAGGTAGCCAAGAATTGACATCTGTAGTCAGAGGCTTTCTCCTTGTCTCCATAGTCATCAATGTTTGCTATCGCAATATGATATACAAGTAAAGCAATCGGTCGTGCTGTGTCAACAAAGAATGTTAAACACCTCCCTGCTTGATAAATATTTATCAACACTTAGTTGTAAAGATATAACTATCGTGGCCTAATAGTCAAGGCAAAGCTTATCGACAGTTTGTTATTATTCAGATCATCTTCTATCATCGATATCAGACACAATACATGACACTGCAAGCTAAACCATCTGTAATAATCACATAAAAGAATTGCATCACAGCTTCTATCAATGATGGATGTAAATGTGAAATAAAGTACCAAGAAAGATGTCACATTTGTGCAACATACATGTACATGTTCTTTTGTGTTTATTTTAATCAAATTTCCACGCCTTTCAGAGTCTTTGTTGGGTAAAATTACTTGAGTGACGTGCGCAGAGAACGCATTAAGAGCTGGCCTGTTGAACATCAAATAGCTGAAATACATTGGGACGTTCAGCTCATTGTAACATAAGATATAAAGTTTACATTTGACATATAAAAGTCTTACAAACATTGTCATACAGTATACAACAAATTCGTAACGTCTAACATTATAGCTTTGAGGTGTGCCCCTCTGCCTTTGTTATATTTGTCCAATGTTGGAGTATGCTCTTATCTTTGTAAGGACTCCTTTACAAAGTCACAACGCATATTTCTATAAATCTTATTGATATGCTTATAGATTGAATAGTCATCTTGACTCGTTTAGTTACACTCTCTGTATTAGACCTCTTGTATAATGTAATGGTTTGCAGTCAGGTCAGGGTTGAAATATATTCATAGGCATATGATATGACCCCATGCCATTGACAATGATGATAATTGGATTGCATGATTCAAAGTTTGATGGGGTCTTTTATAATATCCACCCATATTTAGTCTAACACAATCAATATGCCATCACAATCATGCTCGACGCCCAGCCGTATGATTTGTCTTCTTAATAAGGAAGGCAGCGCCGGTTTTGTCACATCCACATCGACATCCACATCCAAAAAGATTCAATTAAGTGGCACTATGATGCCTTCTTACATGTATATATTTTTTCGAAAACATTGTCATTTATAAATGGCTGTTTTCAACGTTCTTGATGGAACTCATATAACAGGTGAATTGAAATCGTGATATCTTGCTATAACTGAAGCAAGGTTAAATGTTGTCTATAATAATAAAATTTGAGTAAGTCTTTATGATTACTGTCAAAACTGTCAGCTATATATGTTATCGAAAAAGTTGTTTTCATGTCAAAAAGAAACAATAGCTTACTGTCAAGAATTAAAGGAAGATTATTGAGAAACATTCAACAAAAAGAAATGATATAATTAAGATAAATCTAGTTAAAAAGTATTTTTTCAATTGCATTAACAAAAGGAAGGCAATTATGTAACAAAAAGAAACTTTTAGGTCACTGCTTTTATATAAACTCACGACGTCCAATTAATGTTGTTCTTTTTGTTTCCAATTGCAAAATCTTAACATATCAGTTGTCACATAAGTCCATGATCCATGATAAAAAGATGCATTCAGCACATCGTTTATTTTCGCAAGTCAAGCTTTTAGAGCCAAATTGGACAGTTGCAAATGTTACTTGTATCTATGAAAACAAATGTGGTCTTACTTAATTTGAAAGGCGTATATCCTTGCTGCAATGACACACTTACTAAAATAGGCATATGTGTTTTTCTTGAAACATACTATTCGAGTTATATACAGACAGTGGTACATAACTTATATCAGATGCGTATTCCAGCTCCTTAAGCCTTTGTATTGTATATCAAGAAAATTGTTAGTTTACGAATCTTCATTAGGCTATTAGTGAATGACCATTCGTGCTCTATGAATAAACACAGATATCTTACTGACATTGACCATTTGTACTTTTATCAGCGATTGCAATGCTCCAAAACTTATATTCGTAAAATACGAAGTCAAATGTTTGCTTTTTCAATGCAATTCAAGGTTATTCTCAGTTTTTTAAAGAACCTGTTTCTAACAAACATCGGAGCTCACATGTGCGCCTGAAAAGTAATTTACATACGCGACTTAATGATGACTTGTCAATGTCTGGAAACATTTGGTTATAGTTCGAAAGGAATTTGTGATCTTTGACGGTCTAATTTAGGCTCTTTGGGCTAGTATTGTTCTATTATGAATCAAAATCACGAAAGTGACAGATACAGCTCGTCTACATGGTGAGGCGCCATGTTTAACCTTTGCACAAAAGCAGAAACAATTTCCTCAGATTAGTTCCGTAAAGGGACGTAACTCTTATAATCCTAGATTAGTTTTGCATGTGAATTAGATTATGCCTGTTTTAAAATGATATCAGAGCTTCAAAATATACTTTATGCACACAAAAGTATTGTTGATATTAGAATTAAAGGTATGTACGCTATTTATTTTTATTTTTTTTAAATTCTTAAAAGTCGTATGATTTTTGCTGTAACCGTAGTCGCAATCATATGGGTCGGCATCATGTGACTTAGCATGTAGCAATTAAGTAAACTCTTATCATCAAGTGATGAAAATATTATAGCAAACCATAATTCGGGTCGTGTCACCGTAAACAAATGTTTTAAACACTGAAGAATGATTATATTTTAGTTTGGTGATGCCTCTATGAATTTCCTTTTTAAAAGAAACTTCCAAACCGATAGTGTTTCTCAAAAGTGACCACAATGGCATTTCTGTTTTGCGAATGTAGTGAGATATCCTTGTTAACCGTGTAGAGAAACTGTTACAAAGTCCTTGATAACAACCGTTATTAGCTAAGGACTCATACTTTCAGAATGCAGATATAACACAAGCGATTCAATTACGTTTTTTGTTTCATGTAAGCTGCTTAGATGATCATCCTAATTATTTGTAAAATAGCCAAAGGATATTGTTTAAGTTTCTCTATTAACGATATCCGATTGCTTGTTACAAGCGTCTTTGCAGTTTTTATGAGTTATGCACATTTGCTTCCAGGCTTCTAATATTACCATTCACCATGTCTTTCGATGCAGACCTTTTTCTTCAATTAGATCCAACAAAATACTGTGAATGTCATCGGAAATCATATTAAAGATTTTGAATTTGTTGCTTTATGAAGAGGCAATGAGGTTAAAATCATTTATATTAAGTTTATTATAAATACATTCCTATAGCATTGTTAAGGTTCAGTACATTAAAAGCGAAATGGTTCTCTGAAATTAAGACCTGTTTCAAAAAAGCATTTTGATAATAGTCAAAAAGAAGAATGAAGTTGAAATATAACATTGAAACTGAGAACATTTTCTTTGCATATGAACCATCGTATAACACAGCCGATTATGAAAAAAATATATTTTGAAATTCATTACCTTGTTCATACACGTTTTGGACAAACGTTTTACTTGGTCATTTTAATATCACCGATACACACCTCCATGACAAAAAAATTTGCAGGCAATTTTTTTCATTAGCCATGAAAGCCTTTTGTATGATTTATACGATTGGAACGCAATTGTGTTTTTAAAAGTTAGTCAAATTTATTTTGCATTGTACCAGCCATAAACAAATGGATAGCTTTTTAGTGCGCAATCTCTCGTCTCTTTCCAAGGAAATTATAACCATTTATCACAGAGAATTGTGATATTTGCTGCCAGCTAATTTCATCACATCGCTTAAATCTGTAACTTCGTTTCCTTAATCAGATTTTTTTCTAATAAAACTTCCAGAGACCCAGTGAACTCAGCTTTCTCTTCAACTTGTGTTTTAAGCCTTGGAGATGGACTTAAACATTGCTAACTACATGTAATGGCAAGAAAAACAAGAATTAAAATAGTAGTAACCATCTTTTTATCCTTATGCATTTAAAATCAAATTCCAGATAATCTTAAGTGCAATCAATGCAAGCATCAATTATTCAAATGAACTAATATACGCATATCTGTTAACAACCTTTTCCTTCTTTCAGTTGCCAGATGAATTTGCTTAGTTCACTGGCTGTTACATTCTAAAGGCTTGGTCACGCTTGAAGATAAATTTTAATCATAAGGCTTAAAGAATTGACACAAATATTTTGATATGAAATAAAAATTTGTTTTTATATGAACGGAATGCAAACCTTATCTTGCTTTCAAATGTTGCTTTTAAGGAATGTTGTGGAGGTTGAAATTTTTATTCTATGCTAGAAAATGTCTGATGGCAATACTTAACCATACTGAACATTCGGTAAATTCCACAATCCAAAAGTAAATGATTGTTGATTGGCTACAGGCACCAATGGACTTCTTTGTAGATTTCACTTATGAATACGAATCAATGGATAGTTTCAATTTGCCCAAAAATAGAATAAGCTTACCTTAAAACACAATATTAGTTTCATTGATAAATATCAATTCAAATATTCGTTGGGTAGAGACACTCTCAATAAGATTTATATCATGTTTATTCGTCCACATCTTGAATACGCTAGTGAAGTTTGGGACGGTTGTACTCTTGAACAGTCAAAAAAACTTGAACAAATTCAGTTACAAGCGGCAAGAATAGCGACTGGTTTACCAAAATATACACCGATTAGATTTCTTTACTATGAAACTGGTTGGGAAATATTACAAGAACGAAGGAGAAAGCGAAAATTGTGTTTGATGTATAAAATCCACAATTCTATAACGCCCCAGTATCTTAACGAATTGCTACCAATAAATGTGGGTTCAAAATCAAGTTATAATCTACGAAGTTCTCAAAATATATCAATACCTATCGCAAGACTTAAACATTCAAAAGAATCATTTTTTCCGTCAACGATCAGTTCTTGGAATAACCTACCAACCACCATTCGAAACCTAGAAAGTATTTCACGATTTAAATCACATATTACAAATAACAATAACAATAACAATACTTTTCATTTGGTAAAAGAAACCTTAATATTATCCATACCAAGTTGCGTTATGCAGTGAGTTGCTTAAACTTTGATTTATATAAAGTTGGAATAAAATATGACCCCAGCTGTCCATGTGGATATCCTGTTGAGAATTCTTATCACTATGTTTTTAAATGCCCAATGTACATTCAACAAAGATTAAACTTAAGGTTATCAGTAGAGCGCATATGTTCATTCGCAGGTGTACCAGTGAACCTTAAACTTTTGTTGGAAGGAAGTGCTGACCTATCACTTTGTCAAAATAAACATGTATTTAAGTTAGTACAATCATTCATTAGTGAGACAAAGAGATTCCTGTAATATATCAGTTTTATCTTTTTCGTTTTTTCATTTTCAATTTCTTATCTGTCTTGATGTTCATGCTCTGTCATCCTTGCAAAACATTGTAACTCATCCATGTACATTCCAAGGAGAAGGTATTGTTGGCTGAAGGAAATGAAACTTTAAAAAAACAACCTCTGTTTTACTCATCCGGTGAATAAAACAAATAGTGTTTTCGGAAAATACTTCCTGTTTGCTGGCAAATTGCTTTACAAATATTTAAGCAGGAATCATTATAAAACAAATCGCATATTCTGAAAGTAATCTTTAATGGCCCATTACAGAACTTCCATATGCCACAGAGAGCTTAGGGCCGCATCAGATACAAAACAAGAAAAGCCTTTAAAAAGGCATGCTTGGTGCCACATAGGCAGATAAAGAAGATTGTGATTTGTCGAACAATTCGGGGGATAAGTGAAATATACAACACTGGATAACAGCACTAATATTAACACAAGTATTACTCAAAGTTAACTTCACAAAATTAATTTCTATCAACACGAATTGCTGAAAGTTATGAATATTTTTTACATTCATCAACGATTGTTGGTATATTTCATATCAAAATACACGAGGGTGACAATATATTTATCATCCAAATTCATTCTTTTCGACATCTCAGAGAAACAATGTAAATCACTGAACACAACAACACTAGATTTTCAAGACAGTGATGTCATTGCATAGTGAGGTCACTATGTTTATGATGTTGTGGCATTGTGATGTAGTTACTTGAAGTAAAAGCACTGTGTTGCCATGTAGCGTTGACAATGACAGGAAATTGTGCAAAACGTACTGCCTAAACGATATCTCCTTGTCATGCTGGTTAATTATTAACAGTAGTATAACAGATAATAAAGAAAATACTTTCCGATGATCTGACAGGATTTCAACCCAGGTCCGCTGAGCTAACGTTTGGAACCAGCGATGGAGGTCATATTCTAAATATAGCATGAGTCAATTTCAGTACTCTGATAATAAATACATGTTTTCAACGTAAACATTTAGTGACATCGTTAAGTATGACTTGTCACGTGGTCGTAATAGATCTACAGTAGTGTGCATAAGTAAGTGGTCGGGCAACGCGTTGGCTCACGGGTGGCTAACGCGTGAGCAACGCGTTGGCCACTCGTGGCTAGCCGTGACCCACCAGTGACGCACGCGTTGCTCACGGGTTGCTCACGGGTGGTTAACGCGTGTACAAGCTTAACGGATAAACGAGTCTATCTACATGTTGATCAAGATTATCTCCCTTGGCTTTAAAATTACTGAAACGAATGCGTTTACGATAGTTTAAACATGAGAATGTTTAATGAGAGATCTAAATTATTGTGAACATGATTAAGTGAAAAACATTTTTTGTCTGCAAGTAGAAGGACTGAGATGCTTATGAAAAAAATTGTTATGAATGTTGTAGAAATATTGACTTTGAAAGGTATGTTTAATTTGTTTCATATTGAATTTGAAAGATAAATTATTTCAAAAATTATAATTTTAAAAAGTATTTTTATAATGTAAAAGATCTTTTTAGATACATTGACTTTGAAATATATTTTTATTTAGTAAAATGTTGATTTTGAAACGCATTTTGATCTTGGAAATTTGGTTTAGTGACATATTGGCTTTCAAAGATTTTTTTTTATTTTAGGAGAAATTAACTTTGAAAGATATTCAGATTTCAGAAATGTACTTTTAGAAAAAAAATCCTTTATTTTTTGACATATTGACTTTAAAAGAATTTTTCATTGAAGGATTAAAAATTCATATCATATATTTATTCTGTGAAATATTGACTTCAAAATATATTTATTTTTAAGAAATATTGACATTGAAAGTGTTTTTTTTAATTTGGTAAAATATTGACTTTGAAAGATATTGTGATCTTTATCTAATATTTTATAAGGTGAAATTTTGAGTTTGTAAGATACGTTTTTGAGAAATGTTCACTTTGAAAGTTATATTTTTGTGAAAATATTACTTTGACAGATATTTTGTGGTATATTAACGTTATCAGTTTCCTAAACGTTGACTTTGAAAGGTATATGTATTTTGATTTGAAGAGATCCAAGTTAAGACCATAGCTCCACAGTTGGTCAATCTTTACACACAGATCTGGCGGGATTTAAATCTTTTCGGAAAACCATTGAAATTGCTATCTTTTGATCGTTTTATGAAACAAAAATGTTATTACCATACGTTATTTAAATGTTGTTGGGTTCGACTTTAACGTCTTCTTTCACCATTGGGTGATGTCGCAGACGTGGGATCTATGCCTTAGTTATTTAAAAAAATGGGGGCGCGAAATTTAGAATAGGTCAAGGGCCAAGGAAAGCTAATAAAAGTTCTAAAGTGGTAACAAAATTAAGTTGGAATTTGGAATAGATGTATTCAAAGGATAATGACTTCGTTATAAATCGCCTAGTGAAGACAACTTGCTAATCAAATCGACTGTGAAATGTATGGTGTGACTAAGTGAGTGAATCGCGCGTCTGGCCATTGTGTAATGTTAACTCATTAACTTTGACATGCTTTACGACTCGACGCCTTGACCACTTCTCAGCATAACTGCCCTTACTGGCGGCACTAATAACAACTAAGCAGCGCTCACCTCGCCATGTTGTGTGTGTAGGAGGGAGGGTGAGCGATGTGTGTGTGTGTGGGGGGGGGGGGGGGGGGGGGAGGGGGCGGGCTGTCTAGTCTTGAGGAGTATCATAAAGTTCTGATCGTTTTATCATTCCATGAAGGCATGCAACAGGCAGGTGTGCAGGGGATAGTGTACCGGCCTGGTAATTGGCATCATTGAGGTTTTGATTTGGTTTTTATTAAATATTTTTATTCCGCAAAATGAAACATGGATTTTGAACAAGCCACAAGGCTTATTTGAACACCGCTCCTAAATACAGCTGGACATAATATACAATACAATTAGAAAAATGTAATTGATATAACCATCTTTGTAGTAAAACCAGTTTATGTTAAAGAATAATGTTGTTGGAGATGCCTATGATATGATATGCTGCAGTAAAGATGATATTATGTATGTAACAGATATAACTAGTGAACAGATAAGTGAGGGCTTCATAAAAAGCGATTACTTTTACTAAGAATTGATGTAAGGATCTGAGGATATTGTTGTTTGTTCTGTTATCTAAAGATTCGTTTCCGTACAATACTGTTTCCAAACAAACAGGTAGTGAAGGGCGTCTTCATTAAAATGGCCACAAGAACACCTGGATATTTCAGATATGTGTCGGTTATATTTATCTGCATTCAGATCACTACATCCGAGCTTGAGGCGACAATGAATTATTTGACAAAGGCGAGTTCCTAAATTTAAATCAAAGATACTTGGAGATACAGCTGGGCTGATCATCGTTTTGAATTGGGTTACCGATGGAGCGTTCTTAACTGCGATGGGTAAAGAGTTCCATGAATCAATGCCGCTAGGTAAATAAGAAACAGAATATCTATGCGTCCTACAATTGATTGATTGGATGGAAGCACTGTTTCTTAGGTTATAGTTACTTAGTTCCGATACTGTACCTGGTACGTTCGTTTAGATAGTCCGAAGCCATACCGTAGTACATTTTATAAAAATGATTGGTTTTGATTTCATGCATTTCACTTGTTTATTGACATAATCAAAAACATCATTTACTGAATTGCATTTATAAATTTGTTTGAGTTTCCACATTTTAAATGTTAAATAGAATGAAGAGTATAATAATAATAGGAATTTGAAATATTTCAATGACAATGCTAGATAGTAATATTTCATTTCGGAAAAAAAACTACTCAAGAAATGCATAGGTTTTTGATAATCGTTTCGATAATAAATACATGCATTTTATAATTTTACATATATCGAATATCAATTATTACTGGTGTAGCATAATTTTGACAGGCGGCGGTGCCAAGTGATGGGCGTGGTTTCCATTCCTGGCGAGCAAGCGCTGTCACTAGAAAGCTTAAGTAGATTTCTTTATTGAAATTTGATTGATAAAATGTCATCTCCCTTTGTCGATTATGGATTTGTTTATTGTGATCATGATGTACATACTTAATTACATACATATACACCCATGCACGTATACATGTACGATCACAAACTACACAAAATACAAACATGGGGCGCGGCTCCATGTGTGTTCTACAATTGACCATTTTCCAGTTTTGACGTTTAGAGTTATCGGCCCTTGACCACGGGTAACGTCACGCTTGTCGTCAATGGGATCTAGTGCAGTAGCTTACATTTCGGTGTTGTAAAATTGTATGGGAAAGTGTTTGATTTGAAAGAAATTAGACAATAATAAATAATGATTGTTTAGGGGTGTGATTCTTAATTTTAATCTGACTTTTTATGTCATAGGCCATCCTACGGCTGTCTGTATTAGTATATAGATAGGCCTATAGGCCTATACGTAGGCTATGTAACTCAATTTATGTTTGATTTTCGTCGCATGATCAATTTTCATGATATATTTTTAAAGCTTTGTCAATCAAACTGATTTAAAAAATATTTTACCAGTTAGGTAAATCATTCATCTGTAAATAATTCTTTGAAAAGAAAGTTTGAAAGTTTATATGAATCCGAAAAATATAGTGATTGTGGCCTTTTGGCTTGTCGTGAAATTAGTTTCCTAATAAATTTATGCAAAAGATATATTTAAGTTGACGAGTTATTTAGTAAAATCTGATGTGATCGGAGAACCATTACATGTTTTATATCTTAAACTCTAAATATACGTCTTTTTGGTATTTCTACGTTGTATGTACAACATAACAGATGTCTTACTTAGGCCTATGGAATAAATTGTAGACGATGATTCAATGCTTATGTCGCGAGTATCTGTTCATCTACGCGTCATTTTGTCGTTAAAAATATACAGAGGTATCATATTTTGTCTTTTTTTGCGTAAATTCAATAGACTAATGTTATTCAGGTTTTACATAATTAATTTCTTATTCGATGAATTATGTATATATCTTTGTCAAACTCTGTATGTATATTTGAAATCATCTCAGTTTGAAGTATTAAAAATAAATTATTCGATGACTATCTGTTGTAAAAACGGCAGATCTCCCATTAGCCACCATTTAAAATTTTATGCATCAATTAACATAATATGATGATGAAATTTATGCTATTTGAAAAGAAAAATAAACATGGTATAGATTAAAGGAAAAAATGTCACCGTACCTATGGTGATTCCTCTGAAAGTTACTTAGTTAAAAAGGAATCTAGAATTCTTTCATGACAATCTCTGGGAAATATGATATGACATCCTTTTGGCACACCGCTGTATATTACTAGAAATTAATCTTTGAAACACTTTTAACACATGATCTTCAAGTAACCCCGCTGTCGGTTAATAATTTTCAAACTCACGTTTGCAGTGGTATATCGTCCGGTATTCTATCAAAATCAAGATTCTATGCAGTTATTTTGTCGCTCAACTGAACCTTTTAGCCCATAATTTTTACTTTTCAGCAACAATCAGTAGCTTTTGGCTAAATAACACCATTAGTATGTACCGTTAATCCCTGAGTATTGGCGATTATCAATGTAAGAAACCATTTTGATCTGGCGCTTATTCAAGGCTGTTTTCTAAGCCATGACATTTATGTTCAATTTTGATAACTCTATGCAAATCAATTCATTACGGATTGCTATGAAGATATTATAATATCAGTTATTGCATATCGATGAATATTGTCAACATTTTTGTGCCCGACATATTCACGAATCAGGGCATGCAGGCGGCTTAAACCCGACGACTTTTCAATGCCGGTGATTATTCAAATATTTACGGTGTAGCACTCAGAGGCAAAAGAAACCATACCACATAAAATGCAAGATAGTTCATTATGACGGAAACAGGGTTACTTAATGTCTTCAGCAGCAACCTGAACTAAGTTAAGAATTTATAAGCAATATTTAATCAAGGTATTTGAATTATACGCCTTTCAAAAATTGTCGTTTTAAAATCTTGATGATCTAGGAAAGTGAAAACAGTTTTTTCCTTGTTTTTTTTAGCGTCATACAGCATATATGCTTAAACAAATTGATTTCCATGAAGGATACTTATATTTGTAACATCTTATATCTATAGTTTCTACATTTCGTAACTTTTTCAAATTCGATTTATTACATTATGGCCAAAACACATCTTGAAAAAGCTGTTTAGGACCTCAAGTAAATTTGAACAGTTATAACAATAAAAGAATCATTCTGGTGAATGAAAGTGTGAGTCAGTACTTATACATAGCTTATCGCATGGTCTAGTTGTGGCATTTCACTAGTCACAGCATTGTTATTCACCCTCTTGAAAGGTTGATATCGTTTCTTTTGCTCCTGTGTGTTTTACTCTGACTCAACAAGCTGTTTCATCCGTAAGAATTGTGTAAATTATCTAAATTTTAAGTTTATTTTAAATGCAAAATTCATTGATGTTTACTTCCATTGCTATTAATCCAACCGCAATGTTGGATTTCTGTGCATTATCTGAAGTTTTCCGACGTTAAAGGCTGTCTAAAAGGCAATAAAATGATAAATAGATTTGATTATTAGAATAAATCAATGGAAACTGCTTGGTACGCCGTCAAATATCATCTCTGATGTAATATTGTAGCTCTTCTTGATTTCTATTATATCAGCAGTGTATCTTTAATTCATAAATCAAAAGAGTTTAATTTATGATTGTTACCTTTTTAATTCAAATGCAAAATTAAATTCATTACAAAATATTTCATTTGTTATTTATCCTATTTTCAAAACATGGACAAAGGTACGGGAAGAGAAGCAGTAGAGACTGTAAACTTTCAAAAGTTCGGGATTTTTTATTTATCTTCATACGTGTACCAATAACGTTATGATTATTTAGTTTAATCCATTACCATTTCTTACTTTAAAAAATCTTATTTCAAATCTAGGATTTTTCAAATGATTTAATTCAACATTTTAATTTTCATTATTCCTGTTGTGTAACCTAATCTCACGGTTCACAAAAGTGCGTCATGGAATACTTTTGAAGGCCTTAGTCGTCTCTATTGACTCTTTAAAATAGGTCTTAACAGTGTACAGTCTTTTGAGACCTTCAATTTTTTTATAGAGAAAATTTGAAGGTCTAGGCGAGGATGACAAGTTGACTAAAATGCCGTTCAACTCAACGAAAACTTTGACGGCTTGCCCGCGGTCACGTGACTTTTCAAAGGGACGTCACTCTAAATCGACTCGTTTCGCGAAACTGGAAAATGGTCAATTGCTACGCTTCAATTTTAAGAATATGAGAATCATGAGAATGGTATTTCAAGGTCAAGGCAATTGCAATGCACATTTATAGCGTCGGATTGAATGTTTATTCGTATTTGTATACCTTAGTTAATTCTAGAGTCGGCTTTTATTGATGTGGTGTCAAGAGAGACTGAATTCATTTGGAGTTGATATGATAATTACATCGAAATACATCACTGCATCCAATTAACAGTATATTACTTTTAAGAGACATGAGTATTGCTAATAAGAGCGAGGGGTGTGTTCCTACATAGGCTAATTTATGTGTGAATTGCTAGCAATCCGTTTTCTTCAGAATGTGTTTATTGAGCAAACGCTGTATCAGTCTTTGAAAGCTACAAGTTATTGCTATCAAAGCACTGTGATTACTACCTGTCAGCAACACAAAGGTACACAACTAACAAAGCATATTTCTATAAAAAAAATATATCTTTTTGTATTATATCTTCTTTGTTGAGTTTTTCCCATTTTGTTAAATTAGAATTTATTGTAATACAAAAGGAAATGTGCGACTAACCTAGTAACAATTTTTTCAAATGACGAACATAAGCGAGGCTAGCTGTATAAAGCTGCAACTAAAGTTAGCTTATATGCAGCTCTCGTGAGGATGTTTACCTATATTTCTCATATGTGCATCTCTCTTGTCGTAAGTGAAATAAGTCGTGTGTAGACACACAGCAAACAGAAGATTTTATTCATGTCTCACTCGTAGATACAAATGTAAATATTTGAAATAAATACAGATTAGGTAAGACTACGACCAGTCGCTCAGCTACTTATATAAGACTATTACTTTTAAAATGTACATACTATATGCTAAAAGTGTATTTACAGAATATAAAGTCAGCAAAACAATATATCACTAAAAGCTGGCTCAACAGCAAAAGTTAACCATAAAAAAATATCACATGTATTGTAAGAATATCATGGTAGGTATGGAGGCGCTAAAATTTAGAGTGGGTGGGTGAGTAACTGTTTCACGCCGCTTGGGCAATATTTTAGCCATTAGCGGCGTCGAAAAAATTGATCATTTGTACTAAAATATAAGAAGACTTATCTTAAGAAGATAGATTTCTTAAAATTTGCTAGAAAGCTTTGACATTTCTTTAAAAACGACTATATAAGGTGGTGTAAATATCTTTCATTACATAGCAGGTTCTCATATCTTCCCGTCTCCACTCTCATTGGGGTCACTCCGCATCGGAATTTCAGAAGTGCACTCTTGTGATCTTTGAAGATTAAATCAAGACAGTTAATCCCTATATCCGTTTTGTCCCTTTTCCAAATAAAACACGTAGGACGTTGATAGCATATTTATTATATACATTCTCCCTCTACATTATAATCATCAGATCTTAGAACAGTGTTTTATGTTTACCATATTTCGTTAAAGGCTTTATTTGTTCAATAACTTACAATTTAATGTATTTTTTTTCGGAAGACGTTGTTAAGATATTATATTAAATAGCTATTTATGTAAGCCATGTGTGTTTTTAACAAATAAGTTACTAATGATATATGTGAAATCGAAACCAAAGAACAACTTCAAAAGACATGTACATACTGCAATGGTTAACAAATAATGTAAAATACAAGGCAAAATTGAATTCGATATATTTCATTCATAAAGTAATTGACAAGTTTATTTTATAAAGCGAAAACCGGCTTTCCTGTTTGAAAACTGCGACATGCTCATTTAACCACTAACTATGCGTTTAGATATTGAATATAAGTCTTATATTTTAAGGTTCTGTATTTTTGCTACTGTAACTAAATCATCTCATACAGTTAAAACGAAGAGACCGGGTATTTGTTACTGGTTATTCTAAGGCAATAAAGATACCACCGCACGGCACCCGGAATTGCTAAGAATACACTAATGAGGTAGCTGATTAACTGATCAAAAGATTATGTTGATTGTTCAGATTACGGCCTTATCCGGCGAAATATCCAAACGCCACGCTTGAGTGATTATCAGCCGAATCGTTAAGTGAAAGAAACACTGCTCAATTCAATTCTTTATTCTCATAAAACCACCTTGGTGGTACAAGAGCATATTCACAAAATGTTATACATATAAATAAATAAATATATGATTCAAGATAGAAGATAGACTCACAAAGTTCAAAATGCACTTATTTCTTTTTCACAAGAGATGAAAGACGTTTGATAAATTTTGATAAATTGACTAAGTCTTGAGATTTATTTGTCGATATGATTTTTCTGAAGTTTAATAAATTTGGAAATTTCGTAAGAGAGTTAGGTAAATATTGATTCCTTAAATTGTTAAGCGCTTTACAATGAAAAATGTAATGATATTCATCTGCGATCGTTGTGGAGTTACATAATTTACACTAGTCCTGGGGCTGAGGGGGGTCCTGTGTGCAAAAATATGTCCCCGAAGTTTGACGCTTGATTCCTGTAGAACACCCTTAGGAGATCGAAAAAAACTTGGGTAGACATTCCAAATCTGGGGCAGGAAGCTGTAATTCAAGATGGCGTCCAAGATGGCTGCCGTATCCTTATAAACCATATAAATCAATCTGGATCTGTCCCAGAATGTTGAATTTGGTGTCTATACCTAGGTTTTCGGGGTCAAGGAATCCAATGGAACCATTATGAAGGTACACAAAGTAATAGATAATGGTAAATTCCAAGATGGCCGTAAAAAAAGCGCCAAATCCTTTCGGCCAGCATATCATGGTTCCTAACTGACATAGGAGAGTAAACTTAGTGTCCTTTCTGGGGTTTTAGGGGTCAGTAATTACGGTCCGACCATTCACTTAATGCTTAATTGTTTAATTCAATACAAAGCACCATTTTTATCAGTATATTGGTATGTAGACGTGCCTAGAATGCATACATTTTCACCAGCAATTGTGTATCTAAACACTTTTTTGCCTTTAGTATCCCTGCTATTTATGTAAAATTACTTTTCAAATATGTTTTACATGCAATAATAATAAAATTACAACAAGATCATTGCTGAGAAATGCTTCTTTACAAAAGTACATCCGCACCTAGTACCACATCGCCAGCCTTCACATTACAATGTGATAATGACCCATTCTGTTTGACATCAAGGTTCATAGTTGAGCTATGAGAGTACCCTTGGTGGCTTTTATGGGGAGTTTGGGCTCAAACATTTTGTCTGAACATTTGCTTTACCAGATATCAAAGTTCATTTCTGTACAGTCCCTCCAGTTGAGTAGCCTATAACTATGTTGATGTACCACACAGGTGAAAAAGCCTAGTGGCATCGACAGTCAACACAAATGACCGACATTCTCCGACATTCTATATTTGCATGTATCTATTTCGTACCACGAACTTTAAACGAAGGCTCATGAAGGACCTCAAAGTCTCAAAAAACTCTGAACACCAAAGATGTTGAGGACATCGTTGAAATCAACCGTTTCAGAATTACTATTTTCAGGCAATACTAGTTCTAGTTCATCCTGCTACATCAGCGTATACGTCTCTGTGTTATGCTACACCACATCGATGTGAGACTTATACGCTGATGTAGCAGGATGGTTTTAGTTGAAATATAATTTTACGAAGGGATTTACTAAAAGGCACGGTTGCATCATGGTCGGTCTCGTACTGAGATAGCATGAGAAGGACGTTGTAATATGTGCATACCTAAAGAGATGTTCAATTTAATACACTTGGAAGCCATGGAACATCAATTTTATCAAATCTTATGGTGGATTCCATGGACAGAAAAGCAAAGTCTACATTACATCCGCTCCAGCGATCAAGATGGACAGTTCAAGAGATGCAGAATAAAGTAAAGTTTTGTAGATGATTTAATACACCAATTGAAGATAAAGAAAATATCTCTGACAGACGAGCTTGTATTAGACTGATTTAAAGATGGGTTAAAGTTAATGTGACAGTTCAGTACAAAAGAGGAAAGCACAATAAAATTGGAATAGGGTTGCCCAAGAACCAAGAATATTATCAGATTATTTGGAGGTGGTTTAAGACCAGAAGAACATGTGTTTATCTATAATGTAGCAGCTTACTTCTAACCGAGAAGAAGCATGCCGGCATACCAACAGGACTGCCGACGATGATGATGATGTAAGCACAAGTAAAGGCAAGCATGAATGTATTCCTTAATCAATTTACACCCTAACAACAGAGTACTTGTGAAGTAGTTAAAGCTCTAAAATAAATAAATTTAAATAAACTTGACTTATTTCTTCCAATCATTTTAAGGATGGAGGATTACAAATTTACAAATGTATGTCTACGCCTTTCCAAAGCTGTCTAATCAGCTAGTTAATTTATTCTGTGTGATAGATGCACTATTGCAAATGGATGTCCAGCATATATCCTTTGGATACTCAAAGACGGGAAGCAATGGCTTTGTTTAATGATTGAAGAGACCAATATAGCGCATATCAACGGATTGTCAACTGAATAGTGAAGTGATGTCTATGAAAGCAAAGGCCGAAAAGGTGATGAAATTTGATTGTGAAATTATCTTACTCAGACACGTTCACTACGCTGAACATGATCAACAAGACCATTACACGGTCTAAGACGTATTGGAGATAACGTCACAATAACATGCAATACTCTGCAAAACTGCTTCTGAAAACAAGCTTGAAGCATTAAACTTCATTCAACTACATTTATGCTATGATTGACTTGTTTGAGGTGAAGTACAGAAATGCACTACAGGAAAGGCGAAGGATGGGATCTTCACACACCTCAAGGGAGAGGAACATAGTTGTTTGGCTGTGACACATCTTCATTCCTTCTGACATTCAGCGGATTCTTATACATGATAGATGTGCAATATTCCCTACATGCTTGCAAAAGGACATGGAAACTTGACTGATAGGAATTTATCATGACTGAAATCATCACAGAGAGTAGACATCGTTACAAGAAAAAAGGCAATGTGCTCATGTAACTAACGAACATATGTTAGTTAGGACCCTGAAATAAATGTGCTTCGATAAAGAATCAAATAAGGTTCCAGCAATTTGCGTTGTTTCAGCCAAACTATTGCCGTTTCAAGATGTTAAAGATGATACACAGCAAATTTTACTACTAGTCTAGTAATCAAACTGAATTGGTCAACATCACATTTTATTATGAAGCCTTGCAATGTATTACAGGTACAAATTAAAGTGTGTAAAGTAGTGGTCGCGATGTTATTTGATTACTTTTCAATGTAAAATGTTTTAAGAGTAATTCAACATACCTTGCAAGGATACTTAGATAAACAAAAAGTGCTCAGATACACCATTCTTGGTGAAAATGTATGCATTCTAGGCACGTCTACATCACTATACTGATAAAAAAAATAGATGCCTTGTATTGAATTAAACAATTATCCATTTAGTGAATGGTCTGACCGTAATCACTGACCCCTAAAACCCCAGAAAGGACACTAAGTTTACTCTCCTATGGCAGTTAGGAACCATTATATGCTAGCCTAAAGGATTTGGCGCTTTTTTTACGGCCATCTTGGAATTCACCATTATATATTACTTTGTGTACCTTCAAAATGATTTCATTGAATTCCTTGACACCGAAAACCTAGGTATAGACACCAATTTCAAAACTCTAGGACAGATCCAGATTGATTTATATGGTTTATAAGGATACGGCGGCCATCTTGGACGCCATCTTGAATTACAGCTTCCTGCCCCAGATTTGGAATGTCTACCCAAGTTTTTTTCGATCTCCTAAGGGTGTCCTACAGGAATCAAGAGTCAAACTTCGGGGACATATTTTTGCACACAGGACCCCCCTCAGCCCCAGGACTACACGTTCTTTCATCTCTTGGGATATTATACCAGCGGCCCGTTTCGATAGGTAAATTGTGGTTACTTGTCCGAAATCTCAATATTGGTAGTGAAACATATTTTGGAAGGAGGAGATATACATCAAAGTTGGGAAATATCTTTAATTCTTGATAATAACTTCCCTTGGGGCTAGAACAAATATTACTGTGCCAGTTTTGGATAAATTGATTTTTGAGGGTAAGTTCAACTTTCGAAACGAGCCATTGGGTTGTACAAATAGACGGATGTTCAAATATATAAGAAAGTCCAGTATTGTTAAGGACATATTGTACATGCGAAAGCCATGGGTTGACAGTTGTTGTAGTTCTTTCGCGTGACAAATATGTATAAATTAGGTTAGTTAACTTAAAAGGACCATTTTGGTACGTCAACCTATGCCAAAATTGTATCAGTCGTGTATATAATACAATTCTAATGGGGTATCTACCTAATTCTCCGTACAACATAAAACGAGGAGTTGAATTTCTTAAACCAGTAATTAGTCTAAAAAATTTCAAATGTATTTTTTCAATAATTTCAAGATTTTCAAAGCACCAGATTTCTGCACCATATGCTAAGATTGGTGTAACCATTGAGTCAAATGCTAATAATAGGCAGTCCAAAGGTAAGTTTAACTTTCTCGATTTTATCAATAAATTATACATTGCTTTCGAAGCACTATTGCAAACATTTTTAATACTTGATACGAATTTTCTATTTCTATGGAGGGTTATACCAAGATAAGTAAAGTCATCAACTACATCAAGTTTATGGCCACCTAAAAAGAATTTTAGTTTGGTACTTTTTGCCGGTCCTCCCCCAAATATTACAATTTTTGTTTTATTTATATTCACATTTAACTTCCAAGAATCACAATATTCCTTGAATGAGTCTAAAGCATCTTGCAAACCTTTTGGTGACTCATCAAACAATACTGCATCATCTGCATATAATAAAACTAACAACTTAATATATATAATTAAGCTTTCCTCTTCGATATAACTGAGAGTTACCCCGTTACAGTCTGAGGTCAGCAAATGGGATTCAATATCATTTATGAAAATAGAAAATAGCAAAGGCGACAGGTTCTCTCCCTGTCGTACACCCTTATTGCACAGGAAGTAGTCTGATACATCATTATTGCATTGTACAAGTGATTTAATATTGCTATACATTGATTTAACAAGAGTCATGAATTTACCCTCAATGCCGATCTTTTGCATTTTTGTTCATAAACCTATCCTCCAAACAGTATCAAAAGCTTTGGTAAAATCTATAAACGCGCAGTAAAGTTTTTGTTTCCTACCTTTCAGTATTTGCATTAAATTATAAATTATAAATACATTGTCAATAGTTGAGAATGACTTCCTAAACCCGGCTTGGGCCGGTGTTAGTATATTATTAGCGTCTAAGAATTCTGAGAGCCGATTGTTAAGTATCTTCGTGAACAGTTTACCGAAACAACTAAGTACAGTTATTGGTCTATATGAGTTAGGGTCAGATTTATCTCCCTTTTTCTTATAAATTGGTTTTATTACTCCACTCAACCATGTTTCTGGTAAAACACCTTTCTCAAATATAAGGTTGAATAGTTCAACTAGCAATGGAAGTAGAATGTCAACACTATCAATAAAATATTCATTTTCAATAAAATCTATTCCTGATGCCTTAGCCTTCATAAGTTGCTTAATTGCCGACATGACTTCGTCCTTTGAAATGACTTTATTTAAAACGTCACATGAGACCTGTGTAGTACTTTCAGTATTCTCAGTATCGTCAATGTCTCGTTGTTCAGTTAGGTCTGATTCATTCAGTGATTTATAATATTCATAGAATACTTCGATATTTAAATAATTTTCATTATCGCTTTTATTGTCCCCATTTATGATTTTCCAAAATTCTTTTGGGTCATATTTCTGTTTTGCTCTAAGTTTTTTCTCAAATTCATCTTTGTAAAGTCTTATATTTTTGTCCAAACATGCTGATTGCGTAAGCTGGTGTGTGTATGCGTTACGTGTGGGTGAGAACAAAATTTAACAAGAAAACAGTTGATGCCAAAGGCATCAAACCGGCGACCAGAAGGGCTTAATCATAATAACCTGTAGAAATATGACAAACACCCATGAATGCATTTTATTTGCTTTATTAATTGTAAAGAAACAGGCACGGTGTGGTAGGGCTGACATATGAAATGTTTGAGTAATTGTTAGATGGTAATGTAAGATATAATCCTTCAAAAATAAAAAAGTACTATGTACTATATGGGAAACGATCGCTATGGCTCTGCAACGGTATCGGGGCGAATGTGTTAGCTGACCCACATATGCCTGTCGTTATCAGTAGCCTAGAATACTTTAAGTGTTCAAGACTACACCCGCTAGCGGAAGCGACTGGCGCTTGCAAGGTTTTGAGAGATTAATGAAGGGCCATGTGTACTGAATATTCCTCGAAACTCGCGGTCTTGAACAAGGCCTTAGATGGTTTGTGTAATGCGGGGAGCGTTCATGCCACATGAATGAAACATTATTATTAAGAGTCTCAACCACACTTATGGTAAATAAGATTGTATTGCCATCATTTATGCTTATACTGTAAACTATGAGGATTTTTTTGCTTGTGTTTTCATAACCAGTTTCATAACAAAAGAAAAAGGCATTATGAAAATAATAATATCTCAAGGGAGCAGACATTATCTGCAATGAACAATTACATATCTGAGTAATTTAAAAACAGTGTGAATTAAGATTTAAGCATACAACTGTATACTGTTGTCTTCCAAATCCAAACAATAATTTTAATGTCTTTTGTCCTGTATCTATTACTCGCATTTACAAAACCACATGTGGCATGCAATAACTTCTCCCATTCCTCCACAAGCCAAATCTCAAACTATCACTATAGACCGGCCGTCAATTAGGGCTGTCGTTGAATTTAAGTTGACAAGCACCACGGAATATCTAAAATGGCGATAAATGCTCATTCATTCATTCATTCATTCAAAGAAAGGCGTGTGCCGGAAATGTCCACACTCCTACAGTTTATTATTCCCATCAGACATGAGGTGTTGGATGTTGCTAATATTGATTAATTTGTTAGAAAAGGCTCAAAGACTTTTAATGAAATTAGTTCTTAAAATCTTCCTTCATTCTCCATGGGATATCATACATATCTACAAATTATATCAAAATTCTAATGATTAAATACACATCTAACCTTCTCACCAATATCAACCAAATGAATGTTTGTTATATAATAAAATATTCTATGATAAAATATTCTCTATATGTAATTTTTCCATATAAGTGGAAGCAAAGAATATTTCATCTATTTGTAATACTTTCAAAAGCTGAATGTACACTTTGCACAGATACGTCAAGAATGTAATGTGTAATATTTCACGTACGACGCTGAGTGTTTATTATGAAATGAAGATTGATTCAATGATTAAACGATGTCGGACTCGGACGTCTAAAACCTAAATTTCGGATGTACCGCGAAGCAAACAGTATGTGTGTATCTGGATGTCATCTTCGGTCAAGATTGTTCACATATACACTTTTCCTTTTTTTCTGGCTATCGGATGAGGTTAATCTAAATAGTGAAGGTTTATATTTAGGCAAACTACATGCATACATGAGTGCATTCACGCAAATTATGTTTAAACTTTTTCGCAATTGTCGCCTTTTTAGAGCAAATAAAGAACGCTCAAATGACCATACGACCCTGAATACGTCGTGTTATGTTTAAATAGGAATATTAATGCCGATAGGTAAAAAATACTCTGATAACTATTGCGTTTTATTTACCCTTTCTTCGAGCAACTTTACGTATATAAATGGAAAATATCTTACATAATCATCGATAAGAACCCTATTAAAGGCATATAACTGTCTTCAATCAACCTCCCAATAAATCCAGATCACGTTAAGACTTAGAACTCAGTTACTGGTATCTATTGAATCAACAAGTGTGGAAACAAATACACAAATGAACGTGTACCGATAATCATATGTGATGTTGTATATTTTTGCGGCGAGGTAGGTGTACATCAATTCGCATGTTATGCAGTTATATATAAAAACGATCACTATCATTTATATTTCAAATATTGTTTCCGTAAATATGAAAGGCGTCGCCAACCCTTTATTCTTCAACAAAGTATAGTTTCTGAGTGACGTCATGTGATGTAACGTGCTTAGGTGAGACTTGAATAAAGATTTGTCTGTGTATCTATCTATTATAGTAACTTACATCATTATTTTTCAAATTAGTGAACAAGGGAGTATATTGGTTGTATGGCCGCTCAGTGACCATTATCCACCCGATTGTGGCGGCGAGTTGATCAAAGCCGCCGCCCTTTGTCTCCAAACATTACAGGTCTAACTTTAGGTTACGCTAATACCGAGGAAATGTGGTGTGTAGTCAGAATGTATATCCGTAACCGCTTGGATTGACTTCTTTAGGAAGCATTCAGAAATTGTCTAGAAAGATCAGGCAGAGTTTTTTTTGGTTTTTGGAGGGAATGCGACATTGTAGACGGTCATTAAGCCTACTGCAAGACATGATTTGTAGATGAATATAGAAGAAGAAGAAGAAGAAGAAGGAGGGGAAAAAGAAGAAGTGGACGAAGAAGAAGAAGAAGAAGAAATATATTTTAATTATGTGTCACATGTTGTTTTACATAATATTGCATAATATAAGAAATGTTAAAAAAAAACATCCGGCTGAACCGCCTATGAGACACAAGTTGACATAGTGTTACAATAAAATATTAAAAAATAATATATATACAGATGCGTACCTTACTTATGTCCACTTACCTTCGTATTGCAGTGCAAGTATCCTGGATCTCTCATAAATCGCTGGGCGATTAATTGTGTACATTTCACGTGATTTATATTGTTAATACTGTTTTGAATATAGATATAAGTATGTAAATAAATGACACGGAAATAAACTATTGATTGACTTGTAATTTTGAAAGTCTTTGATGCATCCTAGCATTGCAAAAACAAAACGGATATTCACTACATAAGTAAATATGCACTTTGCGTTAACATATAGGAATGTAATACCTAACCGATAACCGTATCAAATTAAGTAGGGCATTGAAGTGACCAGGGGTCCAAATTTCGATAACAATTTTTTTCTCTACAAAATCCTTCATACCTAATCAACAGCTTTTTAATCCTTTGCATTAACACAATTTAATGGTGCTGATTGTTTGCTTACAAAGTTTATAGTGATTATTTTAATTGAAATCTAAGAAAATTTGATATATATCACAGATATTACCTCACCTGTCTATGTAACTATGCTTAATATGGTGACGAGACAATCCCGAAATATGGTTTGGGAATAGTTTTATACATTGACAGTTGGTGATTCGTTGTAAGTGCCAGTGGAGTTATGTTATGAACGTCAAACAAGCAAGTGAACAAACTTAAGGTACCCAGCTGTACATAAATTGAGATAATTTTTAAACAATAGAAATGCTTTATGGACATGGTGATTGGAGGAAGATAACAAGACAGTTATACAATCAATCAATCTACTTTATTTCATTACAACCACTCACCGTGGTACATGGAAGTGTTGAATGTATAACATATAATTGAATTGATCATTTCCTTTTATCAGAATATCTCATTTTAAAGGGGTTCCTAGTAACAATAATAATATAAACGCCCAATAAACTTGTGCAAGGTGTTATGGTTGTTGTTACGTTCAAAAAGTCAAAGCAACTTTGAAATTCATTTACGTCGTATAATGATTATTTACTATAGGTAAAAATGATTCTGGTTATCTTAAGTGCATTGTGAGATCGCTCTTTAAGGAATGAAATAAACAGTAAATGTTGATTTTTTTTCACATGTTGTAATACCCACCCTATCTAGTCTAAGTTATCTGTATCGACGAAATGTTTCAGGATCAATGAAGGATAAAGGCAGTATAAGTTATCAATTACGTTTCTGATGAATTTGCGGACACATTTAATCAGGGTATGTCAAGAATCGGTCGGACTTAAAAAAGCAATTTTTGGTACAATTTCAGTCTTATTTACTATATTCAGGTGTATCTAGGCCACTGGTCTATGATACAATTGATTATACAGTAATCAAGAGGCTACTTCTGAGCTTAGTAGTTGACAGACAGACAAATGTTTATTAAAGTCTCACCCTAATATAATATATAATACAAAAGTAAGAAATGTAAAATACAAAAAGGGCCATCAACAAGTGGGATTATAAGACACTATATTAAGAATATACATTTAATGCCAAGTACATGATGCACATACGTAGCCAAGTTTCTTAACTCATTACTCCTTCGACATGCATCACGGCTCAACGCCTTGTCAACGTAACTGCCCGCTCTCGCGACTCTAATTAGCTCACAGTACCCCTCATCTTCCGAGACTGGATGACAGTAAGCTGTATAGTCTACCATAAGTTCTGATTGTTTTATTGTTTCTTGGAGACCAGTCGGGAAACAGACAGGTGTGAATAAGGATATTAAACAGAGAACAGAGACATCATCGAGTAAATTTGCACCATTGATGTTGTTAATTGAAGGTGACTTGTTCATCTATAGTATATTGACGTCTGAATAAACATTCACAAGTAAATATATCTTAAAGAGGTTATGCAATGTACTTTTTCGAAAAATGATAGATCAATATCTCCAGTACTATTATCTATGAGAATGCAATGAGCGTATAATTGAGACAATACACACATATATTAGACTTTTAATAAGCATTTTGTACCCGGTTTTTTTAAAACCGCTGAAATCAACAGGCGAAAGCTAAGGACTCTATCTTAGATATTTTTAGTGTTGATGTTTTAGATGTTTTACATAAAGGTATTTTATGGCTTAAGTTAAGTCACAAGATTTTAGATTGTTCTGTGACAACCTATGTTTGCTACCTTCCCCCTGAAAATTCAAGTCGAAATATCGATGCGTCAGAGTTCTTCGATACCCTTCTACTACAGACCCATCAGTACTACCAACCAGGGGTTTCTTTTATTTGTGGTGACTTTAATAGCAGGTGTGGAGATTCAACCGACTTTGTAGAAGGTATAGACACCACCATACCTAACCGGAATGTGATTGATAATGTCATTAACTCACAAGGTAATAGCTTCATAGATTTGTATGAGAGGTTTGCGATATAGATCTGTGGACTGTCATTAATTGACATCGAGAAGCAGTAAGAAACACTTCAAACAGGAAAAAGCTCGTTATTAGATTAAAATTTGTTGACGTTTCAAAATGTCGACACGTTTCTGATATTGAAATTTAAAGTGTCGTCGCCAACATGTCTATTGTAAACAGAAAGTCGATCGCTGTGTGCAGATTGTATATGAGTGCGAGAGGAATGTGAAGCGGTCGTAAATATTTAGAGGTGATTATCGGCGAAATAATTACTCCAAAATGTTTATGAGTAACCAATCAGAAGGCAGTATTTTCAAACTAGTTTTCGTGTCATGTTAGAATGAATGTTTATTCGCGTGGGGATCCAAAATTTAAAATCTAGATTCGGCTTATCTTGATGATTGGACAAAAGACACAGAATTCATTTAATGATGGTGTGATAATTACACCAAACTAGAAGGACATTACAGTTAAGTAAAATTAGTACCTTGTTATATATGAGCGAGATGTATGTTATAATATACATGTGTAAACTTCTAACAACCCATTATCTAAAGATTTGTTTATACATCAAACAGACTCCACAATCGACCAATCATTTCTATCAAAGCACTTCAATTACTGTCTGTTATGAACACTAAATGATATATCTTGCATAGAATATATACATTCTTGTTGATAGTTGCCAAATTATGTCTAAAAATGACTTCATTGCAATACAAATAGAAGCGACGCATATATGTGGCTTTCGCTGAATAAGACTTGCTTTCAAGCAACGCATATAAATCTCGGCACATATTACCTCTTTTTACAGCATATATGAATAACTTTTTATCTCCATGAAACTCTAAAGCAATAAGAACTTTATGTTTCTTCTCCAGGGTTATTACGTTGAACAAGAAAACATGGTGCATATTATGCACTACTCAATAACCTTCTCACTTGGTCACTTGAAACGTAGGAAATAAAATGATTGACCATAAGTTTCCTCTTCAACTCAAAGTGTCAATTATGTTATATTCTTAATCTTAAAATCATTGGCTCTTTACAAAGCCTTATAACTTTCAGCAAATGGTGTTTTGTTTTAAAAAGAAAATGATTGCATAAATAATGATAGGAATTAAAAAATCTCACCTACTCACCCTTAAATGCTGAATATATGATAATCCCATTGTCATTAGACTCTTGTAACACACGTGAATTTGACACGAATAATAGTACTTTAGGCTAGCAACATTTTAAACTCATATCTGTCATTCTGACTGATTTAGATAAGTCACCTAAATACCGTTTGGCTGATTGAAGCGCACCATTGTCCGGTTTTCGATCATCGTCACGACTTTGAACATTAAATACTTAAATACTTAATTACTGTTAAAATACTTTAGCTCTAAATTATTTTTTCATACATCAGTCGATACCTCCCGATAGAGTAACACTATTGATAATGTTTTGGTGTATGTGACACCAAACAATTCACAGAGTGTGCCTTAAACGTACGTGTCATGCATAACAAATGTTATGCATAAAAGATGAATGAATGAAATTGCTGCAGTTATGTGATTCCATTAAAAATATCTTACTCTAACACAGAGCTTTTGTTTTTATATACCACTGAAAGAAAATATGAGGTTGTTTTCATAAACAATCTGACTTGTAAATCAAAAGAAATTTTGTAATTTCATAACAACATCATCAAATATAATGGATTTTACATTTCATCAATAGTTACATAAATGACTGTCAAAAAGACCAGAAAGTAAAACCTCTAATGCTTAAGAAGCAGATATGTGTTGCAATCACTCTTTTGTATATATCTACTCATGCAAGTTATATTGCGGCGACTAATCAATGAGCACCTTGTTGGCCAATGAAAAAGATTAAAGTGTTGGGTTTGAATTAAATTCATTTAATTACGTAATTCTTAACTTTAAACAAATTTATGCTAGCCTTTCAATTATAGATTGTCTTGAGGATATGCATAGAATCGGGATTAAGTTGCAACAATGTGAAATATGTTATCCTGAATTAGTATAATTCATAAAGAAAAAAATAAGTTTCAAATTCATTTTCAACTGTTGTCATATGACATAAAGTAAAAAATCGGTAAACATGATTTTATGAACGCTTTTGGCACTTTTTCAACCTCGATTATCCAGCCATGTATGACACGCGTTGGCCACCCGTCAGCCACGCGTGAGCAACGGGTGGCTGACGCGTGGCTAGCCGTTGCTCACGCGTTGCTCACTCGTGACTAACGCGTGAGCAACGCGTGAGTTACGCGTTTTTCGACCACTTACTTTTGCACACTACTGTACCTATTAGTAAACATAAGTCTTATTTCGATGTCACCATCGTACTTACACAAACATTACTTTTAATTCGCCAGGCGAGCCCAGAAATTAAATCGCGTGGGTTATAAAAAAGTGGATTCTGCGATTATTGAATGCGAAATAATTAATGCTTTATCTGGAACAAATGCAGACTCTTCATCAAATGAAGATGTTTTTGATTGAGTCTGTTAACATTTATCAGCATCTTTAATAGAAAACATTGTTTCTCTTTTAATATAACATTTAAAGCAATATCATATTCCACAGTTTAATGTGCCAAATATTTTGTATTACCTACATGGTGACGTAATGCATGTTTTGCTACATCTCTGTTCATTGGTCTTTTGATTTGGATACAACACATGTGATTGGCGCGGCTTCCCTTTGAAAATATCAAGAGTAATATAGAGAGAATTCAGAAAAGTTTTAGAAAAATCAAATCATAATACTTGGTGCCCTTTGGGGCTTTATTTTACAACAATTTAAAACAATACACATTGACATAGCAGATGGACCAGAGATACTTGTATACATGAGTATTTAGAAATGGCCATTCCAAGGAGAAGGTATTTTAAGTTGGAGAACTTGTTCCTCATCCTTTTCATCATGAATAAAATATGTTTAAATAAAAATATCAATTCACCTCTAGGTCACTTCATATAAAAACATATTCTAAATTTATTTTGATTAATCTATCACTGAGGACCGTAACATTTTAAAATCTTCTATGTTATCACAGTGTTTCAAGCAGATATATTATTGTAATAATTGTTGATGAAATATGTAGGTAGAGGCAATCGTTTTGATACTTATTTGTGGTACTTTCCTTTTTCGAATTATATGTGATGTATTACAAATTCTGGAAACCAAATGTTAGAATCAAGGTTTATGTCAGTTGGTCTGTTGCTATCACGGTCAGTCCCGCCTTATATTGCCTAATTCTGAGGTTGTGGGTTCGAATCCTGCTTTCAACAACAATTTATCCACTAAAGACGATGTGTTGAAAAAGAGAGGCAGATTTATTCAGTAAAATGCCACAGGCCCATAACATAATAATTTGCCTAATTCATAGGCTGGTGCACATGGCGAATGGCAATTACATGGTATAGAAAATTACATGTATCAGTTATGATATTGTCGTTATCAGACATTCTAATATAAAATTTACAATGGGAGAAATATATTCATATATTTATGTTGAAATACAATGAACTTCTATTTAGTCAGTATTCTAAAGTCATGTATTACTTACTGAAAGATACACAACTACCATTAGAATGTCGAGTAATTATATACCCAGAAGGATATCCAGACAATTCGCTGTTTCAGGAAGTGCCAGAATCCAATCACATAATCAGAGGATGTTGAAGACGACAGGGAGTCAGGAATACGTCACTTCGCCATAAGGAGTTGATCCGTCAGAATGTCACAGAACTGGACCGAAGTATTTTAGAATGCTTAGAACTAAAGATCAAGGATGCGATATTATTGTTTGATGTAGTTCTGAAAGGTACATCCTTACCTTTTCATACAGGTAATAATTGACAAAAATATGAAGATTTAAAACACTTTCTTTCCTTATATATCTTTAAAAGTATTATTCTTTATTCTTTTTATAATTTTGTTAGTTATTTCTTGAAAAAAACACTCATCTACATTTTTGGGTATTTCTGAAGAAAACTTCCGGGTAATTGTGCTCAAATTAAAAAGACTCAATGTCATCAACCTTTGAGGGAAAATATTCCCTAGTGAAGAAAGCCAGGAATGATTATTAACTTTGCTAAGAGTAATCCCTGTAACAGTTAAAAAATCGATCATATATGTAACTAAATAGCATGCACTGACAACATCTTCTCTGCAATGCAGGAGAAAGACGTGTTACTGAGGATCCTAGCTTGTTTTTTGTGTCAGTCAAGCCTATGCAATGAATATAATGTTTCAACACCATTGTTTCTTGCTTTGAAAGTTAAAGTAAAAATATCACATTGTATAATCAAACCCAATAAATCATGACTGTTGACAGCATGTTGATGATCACGGAAAGTTAAAGGTTTGGAAAAGAATTAGAAAACTGAAAGATTCACAGATCGCAATAATTCATACCATTTATCAGCAACCATCTTGTCAAATCAATCAAGATTTATAAAGCACTTGAAATCCTCTTTAAGATATCTTTCATATTCAGTGACCATTGACCCATTTCCTTCTATTCTTTTCAATCTGTTTTTCATATTGTTTCCACGATGTACGAATTCACAACACTATTTGACGTGTCATATGGTCTAAAAAACTGTCGCCCAATGTCACAAGAAAATCTGCCTTAAATAACACACTTTATTTTGAGGGCACAATTTGACAGTCGACATTCAGCGGGTGATAGTTACAAAGTTCAAATACCTTAAGATGTCATGTTCCATATCAATCCTTACCACACCCTTTGTATATATGTTTGAATATGAGAAGGATTTGGTCATTTAGAGATATACTATTGTAGTTGTAGGTAACTATTTTCTATCAATTGGTTAAATTGACTGCTAAATAGGCTCATCTGGTTGTGAGTGCAGTTTTAGGACACCTGGAACCCTAAACTAACATGATACTGCGAAATAGTATTTGTATTGTAAACCACTACACATTTCATAAGAAAGAACGGAATTGATTTTGAAAGAGAACTCAATGACAGACATTGAGATGAATGGTATATTATGTTATTGTAACTCCTTTTATACTTTATTTTTGCACTTAATTTTTTAACTGTTTGCTGCCTCGAAATCATCTGAGGAACTCTATGTTTTAAGCCGTTTTATAATGAATGTATTATCAATTTGCATACAGGTTTTAGTTGGTTAATTTGTTAAGGAAAACATAAGCTGACATGTAATGTAAGTGACATATCACGACAGATACTATGTAAAAGCACTGAGAAAGTACTTTGATTATACGTTCGTTGTGTAACTTGAAACACTCTAATTATTCCATAAGAAAGCATATAATTTTACTTGAAAAGAGATTAACAAATGTCAAATTACTTTAAAAGTTCAAGTTTCAAAGATTTCATTAATAACATCAAATGATCAAACGTTTTTCCACCAAACTTCAAGGAGCATTCTGGAATCAGAAAAAAATGAAATCGAATTATTAACTTGATGCAACTGTCCTTGCGTGTATTGTCTTTTGCACTGACATCAGACTTGTTATAAAACTTTTGTCCAAACTTTAGTTGAGGTAAGAGAATTGTAATGCTCTGCCAACTATTTTTTGAATGCATTTTACTTCTTTAGTATACAGTGCCAATAAAAACCGTCTACAGGGAAAATTGACTAAAATACTTAGATAAAAATTTCACGAATAATTCAATTAATACCTTTAAGTAACAACAAAATTCAATTACATCATTGACAGTTTAATTAAATTCCGATCTTGCCTTGACAGGACAATCGCTGAAAAGAAATAAGCAAACCATTCATGTTAGGGTGAAATTTTCATTAATTGAAAAGTGTTAGAATTTGTTGGAAGACGGATCAATATTTGGGATTGACTCTAATCGAGAGTGATATCTCCAATTTCCTCACAAGGCATTGTCATATTGATATGATAGTGAACTCTCATACTCGTATGCAAAATTGCGTATGGCAGTACGTATACATATTAAAGAGCCACTTTGGGATCACGTATGTCAAACTTTACCAATAGTGGCATCTGATCTGAGCGGCTGTTGCAGGAATGTACCATTTTTATGTAAATAAACTATATATATGTATAGAGATAACAGGAAGTTTTGAAATCACGATTATGATCGAAAACAAGACATTGACGCACGTTAATCTGTCAAACTTAATATTGAAAACCTATCTCATCAAACAGAATTCCCATTACGACAGATAATGTTTGATATAAGTGGTATTAATGTTACATTGATGTCTGAATTTGACTTGACTTTGTATGCATTTTCACATATGAGTAAGTATGTAAAGTAGTAAGTAAGTGTTTTATATCCACTCAGCTCTTACAGTGATCTGATACATTTAAAGCTAAATGCCTCGTATCGCCCTATAGCATACAGCAAATTAATGGGTTGCATGTAGCAAAAGTTGCACTTCCCGAATGGAAGCTGCATGTAGGGGTCGAAAACAATGCATCAATCTTTTTGCACCTTGATATTTCCTTTGGTGAAATAAAATTTTTTTAAAAACCTGAACTAGCAAACCGTCAACTGCACAGTATTAGCTGCCACATTTCACTTTGCGATCTATCATGCCACCAAGCAATGGCATGAAAGCAGCAAAACATCACTTCACCTCACTTGATCAAACATTTCAATTGTTGTTCCATGGTGTAAACGTTATTTTCATGCCGCTTGACTCGTTAATTTTTGCATGAACCATTTATTGAATTATTCAGCATTTGTGACTGTTGCAGTCTTGTAATGAAAAAAGTATTTAAGCACTTTCCATTCAATTACAAAAAGGATATGTACAGTTTTTATTTAAATGTTCTGAAAAAAAATTAAACATGGTTCAGTGTTTGTAAAGTGGTTAAAGTGTCACTGACAGTTCCATAGGGAATGAAATCAATATACTATAAACGATAGTGAATTCATGTGACTCCACATCAACATTCCAAGAAACATTCAAGGCCCAATTCAATTCATGATCAGGAGCGAATTTGACTGTTGTCTGATAAGAAAAACCAATGATTGATGCAACGGGCTGAGAAAAGTTTAATTAAAGTATACTATGAGAATATAGCAATTGCATTATTTTTTTCGGATTGTAATATAGTGCTACTTTATGTTAGAAATACCTTGTAAACGAAAGTCGAAAGATCAGCAACATACATATTATTGTTCTTATGTATGCAACTTTCAAATGCTCTTGAAGAAAAAACAATAATGTTTCTTATTAATAACACTGATTTTTGTTTGTGCAACAACGTGGATTTATAATACAAGACTAGAAAAAATACATTAGTATTTAAGTTTCAGCATTTGAATCAACAGATGTAGTTTTAGAAAGTAAAATGTAGATGCTTGAAATTTCATTCCATTGACTACTTTTTCTTTTTGAAAATTTTGTTCATAAGAATATCAGTCAGCACTAAATGAACAAATGAGTTTTTAAAGAAAGCTCTAAGTTATTTAACAATAAAATTATTTAAACGTTCCAGGGCGCAAAATGAGCCGTATCAACTATAACTTGATACGAGGGCGGAATTATTCTTCCTCTATGACCTATGATCGTCACTCAAGTTCAAAGGCGTTTCATGTGATTCACTTTCATGTTCTCTTTAACAAGGGCGTTTTAGATGAGTTTATGCATAATTGATTCAAGTTTTGATTGGGATTCCGTCTTTTCAGTTCTTAAAGGAAATATCTTCTTACAAAAGATCATCTGCCTAAGGCATGTTCCGACGATGTGAAGTTTGTTTTCATCTGGAAACTAACTACGCTATGAACTATTGAATTGTTCAAAAAAGGTCAGAATAAAAATCAATAACAAAACTTATTTTAGAATTTCCATTCGAATGCTTATAAGATATTCGTTTTCAACGTGTCAATGAAACATACATACACGTGTATTTCATTAAATAGATGAGAATCAAAGGTACCAAACTTACTCTGTAAGGAGCAAAACAAACTTTACTAAAAAAACAACAACAGTGGCACGTGATGCAGTTTATAATCCTTCTATTGAAAGCTTTTTCTGCTTCTGAATGAAGCCTTTGTCAATACGCCTTATATCATACGTGCTTTTTACGACCCCTGGGGCAATATCATTGCTAAAAGCCTAATTGCTACTCTTTCAGATGGAAAGCATTATTTTTCTTTCCAAGACTTTTTGCAAGAAACGAAATGTCAGAGTTTGCTTTCTAAAGTTAATTTGTTTATCAAAATGGCAGCAGAGCTGATGATTAAATTCTATTCAGATTTTTTTAATTTCATCTGTTGTGGATTAATTCAGTATTATTTCTTTTTCTTTTTAACAGAACTGAGAAATTGATGTGACTGTATTTTATAAATGACAGTTTTCTTTGTTAAACAGCATTTGATCATAAAACATACACAGCAGAAAATGGGTATAGTTAAATAGATTCTCTGATGTTTTCTTCGATGCATTGTTACCAAGGTTTCTTACTTGTTGCAATCGTCATTTTAGCACAAGTTCAGGAGTGAACAGAATTTAGATTTTTTTTGGCTCCACTTTATAAATATCTTTACCTTTCAGTTGACAATTTGACAAATATTGTATATCACCTTTTAATTTAATTTTAATATCCAAATGGTCTGAATGTCTTTGATCTTATATAACAAGCCTTCTTTGTACCCTACACCACTTCAACTTCAATATCAGGAATCTTTAATCGTACAGTTAAATCCTTTCATCTTTTCTGGCAAATTATTTATTGAATCAGCATTCACTTGAATTAACTTTTCATTTTTGTAAGGTAATTGACGGTCTTTCAAAAGTTTGTAGCTCTTTAAATTTCTTTAGTCAGTCAAGTGTTTTGATTTCAAACTTTCGATCATGCTAGAATATATAAAGCTTCTTGCCAACCTTTTATTGGTTGAATCTATTTTCGACCGGAAGTTTTGCTAACCGATTTTAATGTGACACAGATTTGTAATGGCTTTAAAGTGAAACCAGGAATGATTTCAGCATATGACAGCAACTGTTGATGAGCAAAGGAAATTGGTCAAAATTATGCCAAAGTTGACATTTGTTGACAGTTAACGATTTTTAAATTGTTACTAACGAGCATTTAAAGAGAGGATGTTGAATCGTATTTCCTGTTCAAACAAAAACTGACAGCAAACATTGAGGTCATCAATCTTTTGAGTTCAACGTGAAACATTAAGCTGAAAACTATCATTAATGCAAACATTGAACAGTTTATATGCAATAGCTGATGTTGAATTGCCATCATTATATCAATTTACAATCAACATGATTTGTTTCGGAAAATGTCCTTCATTGTCTGTCAATATTATTACACATTAGTATCTGTTATCATGTAATAGTTTTCAAATAACCTTTGTAAATAGTCACAGAAATAGGATCTGTTTCTTTTTGATGACCTTTTTGTACTGTCAAATTGGCATTGCGTACAACACTTGTAATCAACAAGAAAGAAATTAGTCTAGTACAATATTGATAACATGAGGGTCATGAAGATTTGTTATCTGTTGAGTGTCACCAAGTGTAGTTTCTCAAGCCCTTGGCAGTATCGTTTACAGGTTTCATTCCCTTTTCATATAGTGACTCAAAGCGTTGCCCCTGAGAAGTGACACATATTTTGCGCTAGCATTAACTTATCGTTTAGCAAGGGATATCAGTGATCTTACGAATGGACTTGAGCTTTTTCACTTGTTTAGTGTATTATTTAACTGTAGTAATTCTCAGTGTTTGTTTCACTACAGATTAAAGGAGCAGTAGACTTTTCTTGAACATTTCATATTTTCAATTTTTCACTGATAATTGTACGTTAAAGCTAAATGGATTATTTTGATAGTGTCATAAATCTCATTAAACAAACCAATTATCAAAAGTCAGAGAACAAATTATACAAATTCACATAAAAACCTTTAAGTTATTGTGTGCAAGTAAAGGAATCGCATGTTTGAACTTACATTATTTGTTTGATGTATTATTTCATTTAGTTTACATACATTTGCTTTCAATTGGAATCATTCATTTTATTTTCCTGACATCACCTTATATTCCCCGACAAACATGCTACTGCCACTTTAAAATGATTATTGAGGCTGTTTCGACAAAGATATTACAATTCTTTAGAAGTTTGTCATGTTCATGTATCCTAGATATTTCAATGGAGAGCAGATGCGTATGCTCCACGAATGGAAGTAAAAATAAAAAACGTATATATATATAATGGATGGAATGACAAGTAAAAATGAGAAACAATTACATATTGGGAAATAATCAGATATGAAACAATTGTTAATATGGAATATCTTTGCTAAACTGGTTGGGGATTGTATTCTCACAACATACATGTACAATGTACATCTGCTGTTTTACATATTATATTGTTTTGTTTCAGACAACTTATTTATGTTATTATTAATGTTTATCGTGTATTATACATTGAAAATTGGAAATGCTTTAACCATAATTCAATTGAATGTGAAACATAAATTAATGTTTTTGAAAATACATTGAAATATTAGTTTGGATGATTACCAAATAAAAAACTGTGCAATGGAAAAAAACAAGATTTAAGTTGTTTTCATCAAGGTGTGCTTAGATGATTCCTACAATGATCAGTTGATGAGTATCAATACCAAAAGTGTCTTAACACTTTTGTTTATCATGATATAGAGCATTTTAGAAACGACATTCAATTGCTCAAGTAAATTTTAATCTCAAAAGTGATGTCAATAAGAACAGAATCTTAGTTGCGTATCTTTTATCAAACTTGTTTGCTGTTGTTGATTAAACTTTATTTCTGACAATTAAATGCCGTCAGGAATTTGAACTAGTAACAATACACCGTGCTTGCTGCAAGCCTATCTTTAATGTTAATCATATAAATACCTTTGTCTATCTAAATGCAAAAGAAAATAAATATCATATTTAACCGTTTATTCCAGCATAACCTCCTTTTAACTGTTAGAGGTTTTATGCCAGCCAAAAAAAACAAAGGTTAGCATTTGTAAAGTTGATATTTAATTTCTTAAATTATTGCTTTATCTTGTTCTATCTTATCACGAAAGGCTATAATTTTTTGTCAAATCACCATTCAAAGAAAATACTAAACAATGACTCGCATAGATTCATAGATAAATATCAAACTTCCATCGTGATGTCTTACGTCTTTACATACGATGATGGGAGTGGAACTCAATATAATAAAGAATAATAATAAATCGTATCAGAAATGTTTGTATGTTTTGGGAAGAGTGCTGAGATTTTATTGTCTCGACCCTCATCCACTGCATAACATATTAATTTAGCGCTTCAATTAAATCTTTTTTTAAAGGGGCAGTAGCACATTTTTTCAATAATTTTATTAAAATTTGCACTCATAATTTAAGTTAATGCTAAATGTATATTTTTGACAGTGTCAAAAATCTTATTACACATGCCAATCATCCAAAGTCAGAGGACAAAGTATGAAGATTCACATAAAATCTATTGGCGACAACTTTTTTTGAACACCTTTAATTCATTTTGTGTAAGAAAAAACAATCACATGGCCCTGTTGAGTTTAAATATACTGTCTTATAATTGGAACCTTTAATTTTCATTTTCCTGACATCACCCTATATTCCCCCTAAAACGTGCTACTGTGACTAACGTGACAAAGTAATAAGGCCCTGGAGACGTTTTTATTCTTAGAAATAGATTTAGTTAAATTTTCTGTATATTTTAATTTTGCTTAGCCATTAATTAAATCAAATGGAAAAGTATTCCTAATTCAGATACGTGATATCAATGTTCTGTTTGCTTTCGATATGATATTGATCTGAAAATATATACAAGGAATTGTTAATCTAATCAAATGTGCATTTTTGTAAGTTTTTTAAAATACATTTTTAAGAATTTGTAATTCGGATGTGACGTGAGTGTTGTATTATGACTCAAGGTGACCTGTCACATGTTTTATATCTCTGACAAACAGAGGTACCTTTAAACAGCCAATCGGTTAGAAGTGTACATAATATTTATGTTAAAGAGATAACTTAGAAGGTCTGACCGACATCTGACTACTGTTGGTTGAAAAAGGAAAGGAATTGCAAGTAATATCTGTGATTTGTTTTCCTTAACACAACGATTGATGATAATCACATATTCAACATAATCGGAATCGTTTTTGTTCACATTATACAAAGAAGTGTATGATTGTAAACATTTTAGACACATTATAGCATACCAATTCTTAACTTCAAAATGTTATTAGTTTTTTTGAAAATTGAGGCCGATTGACATGAATTTTTCAATCAAATTTTGCAACGTACTTTTACTTTAAGCAATGGGAACAGGCCATCACATTTCGATAAGTCTCCTCAACCCAATCAAAACCAATTGATAGATGGCATAACTAACACACAGTCATAATAAGATCGAGTTTCCACTCAAATCTTCTTCATCTTCTCTTGCTATCTTTCCTGTGAATGTTATCTGTTTCGACGGACAGTTACATAATTCTCTGTGTCTTCATTATCTTTAAAATTATTTGAAAAAATAGAGCCATTGGCTCTGTAGCTCATCAGGCATCATATCAAGTTTGCTTTATACAGGCAAGATGAGCTAAAAATGAAACTGATGTTACCTATTGCAAGAAAACCTATAAAAAAAATTACAAAACAAATGTATTATTATTCAACACTTTCTAGATCGCCAATATCAGACAGTGAAAGAAGTCCACACTAAAATATTCAAGGAGAAATAAATTTGCCATAGACTGTCATCTAATGGAGAAAAATAGGTTTTTAAGATTGTGACCCCTGTGACCCTATTCTACAATTAAGAATCCAAATTGGCCAAGGAGTCTGCCAATATCACTTTTAACTCTCTAGTCCTTTTAGAACTGGAGAAGAAGATGAAAATAGGTTTTTAAGCTTGTGACCCCTGTGACCCTATTTGGGGTCATGGGGTCACGAAATCTACAATTTAGAATCCCGATTGACCAAGGAGTCTGCACATATCGTTTTTAACTCTCTAGTCCTTTTAGAACTGGAGAAGAAGATGAAAATAGGTTTTTAAGGTTGTGAACCCTGTGACCCTATTTGGGGTCATGGGGTCACGAAATCTACAATTAAGAATCCAAATTGGCCAAGGAGTCTGCACATATCATTTTCAACTCTATAGTCCTTTTAGTACTGGAGAAGAAGATGAAAATTGGTTTTTAAGGTTGTGAACCCTGTGACCCTATTTTGGGTCACAGGGTCACCAAAGTTACAAATTAGAATCTCCATTGTCCAAGGAGTCTGCACATATAATTTTTAACTCTCTACTCCTTTTGGAACTGGAGAAGAAGATGAAAAAAGGTATTTAAGGTTGTGACCCCTGTCACCCTTTTTGGGATCACAGGTTCACCAAAGTTACAAATTAGAATCCCCATTTGCCAAGGAGTCTGCACATATCATTTTTAACTCTCTAGTCCTTCTGGAACTGGAGAAGAAGATGAAAATAGGTTTTTAAAGTTGTGACCCCTGTGACCCTATTTGGGGTCACAGGGTCACCAAAGTTACAAATTAGAATCTCCATATGCTAAGGTACTTGTACACAAAATTTCAGCTCTCTAATGTGTATGGTTCATGAGGAGAAGTCGAAAGTGTCAAAAGTTTACGGACGGACGACGGACGACGGACGGACGACGGACGACGGACGGACGACGGACGACGGACGGACGCCGGACGACGGGCCATGCCATAAGCCCATCTGGACTTTCAGTCCTGATGAGCTAAAAATATCATTTTGTATTGTGATACATGAAAATCAATTTAACTGACTATGACCTTTAGTATAATACATATCGCTATCTAAGATAATAAAACAGTGTGAGGTCTTTGATACGTGTATAATGGAATATAAATGTTGTTTGAAAGATGATCATTATCATCTTAAGGACAGAGGAGACATGTGATTAATTGGAATGCTGATAGTTAAGACCATGTTTATGATTCTTTTCGTACTTTTAACTGTTTGCTCTTTTTAATAGATGGAAATAAAGCACACAAACTTGACTACATTATACATTTGAAATATCATTTTGTGTCTTTTGAGATTCTAACTGATAGTCAGTGACTGATTTGAAGTGGAAAAGTACAACTGAGCACAACAAATTGTAAAACATAATTCAGACTGATGTTGAGTCTACTTACTCTTTATGGTATTCTGAAAAAAATAACTAATTTAACTTAAGATTTAGTTATATTAACATAAGGATAAAAACATTCAACATTCAAGATAATTCTTTTTTCATAAAACCAAGATAATGGTCATATAAAGTACAGAAATGACAATATATAAGTCGAACTCCTTTGTATCCTGAGGAAACGTTTTGAATGGTTGTTACGGATAAAATAACAAGCAAAACCAATTTACTGCTGTTTCGGTAATTGCTTAAGTGCACAATTTTCGGAGGAAATGTCCCAGAAGTGTGTACCTTAATTCAGCCCTGATAGTTATGAGTGACTGTTCCGTGTTGGATGTCCATTTAAAACTCTTCTATTAGGATTGAAGCTTCCCAGTCGTGTCCATTGGTGAACGTGAACCCAGATAAAGTTCATTTAGCTAGTTTCAAAACTAAGATAGATTCCCGTACTTTTATGTCACGATGCATCGACCTTCATTTCTTAACTGACGTCCATGTTCATATTCATATACCTGTAATGTAGCACTTTGCTATTAACCAAGGATGGTTCTGACTGGATAAAGATATTTAAAGAATGTTTCCTGATTCCTTGTTATATAAAGTTTATAACCAGTAATTTTTTATCTTCCATAAATATATGTAAATAATATGCTAAATGATTGTTTTCTGAAACGAGAACACTTTTCAATTTGTTAAAAAAGCAGGGTTTTCGTTTGTTCCATTTACCATTCCCTGTTAAATGTGATCTGTAGTAACATTTCTCTGACATCAATGAATATAAACGTGTATGAAACTGCAAATCGATCTAAGCAGACGGGCTTCCTTGTGAACCTAGCCCTCGTTCATACTGACTGGTTGATACAAATCACAGGGATTGACGGTTCAACATTTCACTTCAAAGGGCAGATTAGAGACTCGGGTCTATCAGATCAAACAAACTCTTTAATTATGACACTTTATGGTGGAAAATGAAACCCAAGAGTCTTGATGAAATCACTTTAAACCAACTGAAGCAAATTGGGACCGAGATATTCTTGATTTATGGTTTGTGAAATCGGCACTTACATTACATCATTTTCACAAAATGAGGTTCGGATTTTTCTTCCCTTCTGTTTTATTTAATTTCTTTTCTTGTTCTTATCTTCCTTTTCTTCAATTTCTGATATCAACGAGAAGAAATAAAGCTCTCAATACACTCACCATGAGACTTATGACTGGTATTTATGAAACCTTAGCAAATTTTTATTCATTTTGCAACATGACTGTGAATTATTTGAATATTAAGAGCGAATTCGAAGTCAGAGCAGGGTCAATTATAACACCTTGACCGAATTCGCTGCATGTCTTTCTGGCGACAGCAAATTTTATTGACATCTTGTCTTTTTATGTAGATGTAAGTGTCATTTTGAGTCTTTTTAATTTCAATTATCAAGTTATTATCATTTTCATAAGGGTACTCTGAGTGTTACAGTTGATCCCGGCATTGGGGCAATATTGACAGTTCGGTTAGGCATTTGTAGCCCGCAAGGTAAACTAAAGATATTTTTCCCAAAGTGAGGGTAAATTGTTGAAATATATCATCTTCATCAACTGGGGTAATAATATTAGCAAATCAAATATCTGTGATCATTTTCAACAATTGTATTTATCAAGTTGTTGTTTAATCCATTTTTTTAGCGAGTTTCATTTCTTAAATGTTTAAAACTTCACTCATGTTAGGTACTAATCATTCTGTGAAATTCATTTTATCTATGAAATTGTCCAAAATTTTCTTATTTAGTTAACACATTTAAAATCTGCAATTAAAATTGACAAACGAAGCAAATTGTCATTTAATTAAAGTGTATTTGTCTGAGGGCAGAGAAGCACTAAATGTTTATCTAAATCACGAATGTTGCCCATATTTTGGTAAAAGGTAAATGACATTGTATTTGTTAGTTTTTGAAATAATGAGGTTGGAACATCTTCCTCATAGATGAGATAACACAATAAAAAAAATCAAGATTAAAAAATTACTAAATAAATTTGGACATTCTATCATTTCTGTAAAAGTAACTAAATGTCGTTGGCCATTACCTCAGAATTTGTTTTAGAGAATTGCTACAAATGAATGGAAATAGTGAACATATATTAGAAACTTATCCTGACATTTGTGAATTATGAGAATACAGTTTATGGTCTGCTCCTAATTGAGCAAGAAATAACACTACTGAAACTATAAAGTTTAAAACATACTTAAGACTTACATGATGTATGGTTTAAATTTACAGATTTATTTTCGATAAATGTTTTTAAAAGCATCATTTGATGTTTCAATAAACATTATGTTTTATTAACATCAATAACCTTTTATTCAAAGGTCATCTGTGAAAAGCCAATTGAGACAGAAATATGTGGATAACTATATGCTATCCTGAAACTAATGTTATACATGTAATTGCATATGGAATTAGTATAATTAAAGAATTCGGAGATACCCAACAGCAAAAATAGTTATTTCTAAAGGTCATTTTATAACAAAACATTCAAGATGTTAATCAAATTTCTACATTGAATAGTTATTTTGAAATAAAAAAACATTGGACCTATTCACAGTCGGTCAATAGAGTTTATAAAAAGACTGATCTGAGATTAATGGATAAAGCAATTCTGAAATGTTAACAAGGACCAAAGTCATTTCTTAGCGTTACACAATTTCTGGTAAAATCTGTCCTATACTAGCATTTTTCTAGTGTGGACAAATGAAAGAGTATGACACTGCAAATCGAGCTAAGGTGACAGGATGTTGCTATGCTTTAATTCACATAAAGAACACTTTTCATTTTCACCTCACAAAACAACATATGACCAAGGAGTATAAGCCAATTCTGCATAAAAACGTTTTGCTTCACTCCCCTGATGATTAAGAATTGTACATACCACGAAGTTCACAACAAGAGTTAGCTGACACTATGGATGACAGATTAACATGGTCGGTATGTTAAATGAAAAGATATGCAACAGTAAATTCATTCATTTTACTCATGCAAATTCAGTATTTTACATCTTTTTCAGTCATTAATTCATAAATCAATTTTGATTATTATAAGGTGACTTACATGTTTACTACTGACGGACCTTCTTTTATAAGCGAATGCCTAACGAATGCTTAATACCTGTCAGTGTTGAATTGCCCCCTGACAGCTTACAGTAACTTAAATAACAGTCTTGACTTGAGGATTACAAGTACTAGTGTTTGTTTAATATCGAAGAAACAGTGTCAGAGACAGGACAAATCAGTACTTCTATCAGGCTAACAAAAGGACAGCCCTGGAAAGTGTTTGGCTTAGTTTAAATCCAAGTTTTAAATCTTATTACAATTCATTTAATGGAGCTTTATATAAAACAAGATGCTATGCTTAAAATGTACTAAATACGGAAAGTATTTTTAACTGTTCACTTTATTATAAAGGATTTTACATTTAATGGATTAAAAGATTTTGATCTTAAGGAACTTAAGGAAAATATAGTGACTTTCAATAGCCTGCAATAAAATCATTAAGAAAATTGGATTCACAAGAAGTCCAAATAAGTGCAACTGATTTGAACCGACTCTAATGAATGTTTTTATTAATATTTCACACTGTGATTCGATTTTCATTTTCTTCAGATCGAGTTAGAAATATCTTGTCGGAAACAATGACCAAATATGATAGGATTAATTTATAGTTTTTATACTTTATCAAAATAACTGTCATACTGTAACGTTTGTTTTCCGTTTCGTGATCCAACAATACGATCCTTGTTGTCCTCTGACATCAGTGTATGAGCATGTGTTTATGGTGTGTATTGACAGATTTCACAATGAGTGAGTGTTGACATTAGAAAATATTGCAAAGAGTTGTTTTCATATATTATGATTGATATACAACAAAATTGAAAATATTAATTTGTAATATTTTTTCCTTTCAATACTCTTGAGTTTTGTGATTTTTTTCATTACATGCCAAAGGTTATTGCTTTTTCCTTGGAAGAACGATCGTATCATTACTTAACAATTCTTTAACAGCAAACTCCCACGTTTTTGACGGTAAAGATAATGTAAAATGTATCAGACCCATGCTCAACATTGTGAGTTTCGTTTGTGGGATGAAAGAGGTTGGGAAATTTAAACGGAAGACATATGGCATCTTAACACAAACGGTTCTTCTTCAGCATCAGCTTTCACTCCTCAAACTTTCAAAGCTTTGTGCTGAAAGAACACGTCAGCTGTAAACAAAAGAATATCAACTCTACTAAAACCAAATCATAGCAATTTATTCAATTGCGTTAATTCGGAAATATTCAAAAGATCGGAACACGACTATCCAGTTCATAATTTTGCATATATATCATAGCTGTGATGAACTTTTTGTTTGGAGGAAACCACGAAAATGAACATTTGAAGGGACATATGTCTATACTACTCAAATAATGTTAAGGGATAAACCTTAATTTCTTCATGACACAGGTGTAGAACCATTTCATGGATGCGGAAGAGTGTTGCACATGTTGTTTGTTCGATCCAAAGAATGCAAATTGCCTCTGTTGAACCACTCCTGTATAAAAACTATGAATACCTACCAATATCGTTTTGTTTATGTCTGGCCATGATGCGATTTCATTTGAAAGCAATATCATCATGGTAGTGATTTTGTGCTCAAATTGTTCATTGAAAACTCATATGACACGTTTAGAGACATAACCACATTGTGTTCAGTCGATGCAAACAGTTTTATTGACCCTCGTTTTGAGAACAAATTAGGGACTTTTCATGAGACTGCCATGCTCGTTGTTTTTTTTAAATCATGGTATATGGTTTTCCACAGTATTTGCCATCAATGAATACTGAGCTCATTTCAATCAAATATCTGCTTAGAAATAAATTATATATTTTCTATGCATAGTAACATATTGGACAGATAATAGGTTTGAGCCTTATCTTCTTTAGGGTAATATATGTAATAAATGTAAGAAATGACTTTGCAAGCGTTGGACACTATATGTATGTAAATTACATCACAGTTACAGAAAATAATGATAGTTAATCATATATTTTATCTTAAACTTAATCAAATATAGCTGATTCGTGGACCTAAACAATTTCTGCAATATTGAAAGCTTACGTATTCTCTTTTTTTAAACCAATTATTAGAACCCTGTTAACAATAGGATATTAAATGATATACATTATCTATTGTTAGTGTAAGATATATGTCAGCTGACTTCATCACTAGGTATATTGAGTACATACATGTACATGTCCCATAGTACGAGAAGATTATTGTTGTTCAACATAATCAATGCCTTTAACATTTTAATGAAGGGTTCGCTTTTTCATTTTATTTTGATATAATAATTTTTTGAGAAATAATGTCTATGTAATTCTTTTCAGAAAAAATAGAGCCATTGGCTCTGTAGCTCATCAGGCTTCATAATCAACTATGATGTAGAGTGTAGCCAATGTGATTCCCCCTTTGTAGAGGCCACAGGGTCACCAATCATAGAATTAAGTATATAGCAGTGTATAAAATAGATTGGAAATCTAGCCTATCCTGAAAATTCATTGGTCAATGCCTTTGGGAATTTTAAGAAAAGAATTGAAACGTTACCAGTCCTGACCAAAAAGTTACCAGTCCTGACCAAAAAGTTACCAGTCCTGACCAAAAAGTAACCAGTCCTGGCAAAAAGTAGCCAGTTCAAGAAGAAGATGAAAAAAGTTGTTTAGGGTGTGGCATATGTGGCCCTTATTAGGGGTCACAGGGCCACCAAAGCTACAGTTTATAATCTTCACTAGTCAAGGATTCTGCACACAAAGTTTCAGCTTTCTAGGCCTCATGGTTCTTGAGAAGAAGATGAAAATAGGTTTTAGGGGTGTGGCATATGTGGCCCTTATTAGGGGTCACAGGGCGCCCAAAGCTACAATTTATAATTCTCAATAGCCAAAGAGTTTGTACACAGAGTTTCAGCTTTCTAGGCCTTGTGGTTCTGGGAAAAAGTCTAAATTTTAGTTTACGGACGGATGGACGGACGGACGGACGGACACCATGCCATGCCATAAGCCAATCGGGCCTTACAGGCCAGATAAGCTAAAAAGTAACTTAAAATAGTCTTTGATAAGACATTTAAAATAAAATTGTGTTACGCATTTTGCTTTGAACTATAATTAAAATGTGTCATTCAATGTTTTATCAAATACATTTCACCTAATTTTATTGATGTTATGCAAAGAGAAAGATAAATACCAACTAATTGCTTAATTTTAAATTTTTGTTGAATATTTCTTCTTTCAAGACACTTTTAATGAGCATTATGCGTTAGCTGTCCTAAAATCCTTTAATCAAACAGAATTATAAGAAGAATGTTTAGAAATGCTATCAAATTTGCGTAAAATTATTAAATTACAAACATAGATGATTTTATGAATAATAAGCAAATATTTTTTCCTTTTAAGTTGACATTTGAAATCTAGGCTAGACCTACAGTGCATAAGATTTGTCATTTGCACTTAAGATATAAAACTGCTTGCTTTTAAGAATATTTCAAATGAAATTAAATATCTTGAATCTGGGCAAAAAGGATATTTATGGATAATTTACAGCTAAGAAATAAGAACACGAAGACAAAAATTTACACTCTTTACTTTCACAAACAAACGTTCACAAAAGTTATTAGAGTTGTATATTGGTAACTAAAGAGAACTCAACTTGACATCCCTAAACATAATTACAACTTTCACTTGCTATTCTTATATATATATGCAATAGTAACGCATTAGATAACAATATTATTGTCCATTACATTTGATAACATAACATGAATGAATACATCTCGAACTGAATAAAAGATATATAAATTTGAAATACATTGTTATTTATAGAAATGATAAAACTATATTGTACGGCTAAAATCCTCACAGATTAAAGAGTGACAGCTTCTCTTTGGTCAATGATATGTAAAACCTCCTGAGGTATATGCATACACAAATCACAGTTACTTAAACTTTTTATCTTATCAAGGTGAATATAGCATAGTGCATGTGACCAAAGTAAGTGAATTGAAATAAGTATTCAGTCCGAACATGTATAGTATAGTATAGTTTGAGGAGACAAATGCACTAACAAAATGCGATAACAATACATGCAAAAACGTAGATTATTTAGTAAAGTTGGGTTTCATAGTTTCGACGCCATATTGATTTTTGCACATTTATGCAGTTAATTCACTATTCACTCACAAGCTAACCTTACATTTGAGTATTTGTTATAATTGCACGTGTAAGCATTCAAAATCGGGTCACGTTTCTCATTTTACCAAAAGGTAACATTAGAAAATGTACCATTTTCCAGGATAGTAGGAAAACAATGTAGTTTATACTTAGAAAATGCATAAAGTGCTTTTGACACAGTCCAACGTAGAAACAGGCTGAAAATGGACAAAGAAGGGCATATCCGGCTGAATCTTGTTATTGTTGCTTGCATCTTCAGATATATTTAAATATAAATCGAAATGAAACTATCTGTCTAAGATGTCAGACATTAATGCTGCTAACTGAAGAGTTGATTGCTCAAATTGGGATCCTGCTTTAAAATCGTTCCTATCGACAACGGTTACAACTGTTTGGTCCTCCAAATCAATAGAAATGTCACCTTCATGGTTAGGAAATATACTTATTTACGGAAACGTTCAGATTTCAAACAAGGTGAGGTGATATGGGGTGTATCGACGCTTTCAAGAGTATTTCACTTATATCGCGGCTGCTAGTATTATTGCAGGGAGAAAGCCCGCAACACCATTGTAGCTATGTATTGCAGTGAAACCTGAGAACATCGGGTGGAACTAGCGAACCATGGGTGGTACTCCGCTGAAATTCAGGGAAGCATTGCACCAAAACATGACTGCGTGTAGAACAGTTCTCTACTGCAGACAAGGTTGCTGAGCCGATCCGAAGCCGAATGGCTAACCACTGCGCTATCCCGCCTCCTTTTTCAAACAAATGTATCCCACTGAATGTTGTTAAAATTTAGATTTTGCATACAATACAGCGTTAAGACCGAACTGTTTGGGAACTACATGAACTACATGAACCCTTGATGCAACTATTTGCGGCTTAATACTTAAACCATTGTTAAACAAATGGTTTCAAAAGTTAAAATTTCAAAAATATTCATCAATAACAGCAAATAATTAAAAATTACGCCAACGTTGGAAGGACATTCAAAACGCACAGATCAAAATGAATTTATTCGACTTTAAAATTTGAAACAATTACCCTACATTTACCATACAGCTTGATTGAGCCTTTGTTTTGACAGGCGACATGGTTTACAATGTTCAAATACTTTTTCCAAACTATAGCTTAAGTAAGAGGAATGAAATGCTCTGTCAACTACTCACAAAGTATTCAACAAACTACAATCTTAAATTAAACCTTGACAGTCTAACAAAACTCTGATAATTTCTGAACAAGACAGGTGTCGAAAACTCAACATACTTGAAAGGTTGATTAAACGAGGTTTCGACGAAAGAAGAAATTATGACAGAAAAAAAAACATGCAAGAAAGTTAAAAGGGATTAATACTTGATTGATATAAAAGCGATCAGTAGTTTGCAATTATTGCTTCGTACTTCGTTTTACGTTATAAACTTTATAAAAAATGAATTGTAAATAATATATCATGAAAGCTTTTTTTTAAAGATGGCTAATCATTTGTATCCCAAAGTTCCTTTACGATAAAGACACTTTCTGTTCTTTTATTGCCTTTTCATTACATAACAAGAAAGAAATATGTTTTTGATGTAGAACAAGCAACTCCTGTAGTGAATGTCTCTCAATCCTTTCCGTACGAGCCCTGAGGCAGTAATGCTCATGTCATTCATTCCAAGGGACTTCTCCAATGATGTGTTCTTTTAAAGTTTATAATTTGACAGATAAAATTTAGGAAATAAATTTAATGACTTACATGTTGTTCTAATGAGCATCCTCTTCTAAAAACTAAACAGAATAAGGCTCGTTATCTTTTTCATTGTTATCTTGCTTTGTTTCTTGTGCATGTATCCTTCAACTATGTTCATAGCGAGGCGTACCTGCTTGCATTCTTGACTTACATTTTCAAAGATTGATTCAACATGAAACAATTCTTTCAGCCGCGATGACTACTTAAGAATGCTTTTTTATAATTGAAATTAATAATTAGACAACCAAAAATCTTGAATTTATGTTTTTTTATAAGCTATGGTCCTATAAAATGACTACTTATTTTGGGTGGCATTTTGTCATGAGAATACATCTAAGTTTGTCAACTTGAAATAATCTCTTGAATACAGTTATTTCTTCAATGCTGATACTGACTCAAACATTAAACTTGATACACTCACATAATCATTTCTTAACAACTTGATGAAACATGATCGCAGTACTCGTTAAAACCTATGCCTGCTTATTAATGTGATCTAATGTGCCTCTTTGAAACAACAAGGCTAATATCAGCCAACATCATGTTATAGGGTTAACAATCTGATCTTTACTCATACATGCATCTACATAACATTGTATTACATGGATTTGGGACGTAATGTAGTTGACGTTCTGTATCATTTCTCTCATCTAACATGATCTGGTATCGTGACATAGTAATTGCCTTTCATGCTACGTGTCATCATGAAATCAGCGTATGTTCTGTTATCAGAAGCTTTGTGTTTGTATCCATATTCACGCTGCCAAGTTCTTGCTCTGCTACTAGACAATGGGGAATCAGTTCTTCGCTTTTTGTATAGTTTAAACAAGTAGTTGATAAGACAGTCATGGGTGTTAAGTGCAGTTCTCTGGCTTTGCTCCTACATCATGCATAAATTGTGTAACAGGAATCCATGAAAACTGTTTTTGCTTTCACTGGCGAATATTTGTAACACTGAAGAGTGAAGTAACATATTTTATTGAATCACACTGATCATAAAGACATATAGTCTTTTCTTTGAAAATTTGATCAAGTTACACAAGGCAAGTGTACACTTAAGATTGTCAATACCAACCTAAATGACAACATCAATATTAGATTGTTTTCGATATTTCAGTTTGAAAAAATGGTAAAGTTTTTTTTTATCGTCGGTTTATACAAGTCTTTTTATTGTTTGGGTAAAGTAACAATTCATTCAGTTCAAGTCTCTGACAATTTTAAATTGAATAAGGGAATTTTTTTTTCCAGTACTACATTCTATTCTTAACTTGTTACTATAAAACTCTTTAAAGAAAAAAATCCCGATTTTTATTAGCGATGATCTTTTAGCATGGTTGAGGTATTTGTTGCCACTGTCATCTGAACATATTTGTATGTTTCTTTACGTTCCTCTCTATATCAAAACAAACACTCTTAAATTTAATTTATCATAGGTGACATCTAAAACACAAAATTGTGATCATCAAAACTGTGAATTTGAATTTCCACTCACTTTAAAAAGTACTCGTATACTGTTAATATAAAGCATACCATTCAACCAAGGATGCCACTTTTACGTGTCTGTTACAGAATTGACATTACATAGGCAGCCTAGATTAATTGCCTTATCTTATAACATTGTTCACTTTGTTGCTATTATCCCTTTTTAAACAGAAACATCAGATATAATGTTTAGTACAAACGGTGATAAAACTGCAGAAATACAACAATTTCCTGTGAATGCCCCGTCATAAAGAAACACACATTAATGGCTTGATGTAAAAATGTCTTACAACATATGACAATTCTGCAACATACACCATCCTGATATGTATTATAAGAAAACCCTCATTGTATCTTGCGCCTTTTCATCTTCAGTCTGGCATGTTCAGTCAGTAAGTAGAAAGCTATCTCACAATACCTATCTCTCCATAATTGAGATCTCTCTTAGCAAAGTTAAGGTGTAGCAATTTTGGTCTAGGTATCGAAACAGGACGATACAACAATATATCAATGCCTGAAATAATTTGTTCTTACTGTAAAACAAATAATATTAACTGTATTGAAGATGAACTTCACATTCTCTTCTATTGTAAATTATATAATGATGCTAGAAATAAGTATATTTCTCCACTATTGTGCAGCACTGTTAACATGCACAACTTAATTAATATCCTCAACAGCAACGATAGAAATATTATCACAAATGTTTGTAATTTTCTCAAATGTGTAAAAAATACTAGAGCTATAATTGTAAATACATTAACCTGTAAACTTTTATGTGCGCTTGTTCCAATTGTGTTATGTATTTGTATCTTGGGCCTTCGGCCTGTATACTGAATAAAATGTCTGTCTGTCTGTCTGTCTGTTCAGTCAGTATCATAAACATAATTTATTCATGTAAATTTACTTTTAGTAGGTTTATTTACATTCTTTAAAAGTGATGTTTTGTCAGTAAACGAGCAAATTTTTATAGACTACAAACTTTCAATGAGGCAAGAATTACTCAAAGCTTTTCAGCAGCTTTTATGTGCTTTAACATAGCTTTGACAGTGAAATATTTGCAAATCTCTTTTAATTTGACAGGTCTTGATAACTTAAAAGAGAATCAATGATTGATTGCAGCATTTGACATGTAACTGTTGATGAGCCAAACAAATTGGTCGCAATTATACCAAAGTTGACATAAATTGACAGTTAATGCTTTCAAAATTATTACTCACGAGCATTTAAAGATATAATATTGAAGCGTAATTCCTGTTCAAATAGCTGGTTTGCTTTCTGAAAGGCAATCCAAATAATTCAATGTCATTGAACTAAGAAAGACAGCAAACATCAAGTGTGTCCATCTTTAGAGTAAAAGTAAAGCATAGTGCTGAAAATAATTTAATTGCAAACACTGAACAGTTTGCGTGTAATACTGGTGTTGAAATGCCTTAATTATAGCAATTTACAAATATGTCAATAACCTTTTTCAGGAAATGACTATGAGATTATGAGAGAATATAACATTTCCGGTTATCTTTAGATTGATGAGGTAAATGTATGTGATGAACAAAACCAAGATTGTAATTTGATTTGATTCGATAATTCGATTATTCCTTCATTGTGAGATGTCTTCATGCGAAAGGGATGTCATTTACGCAAAGTCTGCAAAAAAGGGTGAGTATAAACAGTATAGTGATAATACAATGACAATAGTATGAATGAAGAACTTAAGAATTGCTATTAAACTTAGAGAATAAGTGTTATAATTTTAGTATCCTCATATGTAAAATAATATTAGAACATACAAAAGACTATACATTCAAAACAGATATTAAAGATTTGTCAACTGGGCAGTGTCAGCAGTATTGCCCATGGCAGTATTGTTGACAGGATTTGTTCAATTGTCATCAAGTGCTTGAAATAAGGCGTCTGTAAAAAGTAGTTTATTGCGCAAATATTTACTTAGCTGTAACACATTTTGTGGAACTCTTCAGGGGAAAGGATGTATAAAATCAGACAAAACTACTTTTTAAGTTTCCAAACATTTTTTGTTCACCTCTAATGTTGACAAATATTGTTAATTCAAAAACGAATGTTCAGTATTTTAAAATTTTTGTTATGTCATCGAACATGATTTAATTACAACATAAATTCATATATGTGTCTTCAAGTCTCAAAACGCTCCTTTTCAAATCTGTATACAACTGTATGGCTTTTAAGACTGACATACTTTCAATCTAGGACATCCAGACTATGCATGCATTTATTCAAAAAAGGCGGTTTTAAGCATGCTTTGGATAACGTTATCAAAAAAAACGTACCTTTATATTATAACTTACATCCCTTGCAGCCACCCACTATTTTTCTTCCATAAAGATCATTTTTCATACGTTTGACAATGACGAATTTTCATTCGAATGTTCATGGCAATGATTGTTTTGCTTAAATTGTGCATGGATGTGTAAATGAGACATAACCTCTTAATAAAGGTCAGGTTGGTGATGCAAACACCTTCATGGATCCATGTTTTAAGCTAGAATTGATGCCTTTTCGGGAAACTGCAGTACTTGCTGTTATTCCACATGGCATATTCCTCGTACCAAGCTTTTGCTGACAGGACATACTGAACCCATTTCAACATTTCTTCTTATAAATTTGCATTCATATATCTCTTCTATATGTAGAAACATGCAAGGGAGAAAATAGCTTGGACCCATAATTTTTTTCGTGTAGTATACTTCATTATACACATGCATCAAATATCGTTCATTTTAATGGGATTTGCAACAAGGAGCTGTAAGATTAAACTGAATAATAACTCTTTTCAATGGTTATCTGTTTCAGATTTCAAATCAACATCTACAGACACAGATGCATTGGATCTCCGAAACTCTTAAAAAAAGATGACAGATCTCAAGGTATTGATTTAACAACACATTTCAAAGAGATTGAACAAATCAGATAAACTGATAATTGAGTCTGTCTAAGAGAAGATCACAACTTGAGTTCTAAGCCAGTCACTTTGGAGAAATCAAAGTCGATTAATAACAAGCTTGTCTATTATATGGTCATGACAAAACGTTCCATTTAAATCATTTTCTACTCAAATATTCTTCATCTCCCTTTGATGTCCTTTTACTCCTAATGCATATCATCACTGATTAGTTCTTAATGACAAATCTTTCATAACTCTCCATCATGGGATAAAACATGAGAAAAGTATCAATTCTTTGTGAAGAAATCACGTATGATGATAATATGAATCATACTCTTACTTTAATGTTATCTTTAATGTTTCTGATAATTCTTTTGAGAATTACCATATATATGCAACTGACTGTCTGTCCCCCTACATTGCTTGACAACGTCAAAAGAGGCTGTGTGGAAACGTCGCCTAACATGAATAAAGAAGTTGTCATCCATATAATCCTCATCGTAATTTTTATCTCCCTGATATTGATGCTGGAAAGAGACATGCACATTATTGTCGATATCCCGACAACTGAAAAGAATGTATAAATGTGACTTTATTATCAGCAACAATTACGTTGATAATAAAGAATTTTTACCAAATATTTCATTTTCAAATCAGCAGGATAAACGTTCCAATAGTTCCTTTCTCCTATATTGTTTCAATGTAGGCTCGAGACGATAATTTTGTATGTTCCTTTGTTCATCCGCCTTTTCTCAGTAACAAATCTGTTATGTCTCAATCGTTTTCAATATAAATTCTACTCTGCATTTAGTCACTCTTGTCTGCTCTCTGCTTTCAGCATTGAACGGCACACACACCAGTCATGTCTCTATGATAGCTGTGCACATGTAACCTATTTTCTGAAATCTAGTGCACATTTGCGAGATCACAACTAAAAGTTAACAGGCGAGTGTTGGGAATGTATATAATGAATTGAAAGGGATATAATAAATAATATTATAGTCAATTTGATAAGGTTGATACAATGACCTATGAGTGAATATATTCGCGATGACAAGGTCATTATTTCATAGTTTTTTCTTTCATAATAGTATGTTTTGGTGTAAATCAAATACAAATGATATTTGTAAGTCGTAATTGTGTTACTCCTCTCCTTTACAGTACTTTAATATCGTTTGCCTACTCATAATATACTCAATTCAAGTACAGATTGAGAGTGTCTTGACTTGTTTGACAATAAGACAATTCCTTACCAGTTACTTATTCTAACTAACTCTAACTCTAACTAAATTAACATTCTCCATTTAGCACTAAAATTAAATATGTTTGAAACTATTGAATTGTAAGGTCAAAGAAATGCTTTCTGATACAAATAATGTCTCAGGATGTTCCTTTACTTAGCCGACATTCAGTCTATAAAATGTATCAGTCTATAACAAGCACATTTACAAGAGGCTGCACAGGGTTTGTTCGTTTCACGTTGCAAACCATCGATGCAGCACAACATTGAATGCACATGATTCCAGGGAGATTTCAAGCTTGATACTTATTGTAATTTTCAACTGACACGGGAAACAGGCTAGATTTTATTATCAAATATCATAAAATCTATTTGACCTTGCATTTTTTTAAACATGGTATTATAACTATTATAAGTGTTCTTTAGTGAACTGTTGAGATATGGCACTCACAAACTTTAACTGACTAAATTTATTTGTGCTGTATAACGCAAAGTTTATCTGTGACCAATAATAGTCAGTGAAATGATTTCATAAAGAGACTCATCTGAAGTTAATGAATCAATGAAGTATTGTCAAAGAAGTAACAAATGCTCATAAGGTAGATGTTTTCTGAAAAGGGAACAATTCGGAAATTCGTTCCGTACTACCATTCTCTGGCATAGACGAATAAAAGAGTATGAAACTGCAGATCGATCTAAGCTGACGGGCTTTCTTGAGCACTGGGGCCTCGTCTATATGAAATATTCAATATAAATCAAAGGGATGAAGGTTTAACTTTCACTTCAAAGAGCCGATGAGAAACACGCATCTATCAGAACCCAACAACTCTTTAGTTTTGACATTAATAGTGGACAGTGACACCTAGTTTCTGGATGCAGTCACATTAAACCCAAGGAAGCAAATAAGAGGCAAGATATATTTGAATTATGGACGGAAGAAAGCATAAATGTAACAACATAATCACAAAACGAGGTTCAGATCATCCCAACCGTCTTTGTATCATCCTGATGGCTTCACACCGTAGAACATAACACTAAAATTGACCAATGTGCATTGAAGTGAAAGCAGTTAGTACACTACCATATTTTCTTATTATAACCAAGCATATAGAGAAAACTAAACAACGTCCAGTTTCATAACATTTTATGAAACGAATAAATGGGTTGGTATTTAGCGAACAAAAGGTGTTTCATAAAAATGTTATGTTATGACGTTACATAATTCGGTCACATATGTATAATAAATAGTAGTAAATTTAGTGAAATCGCCAACGGTAGAGTAATAAATATTAGTATTCACCGTATCAAATCATCTAAAACATGCAATTTAAAATCTGCAAAGTTATAATTTTTCTAATTTCTTGTCTTGACTAGTTAAATTCCAGAAAATAATGATATGTAACAAACAATTTAAACATTGTTGTTGTGAGAAATAAATTCTCAACTCGAACCTGAAAACATAGATTTTTCTGAAACTTGTTATTTCCGTTTTATCAGATATTGTTCATGTTTTTTCTATGATGAAATGACAATAAACACAGAATACAGTTAGTAATTAACTGACACGTTGCAACTTACAAAAACGATTCCGGTTTTAATCATTTTCATTTCACTCAAGAAGAATGGAAAAATCTGAAAAAATGCAATTAAATATTTAAATGCATTTGCAGTTTCAGTTTCAGATGAACATTTCAAAGAATATTTGAATTAAGTATGCTATGAATGCATTGGTCTGGCAGGTTAACTGTTTTTATAACCTATTTTTTCTTCATATTTAGCCCACTGATCCGGTTTACATGTTAAGAATTGGTATAGGTGTATGGCACTAAATCGAAGTAACTAAAGACATGATACTCTAGCGTAAGAACAGAAATCATTGCATTTTCATCTTTAACTTTGTAATAATATAACTATGTTATGCATAAAGAGCTCTATGGTTATCCATGGATTTGTTGAACTTGACTGATAACGGTCAAATGAGTCTGCACAAGCATGAGTTGATATGTTAATTCTACTGAAGAGCGTTTATGTATATAAATGAATATATTATCAACACATCAGCAAGCTGGAATATTAAACAGTTGAACCAAAACAATCAAATTGTCCTTTATTACTTTACACAATCGGTATTAAGCAAACGTTGCAACATTTTAAGCACCTAATATTTTTTTAACTGAAAAATAAATAATTCTTCCACTAACAACGGTGAGCTGGAGCAATATTTGGTTGAGTTTATGTTTTTATTCTAAAGCTTTAAACTCTAGATTGAAGTTTACATAGAGGTTCGTGAACAGATTAGCACACCAGCAGTTTATCTGAATATTGATCAGTCGAGCATAAAACATTATTCTTATTTCGCCGTCCATATGAGTCTAATTCTCTCAAATGTGTATTTAAACATTTTCGATCTCCTTTGAATGAAATCCCTTCTTTTCGGAGTTATAATTTAACTCTCAATAGTGTAGTTAAAACATTTGTAATAACATAATAAGAAGTGATGTTTATTGTTGGTATCTTAAATGGAATATATACAATGCAAATCCAAATAAAACAACGTTACTTTTGTTGACTATGGCATTCTTAAGACACCTTACATCAAGGTATAAGTAGCTGCAATTTGGGTTTTGGACAAATTATAATTCTCGAGTTCCGAAATATATTTTAAAATGGTATGACCCTTGATTCTGCTATTGCACTTACAATGATAAACTGGTCTGATGCCCAAATGGGGAAAGGTTTTCTCAGGCACTATCAATGCTAGGTGAATGAAAGTTTGGTTTTTGATATGTTTACACATAATTGAATAACATTTTTTGTCAGAAGTTCTGTCATTAATTGACTTATGACTTATTGTGTGCAGCAGATTGCGGGCTTATGTGAGCCATGATCTCTTTTTGTGGTTTTCAAAGCGACATTGCATTATTGATTTAAATGCTTAAAGTGATTAATGCCTACAAGTGAGATATGAGAAGCTGCAGTTGCAGATCATACAGGTAATTCATTAATTAAGTAGAAACTGTAATAACATAAATGCAACCCATCTTATATTGTATTTGTTTACAAATGAATTCAAATTCGTAAAACCAACTGATCTGCATTGTTTTCAGCTGTTTTCTCATTGTTAATGTTTGATAATATCTCTAGTAATATTGTTCAAATGTCTGACATTTAGGTTTACTGCATTATTGTCAAATGCATAGTTTCACTTTTCGAACCAAATCACCAAACTTCTAAACTGCCAAAACTCGGGTGTATGTTAATGAACTTTATGTTGTGTCAGCAGGTTTTCTTTATGTTATTAAACATATATAAGCATGTTGTTTTCCAACTCTCTAAAGCATATTTTCATTCGTGCATGTAAGCTACGCAGTATTTACAGATTTTCCTTTGTGTTGGACAAGGTTAAATTCTCAATTCCCATATGTTTTCAGTACTCATATTATCTACAGCTTGTTTTACTTTTTACCATGTTAATTTCAGTTGATGTGTCTGATTAATCATTATAAACATCAATAACTCATTATTATTTGGGAATTTGATCAACTGTCTGACATTTACTGTATTATCATGTTGACATTTTGGATTTAAGTGCATGAATTCACATTTCGAAGGATACCGATGAATCTCTGGCACCTAATCGTTTGTTGGAAAAGGATCTTTATTCAAACCAAGTTTGTTTTGTTTGTAGTTTCTATACACTTTTCATTGTTATTTAAAAAAAATCCTTTGTTTAAAAACACTCCTCTTCATATTGTCTTTATTCATAAAATGAATATCACCTCTGAAATGTTGATACAGGCTATACAACTGCTATTGATATCTATCATAAAAATGGATTGCTAAAACAGTATGATCAATCCCGGTCAATGCAGGAGACGCGATATCTGTTATTTCAATATGTCCTCTAGACTCCAGAATCCACACCCATTACATATATCTATAAAATCCACAGCTTCCTTTTGTTGTAATATTGAAAAACATCCACACATTATGTGCTTTTGTAGAAAATGATTATGCATAATACAATACACCTGTTTAATAATAACAATAATAGTTTTCTTGTACTGCGCATATATCCATGACAAAGCATTCCCAAAGCGCCATGAGTATTATTACCCTGGAGGGATAGTATATTCGGTGCTGCCGATTAAACAGCGCTCTGCGCGACCGTGTAGGTCCATACTTCCCCCTTGTTTAGGTACCCATTTGTACAGCTGGGTGAACTGAGTGCAATGTGGATGATGTCTCTTGCCCAGGGACACAACACAGGATGAGACCCAAGTCACAAATGTTTGGTGTCTCTTAATTAAAATGAATATTTTATCTTACTAAACAAAGTTTCTCCAAACAAACAGCACAATTCTATTATCAATTGATTGACATTCAAATCTTTTTACTGTCTTATTTAGAATGAAGAAGCTTGTAATCATGAAATCTAAGAACTTGATGATTAGTTACTACTTTATTTTGCGTTTCCTTAACTTTACCTTTATAATGACAATCCACAATTGACATATATTCAATGAGCATGTCATATGAATCACAGTGTCTGATAACTATCATAAATAAACCTAAAGATTAAGATTTGTCATTGGAAAATGGGCGTTTCAAATACCGACCGTATCAATTTGTGAAAAGCCAATGAAGGGCTTTTTTACTCATGATAATTGCTGTTTCCGATGTTGGAATATTCACGTAAACCATGCCAGGCAGTTACGTAATACGCACATCCAGATAAGACCTCAACTACCAATAAAGATTTAAGATGGTTTGAATATAAGCTGAAACCTATGAATAAAATCATAAAAACTCGTTGAGCAGGACAATAGAGTGTTTTATTAGGAAACGCACGATGCAAAATCCAATCTCTGGGAGAAGAAATGATTGGAAGTTTCATTACTGTCTTTTCTCCAGTCAAGGTTATCGATCAAGGGTTCTTTGTGAATCTCGCTTTTTGGATTGATTCCAATACTGGCTGGAAATATTCTCCATTAATATTATATCATGCTTGTCTTGAGAATTGATGTCACAAAGGACCAAACTTCTTTATCACCCTATACCAATCATGGCAGATTCTTGTGAATATTTCTAGGAAATCAGTTCTTCAAATTATTACGTGAATGAGATGTAATGTATTAAAAGACATTTCTCTGTAAAACCTACCTTTGAAAACATAGCATGCAAAGACAAAAAAGATTTGCATTTTAGATTGATTGTCATCCGTTTCATGTGATATCGTTTTTGAAGTAACTTTCTTTTGAACCCGTTTGTTTCATAAACTAATTTTATTGTAACAAACAGCGACGTGTAGACATAGTTTTAGCATAAGAATAAAGGAGGATATTACCCCAATATTCTTTGCATGATCGTCACTTGGATTAAAATACAATTAAATTAAATGAATATTTTCATGACGAAGAAGTATAACAGATATAAAAAAAAATATAAATGGGTGATAATGAAACCACAGTTACAAACATGCAAAAGGTTGTTGGGGAAATGATAAAGAAGCCTTGTAAAGTGCAGTGGCGCGACACATCGCTCAAGGAAAGGAATATGTTAAAATGCAAAGTATCAACAGATGGGAAATGGCATTTTTTATACAGCCCGAGGGATTTCATTAAAACTTTTAAGTAAGGAAAGCTTTTCGCTAATGTTTTGTATTACATTTCTTTGTATATTTTCGCAATCATCTAAGCTGCTTTGTGGCTCATCCTTTTTAGAAACAGAGGTATGATAGTCAAATATTTTTTGTCACCTTTAGCCATTACATTTCAATTCAGAACAGAGCAAAATCGAAATGCTGGTTGAAGATGTATTTGCAGTTGACACATTTGAATGTTTTGCATTGATTAACCGGATTACTTTTACAAGGATATGTTGTTTTGTGATATAGTACATGTAAGATATTTATCCAATAGATTTATCTCAGTTTACTATCATGGGGCAGTTTAATGCCTTTTGTATCATCATCATTTCGTATATAGAACTTTTCAATAAAGGTAATGTTTCAGTTTCATACTTTCCAAAATGGATAATTCAAATATATGAACAATGAAGACAAAGCATGGTTCAGCAGGTGTATAATTATTGATTTTATTTATGTATTATTTTATATTACATTATATATTATTATATTATGTAAGTATATGTTTAAATCTCATTTAATGCATACTAGATATAGTTATTTAAAAAAAACCCATAAAATCCATTGGCGGCCATTTTGTTTTAACACCTTTAATTCCTTCTGTGTAAGAAAAAAGAATTGCATGGCTAAACTGCTCCACTTAGTTTAAATACATTGTCTTTCAGTTGGAACCATTAATTCTCATTTTCCGGACACCACCTTATATTCTCCCTAAAAAACGTGCTACTGCCCCTTTAAGATGCAAAATACGACCTAATTGCTTTGGGGAATTTTAGCGATTCACTTTATCAATAGGATAAGATACTCATATGGATAGCGCAGAAACATTAAGATTTTCAGTTAATGAAAGAAGAGAATGAAAAGTGTGATCGGATTTGACAAATCCCAGGATGCGTTTATTTAGTGTGTTTTACATTTACTTCATTGTGCATTGACGTGGGGAAATCTAAGAAGTAAAAATAGTTTAATAGCTGAAAAAGTAGTTTTCCTTTCCAAAAATATAAGAATCTCTAAATGAACAAAACATAAAGGTTTGGCATTTGGACTTTATAAAAACAATCTTTTTCTAATAATCATCATCTTAATGAAGTCACTTAAGAATTGACTTCAAAATTTATTAAGTTCATGGAGGTATAAACTTAAAAACTGCTGTGCAAACTGTGTAAATCCGCGTAGCGGATTTACGCGAAGTTTGCACAGCGGTTTTTCAGTTTATACCTCCATGAACTTAATAAATTTTGAAGTCAATTCTTATAAATAAATATGCACAAATTCGATGTTTTAATACGTTTATTTGCTCCAGATAAACACAATGCAACAAATACTACTGCACTATTTACGCGAACGAATTCAACCCTCAACAAAACGAGAGAGAAAAAATGTCAATCAAAACGTCATTATTATTTAAGCTCCGCCTACGACTAGTTCACAAGCCAATGAAAATTCACAACGAAATCACGCAACGTCTTGTCACATGGCCTTGACATTCCTAGTGTCAACCGTTGTACGTAAACACAGACTCGCGACTGTTGGATTCGGGATGAAAATAGCCGATTCGACTATCGTAGGTGCCATATATGTGGCTTAAAAGCTTAAAAGCAATCAGATCAAATCGAATTAAGTTTATGTTAAACGGCACAGTTCTCTTATCTTGTTGAGAAACAAAGCTAGAAAGTGCGGCATCCCCTTGCAACAGCCGCGACTGCGGGAGAGGGAAAACGACCGGGTGTATTGTTATGAGGCTGTGCCATTTATCAAAGAAACTATAAAATATGTATTTGATATAAGCTATTAGTAATTTGTGTCTTTTTACCGAACTGGTACAGCATAAAAAATGTTACTTGTTTACGAATAGTTCCGTCATTTGGGGCGTGGCTAAGTGTGAATGGGCGTGGCTAAATGTGATGTGACGTCACGAAATTAAGTTTATGCAGGTATGAACTGAATTTCTGTTACAGTGTTCAGCGAATCAGATACACGGATAACAAATGACATTTATTTATAAAAATATCATTAAGGAGCAAGCTCCCGAACCTCAGTATCAGTAATGTGAAGTTAAATTAGCTATGAATTATCTCCTAAGGTTTTGCAGTTATCGTAATCACACATGCCTGAGAGACGACAGACGGGCAGACAAAAGTCTCAACCGAATATGTTTGATAAAATTGTAAGATAAAAACGGCGATCCACAAGTTAGATTATTAAACTATATTTAAAATATTCATGCATACTAAACATACTAGATATCCAGTGCATAACAATCATAAACAACATTGTAGTTTTTCAAGATATAGGTAAAATATATAAAAGTAAAGAGTTTGGGTATAATGCACTTTTCCTTTTTTGGCAGCTATTGTAGAAACATCAACATTTGACAGTATAAAACCCACTCTCCTAAAATCATCAAAGCTACAAAAGTCTTGAATAAATATATTGCACATATCACATAAAGATTCTCTCGCATTCATACAAGGAACCATACAAGTACAAGTAGTACATGTATTTTATCTTCAATCTTATCAGGGCAGTTAAAACAGACTCTTTCGGGGATCGGTATATTAGTATATCGTCCAGTTTACAGTCGTATTTAGGCTACTCCGCACTGGAACTTAACAAGCGTCCTTCTCTGGTTTCTGGTTACACTCCTTGTAACGTATGTCTCGGCTCAAATAAAGATGTTCATCCATATAATTACTCTTGTCTGCCATATTGGTACAGTATGTTCTGAACTTGTTGCCACTATGTCTGGTCTTGCTTTCAGCTTGTGTTGTTTGTCGTCTCCATCCCAGTTTATATTCTTCCATCAATTTCTTTTGAATGGTAGAAGCTACATGTACGTGCTTGTTGCTGTATAAATGTTCATGTTTGCATAAGGTCTTAGTCATATTTTTCATACGCTTCGGCCATCAGTGGTTCACGTAGTTGAGACGTTCTAGGTGTAAGTCTTGTCTTGTCTCTAGTCTCATTATAGCAACCCAACGGCGAACAATCGATGGGGTCCATCCCATGTCTCCACTTACGATTTGATTTTGTGCGAATTCCAGTAGTTCGAGGAAGAAATGATATCTCGAGTGTGCACAGCATAAAAAAAAGATGTATTATACGTATCATCCACCAGCCTATGATGCCTAAAGGCCTTACTTGCAGTCAAACTGAGTTTTGCACAGGATCAAGTGCCAACACATCCTGCTACATCAGCGTATATGTCTCCGCTAATGCTACAACCAATTCCCTGATATCCTCCTATAGTCTTCTGTCGTATCGCTGACGGGTGGTTGCTCAGCGCTATTTATAGCCTGTCTGTTTTCAGTTAAAGTATTTCGAACTCCATACACTGTTGTCTAGTGATGTCACACGTGGAAATCTAAGAGGGTGCGATTTGGAGCTTAGCGGGAGACTGCAATGAGAATCAGATTTATTATCTAATAGCACTCCTATTGGTTAATTTGAATCACGAGGTGAGCACGCGGAACGAAGCCAAGAAACTAGTTTGCCGCTATCGCTTAAAGGGCATCATTTGATTGACTTGTTATATATATAGCGATACGACAGAAGACTATAGGAGGATATCAGGGGATAGGTTGTAGCATTAGCGGAGACATATACGCTGATGTAGCAGGACGGTGCCAACAGAGAGTCAAAGGTATCCATCATGAGAGTCTTGTTTAATCATTACCGATTATGCACGAGTTCAAAGGTAGCCATGAATTGACATCTGTAGTCAGAGGCTTTCTCCTGTCTCCATAGTTATCAATGTTTGCTATCGCAATATGATATACATGTAAAGCAATCGGTCTTGCTATGTCAACAAAGAATGTTAAACATCTCCCTGCTTGATAAATATGTATCAACATTAAGTTGTAAAAATATAACTATCGTGGCCTAGTAGTCAAGGAAAAGCTACGGCAGTTTGTTATTATTCAGATCATCTGCTATCATCGATATCAGACACAATAAATGACACTGCAAGTTAAAACATCTGTAATAATCACATAAAAGAATTGCATCGCAGCTTCTATCAATGGTGGATGTAAATGTCAAATAAAGTACCAAGAAAGATGTTACATGTGTGCAACATACATGTACATGTTCTTTTGTGTTTATTTAAATCAAATTTCCACGCCTTTCAGAGTCTTTGTTGGGTAATTTTACTTGAGTGACGTGCGCAGAGAACGCATTAACAGCTGACCTGTTGAACATCATATAGCTGAAATATATTGGAACGTTCAGCTCATTGTAACATAAGATATAAAGTTAATATTTGACATATAAAAGTCTTTCAAACATTGTCATACAGTATACAACAAATTTGTAACGTCTAACATTACAGCTTTGAGGTGTGCCCCTCTGCCTTTGTTATATTTGTCCAAGTTTGGAGTATGCTCTGTTATCTTTTTAAGGACTCCTCTACAAAGTCACAACGCATATTTCTATAAATCTTATTGATAAGCTCATAGATTGAATAGTCATCTTCACTCGTTTAGTTACACTCTCTGTATTAGACCTCTTGTATAATTTAATGGTTTGCAGTCAGGTCAGGGTTGGAATATATTCATAGGCATATGATATGACCCCGTGCCATTGACAATGATGATAATTGAATTGTATGATTCAAAGTTTGATAGGGTCTATTATAATATCCACCCATATTTAGTGTAACATATTCAATATGCCATCACATTCATGTTCGGCGCCAAGCCGTATGATACGTCTTCTTAATATTTTAGGCAGCGCCGGTTTTGTCACATCCACATCCACATCCAAAATGATTCAATGAAGTGGCACTATGATGCCTTCTTATATATTTTTTTTATAAATGGCTGCTTTCAACGTTCTTGATGGAACCCATATTACAGGTGAATTGAAATCGTGATATCTTGCTATAACTGAAGCAAGGTTAAATGTTGTCTATAATAATAAAACATAATTTAGCTGCATCTATATCGTTTTCTATTTGAGTAAGTCTTTATGATAACTGTCAAAACTGTCAGCTATATATATTATCGAAAAAGTTTTTTTTATGTCAAAAAGAAACAAAAGCTTACTGTCAAGAATTAAAGGAAGATTATTGAGAAGCATTCCACAAAAAGAAATGATATAATTAAGATAAATCTAGTTAAAAGGTATTTTTTCAATTGCATTAACAAAAGGAAGGCAATTATGTAACAAAAAGAAACTTTTAGGTCACTGTTTTTGTATAAGCTCACAACGACGTCCAATTAATTTTGTTCTTTTTGTTTCCAATTGCAAAATCTTAACATATCAGTTGTCACACAAGTCCATGATCCATGATAAAAAGATGCATTCAGCACATCGTTTTTTTGGCAAGACAAACTTTTAGAGCAAAATTGGACAGTTGCATATGTTACTTGTATCTGTGAAAACAAATGTGGTCTTACTTAATTTGAAAGGCATATATCCTTGCTGCAATGAAACACTTACTATCATAGGCATATGTGTTTTTCTTAAAACATACTATTCGAGTTACATACAGACAGTGGTACATAAATTATATCAGATGCGTATTGCAGTTCCTCAAGCCTTTGTATTGTATCTCGTGAAAATTGTTAGTTTACGAATCTCCATTAGGTCATTAGGCCATGACCCTTCGATCTCTTTAATTAACACAGATATCTTACTGTCATTGACCAATTGGTCTTTTAACAGCGATTGCATTTCTTCAAAACAAATATTCGTTAAATATGAGTTTACAGGTTTGATTTCCCCCTGCAATTCAATGTTATTCTAAGTTTTTTTTAAAGAACCTGTTTCTAACAAAGAAGGCCCTTACATGTGCGACTGAAAAGTAATTTACACACGCGACAGGAGGCATGGTTTTGACTTACTGATGACTTGTCAATTGACTTGTCATGCAGCAATCAAATAAAATGTTATCATAAAGTGATGAAAACAATATAAGATATAAACAAACCTTAATCCGGGTCGTGTCACTGTTAAGATAGAATGCTTGTAACTTCTTTTCAGAAACCTTTTTATTTTTTCAGAAATGTTTTAAATACTGAAATATGATTATATTTTAGTTGTGTGATACCTCTATGGATTTCAATTTAAAGAGAAACATTCCCACCGATAGTGATTCTCAATAATGACCATAATGTCATTTGTGTTTGGCGAATCTATTGAGATATATTTGTATATCCGTGTGGGGAAACTATAACAAAGTCCTCGATAACAACCATAATTAGCTGAGGACTCATACTTTCAGAATGCAGATATAACACGAGCGATTCAATTACCTTTTTTGTTTCATGTAAGCTGCTTAGATGATCATCCTAATTATTTGTAAAATAGCCAAAGGATATTGTTTTAGTTTCTCTAATAACGATATCCGATTGCTTGTTACAAGCATCTTTGCAGTTTTTAACAGCTATGCACATATGCTTCCAGGCTTCGTATATTACCATTTAGCAGTTTAATGTCTTTCGACGCAGACCTTTTTCTTCAATTAGATCCAACAAAATAATGTAAATGTCATTGGAAATCATATTAAAGATTTTTGAAGTTGTGGTATTATGAAGAGGCAATGGTGTAAAAATCATTTACCTTATATTAAGTTTATTATAAAAAGGTTCGGTACATTAAAAGCGAAATGATTCTCTGAAGTTAAGACCTGTTTCAGAAAAGCATTTTGATAAAAGTCAAAAAGAAGAATGAAGTTGAAATATAACATTGAAACTGAGAACATTTTCTTTGCATACGAACCATCGTATAACACAGCCGATTATGAAAAAATATATTTTGAAATTCATTACCTTGTTCATACACGTTTTGGACAAACGTTTTACTTGGTTATGTTGATATCAACGATATACTTCTCTATAAAAAATAAATTTGAAGGCAAATTGTTCATCAGCCATGAAATGTATAACCCTTTTGTGTGATTTGTGTGATGGGACGCAATTTTTCTAAAAATAAAAGTCAAATTTATTTTGCATTGTATCAACCATAAACAAATGGATAGCGTTTTAGTGCGCAATCTCTCGTCTCTTTCCAAGGAAATGATAACCATTTATCACAGATAATTGTGATATTTGCTGCCAGCTAATTTTATCACATCGCTTAAATCTGTAACTTCGTTTCCTAAGTCAGATTTTTTCTAATAAAACTTCCAGTGACCCAGTGAACTAAGCTTTATCTTCATCTTGTGTTTAAAGAGCTTGGAGATGGACTTAGACATTGCTTACTAAATGGCAAGCAAAACAAGAATTAAAATAGTAGTAACCATCTTTTTATCCTTATTCATTTGAAATCAAATTCACAAATAATCTTAAGTGCAATCAATGCAAGCATGCTGGAAAACAATATCAATTATTCAAATGAACTAATATACGCATATCTGTTAACAACCTTTTCGTTCTTTCAGTTGCCAGATGAATTTGCTTAGTTCTCTGGCTGTTACATTTTAAAGGCTTGGTCACGCTTGAAGATAAGTTTTAATCATAAGGCTTAATGGATTGACACAAATATTTTGATATGAAATAAAAATTTGCTTTTTTATGAACAGAATGCAAACCTTATCTTGCTTTCAAATGTTGTTTTTAAGGAATGTTGTGGAGGTTGAAATCTTTATTCCAAAATGTTTGATGGCAATACTTAACCATACTGAACATTGGGTAAATTCCACAATTTAAAAGTAAATGATAGTTGATTGGCTACAGGCCCCTAAGGACTTCTTTGTAGATTTCACTTATGAATACGAATCAATGAATAGTTTCAATTTGCCCAAAAGTAAAATTAGCTTACCTTAAAACATATTATAAATTTCATTGACAAATATCAATTCACCTCTTGTTCACTTCATATAAAAACATATTCTAAATTTATTTTGATTAATCCATCACTGAGGACCTTAACATTTTAAAATCTTCTATGTTATCACAGTGTTTCAAGCAGATATATCATTGTAGTAATTGTTGATGAAACATGTAGGTAGCTATAGAGGCAATCCTTTTGATACTTATTTGTGGTACGTTCCTTTTTCGAATTATATGTGATGTATTACAAATTCTGGAAACCAAATGTTAGAATCAAAGTTTATGTCAGTTGGTCTGTTGCTATCACGATCAGTCCCGCCTTATATTGCCTAATTCTGAGGTTGTGGGTTCGAATCCTGCTTTCAACAACAATTTATCCACTAAAGAAGACGTGTTGAAAAAGAGAGGCAGATTTATTCAGTAAAATGCCACAGGCCCATAACATAATAATTTGCCTAATTCATAGGCTGGTGCACATGGCGAATGGGAATTACATGGTATAGAAAATTACATGTATCAGTTATGATATTGTCGTTATCAGATATTATAATATAAAATTTACAATGGGAGAAATATATTCATATATATATGTTGAAATACAATGAACTTCTATTTAGTCAGTATTCTAAAGTCATGTATTACTTACTGAAAGATACACAATTACCATTAGAATGTCGAGTAATTACATGCCCAGAAGGATATCCAGACAATTCGCTGTTTCAGGAAGTGCCAGAATCCAATCACATAATCGGAGGATGTTGAGGACGACAGGGAGTCAGAAATACGTCACTTCGCTATAATGAGTTAATCCGTCAGAATGTTACAGAACTGGACCGAAGTATCTAGAACTAAAGATCAAGGATGCGATATCATTGTTTGATGTAGTTCTGAAAGGTACATCCATACCGTTTCATAAGGTGATAATTGACAAAAAGATGAAGATTAACACACTTTCCTAACTGGTAATTCATACAACTCGACCTCTCTCAGCGTGAGGTACCTACCAACTTATTTTGACTAATTTTCGGTCTAAACGCCTCAACTTAAACACCTGCAGTTATAATTCATCGGTAGAACGTTGTTCCTTTGATCATAGTATCATGAATATAATTCATCAATAAGGCAGATCGTTATTAATTGTCCTTGGCTTAGATAAAATGTAAAACTATCTCGAATTACTTTGCAAAAAGTCTTCACTTAACGTCAAACCCATTCTCTTCACAGAGGCAGATCAAGTCATGAAATGTTGATCGCGCCTCTGTTCTTATTCGCCGAGTGTGTGGGGGTAGAATTGGAGATGCCTGATTGGCGGCAATCAAAGTTGGTTCAATGTGAGAAGCGTTGTCATTTGCTAAAATAATTCAAATTGATTGTGGTAAAAATTTTCCGCCAGGGGAAAGTGCCGGAACCCATGGATTTCGTCTAAAACATTTCATGACTCTGTGGGGAGGGAATGCATCAACCCTAACCAATCAGACAATTAAACAAAATAAGAAGCATTCATGTCTTTTAAAAGTAATGTTGCATATGCAACGCATTTTACTAATAATCATAGAGTGTTAAATTCTCACAAAAGAAAATTTATATCAGTGTAGCTAGTATGTATGCCAATTCATATACAATTTTAATAGACATGCGAAACATGCAGTGACTTTATAAACTCCCTAATGTGAGATTTCATTGAATTAATGTTATGGATAATCAAATTTAAACACTACCTTTCCTTATATATCTTAATAGGTATTATTCTTTATTCTTTTTATAATTTTGTTCATTATTTCTTGAAAAGAATATTCATCTGCATTCTTTTTTGGTATTTCTGAAAAAAACTTCCGGGTAATTGTGTACCAAGACTCAATGTCATTAACCTTTGAGGGAAAATATTTCATTATGAAAAAAGCCAGGAATGATTGTTAGCTTTGGTAAGAGTAATCCCTGTAACAGTTAAAAAATCGACCATATATGTAACTAAATAGCATGCACTGACAACAGCTCCTCTACAATGCAGGAGAAAGTAGTGTTACAGATGATCGTAGCTTGTTTTTTGTGTCATTCAAGCCCTGCATTGAATATAATGTTTCAACACCATTCGGTTCTTGTTTTTTGGAAAGTTAAAGTAAAAATATCACATTGTATAATCAAAACCAATAAATCATGACTGATGACAGGATATTGATGAACACGGGACGTTAAAGGTTTGGTAAAATAGAAAACTGAAATATTCACAGATCGCAATAATTCATACCATTTATCAGCAATCATCTTGTCAAATCAATCAAAACTTTAAGCGAATCCATTTTAAGACACCTGGAACCCTAAACTAACATGATACTGCGAAATAGTATTTGCAGTGGAAACCACTACACATTTCGTAAGAAAGAAGAGAATTAACATTGAAAGAAAACTCAATGACAGACATTGAGATGAATTTAATTATGTTATTGTAACTCCTTTTATACTTTATTTTTGCACTTTATTATTTCACTGTTAACTCCCTCGAAATCATCTAAGGAACTCTTTGTTTTAACCCGTTTAATAATGAATGTATTATTAAGTTACATACAGATTTTCAGTTTTTTATTTTTTGTTCCTAATATACACAAAGAACTTAATTAAGCACCCCCCACTTTTTCAAACAGAAAAACACTGCTGATAATGAACAAAACAAATATACAATCAAACAATAAGGATTTTTAAATAGAACGATCATCTAGCACTGTGAAACAAAAATTTCATTTGGTTTATGATTCACTGTCGCTGAGTAACTGGTTTTACAAAAACTTGGTATTTTTTAGTCAAAATCCAAGTTACTTTAAAATTGAAAATGAAAGTCAATATTTTTTGCTGCAATGTGATTATTATCATTCTCTCGAGTGAATCCATGATTTTTTAGTAAATAACCTCATAGCAACAGTCAATCGTTAAAGCAGGATGAACCTTCAAAATCACAAAATTATCAAAAAATGAATTTAAAAAAAACTGCACAAAGACATGAATTGGCCACTGTCAAAGAAAATGGCTTATCTACAGGAAGGAGAACTGTTTGGTCAACAATTTCAACTCAAGGAATCTCAAATTTACTCACAGATGTTACGATTATAGGCATTTTATCAATTTTTTATGAAAAAAGTACTGAAAATTCAATGTCTTGCTAGCCTCTTATCATGCATGATAAAAAGGTTTTTTGTGTATGAATGTCAACTAGGGATCAAAATTGTTATTTTTGATTCATAAAATCCAAAGTTTAATGTGTAGTTTCCCCCCTATGACAATAGTTATATTTGGCCAAATTTCAGTAGTCTCACAGTTTTCCTCATATTTTCGGTATTTTTGCTCATTAGCGATCGTAAGTTCAATTAAATAGTCAATAAAAAAGCGAGTGTTATACCTGGAGTGGTCAATACATCAAATTAATCCAAATAGTCCAAGAGCACCCAAATTCATTTTAAAAAATAGGGGGTGCTTAATTAAGTTCTTTGTGTATATAAGGCAAACATAAGCTGACCTGTAATGTAAGTTACATATCAGGACAGATACTATTAAAAAGCACCATTTAGAAGGTACTTTAATTATACGTCCATTGTGTAACTTGAAATAATCTAATCATTCCATAAGAAAGCAGATAATTTGACTTGAAAAGGTATTAACAAGTGTCAAATTGCTTTTAAAGTTCAAGTTTCAAAGATTTCATTTATAACAGCAAATGATCAAACGTTTTTCTGCCAAACTTCAAGGAGCATTCTGGAATCAGAACATAATGAATTCGAATTAAATATTTTATGCAACTGTCTTTGCATGTATTGTCTTTTGCACATCAGACTTGTTTCACCATATTATAACGTTTTTTTTCCAAACTATAGTTGAGGTAAGAGAATTGTAATGCTCTGCCAACTGCTTTCTCCTGTATTTTACTTTTAGTTTAGTATTTGGTGCCCATAAAAGCCGTCTACAGGTAAAATTGACTCAAATACTTTGATAAAAAATTCACGAATAATTCAATTAATACCTTTTTGTAAACAACAAAATTCAATTACATCATTGACAGTTTAATAAAATTCCGATCTTGCCTTGACAGGACAATCCCTGAAAAGAAATATGCAAACCATTCATGTTAGGGTAACATTTTCATTAATGAAATGACAATTTGATACAAAGAAGTAATTGAAAAGTGTTAGAATTTGTTGGATGACTGATCAATATTTGGGATTGGCTCTGATCGAGAGCGATATCTTCAATTTCCTCACAAGGCGATGTCATATTGATATGATAGTGAACTCTCATACTCATATGCAAAATAACGTATGGCAGTACATATTAAAGAGCCACTTCGCGAGGTGTTTGGGATCACGTATGTCGAACTTTGCCAATAGTGGCATCTGTTTTTCGGCTGTTGCAGGAACGTATCATTTTTATGTAGATAAACGATATATATGTATAGAGATAACAGGAAGTTTTGAAATCACGATTATGATCGAAAACAAGACATTGACAAGTGGTATTAATGTTACATTGAAGTCTGAATTTGACTTGACTTTGTATGCATTTTCACATATGAGTAAGTATGTAAAGTAGTAAGTATGTGTTTTATATCCACTAAACCCTTACAGTGACCTGATACATTTAAATCTAAATGCCTTGTATCGCCCTATAGCATACAGCAAATTGATGGGTTGCATCTAGCATAAGTTGCACTTCCCGAATAGAAGCTGCATGTAGGGGTCGAAAAAGAATGCATCAAATTTTTTGCACATTGCTATTTCCTATGTTGAAATGAAATTTTTTTTAAAAACCTGAATTAGCAGACCGTCAACTGCACAGTATTAGCTGCCACATTTCACTTTTGCATGAAAGCAGCCAAACATCACTTCACCTCACTTGATCAAACATTTCAATTGTTGTTCCATGGTGTAAACGTTATTTTCATGCTGCTTGACTCGTTAATTTTTGCATGAACCATTTATTGAATTATTCTGCATTTGTGACTGTTGCAGTTTTGTAATGAAAAAAGGATTTAAGCACTTTCCATTCAATTACAAAAAAGATATGTACAGTTTTTATTTAAATGTTCTGAAAAAAAATGAAACATGGTTCATTGTTTGTATAGTGGTTAAATAGTTCCATAGGGAATGAAATCAATATACTATAAACGATAGTGAATTCATGGGGTGTGCGACTCCACATCAACATTCCAAGAAACATTCCAGGACGCAATACAATTCAGGAGCGAATTTGACTGTTGTCTGATAAGAAAAACCAATGATTGATGCAACAGGCTGAGAAAAGTTTAATTAAAGTATACTATGAGAATATAGCAATTGCATTATTTTTTTCGGATTGTAATATTGTGCTACTTTATGTTAGAAATACCTTGTAAACGAAAGTCGAAAGATCAGCAACATACATATCATTGGTCTTATGTATGCAACTTTCAAATGCTCTTGAAGAAAAAACAATTATGTTTCTAATTAATAACACTGATTTTTGTTTGTGCAACAAAAAAATTATGATTCATAAATATATATATTCATAAAATAATATTCATTGTTTTAATTGTTCCCCTACATGTATTTGAAGATCTAAGATTAGTTATCTTTTTCAAATGTTATCCTGCTTTGTTTCTGGTTTATGTTTTTGATAGTTGTAATGATGACTCTTGCCTCCTGGCTTTACTTGGGTTTCAAGGTGGATTTATAATAGAAGACTAGAAAATATATGTTATAATTTTAGTTTAAGCATTTGGATCAACAGATGTAGTTTTAGAAAGTAAAATGTAGATGCTTGAAATTTCATTCCATTGACTTCTTTTTCTTTTATTAAATTTTGTTCATAAGAATATCAGTCAGCACTAAATGAACAAATGAGTTTTTAAAGAAAGCTATTTTATAACATTATTTACTGGTGTTAAAGCCTTTGAATAAACATCTTACCAATTACAAAATACTTGATTATCTGATTCCATGCCTGCTCATCAATTTGACCAATTTCAGCCAACAGTGTGTAACATCAATGTTAGCAATCCAATGTATAATCATATCGACAAAGAGCAACGTCTACTTTTATACCATTGTAAGGATCTCCCTCATCTGATATTATCTCCAATCGTGACACATTAATTGCCTATCGCGCATATTATGTAAACTCCACATTTTCTGTAATCAGAAGCTTGTCGTATATATCCATATTCACACTGTCTCCTGTATCTCATTGCCGCCCAACAGAACACAAGATAACCATCTTGTGGACTTTTTCATATAGAAATAACAAGAACATCGATATTAGTTGGAAAAGGTAGTTGATAAGAGAATCGTGAATTTATCATGCAGCAGCGGCTTATACTCTCACATCCTCATGCATCAAGTATGTCAAAATAATCCTTTAAAGCTTAAATTGTTTCCACTGGTAAAACTGTTGTCACATTAAAGAGGGAACTTTGTACAGTACATTTGTAAGTATTATTGAACCAAAACATAAAAGAAGAAAGTTCTTAACAATATGATTATATAAGATGATACACATGGTGCACATACTTGTTTTAACCTCCAATTATGTCTTGGTTTGAATAGCAAAAAAAATATGCCATTTAGTGTCAATTGACTTCTTTCATAACATATTTGGAGTCTGCTTGTCTCTATACAGTTCCTCCATTTGACATCACTATGATAAACAATTGTTATGTAGGACACCTTACGTAACACAAATAGGCGTAATCCTGAAAGTTGGTCCGTTTCGACAGGTTCTTTAAAAAACTTCATATCAAGTATTTATATGATGAAAAATTGTGGTTATAACATCGCTACCTTTACTTCTATGCTATATAATTGTGTATGCATTTTAATTTTGCATCTATTAGTATATATTTATCATCTTTAACGTATATGTGGGATGGTCAAAAGTAAGTCAAACGTTCTGCATAGAGAAAGCTATCTTATATGTAAGTAAATCAGATGGATTGCATTTTCTTCTTATATTGGTTTGTTAGCGATATCATTCATTTTATCAATCTTATGTCATTTAACAATAAAATTATTTAAACGCTCCAGGGCGCAAAATGAGCCGTATCAATTGTAACTGGATACGAGGGCGGAATTGTTCTTCCTCTTTGACCTACGATCGTCACTTAAGTTCAAAGGCGTTTCATGTGATTCACTTTCATGTTCTTTTTAACAAGGGTGTTTTGAGATGAGTTTATGCATAATTGATTCAAGGTTTGATTGGAATTCTGTCTTTTCAGTTTTTATAGGAAATATCTTCTAACAAAAGATCATCTGCCTAAGGCATGTTCCGACGATGTGAAGTTTGTTTTCATCTGGAAACTAACTACGCTATGAACTATTGAATTGTTCAAAAAAGGTCAGAATAAAAATCGATAACAAAACTTATTTTAGAATTTCCATTCGAATGCTTTGCCCCTTAGTTATCCGTTTTCAGCGTGTCAATGAAACATACATACACGTGTATTTCATTTAATAGATGATAATCAAAGGTACCAAACTTACTCTGTAAGGAGCAAAACAAACTTTACTAAAAAAACAACAGTGGCACGTGATGCAGTTTATAATCCTTCTATTGAAAGCTTTTTCTGCTTCTGAATGAAGCCTTCGTCAATACGCCTTATATCATACATGCTTTTTACGAACCCTGGGGCAATATCATTGCTAAAAGCCTAATTGCTACTCTTTCAGATGGAAAGCATTATTTTCCTTCTCAAGACTTTTGCAAGAAACGAAATGTCAGAGTTTGCTTTATAAAGTTAATTTGTTTATCAAAATGGCAGCAGAGCTGAATAGTTAAATAGATTCTCTGATGTTTTCTTCGATGCATTGTTACCAAGGTTTCTTACTTGTTGCAATCGTCATTTTAGCACAAGTTCAGGAGTGAACAGATTTTTTTTGGCTCCACTTTATAAATATCTTTACCTTTCAGTTGACAATTTGACAAATATTGTATATCAACTATTAATTTAATTTTAATATCCAAATGGTCAGAATGTCTTTGATCTTAAATAACAAGCCTTACTTCAATCAGGAATCTGTAATCAGTATCGTACAGTTAAATCCTTTCCTCTTTTCTGGCAAATCATTTCATTCACTTGAATTCACTATTTATTTTTGTGAGATAATTGTCAACCTTTCAAAAGTGTGTTATTCTTTAAGTTTCTCTACTCAGTCAAGTGTTTTGATTTCAAACTTTCGATCGTGATAGAATATGTAAAGCTTCTTGTCAACCTTTTATTGGTTGAACCTATCTTCGACCGTTAAGTATTTGCTAACCGCTTTCAATGTGACACAGATTTTAGTGGCTTTAACGGGAAACCGGAATTGATTGCAGCATATGACAGCAACTGTTGATGAGCCAAACAAATTGGTCAAAATCATGCCAAAGTGGAAATTTGTTGACAGTTAACGATTTTTAAATTGTTACTAACGAGCATTTAAAGAGAGAATGTTGAATCGTGTTCCTGTTCAAACAAAAATTGACAGCAAACATTGAGTTCATCAATCTTTTGAGTTCAACGGGAAACATTAAGCTGAAAACTATCATCAATTCAAACATGGAATAGGTTTCATGCAATATGCAAATGTTGAATTGCCATCATTATGTCAATCTACAATCAGCATGACTTTTTTTTGTCCCTCATTATTATTACACATAAGAACATGTTATCATATAATATTTTTCAAACAACGTTAGTAAATAGCCACAGAAATAGGGATATGTTCCTTTTTGACGACTTTTTGAACTGTCAAATTGGCATTGCGTACAACACTTGAAGTTAACAAGAACCAAATGAATCTAGTACAATTAAGAATTGAATGTCAGTTTGTGTGTTTGCACTGGAAAATGAACGATGTCAAAGCTACATTCAAACTCGTGTGAACCCATAAACATAAACATTCTATTCTCACAACATTCTATGTACATGGGACTGTTTTGCATATAATATTGTTTTGTTTCAGACAACCTTTTTGAATAAGAGATATTGGGTTCTATTCATGTTTATCAAGTATGTAAACAATGAAAACTGGAAATGCTTTAATCCTATTTTAATAGAATGTGAAACATTAATTAATGTTATTGAGAATACATCGAAATATTCATTTGGATGATTACCAAATAAAGAACTGTGCAATGGGAAATAAAACCAAGATTTAAGTTGTTTTCATCAAGATGACCTTAGATGATCCACCTGATTTCTACAATGATCTGTAGGTGAGTAACAATAAGTATTTTGTTAACAGTGTCTAAACAATTTAGTATATCATAATATGGAGCATTTTCCCAAACGATGTCAGTGAGAAATGAATCCGTGTTGTGTATCTGTATCAATATTCATCTTTATTTCTGACATTTAAATGCCGTCAGGTATTTGAACAAGTAACAATACACTGTGCTTGCTTCAAGCTTCTCTTTATTGTTAATCATAATAATTCCCTGGATTATCTAAATGCAAAAGAAAATAAATATCAGATTAAACCGTTTATTCCAACAAAACCTGCTGTTAACTGTTCGAGGTTTGACGACCGCCTTTGCAAAGTTGACATTCAATTTCTTAACGTCTTGCTTTATTTTGTTCCATCTTATCACGAAAGGCTTTGCTTTTTTCAAATCACCATTCAAAGTAAATACTTAGTATATTAAAGATATTCATTAACGCTTTGATTATCACAACAAATTATACATTGCGTTCTATGACTCACATAGGTTCATAGATAAATATAAAACTTTCATCGTCATTATTGAAGCAAAATGCAAACTGAATATGAAAAAGTTTATCTGTGTAATTAAAATCTTGTGATTCATTACTTCTTTACATGTGATGATGGACGTGGAACTCAAAATGAATTAAAGATTAATTATCTCATAAGAAATATTTGCATATTTTGGGAAGCTTGAGACTTTATTGTCTCGACCCTCATCGATTGCATAACATATTCATTTAGCGCTTCAATTAATTCGATGTTTAAGGTACAGATAATGATAATGTAATAGGGCCGTTGAAATGTTTTTTTTCGTAATAAGAAATTAAGTTAAATGTTCTGTATATCTTGTTTTTGCTAAGCCAGTATTCCTAATTCAGATATGCGATATTATGTTCTGTTTGCTTTCGATATGATATTGATCTGAAAATATATAAATGAATTGTTAATTTAATCAAATGTGCCTATCTTTTAATGTGTTTGTTATCAAGGGTCAAGAATTTGTAATTTGAACGTGACGAAAGTGTTGTATTATGACTCTTTGTGACCTATCACATGTTTTATATCTCTGACAAACAGAGATATCTTTAAACATGCAATCGGTTAGAAGTGTATTTAATATTTATGTTAAAGAGAAAACTGAGAAGGTCCGACCGTCCTCCACATCTGACTATTGTTGGTTGAAAAAGGAAAGGAATTGCAAGAAAAATCTGTGATTTGTTTTCCTTAACACAACGATTGTGAAAAGTCGTGTAAACACTTTTTGGTTCAACCGAAATATGAAAGTTGAGATGTTTACGATAATAACATATTCAACATAATCGGAATCATTTTTGTTCACATTATACAAAGAAGTGTACATTGCATAACTAGGCCAGCTAAAATATGATTGTAAACATTTTAGACGCATTTTGCATACGAATTCTTAACTTCAAAATGTTATTAGTTTTCTCGAAAATTGACGCCGATTGACATGAATTTTTCAATCAAATTTTGCAAAGTACTTTTACTTTAAGCGATGGGAAAAGGCCATCAATTTTCGATAAGTTATGAATGATCTTCTTAATGACCACTTACCAATTGTGGTACTTTTCAGAATCGAGACTTTTTTTAATCGAGGGACAGGTTTCATTTTTCATTGTAGTCATGTATCTGCGATGGGAATATAGAAGTAATGGAATCACTTTCATGATATTTGAATTTGCAACAAGGAGCTATATAATTCGAATGATTAATGAACCTATTCAACGGTTATTTGCGTAAGATTGCTAATCAATATTTATAGACATAATCATCCGATCTCTTTCTTGTAAAGAATTACAAAATAAAAGGCATCGATTTAACATTTCCCTTTAAAGAGATCAAATGAATCAAACAAACTCTTTAATCTGAGACTTTACAGAGGAGATCAGAACCTCAGTTCTAAGAAAGTCTCCTCAACCCAATCAAAGCCAATTGATAGATGGCATAACTAACACAGGGTCATAATAAGACCGAGTTTAATTTTGATCATTTGCCACTCACATCTTCTTCATCTTTTCTTGATGTCCCTTCCTATTCAACTGAATGGTATCTGTTTCTGCGGAGAGTTACATAAATTCTCTGTATCTTCATTATCTTAACATGTTTGAAAAATATCATTTGGTATTGTGATACATGCAAATCAAGTTAAATGACAATGATGTATAATACATAGCGCTCTCTAAGATAATAAAACAGTGTAAATTCTTTGGTACGTGTATAATGAAATATAAAATGTTATAAATATGCTCATTATCATCTTCAGGACAGAGGAGGCATATAGTTAATGAGAATGATTATAGTTAGACAATGTTAATGATTCTTTTCGTACCTTTAATTGTTTGCCATTTTAATAGATTGGAATAAAGAACGCAAGCTTTTCTTGAGGATTCTAACTGATGGTCAGTGACTGATTGAAATTGGAAAAGCACTACGTTATATTAATAACATAATTAAAAAAAACAATTTCATAAGATCATTCATTAATTAACGAGACAAAGAGAAATTGATTAATGACGCGCAAAAATGTTGTATGCCAAAAAGAGTGAACATAATAATGATGGTTCTGACTGGATAAAGATATTTAAAGAATGTTTCTTGATTCCATGTTAAATAAAGTTTATTAAGCAGTAAAACATAAATAAAATCATCTTCGATAAATGTATCTATATAATATGCTAAATAATTGTTTTCTGCAACGAGAACACTTTTCAATTTGTAAAGAAAGCAGGGTTTTCGTTTACTCCGTTTACCATTCCCAGTTAAATTTGGTCTGTAGTAACATTTCTCTGACATCAATGAATATAAACGTGTATGAAACTGCAAATCGATCTAAGCAGACGGGCTTCCTTATAAACCTGGCCCTCGTTCATACTGACTGGTTGATCTAAATCAGAGATTGACGGTTCAACATTTCACTTCAAAGGGCAGATTAGAGACTCGGGTCTATCAGATCAAACAAACTCTTTGATTATGACACTTTATGGTGGAAAATGACACCCAAGAGTCTTGGTGAAATCACTTTCAACTCACTGAAGCAAATTGGCGCCGAGATATTCTTGAATTATGGTTTGTGAAATCGGCGCTTATGCTACATCATTTTCACAAAATGAGGTTCGTATTTTTCTTACCATCTGTTTTACTTACTTTACTTAATTTTCTTCCTTTTTTTACAACCGTAATCCAGATAGCACATTCTGATATCAACGAGAAGAAATAAAGCTCTCAATACACTCACCATGAGACTTATGACTGGTATTTATGAAACCATAGCAAATTTTTATTCATTTTGCACATGACTGTCAGTTATTTGAATATTAACAGCGAATTCGAAGTCAGAGCAGGGCCAATTGGAACACCTTGACCGAATTTGCTGCACGTGTTTCGGGCGCCACTAAACGGATACCGCAAAATTTATTGACATCTTGTCTTTTCATGTACATGTAAGTGTCATTTTGAGTCTTTTTAATTTCAATTAACAAGTTATTATCATTTTCAAAAGGGTACTCTGAGTGTTACAGTTGATCCCGGCATTGGGGCAATATTGACAGTTGGGTCGGGCATTTGTAACCCACAAGGTAAACTTTGAAGATAATTTTCCCAAAGTGAATAAATCTTCCTCTGTTAAAATACATCATCTTCATCAACTAAGCTAACAGTAATAGCCATTCCAAAAATATCTGTGATCAGTTGCAATTTCAAAAATTGTATTTATCAAATAAGTGTTAAATCTATATTATTTTGAGCTTGATTGTTTAATCTTTTTAAATTTCACATATGTTAGGTATTATTATGTGAAATTCATTTTCCAAATTTTCTTTCTAAGAAATTGACACATTTTGTTTCAGTCTTTCTGTTGCTCCAATCTGTTGAACACTGTGTTACAATTGCCCCAATTGAGGTGAGTCTCTTACAATAAACAAGAGGAAAACAAGTAGAAGCGAGCAGAGCTCACATTACCTTGCTACCCGCTTTTTCATTATGATGGGTGAAGTTGTATGAAAATGAAGTATACAATCTTATAGATCAGCCATTGTGTAAGTCATGCTTTGCATGAAACTACAAAACTACATTATTTAATATATTTTACTATTTAAAGGGACCATTTAAGGATAATGGTTGATCTTTGTTTTTAAGATTGATGTTGCTATCTTGAAGATTCTACTTTGCCAAGTTTTCTTGTTAACCATTTAGAAACATGTTAAGGTATTCATCATAGGCCTGCTCCTGAAGATTGAATTGAATTTGTTATCAAACATATACAAATCCAACAGCTTTCTGCCCAACATTTTGAATGTGTACCCAAGTTATTTTCGATCCCCTGAGGGTGTCCTACAGGAATCAAGGGGACATATATTTGCTAATATGAGGTAGACAAAAAGAGCAAGTGGTTCTTTAGTCTCCCCATTAATTTCATCTGCCGTTTTTTTAAGTCAAGAAAATAATCATTATTTCTGACAAAATTTATATGAAACAATGTTAACCTTGTAGCAACTGCTCGTCCCGTAAAACGTTATCAGTCTTTTGATGAACTTTCCTGAAACATCACATGTGCATGCTTTGAATATATTAGAGATGTCCTTGGCATTTCGTCAGGTTGAAATAGCTGAGGTATGACCCTGACGAGATAAGGCTTTCAGTCAAATTCAGAATCACAGGCATTTGTCTTGTCGAAAACAAAGTTTCGAAGGTATGAAACCTACTATGTTAGAATGGATCCTTTTAAAAAAAGTAATGTTTACATATTTGTTGACAGAAATATATAACACGAACTCTATGGTAGGCTGTGTCCTTGATGATATTAATGGCCATTTCTAAATACTCACGTATACAAGTATCTCTGGTCCATCTGCCATGTCAATGTGTATTGTTTTAAATTGTTGTGAAATAAAGCACTGCGATGTTTCCAAACACATGCTCCTGCTTTAAAAAAAAATTCAACAACAAAAAAAGAGTTTTCAGTATATCCACAGCAGGCGCTTTTGTTGTAAAGCTCTCTGGTTATTTTGAATCTGATGCGGCCCTAAGCTCTCTGTGGCATATGGAAGTTCTGTAATGAGCAATTAAAGATTACTTTTAATGATTCCTGCTTAAATATTTGTAAAGCAATTTGCCAGCAAACAGGAAGTAATTTTCCCAAAACACTTTTTGTTTCACCGGATGCGTAAAACAGAGGTTGTTTTTTTATAGTTTCAATACCTTCAGCCAACAAATGGGAGACATGATTTGTCAATAAAAAAGGTTCAATCTGTATGAAACTGTACGAACCATGTTACATCTGGTTCTCGGGTTGTGTTTTAATCTCTCTGACACTGATCTGTATTGTTGTGAGTTGTGTGACATTTTCAGTAAATATTTACTTTCAATTTATTTCATTACAGTGGAGCTCGTTTTAATTGGAAGTGCATCAAATCAACCCCCCTGGACCTGCTCATCATTAAGATTTCATTATGACTTTCCGAAATGCTATCGACAGATTTATGATACAATGGAGAAACTGTATTTAAAATTCTAAGCCGTAATAAACAAAAGGAAGAAAACAATGTCCATTTAATCTAGTACTGAATTAAAAGTTCAAATTATGAACTTTATCAGAAATGGAATCCTCTAGCAAGGATTTCAGCAACCCCGGGATGGAATGATTTGTTTACCAGTTTAATGAGGTGAGGTGAGGTGAGGTGAGGTGATTTTGGAAGTTAAAACCGCTTTCAAGAGTATTTCACTTATATCAGGCCTACAAGAATTATGCAGGAAGAAAGCATGCCTGCAAACGTAATCTGTAACAGACCAATCCATGTCATCTAGCCATACGACAGCTAGCCGTGATCCTGCCCTTACATGTAGCTACTGGTACCAAAGGATTTTGACGGAGAACTATTGATTGCTTGGTTATCTGAGCTTTCGTAATAATATGCAAAAGTTCGATATGGAAAAGTTTGATACATGTTTTTCATGTCTTTTTCATCAAACGCATATTAAAGGGGCAGTAGCACGTTTTAAGGGGAATAAAAGGTGATTTCAGGAAAATGAAAATTAAGGGTTCCAAATGAAAGACAATGCATTTAAACTAAATGGAGCAGTAATTATACAAATATATAATGTAAAATTAAGCCATGCGATTCATTTTTCTTACACAAAATGAATTAAAAGTGTTCACACAAAAATGGCCTGCAATGGATTTTAGGTGAATCTTCATACTCTGTTCTCTGACTATGGAAGATTGGCTTGTGTAATGAGATTTTTGACACTATCAAAATAATAATTTAATTAAGCGTTAACGTACAATTATCAGTGGAAAAATTAAAACATAAAATTAAGATAATGTCCTACTGCCCTTTAAGGTGTTTTTGTCAGTTCATGCTATAATCAAAGAAGAATACACTCAGTGCACAGCAATTATCTTTTCGAGATAAAGCACGGTGTTTAACGTCACGCTACTTCTAGAGGGAACGTCTTTGCTTATTTAAATTAGCTTTTTTGCAATCATAACTATTGCTTTTCATCATTCGTTTTTTTGTTCAATAACACGATAATATAAGACAGTTTTGCACTGAATAACAGAGGTTGTCTTGTTAAACCATATTCTTGAATGCTAAGTTTATGTGTTCCTTGTCGTTCTTCTCCTGAATTACCCCGAAACCAACATGTCTACATTGCCCAATATTACAACCTCTAAATCCGTAATGAGATTTCCAGCCTTAAACATGCTTCAGTACTTTTGGAAAAGCTCAAACGATCTGACTTCTCATTATCACCATCTTCACGAAGTTTTTTTATCTCAGGTACACAAGTACCCATTGCATTCTTAAGCGATTGTAGGTCCCCTTCAAGATTAGCCTTTTCGTTTACCCATTAGTCAAAACTTCAATCAATAAACATCGTGAAAGATTCAACTTCAGTTACACGTTTCTTGATACCATCAATTTCCTGAACCTTTATTTCAAACCTTGCCATGTTTGTTTTAATCATTTCAACATCGCTTTTAATGCAGTCGAGCGTCGATAGCTTGGCGTCCATTTTTTCTAATTTTGCCATGATGGTTTCCATGTCAACGAATTGAGTTTGTGCGGACATTTCATGTGTAGGGTTGGGATTTGGTGGCAGTAATCTCTGTTTAACGTGCGTAGGAGGGTCTGTCAGGTGGGTAGGGAGACAGTCTAGAGGTTCAACGTCACCTGTGATTTTGACATCGGCTGGTCGCTTGGTCTGAGGCGTGTCACCTGTCGGCAGTGCTTATGAGAGGTGTTTCCCAAAGCTTGGTTAACGTATTTAGAGATTATTAATCGATTTATGTCATACAGGATGCACACCTGTTTCCGCCATCTTGGTCACGTGTCAAATCCACACAGGGTCATAAGAAGACCGAGTTTAACTCTGATCAGTTTCCACTCAAATCTTCTTCATCTTCTGTTGATATCCTGATCAACTGAATGTTATCTGTTTCGGCGGAGAGTTACATACATTCTCTGTGTCTTCATTATCTTAAAATGTTTGAAATATATCATTTGGTATTGTGATATATTAAAATCAAGTTAAATGACTATGACTGTCAATATAATACATAGCTCTGTCTAAGATAATAAAACAGTGTAAGTTCTTTGGAACGTGAATAATGAAATATAAATGTTGTTTGAAATATGATCATTATCATCTTCAGAACAGAGGAGGCATGTGGTTAATGAGAATGCTGATAGTTAAGACCATGTTAATGATTCTTTTCGTACTTTAAACTGTTTGCCCTTTTAAATAGATTGAAATAAAGAGCACAAGCTTGACAAGATTAGGCCTTTGAAATTTTCTTTGTGCCTATGGGATTCTAATTGATCGTCAACGACTGATTGAAATTGGAAAAGCCCTACGTTATATTAATAAAAATGATCAAAATAAGCAATTTCAAAACATCATTCTTTAATTAAGGAGAAAAAGAGGAATTGATTGATGACACGCAGAAATGTTTTATGCCAGAAAGAGTGAACACAATAATGATGGTTCTGACTGGATAAAGATATTTAAAGAATGTTTCCTGAATCCTTGTTATATAAAATTTATTAACTAGTAAAACATTAAATAATATCATCTTCGATAAATGTATGTAAATAATATGCTAAATAATTGTTTTCTGAAAAGAGAACACTTTTCATTTGTTTTCGTGTGTTCCGTAAATGCGTTCTGTAGTAACATTCTCTGACATCAATGAATATAAACGTGTATGAAACTGCAAATCGATCTAAGCAGACGGGCTTTCTTGTGAACCTGGCCCTCGTTCATACTGACTTGTTGATATAAATCACAGGTATTGACGGTTCAACATTTCACTTCAAAGGGCAGATTAGAGACTCTGGTCTATCAGATCAAACAAACTCTTTAATTATGACACTTTATGGTGGAACGTGACACCCAAGAGTCTTGATGAAATCACTTTAAACCAACTGAAGCAAATTGGGACCGAGATATTCTTGATTTATGGTTTGTGAAATCAGCACTTACATTACATCATTTTCACAAAATGAGGTTCGGATTTTTCTTACCATCTGTTTGACTTAATTTCTTTTCTTGTTCTTATCTTCCTTTCTTTACAACCGTAATCCAGATAGCACATTTCTGATATCAACAAGAAGAAAAAAAGCTCTCAATACACTCACCATGAGACTTATGACTGGTATTAATGAAACCTTAGCACATTTTTATTTATTTTGCAACATGACTGTCAGTTATTTGAATATTAAGAGTGAATTCGAAGTCAGAGCAGGGCCAATTGTAACACCTTGACGGAATTTGCTGCATTTGTTTCGGGCGACCACTAAACGGATACAGCAAAATTTATTGACATCTTGTCTTTTTATGTATATGTAAGTGTCATTTTTAGTCTTTTTAATTTCAATTATCAAGTTATTATCTTTTTCATAAGGGTACTCCGAGTGTTACAGTTGATAACGGCATAGGGGCAATATTGACAGTTGGGTTGGGCATTCGTAGCCCGCAAGGTAAACTTTGAAGATATTTTTCGCAAAGTGAATAAATCTTCCTCTGTTGAAATACATCATCTTCATCAACTGTGGTAACAGTAATAGCCATTAAAATATCTGTGATCAGTTGCAATATCAACAATTGTATTCATCAAATTATTGTTAAATCTATATTATTTCGAGATTGATTGTTTCATTTCATTAAATTTCATTCATGTTAGGTATTATTCTGTGAAATTCATTTACTAAATTTTCTATCTAAGAAATTGTCCGAAATTTACTTATTTTGTTTCAGTCTTTCTGCTGCTCCAATCTGTTGAACACTTTGGTACAATTGCCCCAATTGAGGTTAGTCCTGTTATATGACTGGTGACAAGTAAAACACTTAGAGTTTCAAAAAAGGTTCTCCATTTTTGTTATGGTAACATGTAAATATAGATCAATTGCAGATTTTGAAACACAACCTTCACACAAACTTTTTGTTGTTGTTACTTTCAAGTGTAAAAATCCATTAAACTTTTTTTGGAATCTGTTGTTTGGGAAACAGTTTATCGACATCCTAACAATAAACAAGAGGAATGCAAGGAGAAGTGTAGAAGCGAGCAGAGCTCACATAACCTTGCTACCCACTCATTCATTAAGTTGTATGAAAATGAAGTATATAATCTTATAGAACAGTCATGGTGTAAGTCATGTTTTTCATGAAACTACAAAACTACATTCATTACTAAATGTGACCATTTAAAACCATTTAGGGATAATGGTTGATCTTTGTTTTAAGATTGATGTTGCTATCATGAAGATTCTAGGGAATGTGTTTAGGACTTAATTACATTCAGTCATGTTTCAGTGGAAACCACAAAAAAGAAAGTCTACAAATAGGTTTTACCCTCAAAAGGCATATGTCGAGATCACGATTGACGTGCAGAAAGTTGGTGAAGCTGAGAATTACATTTTTGGACATATGGTGAGGAAAAATACTTTACAATAGAGTCACCTTTTTAGTCATGTTTTGATTGAAAATATAATTCTAATGTTGGTCTAATCCTCAGAATCAAAAGGCACATCTAGGGATCATGGTTGATAAGTGTATGAAGTTTGGTGAAGCTAGCATGTGCAATTTGTTAGAATGGATCATTTTAAAAAAAGTAATGTTTACATATTTGTTGACAGAAATATATAACACGAACTCTATGTTAGGCAGTGTCCATAATGATATTAATGGCCATTTGTAAATACTCACGTATACAAGTATATCTGGTCCATCTGCTATGTCAATGTGTATTGTTTTAAATTTTTGTAAAATAAAACATTGCAATGTTTCAAAACACATACTCCTGCTTTAAAAATGTTTTTAAAAAAACCAACAGTTTTCAGTATATCCACAGCAGGCGCTTTTGTTGTAAAGCCCTCTGGTTATTTTGTATCTGATGCGGCCCTAAGCTCTCTGTGGCATATGGAAGTTCTGTAATGAGCAATTAAAGATTACTTTCAGAATATGCGATTTGTTTTATAATGATTCCTGCTTAAATATTTGTAAAGCAATTTGCCAGCAAACAGGAAGTAATTTTCCGAAAAGACTATTTGTTTTATTCACCGCGTAAAACGTTTTTTTTTTAGTTTCAATACCTTCAGCCAACAAATATTTACTTTTCAATTTATTTCATTACAGTGGAGCTCATTTATTTGGAAGTGCATCAAATTAACCCCCCTGGACCTGCTCATCATTGAGATTTCATTCTGACTATCCAAAATGCTATCGACAGATTTTTGATACAATAGAGAAACTTTATTTAAAATTCTAAGCCGTAATAAACAAAAGGAAGAAAACAATGTCCATTTTATCAAGTAATGAATAAAAAGTTCAAATTATGAACTTTATCAGGAAATGGAATCCTCTAGCAAGGATTAGAGCAACCTCGGGGTGGAATGATTTGTTAACCAGTTTAGTGAGGTGAGGTGAGGTGATTTTGGAAGTGAACACCGCTTTCAAGAGTATTTAACTTATATCACGCCTACAAGAACTAGAAAGTGTTTTTACCCGTAAAAACAGATGTCTCCCCCTTCCTCAAATGCTCCAAACCTCTAAACAATACTATCATAAAGCACCATTAATGTTCTCTGTATAATTCAACTTGAATAAATAACCTATCAACTCCACAATTGTAGCAAACAAAATATTCAAAATTCTGAATGATTTGATGCTGAAACCCTTGAAAAAGACTAAGTCCAAATTGTTGCCAGGAAAATTTAAAAAAATTAAATTTAAGAAATCTATAACCTCCAAAAGGCACATCTACATGATATGGAGAGACAGTATACCAAGTTTGGTGATGATCGGTCACATAGTTTTAGAGATCTGCTCCGGAAACGAACACTACCCTTGAAAAAGACCAAGTCCAAATTGTTGCCATGGAAATAAAAAAAAATTAAATTAAAGAAATCTATAACCTCCAAAAGGCACATCTACATGATATGGAGAGACAGTATACCAAGTTTGGTGATGATCGGTCACATAGTTTTAGAGATATGCTCCGGAAACGAAATGGGAACGCCGAAGCCGTTGCCAACGCCGACGGGAACTCAGTTAAAACCAATATGTCTCCCGACCCTTCGGGGGGGAGACATTATTATGCAGGAAGAAAGCATGCCTGGAAACTTAATCTTTAACAGACCAATCCATGTCATCTAGCCATACGACAGCTAGCCGTGATCCTGCCCTTAGCTACTTGTACCAAAGGACTGTGACGGAGAACTATTGATTGATTGGTTATCTGAGGTTTCGTATAAGGAAAAGTTCGATACATGTTTTTCATGTCTTTTTCATCAAACGCCTTTTGATTGAATCAATAACTTTGGAATAATACAAACTTTATGTTAACAACTTCTCTGCCTTATCACACTTTTCTTTTGCATATAAAAGGGACAGTAGCACGCTTTAAGGGGAATATGAGGTGATGTCAGGAAAATGAAAATTAATGGTTCCAATTGAAAGACAATGCATTTAAACTAAATGGAGCAGTAATTATTCAAATATATAATGTAAAATTAAGCCATGCGATTCCTTTTTCTTACACAAAATGATTTAAAAGTGTTCACAAAAAAATGGCCGCAAATGGATTTTAGGTGAATCTTCATACTCTGTTCTCTGACTATGGAAGATTGGCTTGTGTAATGAGATTTTTGACACTATCAAAATGATACATTGAGGGTTAACGTACAATTATCAGTGGAAATATTAAAACATAAAATTAAGATAATGTGCTACTGCCCCTTTAAGATGTTTTTTTTCAGTTCATGCTATAATCAGTGCATAGCAATTATCTTTTCGAGATAAAGCAATGTGTTTAACGTCACGCTACTTCTAGAGGGAACGTCTTATTCAAATAAGCAAAGCTTTTTTGCAATCATAACTATTGCTTGTCATTATCGTTTCTTTGTTCAATAATATGATAATATAAGACAGTTTTGCACTGAATAACAGAGGTTGTCTTGTTAAACCTTATTCTTGAATGCTAAGTTTTTGTGTTCCTTGTCGTTCTTGTCCTGATTTACCCCGAAACCAACATGTCTACATTGCCCAATATTACAACCTCAAAATCCGTAATGAGATTTCCAGCCTTAAACATTCCTCAGTACTTTTGGAAAAGCTCAAACGATCTGACCATTATCACCTAATTGCTTTATCAACACTCAGGTATTGCCTCAAGAGGAAGTAATGAGTATATATATACTGCGTGCTGTTAGGCTATGTTTATTATCACAAGAGCTGTTTGTAGGTCATTCGGCAAAGTCATGTTTCTTATTCATAAAATATAGAATAATAAAGGATAAAAACGGAATAATATGCCTTTTCGCATCATAGATATTGAATAAAATCCGAATCTTTAGCTTGATATCAAGAGAAAACATATACTGTTTAACATTTGCTAAGGGTCATTGAATATATTCCTTTTCACATTTTATTCAGAAATAGCAGAACATGTTTATTATTGACAGGATTTATTTGAATATCTAACATATCTGATGGTTCCATATGTACTCTACAGGATTAACATTCAGCAAATGAGCAGGCCACTCTATCTGCTTAAATATTTCAATTTGGTTCTTACCCACTATTCTTACCCGTTGAGGATAGGTATTGTTGTCTAGTTGGGTGAAATTATCCCTGGTACCTTCAGCGCAATGTTTAGAGAAAACAAGATCTCATTTCTGTAATGAATACCAGTTCGTGGCATTCTCAAGAACATGCAGAAAACTCTTTCAGTCTTTTTCAGACTTCACTGATGACAAAACCGCCTCCATTCCTCTCATGTTCGACAATTATGCTATTTACCTCTGGCATCCACAAATTTTCGCCCGTCTATGAGTAAAGTCAAGACAGATTTGAGACTTGTCCATGAACACACCACAGGCCTCTAATCACTACAAACTATAATTATATACTATACTATACTATAAACTTTGTATATGCTTCTTATCTAACTCAACAGCAAAAAACGACACTTTCACATTTCTGTACTAAGACATTTAAAATGGGGGAAAAAGAAGCCTACAAAATACAAAAGATCTATTATGATCTCCTTTTTATTAACAAAACAATTTTTTTAGATATTTGATTTTGAAAATAATTGGTGTGCATAGAATGTTTACTACAGTAATGATTTGCATTGAATTCCTTGAAGGGAAAGAAATTAAAAAATCGTTGGTAAAGATCCTTGTTTTTTAATCAATTTTTATTTGCAATTAAGACCCTACTATAGAAATTGATCGCATTTCATCCTTTAATAATCACATAAATCGTACATTGTCGTTCTAAATGACAATTTGGATGAACTGAAAGAAGATCATTTGTATGTTTTGAAAACGTTTTGACGTTTGTCAGCCTTAAAATACTAATGCTCCTATATGTATCATGTGTCTAGCTATTTATCTTCATGTTACATACACATCAAAAGTCCAAAGATCAATTCTACATCAAATCTCAATTTATTTCCAAAATAGCCTATCTCTATAATCAGGCTGCCATCATCGTATCAAACACATCACTCTCAGGGTAACATTGTGAGTCAATCAACTACAAGATTTTCAAGCATTCTGAACGGACTGTATTCAGTTATAAGATAATCTTACAATGTATTCTTTAGTAGATATGGATCAAATGTTTTATTGATTTTCGTAGTTAGGCTTTGAAAGTGTTTATGATTGAAGCTTAACATTTGACAGTGCAATTGTGTGTTAGATTTTTATGTTTTAAATGGAATCAATGAATAATTGCACTTAAATATTGAGCAAAGTTTTACCTCAGTTGACATATAGTGACAGTTAACGATTTTAAACTTGTTTCTAATGAATTTAAATGCTTGTATGTCTTTGAACTGAGAATGGTCTATAAATAGAATAACATTAAACACACGGTATGTTGATCGTAAAACTAGAGAAGGGAAAATATCAGTACAGATCTCCGACTTGGGAAAAGCGTTTTTAGAGTGTGTCACCTGGACGTAATGGTATGATAATGTGATATATCATATCAAAATGATATAATTCTCACCAATAACAGGTTGTCGAACCGGACAAAATGTTTATCCATATATCATAGTAAAGGTTATTTTAGCGATTGAGTATACAACTGGTCAAAACATAGAGTCGATGACGTACAGTTAAACGACAGCAAATTTGCTATTTGTTATCGAAATTGAATTAAATGGAAGGAATACCTTTAACATATCAGTATAAAGTCAACCTCTTTCACAATGTTGATAAACGGGACACAAAAAGTGGTCAGATGTCTTCTGATCCGAGACCTATAGTATGGCAGACATTGTCACTTCGCCTCTTAGAATTATGGGAATGTCCATGTTGTGAGAAGAGACAAACCATGTTCGTAAAGATCAAGCAGACATTCGTTGTTTAACTCTTTTTTCAGGTGTTCATATGTGATATTGGATTTCTGCAAAAGATTCCCACAGAAAAGACCCCATTGTTTGTTTGTTTATGTGGCTACAAAATATTATTTTACCAGTAAAATTATTTCTTTGTATTTCAATGCTGAAGTTGAGTTTATATATTGAGTTTGTAAACAAATTAAATAAATACTTCAAACCTCCAGCATGCAACAAATAGCGAGCTTCAAATACATGTAATACAAAATTATGACGAGTTAATGTTTTGTGTTTGTGTAGATGAAACATGATACGGTATTGATGTAGTTTAATGACATATATTTGAAACTAATGTGGCTTTATTTTCAGAAAGTGAATGTGCGTTAAATTACCTGCTACGTGATTATAGTTTTGGTTCAGGTATAAAATTTCACAAAACTTACACATGTATGATTTATGCACTGTTTGATGTTTAAGAAAGTGACAAATAACGATATATTATTCTAGCATCATCTACACCTACATTCTGCTGTAGATTTTGTGAAAGCAAACAGCCACAGTTATAACATTCACATTTCTGTACTAAGGGTGCCTTTGATCAGTGAATCATACAGAGAGTAAAAAGATATGCGATGTTTACTTTTTTCCTAGATGAACTCCTTGTACTGAGTATATGCTTTCAATTCATCCATCAGAACCAATTCTAAAGCACATAGTTGCAATGACATGGCTTGTAACTCAACCTCTTCTCCAACTATAAAGATTAGTTTTTAATCCCACGAGAAATAACTCATTGCAGGATGTGTTTTCAATTAGGTTTATTGCTTGACTTAAAATTTCAAACCGTAAAAAACTTAATAACTTTACTTTGTCATTATTATGCAAATAAATGGAATGGAAAACTTCCTGATACATTTTGAATATACAAGACGTTTTAAAGATTATCTGGTTACCCTATGTCAGAAGAACAATAAAAATATGTTGATATTTGTATTTTCATCATCGTTAAAGAACACGCACATATGAACGCAACAACGAAAGCACAATGCATTGAAGGTCTTGTTTACTCATCCAAAAGCTTAAATAAATTGTGTTTTGAAGCTTTTGATACAGATCATGGATGTGCATATTTAATTTTCAGATAGAGAGCTTGACTACACCAATCCAGAATTGTTGTAAATTCATCTACAGAGTCTTTACCTTTTTATCATATTAATTCATTCTTTCGAGAGTTATGTGTCTTTTGTAATGAGTTCTTCACATTCTTCATCAAACGCTATATTGGTTATGGTAAAGCTTGTGATATTATCCATGTGTACCTCTTAACATTGAACAATACAAAAAAGGTCCTTTTCTAAAGGTTTTGATATGGGCCTCAGTTGCAGTTTTTTGACAATAAGTTTAAATTGTTTAGTGATTGACCTTTGTTTCCTGGAAGATGTGCCCCTTTTTCACCAGATGATTCAGACGAAGTGACCTGTTGCACAATTATCCTATTGAAAACCTTTTTTCTTACATGTACAGCATCATACAAAGAGAAGTTAATTATAAAAAGACTTTTTAGAGAATCCATTGTACACAAAAAGTAAATTTTGCTTGTTAATGTCACAGACGTCAATTTCAGCTTTTCCTTTTAACATTTCATTATTTCTCGGGAATCTCGAGTATGGTTTATACCTCTAGAAACTTCATTTATTCCATACAATATGACAATTCAGACTTGTGTGTCCCAACAATCTTAAAATAAATTCTAGGATAATGCATCAGTGTTACTCAAGTTTACTTCATTTGTAATATTTACACATTATATAAGACCTTTCATGCTATAGCCTATTGTCCATTCAGGCTACAATGTTGTCTGCACTAGGTATTTTGTGAACAACTTTTCAATCTTTAAGCCAATCTTTAATTACCCATTGACCCCGTATCGGATGTTATCTGGTGAAGATGCTAAAACATGTACTTAGCCAAAGTTCATGTTATCGGAAGTCTTATAACTTAAAGGCAATTGTAAGTCATCAATCAGTGCACTGCTATCATATATGCACTGTAAGCTGGTCACTGTACTGTAAAAACTTAGTGTCTCATAAGGAATTAGTTTTCGACAATTTTCATGTTATCTGAAGCTTTCCATGTGACCATGGCATCTTTGCTAAGCCATATAACTGAAAGGCAATTATTTTAAGTTATCAATCCGTGTTGGGGAGTGCTTGAAAGAGATGTACTCTATTGCACTGCTATCATATATGCACTCTAAGCTGGTCACTGTCCTCAACAAACTTACTGTCTCATAAGGAATTACATGCATTTTCGAAGAAATTCCAAACATGGTTTTACAATGTTGCTTTCGTTGTTAATGTAGCTAGAATACGCTTGGAGCCATTTCAATAGTCTAATTAGTTTTCCAGTTGGTGTTCGAGGAATCGACGGTAGTCCATATGATTTATACGCTTTCAGCATCAGGATAAAATAGTGCAGTTAGGAGTGTTGGTTTACCTTTAGCATGTGAGACCTAATGGTCAAATGGGCTTTTCGAGTGATAAGTATTTAAACATAACTTTGATTATGTTTTCAGATTTCAAACTAAATATATAGACTGGCAAATGCAAAGGAAATATAGTATGGCCTGCAACAGGGGGGAACATGGTTGAATGTCCCGAGTTCATTGACTTATGCCTTGGGTAGTACCAATAGCAGGATTTTCCTATTCATCCTGTGCTTACAAGTAAGCTTTCTTAAGTAAGACTGTTAAAAGTACAGCCTGTCATGACATTGTTAATTTACGGACCTATCAACACAGGATACAGTCTTCATAGTCTTTAACATTAAAGATTGATAGTGAATTCTTTCAATTTAGATGCAAACTCCAAAAGCAAAACATCATATATTGTTACTCCTTTGGACTTGATCATGAGTTCGACTATTTGTCAAGATGTTGTTCATGTTTATATACTTATGAATGTCTGATGTTGCCACTGAAGATAAATGCAAGTGACTGCAATAGCCAAATTTAAATGTTAGAGGTCACCTTTAATGCAACTGTACTCTTACACATGCCCTTTAAATCCCATTAACATCTGACAACCCATTCACTGGTTCAAGAAATGAAAAAAAGATTTCATTGTACGTTTGCTTACAGTATCTAATGACAGTATGTGTACGTATTGTCGTCCTCAACATGTTTTCAATGCAAAGTCTAATGTGAATTAGGCCGTTTGAATGAAGATAACTTTGCGTTTTGCAAACGTACCACATTGGAAAAGAAAATGTATCTCCAGTAGCATTTTTCTTTAATAATGGATCTGCCTAGTTTTCATCCATTTACAAGATGTTGAATATAGTAGGGGTAATGAAAGTGTAAATTCTATTTCTTACCCCTGCTTACACGAGTAAAAGATATTTTAACAAAACAAATATAAATCTTGTTTTCAAACTACTACATAAATGTGTTATGGTAAACATGATAGTCAAATGAACAATGTGTCTGTTAGAAAATTAAATAACTATAAAGACAATGTGATTTGTACTTCTGCTACATTTCAAGAATTTGACAACTGCTCACATAAGCATATCATACAAACTACATTGCAATATCATCAAGATAAACTAATGCATATCGTCAATTATTATCGACTTAACCTCTACTTCCTTAATTCTAGATTAAAAAAAAAACAATAACCGTTACATTATGCCTCCAAGCAGCTCCTTTTATAGCATTTCCTTATCTGTAGGAATATCATTCAGCATAATCAAAATATGATAATGTTAGTCACACAAGACCTTCTCTTTTCTGTTTCAGGTATGCGCCTTCAAATAAAACTATATTCACTTTAGCCAAATTAAACGTTGTTCTAGAAGCATGTAACACTGATATTCTATAGTTGTTGCGATGTTTGTAAATAGCTTTAAAGTCATCCAGTCTCAAATTGCATTGTTTTAAAATGGAACAATCAAATACAACCTTACAACTCTGTGTAAAGGGTAGGACACCATACCCAGGTAGCACAACTACATCGGGCCTAGCCTGTTACACGTCCCATCATGCTTTGCGGCTTCTCACGCACGCAGTAGATTGGGCCTGTCACCCACTGTCCAATGGACACTCGCATAGAGCCTAATTCAAGATGGCGGAGAGCATCGCTTCGGTATGTATCCAATGTAAACAAAGGTCCCACACGTTTAGTTTTGGTGACATAGGCCCAGAAATTTGACCAACAATGCCCCTTTACACAGACATTGAAAATATATCCACATTTTTCACAACAAAATCGAATTTATCCTGTTTCAACCACTACTTATGGAAGCGCTATAGCGGGTGCATCCCATCACCAGCGTTATTTTAGGGCGAGAAACGAAGAAAGTGATATTGTGCAGAATCAAATGTGTTTTCGTCGGCGAAATTTAATGGAAATGATTGCCACCATCTATTGCATTTAGGAATGTGACAGTTTTGTCATGAAAGACAAGACACGATGAGCTAATCGCCACTGTTATCATTTTGCAAGCTTCTCGAATCTTGAATGAATGAATTGTTTTGGTCCCGACTACTATGAACAAAATCCTTAACATTAGGCCTATATAATCAAAACAAAATGACGGAAAATGAGTGTTATGATAAAGTTATAGTCATTATCATCAGAATTTGTCATTACCATTAAAAAAAATGTGACCATTTTATTATGGTGATGATTAAAAAAATGACTGTGGTGGAATGAAAAGAAATCTTTCAAATGTAAACATACAGTAACTGGACAAAAATGAGTCATGGCTCTTAAAGTTCTGTCCAAAATTCCCATTGACTTACATGATAACAACCTGTTGCAATAATAATTTTTATTTACCATGGTATTGATTTGCAGCCTAGAGATACTGACAAAATGAGAAATTATCTCAGCTATAAGGATATTATTTTCATTATTTTACATGAGGATTCAAAAAACACTACAGCTTTTTAAACATCATGTATACAGCAAAATATAACAAACTCATCACATTCAAGAAGTCGGTCAATAGGACAATTCCACTCAAATCATTCATTTTACAAAAAATATTTAACCTAAAAATTAATGATAAGTGCGTAAGCATAGCAGAGATGATTTCTAACTTTCTGTATAACAAAACAATGTATAGAGTAGAAGTCAAATAATGAAAATTATTCTTGCACCAGGTAATTATCATATATAAGAGACCCTTCAGAGAAAATATTCCATGAATAGTTTTAAAAATTTTTTTTTTTGTACGAATCTTGTATATTGCAATAGAATTTAACTTTCTGATATATATAAACACTAATTTGGTATTCTGTGAAATCATTTGATACAAAGTATGACATGCAAACCCTTGAGACATGAAACTGTCTTCCAGTTGTAGAATGACCCATTTACGAATGCTTCAATCAGAATAGCTTGTACCTGTTTCATTTTGTAAAATGAAAATATTGTCTGTTATCCTGTTATATTTATTATTTAGAGAGTTGTTCTTTCATCCTCAAATGAAAATAGATTTCCACAAGATGTAACATTTTATTCAAATTAATATTGTATTTTTTAGTATTGTATTGTATTATTGTGTAGTATTTCACATTGTGTATTGTTTTTGTAATTTAATGGCAAATTGCTTGTTAATATAATAATCACAGCTAAGATATATTTTTCTTTTAAAATTCATGGGATACTGGACTTATACTAAATTTCGACCCTGCTGCATTAATTCAATAATAATAAAATGATGTCAAATTTATTCCAACAGATCCATAATTACTCTCGCACTGTAAAAGAATTGACGCCCTCCTTCGTGCCATTTGAAGATCACTCTTATGGAAAGAAACGGGCCAGAGAACCATCAGGGCTAACTCCCGACTCTAAGAGAGTTGATTTGGTAAGTTTACAGAATGTATTTGTAATATATTATGTTCTTACTTGATATCGCATACCAATTGACAACAGGCCTGTAACAATGTGTAAAAAGAAAGTGCTCTGATAGTAGAAATATTGAGTATCATATAAAGAGGTTTATACACATCATGAACATTTTGTAAACATTATTATAAAGTTATAAATGAAAAACTGTTTTCGCCTAACTTCATAAAATTTGTTATTTCATGTCAGTATTGAGGTGGAAGACATGAATACTATAAACAATGTAATGTAATGTTGATGATTTCTGCAGTTATGAATGATCATAAGGAAACGATATGAATTTTAAATTTATTGTTAATTTGATATATGGTTTGTTGAGTATTTAAATGTTGTTATAAATAAACTCAATTAACAGGGAACAAAGCAACAGGAAGACCCCCAGATAGGCAATACAAAAACTAAATGGAGTGAGGAGGAGAAAGAGTATATTTTTGAGACAGTTCAATCCTCGACTGCTGTCCATACTCTCTCCTTTTGGAAAAAGTGTTCCGGTGATTTAAATGAGAAGTTTGGAGTGGCAAGGACAGGTAAACAAACGTTTTATCTGTATTAGTAGCAAAGTAGTGTTCACTGTTCAGTATGAAAAATGGGCTAGAAATGGCAGTTTAATCAATTGTTTTATTTTATCTATATCAACATCAAACATCATAGAGCCTTAGGGGTGTTTATTGATTTCACAAGTATATGGTATTCGTTTGCAGGTCCAATGTGTCGGATGCTGTACAAGCGGCAGCTTAAAGAATATAAGCCCCAGAGAGCTAAAGCAGTGTCTGTTGGAGTTCAGACAGAACCAGCCATTCCTGTGCTTGACTTTGTGTGAGTTGATAAGCAATAATTTTCCATTAAAAATATATTATTTAACTTATAAAATTGTTATTATGATATTTTAGAAATGTAAAGTAATTGTTAACCAAATTACGGTTTTCACCAACAATCTTGGAATGTTTTAGTAAAATTTTGACATCTGAACTACAGACTGGGTTATGCTATCTTGTTTTAGTTTTGAACAAAACAACATTTTTAAATAAAATTGTTTTTTTTTCTTAATGTTAAGAATTCAACATTGAGGCATTTATAACTTTTACATTAAAGGGGCAGTAGCACGTTTCTAGGGGCAATATAAGGTGATGTCATGAAAATGAAAATTAATGGTTCCAAATGCAAGACAATGTATTTAAACTAAATGGAGCAGTAATAATTCAAATATACAATGTAAAGTTTAGTCATGCGATTCCCTTTTCTTACAAAAATTGAATTAAAGGTGTTCACACAAAAATGGCCGCCAATGGATTTGTGTAAATCTTCATACTTTGTCCTCTGACTATGGGTGATTGACTTGTGTAATGAGATTTTTTACACTGTCATAATAATATATTTAACATTAACTTACAATTATCAGTGAAAATTTTAAAATATAAAATTATCAAAAAACGTGCTACTGCCCCTTTAAGGGACCAATTGATAGCTATCTTTAGAAATTCCAAAATCTTAACTTGTTTCAGTCCAAAGAGTGAAAGCATGGAGAGGGAAAATCTTCACGAGAGAAGCCAAAGTGATGTGACCAAGAGTGTTGGATTCTTATCCTCATTATCATGTAAACAAGAGAAAACTTTGTTGGGAGAGGGGGATAAATCAAAATTGTTAACACTTCTTCTTAACTCCTCAGATGTTTCTTCTTTGGCAAAATGCATCTTTAATTGTAATTCTTTGAAAGAAAATATTTGGGATTTATTTTTGGGTACAATAAATGAGGATGCAAATTCACTTAAGGAGAGGAGATCAAGTTACCTCTATCATGGGAATTTTGAAAATTTGACTGAATTTAAATGGGAGGACTCAGGTGCTGCTTTCTGTCTTGACATCTGAAAATTCAACAGCGAGCAAACTGGAAACTTGGATTAAACCTCTCTCCATGGTTTACAGCATTTTGATGAAGAATAGAATTAAAGAGTGTTCGAGGCTTCAAAGAGTCCTTTCCATGCTGCTTGCAAATGAACAGGTGCACCAAAAGGTATGTATGAGAGAGACAATTATGAGTTGATGAGTTTGAGTTCTAATTAATTGTTTGGAATATTTTGCATCAATCAAAATGAAAATCAGTTGATAATTGTTCAATGTGTTAATTTCCTTATAGAAATCTATTTTCTATCCATTGAAGGATGTACATTTGCAAACATGATCATATTCAATGATTGAATTATGAAAAATGTGTAATAATCATGTAAAGGAAGTATAATTTCAATCCGTAAATAAATACCTATATGTTAACGAAACAGCTAATGAGATGATTCCATGATGATTTGTTCCAGTTGAAGTTCCTTCTCGTTATCTGCAATCATTGTTTACATTATCTCGTGGGTTTATGTGAGGAGCTTTTTTCCTTATACCCTGTCGTCGGTGATTTCAGTGATGCGGATGATAACGGAATGTCAATTTTCTTGTTAGACCCTTCAGATATATTAGGCATTGAGAACGTATTTCCTCTTCTTCCCAGAGAGCTTATGACTTTGTCTTTCCCTCGTGCTAAGTTTGCATAATATTTCCGCCACGTGTCTGGGTTTGGTATATATAGTGTGTTGCTGCCTCCGTCGTCTCCTTGTCGGTATTCCTCTTCAAACATGTTGCAGAGTCTTACACTATAAAAGGATATCGTCTTAATTGAAGTGTAACCGAGGACTCGTTCGTTAAAAATGTGGCGGGTTTTCCGTCACTGTCAGTTATATACACATCGAACTGTTGAACAGTGTCGTTGATTACTCTGACACCTATTTCATACGGATCCGATATTAACACTTTCCATGTTGAATCCTCTGTAGAGGATAGTCGTCTAAGCAAAGGTTTCCGCTTACCTGCAACTGTTATAGGTTCGCACAAGGAACAATATATGTACAACAGGTCGTCAGTGACTTTCTGTTTCCTTTTCTTCGCTCTAGTCAGAGCTCGATTCCGAATAGAACCTTTTGCGTAGAATTCTCTCAATGATATCATCCATCTTCCGTTCAACTGAAGAGGTTGATCTAAATAAATTGAAAATCTATGAGCCGCATTTTCTGGAAAGAAGTCCGTATTGTCCGTACTTGTGGCTACAACCCATTCCATGTTCGTTTATAAATTGCTGACCTGATTCGCGTCTATCCAAGAATTAAATTTGCGAGGATAATTCAACCATTTAATGTAAATTTGCTTGATGTTTTTCTCGTTACCACGTTTCTTGAGAGTTCTCTTTTTAATCACTTTTTCGATACGCCATTCGACCTCGTCAGGGTTCTTGTGGTATTTATGTAATTCTTGTTGGTAAAACCTACCTTCTATCGGATCTGATTGTAAATCTTCAATCCAATAGATAGGTATACCATCTCTGAGCTTGCGTTTGATAATTCTGAAAATTTCTTCCGACCACTTCTGTTCGTATTCCTTCTCGAATGTTCTTTTGATCAATGATATGCGTACGTAATCTCCAATCTTAAATTTGTATTTCGTTTTCTTCTCATAACGTAGTTTGCTTGATGATGATGATTTATTCCTGTCCGACTTGCCGTTTGTATTATTCAACTTGAGGGGGTGAGTTTCCAACCACACCTGAGCTTCGTTTTTGAGGTTGATATCCGCAGGAGTCCTCCCGTTCAACCCTCTATGAGGACGATGGTTGTAGTTATAAACCAGGTCTTGCAACACGTCTACGTATCTATAAGTATTTTTATGCGTGAAGTATCTGTGCATCATTGTTCTTAAGGTACGAATAAACCGTTCTGCATATCCTGCTTTGATATCAGAGTTTTGCGTTGAAAAGTGTTTGACATGAAATTTCCTATAAACCTTTTGAATTACCTTATTTCTAAATTCACTACCTTTATCAGTTCTGATGAGAAACGGGGTCTTATCCATACCGGTAAATACCGTATTCATGGCAGATGCTACTGATGCAGCGGTCTTGTCCTGGATAGTTTTACACCAAACTTATCTCGAAAAACAATCTATGAGAATGAGAATATATCTTGCATTGTCGTTATATTCCGAAATGTTGCTCGTGTCGCATAGATCCGCGTCGATTTGAATCCTGTTTCCACCAACTATAACTCTATTTCTTTTGAACGTTTTATTCGGATTCTTATGTAGAGAATATGCATCCTGTTTCTGAAGCTAGTTCAAAACTCTGTGTTGTTTTAAATCAGGTTGCATCGCTTGTAGGGTTTTAATAAACTTTTGAGCTCCTCCAAATCCGCCCGGGTTACGAGGGTTGTAATAGTTCTTTCTCAATATATCTTCGCTCACCATTTTCCTTGATATGGTTAACACAAGACTTCACAATTCTTCTCATCCAATTATCGTTTTTCAATTGTGTGTTCCGATAATCAAGACATTCGTATTTCAACAGGTACAGCGGTGATATTGATGCCAAGCCCGGTGTCAGTTCTATGCTCTCTTTCCAACGTCTAGTAACTTCGTGTTCGTCTACCCATTTCAACAATATTCTCTGTATGTATACAGATGTTTCTTATAGTTTTCTAATATGCTTGGAATAAAAGTTCTTCCAAATCGCCACTAATATCCTGATGTTCTACTTCGTCGATTATTATCATATCATCCATGTATAACATGAAAATTTAAAACTTGTTCCATTTATCGTTCCTATTCAACACGAGTTCTGGAATACATGAAATATTGAACACTTCCCCACGAGTCCGGAATATCGTAACTGTTTATATCTCTTCTCTTAGTTTGCAGCTCGTTCAAACACGTCGACTTCGAGGAATTCCATTCTTTCGATGTTGAAACAATCACTTCTAATCCGAAATGTTTCCTCGCATTTCGCGAGGGAAATGCTAAGGCCACCCATTTATATTCCTTGTCTTTAGTGGAGAGAACTGGTGATGAACGACGTGTTGTTCCGCTGGACATCTTTTTATGATAATATATAATCTTATAATCTATATAATCTTTCACAACTGTTTTCTCACTTCCATGCAATCTTTCATTTCATAATGATTATTTTTAACTTTGTTCATATCTCAATATATAGCGTCGCGGTTTGTTTGTATTGTCGTGGTGTGTAAACTCGATGCGTTCGACCGTGACTTGAGTGGAAACAGGTGTGGTGGGCAATTAGCCAGAAACCCCCGTAGTACATTATAGACGCAAAACGGGAAAAATGTCGAAATTTTGTTTATAATGTACTATCGACTACTACTCCTATGATAGATGAAAGTGAAAATGTTTCACAAATATAACTTGAATCTAAAACTTGCTCTCCACAACATAACAATTGCACAATTACATCTTCAGTTAATTCTTTGTGTAAATAACCATTCTTGTCATGGTTCACAAACCCAAATCCTTATTCTGTAATAATATTACTGATATGCAAATATTTATCCTTATAGCCTAGGTATTTTTTACCTGTCTCTTTGAAGCTGAAAATCCTTCTTCAACCTGCACCATCAACTCTATCAATTCATCATCACTGAAAATGACACAAGACAAAGCCTATAAGCAAGTTGTAAAAACTTATTCCTTTATCACTTTGACTTATAATCCCATAACAAAAATTATTGGATAATTTTTCTTTAAAAAAATATAGGCTATATTTTATCATGAAACAATATCAGGTCAAAAATTATAATCATTAATTTGAGTATCATTAGTTGCTCAACCTTGATGTATCAGACTGTTTGCAGTGTTGATCTCTCCGATGCCACATTCTTTCTCCCTCTTCGTGATTTATCTTCATAAAACGTGAAAAAAAACATTAATCACTCTCACATACACATGTACGTAGCAACTCTATTATTCATTCCATCAAGATTCGAGAAGCTTGCAAAATGATAACAGTGGCGATTAGCTCATCGTGTCTTGTCTTTCATGACAAAACTGTCACATTCCTACATGTAAATGCAATAGATGGTGGCAATCATTTCCATTAAATTTCGCCGACGAAAACACATTTGATTCTGCACAATATCACTTTCTTTGTTTCTCGCCCTAAAATAACGCTGGTGATGGGATGCACCCGCTATAGCGCTTCCATAAGTAGTGGTTGAAACAGGATAAATTCGATTTTGTTGTGAAAAATGTGGATATATTTTCAATGTCTGTGTGAAGGGGCATTGTTGGTCAAATTTCTGGGCCTATGTCACCAAAACTAAACGTGTGGGACCTTTGTTTACATTGGATACATACCGAAGCGATGCTCTCCGCCATCTTGAATTAGGCTCTATGCGAGTGTCCATTGGACAGTGGGTGACAGGCCCAATCTACTGCGTGCGTGAGAAGCCGCAAAGCATGATGGGACGTGTAACAAGCTACATCGGGCCGACGTCGGCAAAAGAGCGACAACGTCGGCACTGTTTTTACATCGGCAAACTACGTCGGGCCTACATTGAGTGCGAAAAAAAATCACATTATCTTTTATTTAACTTTTGAATATTATATTCCTTTTTATTGTATATTTCATTGAAACAAATATTTAAAATCCGTATCAGAGAGAATTGCTAATGAATTAAAAAAAAAAATTGGCTTCAACAAGGGCAAAATAGGTTATTTTTAGCCTATTGCCTTGATTCATTTCATCCCATGGAAGATAAAACAAACACTTTTTGTTTATGCCTTGATAATGCAAAAATCCTGTGCCCCTACATCTTATTTGGTATATTTCTGTACGTTTTCTACTAAATCCTATTCCGCATCCCAATCCCACTTTTTACATCCACATTCCGTTTTAAATTTACTATGCAAGTTTTGCTGGTAACCCATGTGTCGTCTGCTGCATGAAATAGACTGGACAGGTTTGGACTACAAGATTCAATGTAAGTATCTTATCCAAATCAATGTTTATTTCATGACTAATAAAGCAAATAAAGGTGTATGATGACTCTTTATTATTGCTAATGTTTTCTTTTGTTAATAATGTATGCTTAGTTTGAACACATTTTGTGGCAAAGTTGCGGTAAAGTTGACCTTCACACGTCAACGTCACAGCTATGCCTGTCATTGTGATTGTTCCTGTCAGATCTAATCAACTACATCTGCATATGAATAAGTCAACAGGCATTTATGCTGAATTTAAGTAATACCGGGGTAGATTGAATTTTAGTAATATTATTATATTGCCTGGGATTTATTTGGAATTATACAAAAAAACCTTTTGAACAACTGACGTACAGCCGGGAAATGTCAATGAGTATGAACTGTAATGAAGCTCTCAGTCTTCCAGTCTAAGTGTCTAACTAAATCTAAGTAAAGTTTTTTATATTCAATATTTATTGATAGGTGACAAAGGGGATCCTGAAGTTTGGATTTTTGGTATCAAAGTGTCAATATTTATTTTTTAGAACAATTGTGCAACAAATGCTTTTGACTGGTCTGCTGCAGATTTATTGTTTGATAGGAAAACTTTATAACAGATTATTGATAATGATAGTTATTTTAAAAATGTTATTTTGTTTTTGAATAGTTTACAAACTTAACTGTTAAATTTTTAAAGTAGTCTGCAATTTAATACTAAAAAAATCAAACAAGCCTTTTCATTTGTACATGTATCAATAACTGCATATGATAATTGTAATTAATAAATAACTGAAATCTTATTTTCTTGTTACAGTCAAATTTTGTTGTGGAAAAGTCAAATAACTTTGCCAATTATTATATGTGAATTTATCTGTATTTGTACAATGGTGTCTTTCCTGTTTAGGTGACATATTTTGCAACACTTTTAGGATGCTTGCAAGATACTTCATGAAATGAGTGAAAAACAATGACATTCGGTAAGTAATACTAAGCATATTTCATGTTTATTTTTAATAATAATTATAACACAAGATAATATTAGGTTATTGTAAGGTTTCAGATTTTTACATAATGTTCAAGCCAGATGCACCTGAGTCAAAAGTATATTGTAATTTATATGCATGATAATTCTTAAAAAATCTTTCAATATCTTCAATTATTTCTGTTTTCATCTTTTACAGAGAGGACAGAATTATACTGAAGCAAATATAAGTGAAACCCATTTTTGGTTGATAGGAATGCCAAAACCTAAGTCAGTATGCAAGCATGGCTTTAGTTTCTTGATAAAAGCAAGTCAAACAACTCTAAGTTTGAAAAATTATTGATCTATAACATAATTCAAATGGCTTTTTCTATTCTTCTTTTGTTTTCTATACTAATAAGCTTACAAATATTCAGAGATAATTTCCTTCTTGAAATATTCATTAAATGTATATTATTTGCAGGACAAACCTTTCTGCCGGTCGGATTCTACTTTTCAAGAAAATCACAAGTTTCACTATCATATTGTATCACGATGACATTGTTTTTTAATAATTAAACGTGTTGTATATATAAGAAGATGTGTTGTTTTCATTAAATTATTAGCATGATATGGTGAACTTTGAATGTATTTCCTCGAATTGAGCCCGGGTCTCAAATAAAGCCTGACTTGAACTTGATGCCGGGGTCACAACTGTTTAAAAGAAATAGTTTCACACACTCACGTACATATTTTTCATTCCTTGACAGTTCGTCCTTTTTATGATTTTTGTCTTTTATGATTTACAACTGAAATGTGCAACATAACTATTTTCACCTGATCTCAATTTTGACATTATACATTGCCACCGGATGACTTGAACTCAGGCTGCCGCTGACTGTTAACTAAATATTGCTAGCTTGATATTTTGTACCCTTTAATTGTTAATAGAGCTTAAATACTATTTACAAGAAAGCAATGAAATAAAACATCCAATATCGGCCGATGCTAAAGAATGCTGGTCAGAATTTATTTTGCCTACGTCGGGCCGATGCAGAACCGATGAGCAAAACTTCATCGGCCCGATGTAGTTAGCCGACGTCGGGCCGATAATGTTGACAGCGTCAGGCCGACGTCGGGCCGATGCTGGAGTGCTACATGGGTATTAACAATGCCTATTAGAAAGTTACTTTTGTCATTTTACAAATAGATTACAATTAAGCACTTGAAACCAATATCTAAAGTGTTGTGCTGACGTGATTACTGAGTTAATTTTTTGTTGTGTCAAGGCTTCAATTTGAAATCTGACCGTTTGTTTGAAATTTAAAAAAATGATGTTTTGTTTGATGAATATCCTAAGAAACAAAGTCTGTTCCATAGTATTCACTCATAGACACATCTGCATCGTTTATTATCAAAATATCAATTCAAACCTCATTCAATCAGTTATATTAGAATGTAAACATCCCCTAAAACTGATATTAAACTTCCACAGTTTTATCCTTCGAAGTGCAGGGCAGTTCCTTTGAGGACACGTGACATTTACCTAAATTAATTAACCCCTGATCAGTTACCATACAGCCCGATTTATCTTGACAAACTATTCATGAACCACCTTTCTCTGGAAACAGCTGCCATTGATAACATGCCATCTGTCAAACTGTCCACTAAAAGGTCGCTTTTCAAACATTTGAAATCATGTCTACGATCTACAATCCCTTCAATATCAATGGAATTCCTGTACATGAATACATAAAAAGCTCCTCACTGAGCTTTCTGCAATTCTCCCTAAAAACTTCTATTATTTATAAAACATCTATTTCTAATAATATCTAATAAACTTCTGTATTATTTCTTTCATTATTTAATCAAGATATGATACGATAGGTTCAGTGCCTACAGGCTACACCGCCATTAAATAAATGAAGTTATCTCATGGAGACATGACATATTTAACATCCATTTATTACAATTTTCTTTTTAAGCATTCCTTGTTGGAATTTGTTCTATGATCAAAACAATTCTGTGTTAAAAAAACAAACAATAATGTTTTCACAAGCCATAACAAGTCGTAGCATTAATGATGATTCTTAGATTACAGAATACAATTTTGCTTTATCGCTATCAGACCAGCCGATACCAGCCTCGGTGGTTGGCAAGATCTTACCCTAAGATATTAAAGACTTTCTGTAATGAGAAGTATAGAAGTTTAAACCACCTGATCCTTACCACATTAGTCGATGATTGTCATTGAGAACTAAGACTCATATTTGAAAATTAATCAGGTTTTATTTGAGGTAAGTGTAACAACATACATATAATCTTTGAATCGTTTGTGTTATCTTATCTTGTATTTGGTAGATTTGACACAAACACAAAATAAGAAAGACATTCAAGTCAACCCACTTAAGTAAATAACCATATACAGTGTAAGGGTTGATATAAAAACATTACTTGATTTCCGAAAGAGATATTTTCAATTTTCATGTTTGGATAAAGATATTGCTAAGAGCTATTTTCATCAACTGACATATTCATTCAGCTTCAGAGCACACGCAGATTATTTCGGCTCAAAATTCTGTAAGAAACTCAATTCAATTCAATAATTTTTTCTTAAATGTGTTTTGGGTGCCACGTAATTGATTTTTTAATCTTACCCTCTAGCAATGAACATAATTATTTTGTGAAAGGTTATTTTCTTTCCCCCAAACTCCACGCCTTGACGTCAGTATCCAGCGTTGGGTTTAATCAGGAAGATATACTCCTCACAAAAAATTAAGCAACATGTAAAATTTCAAACGTTTGTATTTAGCCTAAATTGCATGTTTATGGATTTGTGTTCAAGCAAGGGGATTATGGTAATGAACTGATTTATGTTAATGTATCCTAAAAGTAATTCTGCCTCAGTTATTTCTGAACATTTTGCTACCTAGAATGTGATTATATTTTTCTGGAGATATATCCTTGTTGCTTAATTTTTTGTGAGGAGTATAGTTAGTACTGAACAAATACAGTACATGCATAACCAGAATGTTGAATAGGATCCCTGAATTAAACTTGTGGGCTAACCAAATGTACCACAACACTGCATTGTTAAACAAGTGCAAATTCAGTTTCTAAGGTTCACAACGTAAGACATTGAGATAAACTGACCTTGTACTAAAGTTTGACAATTTGATATAAAGAGAAACTAAACGATGTCCCCTTTCATAACATTTTTTTATGAAACGAGTGAATTGGTTGGTATTTCACGAGCGCAAGCGAGTTAAATACCTATACCTTTCACGAGTTTAAAAAAATGTTATGAAACGGGAACGAGTATTCAATTTATTACTGGCTTAATTACATCGTAAACATATTAAGAACGTCGCCGATAAGACCATCGCAGCCGGCCCGCCGACATTGTGACGTCATACTGAACAATTGTGACGTCATTATGACGTCACGTCATTCAGTCAGCGCGCGATGTTATGACAGATATGTGAAATAACATGGCAGATTTGTACAACAGCGATATCTTCAACAGGAAAGTAATAAAAATGAATAGATATGAAACAATCACAGGAAAATAAAAATATCAATACTTCAATAGATATAGAAAATAAATAAACTCTCCCCAAAACACTATAAGGCTATAGTGGAGGGGAGGGATTAGTTACTTATATACGTTTAAGTGCTGATTTTATTAATACATCTTTTAATACTGATTATAATTAATTTCATGGGGAATTACTCCTAGCAAGAACCCTTACATGAGATCACCTACACTGGACAACTGAAAAGAATAAAATTTAAAGTGTGTAATATAATTTTTTAAACTCTTTGTCGCTTCAATAATAAGTTAGGTCATGTCTCCCAATTGTATGTATGGGATAGGAAGTTTAGTTAGTAAAGTGTATGCCATTTCCCCAAAAGTCTTTAATTGATTTTTGGCACTGCCGATGGTAGCTGTTTCGTTTTAGCTTGACATTCTGAACAACGCCTTATATGCCACGGCTCCGTGGTGCACATGACAAACAACTAGAAAGTGTTTTTACTCGTAAAACAGATGTCTCCCCCAAACACCATTTCAGCTGAAATTTGTTTTTGAAACTACCTTAAAGTTTTTTTTAAACTCACATAAAAACCGTATTCTTTATATAAAACATGATCTGTAAGTTTTGGTTATATTTGATTTTTATTTATGGGAATCATTAGGCTATCGCAGATTTTCATAAAAATTAACCATTCCCTTCAAAATGACAATATATAATTTGAGAAAAATTGAAACCTCCAAAAAGCACATCTACATGATATGAAGAGGACGTACATTAAATTTGGTGAATATTGGTCAAGTAGTTTCAGAGTTATGCTCCGGAAACTAACCCAACCCTTAAAAATGACACAGTCCAAACTGTTGCCATGGAAACAAAAAAATACCAAATTGAAAAGAAGTTGAAACCCCCAAAAGGCACATCTACATGATATGGAGAGGATGTATACCACATTTGGTAAAGATTGGTCAGGTAGTTTCAGAGTTATGCTCCGGAAACAAATTGGAACGCCAACGCCGACGCCGACGTGAACTCAACCAAAACCAAAATGTCTCCCGACCCTTCAGGGGGAGACATAATGAATATCCGGTATAGATTGTCAAGAGTGTATACATACATACATGTATATCATCATACATATTATACATATATGATATTATATGGTTACATATGTTTACATTAAGATTCAACTTTGACATAGGTAAATCGTGCATTGACATCAGTCACCTCTAGTTTGGCTAACCCATGCTGTCAATCAATTACTTAAATACATTTACATCTGCACAATACATAATTGTATAAACAGCTTGTCAACAATTTATAGCACCAGACAACTGATCAGTAGAAATGAAGATCTGGCTTATTTTAGGAAGCAACAGGGTTCACTTCACCTAACCTGCGGCAGCGTCTGGAGTCATGACCTTTTCTTCAAGTGCTTCAAATAGGCTGGAAATAAAACACCAGTATTAGTAACAGACATTGTGGTTTCAATTAAATGAAGCGATTGAAAGCATAGAGGCGAGAAAAACCGTCGTACTCTCGCTTCAAGCAGTTTATGTCAAGAACTTTCATTATTGCTAATACACGAAACATATCTACTCCATCTCCCTGTAGCATGTATTATTAATTCATTATCTATAAATCGATACATTATTGAAATTACTTCTGGAATGGTTTTGCTTACCAACATAATTGTGTGTGTGTTATTTGATATTGATAGAAACTCGTTCACAATGTATTGACGTTGAATAAGTGACATTGTAACTATTTAATGTGTTAAATGAAAATAAGCAGTTAATGGTAGATTTTTGTAGTGTAAACTGATTGAGACAGTGAACTTTTACCTCTTTCAGTACAGGGATCAAAACTTGTGTTGTTGATTAAATGTACTTTATAGCTCAATGAAAATTTGATTTATTGTCTGACTGACATTTACAAAACTGTCTGGGATAATAACAAAACGTTAACTTAATGAACTGACTGGTTTATGTTGTCCATAAAATGTTGTTTAATAACACCATGGTCGCAAAATATCATACACATTATGGTGAACAATAATTACAAAGTGTTTATTTTATCAGCAATATTGTTTATCTTGTTTCATGTTTAATGTCTCTAGAAAAGTAATTATGATCCCATTTGATATGATATCAAGATGTCATGTCTTGAAAAAAATACAGTTTTGGTTATAGACAAAACTTTTGTAAAACAGCCCCCCTTTTTGTCAAAGAACTGATATGGTGATGGTGAACTTATGCACAATTTAACATAATATATTATTATAAGGTCTTCAAGACAAAGTCCCAGAAAACTGAAACTTTGTGAATATACTCGTTGACTAGTGAGGATTAGGATTTATGGCTTCTGTGGCCCTGTGGTCCCGTGGCTCCTAAGAAGGGCCTCAGGGGCCACACCCTTTAACCTTATTTCATCTTCTTCTCAAGAAGCATAAGGCATAGAAATCTGAAACTTTGTGTGCAAACTCCTAAATTAGATATGGAGGATTCCAAATTGTACATTTGGTGACCCTGTGGTCCAAAGTAAGGAGGTAACCACATTTGACACACCCTAAAGCAAAATTGATATGAAGCCTGATGAGCTGCAAAGCCACTGGCTCTATTTTTATCTTCTGGCTGTTCTTGAAACATTAGACTTGTCTGAATATCCTTCAGGCATGTGAATACTCACAGTGACCTTTAGAATTACTCACAGTTCCTGTATTGAACAAGTCAGTGCATGTTCCTAAGAGCAATCATGCGTTTTAGTGCGATATTGGATCAAGACATAATCCATCAAGGTAGCTAATCAAGATTTTATTTGGAATGATAAAATATGTCTGTCATTAAATATCATGCATCATGTGTGTATTGTAATCACCCCCTTGTACTAAAAAGTGTGCAGCATAGTTCTCCCGTAGCGAAGTTTGAAGTTAAAGGGGCACTAGCACGTGTCTGGAAAATCTCATATTTTTAACTTTTCAAATGTATTATTTTGATAAATAGTGTCACCATTTTTGTGTGAACACCTTAAATTCATGTTGTGTAAGAAAAATAAATCCCATGTCTGAACTTTACATCATACATTTGATTTATTACGGCTCCATCTAGTTTTAATACATTGTCTTTTATTTGGAATCATCTATTTTTATTTGTCTGACATCACTTTATCTTCCATCAAAACCAATAAATTCATATCATGATAAAGTAAACGAAGTTAATCAAAATTAATAAAAATATGTTTAATTGAACAACTAGCAATTAATGAATGAAGTGCATGTAGCTTCAACATTGATTGTTATGAAACAGATCACTTGTGTTTAATTATATTTGTTTAATCTTTTTACATTTACTTTTTATTCTGTTATCCTTTATTTATCATTATATTCATCCTAAAGGTGCGTTATTGAGAAAGTGACCACTTCACCACTTGCATTCGCCATGTCAAATTTTGTGCATAACAATAGATGCAACAAGGTTGAAAATGGTAATTTGATAAGAATACAACAGTAATATGATTTTTCGTTTTTTTTAGATTCTGCCAGACTGTTTCTTTCATTCAGACAATTGAATTCATATAAACTTAATTTGCCTCACCTGAAAGCGTACTGTCAGAAAACTTCATCAGCAATCCCATCGCAGCGGGGAAGTCTTATTGAATTGACCAAGCTAACTTTCGGTTTTCAACATAGGATTAACGTCTTCTTTTCCTATAGCTAAGCAGTTGGGTTCTAAAAATATAGCACAATACTAAACTCATCCTTATACATCAGCGTGAGTCTCTGCACGGCTTCACATCAATTTAGTTCTTAGACACATTTCTTATTGATATTAAAAACTGTCAAAACAAAATCAATATATGTACAAAGTGCTGTAATAAAACACACTTGTAAAAACATGTTTATCTCATAAAATTGAGAAAAACACAGCATCTGACATGCAAAATAGGATATACAAACAGTGGATGCAAGTTCAATAAATCAAACAGGTTTTGGAGTACAAAATAATTCAATAATTTGAGTCATTAGTTACCGTTTCAGATTAAATTCAGATTTTGTTCAAAATAAAAACATTTCTGTTGCATATGTTTTTTTAAATTAAATTGTTTCTTGATATTCTAAAATAAGTTTGTTATACTAAGAAACAGCGAGGATTATTGGACATTGTGTTAGAATGTACAATGTAGCTATACACTCTTAACTTATACATAAGGTTATCTATTAGGGCAGTCATAAAATCTACCTGTAATCGATATATGGTATAAGGTATCAATTCTAGATAAATTTTGAGAAGGTACTTTTATTGTACACAATGTGTATTTTCTTAACTCCTTTATTTTGTTCCTATTTTTTTATGTTTATAATACAACATTAAGCAATCAAGGTTGTTTTAGTGAGACGATTTTCGGAGATCAAAGAGGTCTAAGCAACGAGTAATTTTCATAAATTCAGTATTCCAATCAACAAAGAAATCGACACACATGAATCATCACCAATAATTTTTTCATTATTAGATGGGTTTTTGGTCCTAACAAATAACATTTAATTGGCTGGAAGGTAACACTATCAATTATGTTAACTTACATATTGTACGTTTTTGAGCAAAAATATCATATATAAGATACACAAGGAAACAATTTGATAGCTGTGTCAAAGGGAAAGACACTTGAACGTATGTAAATATAGACATTCACTTTTCTTTTCGTTTTCAAGAAAGCTGGATGAATTTCTCAATGTAGGAGTGATGAACCGGAATTGAAATCAAATGATACTTTTGGATGCTGTGAATTTGCTGCGTAATGGTAACCGGGAAATTGTCTTTCAGACACATATTTTTTATCGTATTTCAGGAAATTAAGTGAAGGAGAATTACAAAGCTTCTTCACAATGTACTTAGAAATTCTTGATTTCCATTTAAAAATCTTATATGAGTTTCATATTTCACTTTCCTATTTGCTGTGGCATGTCGTTGGCATTTGACAATGTTTAACAGCTCGAACTTAGCTTATAGAGTTTGATCATTAATTTCTAATTTGTGATTGATTTTGGGTAAATAGAATTAGATCTATGGAAATTGCAGCATTTGACACACAACTGTTGACGGCTGTTATAAATTGCAAAACCAATACCGCAATTGACATTTATTGAGCATTAATGATTTTAAAAGTATTTCGAAAGAGATCTTGCAGAAAACCTGCTTGAATTTATCAAATCTAACAGTGAAAAGCAATTGCATCAATTACATTAACACGTGATTAATTTCAATGATGTTAAAGTTGTAAAGTCCAATTTGAAGTGTTAGAAATTTACTTTACAGCATAATGGCAGTTTATTCTTGGTCATTACTCTATTTTCTTAAAAGGACACATTATTCACATATACACAGTATTGATATAAATTACCTTCTAATGTGGCTATTTTTTCAAAAAATGAATGCCCGTTAAATTACCTGCTCAAGGTGATTAAAATTTTGTTTTCAAGTATACAATTTCAGACAACTTAATTATCTGTGATTTATGCCATGTTTGATATTTCAAGAAAGAGATAAAAAAAAAGATATCTTATTCTAGTATAATCTTCACTTGCAGTCAGCTGTAGGTTTTGTGATAGCAAACAGCCACAGTTATAACACTCACTTTTCTGTACTTAGCATGCAATTTATCAGTGAATGATAAAGAGAGTAATTTAAAGGATATGAGATGTACTGAATATATGCTTTGAATTCATCTATCATAAACAATTTTAAACCATAAAGTTGCGATGAAATGGCTGATAAATCAACCTTTTTACCTACTGTAATGATTAGATTTTCGTCCCACGGGAAATGACTCATTTCAGAATGTGTTTCCCATTATGTTTATGGCTTAACATAAAATTTCAAACCGTAAAAAATGAATAACTTTACTTTGATGTCTGTCATTATTATACACAAACAAACAGATTGCAAAACGTTTTCAAGAGTATCTGGTTACACTATATCAGAAGAAAAATAAAAATATGTTGATATTTGTATTTTCATCATCATTAAACAACACACACATATAAACGCAACAACGAAAGCACTATACATTAAAGGTCTCAATTAATTCAAAAGGATCAATATATTGTCTTTTGAAACTTTTAATACAGATCAGTGATGTGCATATTCAATTTTCAGGTAGAGTGCTTGACTTCACCAATTCAGAATTGCTGTAAATTCATCTACAGAGTCTTTATCATTTTATCATATTAATTAATTCTTTCAAGAGTTTTGTGACTTTGTCATGAGTTCTTCACATTTTTCATTAAGACCAAGGGTTCAAAATCTATATTGGTTATGGTAACGCTTGTGATATTATCCATGTGTACCTCTTAACATTGAACATATAAGGGACATAACTCTTATTCAGCACAGTCACAAAGCGATGCCTACTGCTTGATGAACAGCGTAAAATGTGATGTGCGGAGTTCGAGACGTAATTCTCAAATCTATTTTTAGCCACCAGAGGTGCTTAGATTGTTATATCAACCTCTCGCGCATCACACAGGTTGACATTGCTTGACGTCAATGCTGTCGTGTGACCAAGTGGGCCAATCGGAAAGACGGATATAATCCATTCATATAATAATACAAATTAGGTCCTTTTCTAAAGGTTTTGATATGGACCTCAGTTGTAGTCGTTTGACAATTACATATAAGTTTAAATTGTTTAGTGATTGACCTTTGTTTCCTGAAAGATGTGACCTGTTGCAAAATTATCCAATTGAATACCATTTATCTTAAATGTAGATCAATATAACAAGAAAAGTTTTTTTGTTATAAATCTTGAACACACTGCTTTTGTAGAGTATCCATTGTGCACAGAAGGGCATTTTGGGGATGGCGGCAGACGACTCAACACTTCAAAGAAGGAGAAAGAGAGAGCAATGAGAGTTGAACTGGCAGTAGCTTTTCAAAATGAACTGAAAGATCACACTGTCATCATTATTTTATTGTGACATGCAGATCCTTCGGCAGGTTATCAAAGGGCTTTCCCCCTAATATTTCACTATTTCTCGGGAGTCTTTGGTATGGTCTTTCGTCTAGAAACTTCATTTATTCTATACAATATGACCTATCAAACTCGTGCGTCCCAAGTATTAGTGATAATGCGTCCTTGGTACTAAAGCTTCATTTTCTATCTTTAAACATTATATAAGACCTTCATGCCGTAACATATATTCCATCTACGCTGCAATCTTATTTGCACTACATGTTTTGTATACAATGACATACTAATGTTTCAATACCATGCTCTGTCTGTGTCAGATGTTAACGCCGTAGGTGAACACAATTACCCATTGACCCCATATCGGATGTTATCTGGTTAAGATGCTTATACTTAGTATTCAGCAATTTTCACGTTATATGAAGCTTTCAAAGTGGCTATGCTATCTTTGCTAAGCCATATATATGAAACGCAATATTGTAGGTTATTAAACGGTGTTGGGGATCGCTTGAAAGAGATGTACGCCATGCACTGATATATATTGACTTTAAGCTGGTTACTGTACTCGATAAACATGCTGTCTCATAAGGAATTACATGTATTTTTTAACACAAATCAAACATGGTTTTACAAGTTTGACGTGGTTTGCAATTGGTCTATGGAAAGGGATAAATACTAGTCGAAATGATTCATAAGATGTCAGCATTAGGATAAAATGGTGTAGTCGGGAATGTTGTTTCACTGTCAGCTTATAAGGCCTGATTGTTTGGCATGATAAAGTATTCAAACATACATGTACGTGATTATGTTATCAGATTTAATTATTAATAACTAATTATACAGACTGGCAAATGCAAAGAAATGAAGTATGGCCTATAAAAAGGGCAATCATGGTTGATCGTCTAGAGTTCATTGACTTATCCCTCTGGCAGTACCGATGGCGGGATTTTCCTTTTCATCCTGTGCTACACATAAGCTTTCTTAACTAAGACTGTTAAATGAATGAATGAGTTTATTCCGTAAAGAGGCCGAAGGCCCGTTATACAGTGCATTTACAACAGTTTAAAGGCAACAACAAAGCGCCCATTGTTGTTGCCTTTAAACTGTTGTAAATGCACTGTATAACGGGCCTGTGGCCTCTTTACGGAATAAACTCATTCATTCACTAAGACTGTTAAAAGTACAGCTAATCTTGACAATGTTTGTTCACGGAACTATTCTCTCTGTTCACACAGAATACAGTGAATTTCTATTTCATCTTTAACATTTTAGATTGATAATAAGATCATTCAGTTAATATGTTAAATCTAAAAAGAAAACACCCTATATTGATACTCTTTGGTCTTGAGGTCGAATACTGTGTATCATTTGGTCATGTTTTTATTCTTATGAATGCTAATGCTACAACTGAAGATGAATGCAAGTGACTGAAATAGCTTATTTCAAATGTTAGAGGTCACATTTAATGCAACCGTACTCTAAGACATACCCTATAAAATCCATTAACTCCTAACAACCCATTCACTGGTTCTAGAAATGGATAATAGATTTCATTCTAAGTTAACTAACATGATCTTATGGTAGTATCTGAACGTATTTTCCTCTTCAAAATATTTTCAGTCCAAAGTCTAATGTGAATTAGGCACTTTGAATAAAAATATACCGTTGTGTTTTGCAAATGTAAAACCGAGAAAAAAAAGAGTATATTTGTAGCATTTAGTCTTTGTATGATTTGCTAAAATAATAGATGTGCCAATTTTTCATCCATTTGTGAAATGTTAAATATGTAAAGTAATTATTTTAGTCCCTACTTACACGAATAAAAGACTGACCAAACACCATTCTTTGTTGATTCAAATTACTGCATGTATGTGTTATGGTAAACATGAAAAAGTCAAATGAATGTCAACAATCTTAAAGTCTCTTAGTAAATTTGAGATTCTTTATTTGAGTGGGTGAGTTATTGTTTTACGCCACTTATATATTTCAGCCATTAGCGGCGGGGAGATTCTTTGAGTTGAATTTCTTGATCAGATACTTCTTCTTCCTTAAGATAAGCCATTATCTTGAACAGTTGCCAGTTTTATCTGTGTGCACTTTTCTTTAACATTGATAAATTCAGAATTTGTGATTTTGAACGTTCATATTTCTTTAACAACTAACGTTTATGAGGCCATTTACTTAAAAGTCATATTACTGGGTAGCATTTTTCCTATGAGTCCCTAGGGAGTTACACGTTTTCCTGTGAGTCCCTAGAGAGTTACACGCTTTCCTATGATTTTCATGTTACAAAAGAGATATATGTTTTTCAAAATGTTTACTTGAAATGAATTATAAAGATGTTTGAAAAGTTTAAATTGTTTGCTTTCTATGTGTTTCTAAAATGATTAGTAAAAACTGCGAAGATAAGTTGAAAGGTTCAGTGTTTATAGTTAAGTTGAGTAAGTTAAACATATATTCTTGTGCAAGTAAATTACTGTAACAAATGTAAAGCATAACAGGGATTAATATGATAAAATATATATTTGACTATGATGCCGTTTTCGGGATGATTAAAAAGACGATGTAATTTGAAATAGATCATACTTAACTTTGAATTTCTAAACGCGGACAGTTATGTGCCTAGATACAACATTTTGCAAAAAAAACCTATGCCTTATTAGCCCCGTAGCGTAACAACTCTTTATCATCCAATAATCATTTACAGCGTTTCTTAGGAATTTTTTACTGTCAATTTCACATTCATTACAAAACATTTTGATAATTCGATAGGTTTTTAACCATCTGGTCAAAAATGGCTTTTTCAAGCCTATGATTGTTGTACAAGTATGAGGTATTTGTATGTCATCTGACGTAACAAGGCTTCTCCTTGACTGTCTTGTAAATTTTGGCGCCGTTGTAGCTAGACATGTCTGTTAAGAGGTAATATGAAGGTCTGGTGTGTGTCAAACTTGCATAATATACATTAAATATCATTTCTGACGTCTACAAATAACATATAATTTATTTTGTGTTTACAGGTTCTTTATTTACATGCGAATAGTTACACAATGTAAAATATATGTGAGTTTACTACATAATAAAAATATATTCCAAAGCATAGGACATAGTGAAAGATGATATGTATTATAATATAAATATGCATATATGTATTTTATTATTATATATATGAATGACGACACAGTGTATAATCCAACTTTAATTTATGCTACATGTGGTGTCCTTATTTTCATTAAAAAAATCTCATTTAATTAAATTTCATTCTGACAATTGAAACATGTCCGCGAAATAATGAATACGATCATTTTTATTTGTATGACGTTTGTTTTGTTCTATTTGGGTTGTTATATTTGTAGAAAAGATAATGGAGACAAGAGCTACTTTCTATCAGTAGCAATGAGTTATCAAATTGTTTAGCTTGAATTTATGCGGCATCCTCAAAACGGGGTATAAAAGGGGAATTAAAGTGTGTATGGCATGGTAATATTCTCGTTGGATCCCAATTGATAATGTCAATAGAAACAATGATATGTCATTCATTAAAAATAATGTATTGCATGATGAAAATCATAGTGTGACTCTATGAAAGTCATCTAAGTCATCCATTTACTAAATAACCTATACAGTGGAAAGATTGATACAAAACGGAACTCGATTTTTGGAAGGGGCATGTTCAACTTTCATATCTGTATTAAGTTATTGCTTAGAGCTATTTTCATCAACTACAATATTTATTAAGCTTCAGATCACGCACAGATTACTTCGGCTCAAAGTTCTTTAAGAAACTCAATTAAATTTTATATTTTCTCAAATGCGTTTTTGGTGCCCAGTAATTGTTTAGTGAATCTTACCCTCTAGCAATGAACATAATTATTTTGTGAAGGGTTATTTTGTTTCCCCAAAACTTCACACCTTGACGTCGGTATCCAGCGTTGGCTTTAATCAGAAAGATAGTTTGTCTTAAGAAAAATATAGTACTAATGCTGATTTTATTTATACATCTTTCAATACTGATTATAATTATTTTAATGTAGAATTAATCCTAGCAAGAACTCCGACCTGATATCGGCTACACCAGACTTCTGAAAAGCACAAAATATAAAGTGTGTTATAAACTTTTAAAGCTCTTTGTCGATTCATTGAGAACAGGAACAATGAAAAATACTTTTGAAATATTTATGTTGCTGTTTATGGCGCCAAAATGGTCATAAGACACGTTCAGCTATGAGTAACATCATTCGTACTCAACAAGGTTGTGACAAACGATGTAAACTAGTTAGGTCATGTCTCCCATTTGTATGTATGGGATATAAAGCTTAGTTGGCAGCGTTAATGCCATTCCCCCGAAAGCCTTTTGTTGATTTCTTGGCACTGCTGTTGTAGCTGTTTCACTTTTGCTTGACATTCTGAACAACGCCTTATAGGCTCCCGCTTCGTGGTGCACATCAAAAAATGAATATCCAGTCCAGATTGTATTGTGTACACTAAAGATTAAAAATAGAGCCAGTGGCTCTGTAGCTCATCAGGCTTCATGTCAATTTTGCTTTAGGGTCTGAAAAATGTGGTTCCCCCCTTACTTTGGACCACAGGATAACCAAATGTACAATTTGGAATCCTCCTTATCTTACTTAGGAGTTTTCACACAAAGTTCAGCTTTCTAGGCCTGATGCTTCTTGAGAAAAAGATGAAATTGGGTTAAAGGGTGTGGACCATGAGGCCTTTATTAGGGGCCACAGGCCCACAGGCCCACAGGCCCACAAAAGCTATTAATCATAATCCTTACTAGTGAAAGAGTATATTCACAAGGTTTCAGCTTTCTTGGCCTTATGGTTCTGGAGAAGAAAATGAAATTAGGTTTTTTGGGTGTGGTCCCTCTGACCCTTATTTGGGGCCACAGGGCCACCAAAGCTACAATTGTTAATCCTCATTAGTCAAGGAGTCTGTACACAAATTATCAGCTTTCTAGGCCTTATGGTTCTGGAGGAGAAGATGCAAATATCTTTTTAAGGTGTGGCCCCTCTGACCCTTATTTGGGGCCATAGGGCCACCAAAGCTACAATTGATAATCCTCACTAGTCAAGGAGTCTGTACACCAAGTTTCAGCTTTCTCGGCCTTAACCTTCTAGAGAAGAAGATGAAAACATATTTTTAGGGTGTGGCCCCTCTGACCCTTATTAGGGGCCACAGGGCCACCAAAACTACAATTGTTAATTCTCATTAGTCAAGGATTCTGTACACAAAGTTTCAGCTTTCTAGGCCTTTTAGTTCTGGAGAAGAAGATGAAAATATGTTTTTAGGGTGTGGCCCCTGTGGCCCTTATGAGGGGCCACCAAGGCTACAATTCATAATCCTCACTAGTCAAGGAGTCTGTACAACAAGTTTCAGCTTTCTCGGTCTTAAGCTTCTAGAGAAGAAGATGGAAATATGTTTTTAGGGTGTGGCCTTTCTGACCCTTATTTGGGGCCACAGGGCCACCAAAGCTACAATTGATAATCCTCACTAGTCAATGAGTCTGTACACACAGTTTCAGCTTTCTAGGGCTAATGGTTCTGGAGAAGAAGATGAAAAAAGGTTTTACGGGCGTGGCGGCTCTGGCCCTAATTTGGGCCACAGGGTCACCAAAGCTACAATTTATAATCCTCACTAGTCAAGGAGTCTGTACACCAAGTTTCAGCTTTTTTGGCCTTAACCTTCTAGAGAAGAAGATGAAATTATGTTTTTATCTAATATTCATTAGACAAAGTTGTACCATACACCTTGACAATTAACTATTTGTGAACATATATTATCATATATATTATATATATATATCATATTAAAGTTACATGTGTTTACCTTAATATTCAACTTTGACATAGTTAAATCGTGCATTGACATCAGTCACCTCTAGTTTGGCTAACCCATGCTGTCAATCAATTACTTAGATACATTTACGTCCACACAATACATAATTGTGTAAACAACTGAGTTTGGCGTCTACAATTGATAGCATCAGACAACTGATCATGAGATAAGGAAGATCTGGTTTATTTTAGGAAACAGCAGGGCTTTTGAGTTCACTTTACCTGGCCTGTGGCAGCGTCTGGAGTCATGACCTTTTCTTCAAGGGCTTCAAATAGGCTTGCAATAAAACGCCAGTATTAGTTACAGACATTGTGGTTTCAATTAAATGAAGCGATTGAAAGCATAGAGGCGAGAAAAACACTCGTACTCTGGCTTCAAGCAGTGTATGTCAAGAACTTCCATTGCTAATACACGAAACATATCTACTCCATCTCCCTGTAGCATGTATTATTAATTCATTATCCTAAAAACGATACATTATTGAAAATGCTTCTGGAATGGTGTTGCTTACCAACATACAGTGTGTTATTTGATATTGATAGATACTCGTCGACGATGTATTGATGTGGCTTTACTGACTTTGTAATGATTTAATGTGTTTTTAATAATTAATGGTAGATATTATTAGTGTAAGCAGATTGAGACTGTGAACTTTAACGGTTAACACACCTTTCAGTGCAGGGATCAAACTTGTGATGTTGATTAAAAATCCTTATTTCGGCTAGCTCAATGAAAAGTAATTAATTGTCTGCCTGACATTTACAAATTATTAACATATAATAATAATAGCAACGTAAGGTGAACCTATTGATTATGATTGTTTTCAGATGACTATATTTAGGAATTTTGTTTTCATTTCACTTTCTCCAGTAACAGGCTTAATGCACTTAAATCTCCTAAGGGTCGATAAACATAAACTTGACTAAATGACTAATCAATATTTACATCTGAGAGGCATCCATGTGAACACGGATTTCATTTCTGTGAAATAGAGGAGTCAAATGAAAGAGTTAGGGGCACTGCGTTCTTCAAATTGATAGTAATAGTACACAGGCGTCTAAGAGATACAAGCTCTCAAATTACGAATGTTAGTGTAATGTGCATCACCTAACTTCCGCCGCAATCACTGTCAATGCCTGAAGCACATTTGTAGAGGGATATAATCTAAAAATTGCCTGAGGGTAAAGAGTGCCAATTAACACAGTTTATTTGATAAAACAAATCAAATCTCTTCATATTCTGTTACCAACGCTCTTATTCCTACAGATATATAGTAATCATAATTATGAATATGAAAGATAAGTTTTGAAAAGAGTTCATTAAAAGGATATTTAAACGAATACGTTGTATTCTTAATGAAATAGGTGTTGTACAATTCATCTTATATATGATACAATGACTCAAGTGTATACATTTTCAAATAGATAAAATATATGAGAAAGTTATAAAAAATTGTACAACAAGACTTTCGCAATCATTGGAACAATCGGAAGCGGTTCACATGTTTTGATGATTTAATGATTTGTTGCATATGTAACCAATGTCATGTATCTATGAAACAAGAAAAGACTGACCATGGCTTTATTAGTAAGTGAAATATATGATTTCACAAACCTTATTGAAATTCAATTATATATATATTGTTGCTCATAAATGTTAAAAATATTGCTGCTCCAATTAGGACTCTTCGATAAATATTCTTTGGGTAATTTTAATTTGTTTCTTTTACTGATCTTCACCAAATTATAATCAATAATCACCGTTTGCCAGAACCTGAACAACACAAAATTTCCAGGCTGTAAATCATAAATGTTCCAATAGCATTCCATTACATGTTTTTGAATTTTGAGTGGAAAATGACCTTTCACGAAAAAAGTTTTGGAAATGTACATAAACAATGCATGTGAATGAACCACAAATAAACAAACGTATATCTTCATTTCATAGTGATTGCATACACGTTGGATAAGTTTCATTCGAATACAACAATTACTTTTGCAATAAAGTTGTGATGGATGGACTGACGGAACAACACACTGATCGCTACATGTATATATCCCATGACTACTTAGTAGCAGGGGTATAAAATAGTTGTAAACACCATTGAAAAGGCTTTGACTTTAATGATATAAGCAATTTTACAAGCCTCAGATATGATTTAGACGTGCCATAGAAAACGATTGCAGAAGTACAGAAACTTTGTGATGATAGATAAAATATTCCACTTCAGATACACACCAGATGTAGAGTTTCTTATATGACTGTACATGTCATGCTTAAACAGCGATGCGAATTATCATAATAACATGGAAAATCTGATATCCATCAATCCATTTGATAAGTTTATAAAACTAGTTGTCCTAGTTTCACGATCCATTGTGTGAATTCACCCCCAGTTCACACATGGCATGAGTTATGGAACCTTACTAAGAATGCATTAATTTTGGATCAATCAAATGTTTGATTTTTATCTGTAAATAAGTTTCGCCGTTAGTTTTGAATTCTTGTACATAAAAATGTCAGCTACACATTATTGATAGTGCAATGATAGATTTTGCGACAGTGAAGAAACGGCGGTTCTGCGCAGATGCGTTCTCACTTCAGCATAAACAGGTTAATTGGATATGCTCACAGCATGTTGCAATTTTTCACTTGTTTTTGCTTTTCTTCGTTTAAAGCTATAATGTACATGACATGGAAACAATAATGACTTGTATTAACTAATGCATATGACCGAGTTATTGAGCGTTTTCACAAAGTCATCAAAAACACATATATTTGTTTCCACTTCGTGATAAGGTCAAATCGATTCTGTTTTTTATGTTAAGGCAGTTACTGCTCTCACATTGAGTTTTTTATGTTAAATATCAATAATCAAGAAAAACACAATGAAATCAAAAAGAGTAATTCACTGGAAGAAAATGGACTATCGTTCTTGACAATTATCTATGATACAGTTTAAAACGAATGATTCTCAATGTAATATATGGCACTGAAGTAACGGGCAACGTGAATAATAATAAGTAGCCCATTCATGAAATTGACTATATGATACAGTCATTTTTATTTGACATAATTACGTTATTACTTCACATTATAAAGGTATTTTATGCCTTCCATGTGCTTAAGTACAATAGTTGTCATTGTTTTATATGTCTCTTAATCTAAAATAAGCTCTTTTTCTACTAAATGATATGCAGCATCCCTGATGTAATATTCAAAGGAGAAAGCATCACCTGCTTTTAATTTGGCTATTTGAATAAAAAAAATGCACTAGTGATTATGAATGAGTTGAAACCTACTTGCTTCTGCCATGAAAATAAGCAGTCGTTTTAGAATCTTGAAGTAATTCTGCAGCATGATTAATTTAATTTTTTTGTGAAATTGTAAAATACATTTGAATGAAAGGATATAATTAATACTCATAAATTCCAATATTAGATTATTTCCATTATATTAGCGGTCATCATCTTATACAAGAAACCTTAAAAGAAAATCCAAGATATGTAATTATGCTTAAAGACCTGAATATTGTGTTGTATACTTCCTCAAGTACTTCAACTGTGAGGTGTAATGCTTTTACCTTTTTTGAAGGCATGAAATTATATCATTCGTGTATTCTTACAGAAATTTCATGCTTTTTTAATGTTTTATCGTATCTTTTAAATCGATTGATTATCTTTAATCAACCCTTGTATATTTCTGTAGTGAACACTCCTGAAGTTGAAAACGTGCAATTACCAGAGTTTAGTACCATTGATTCTTAATTACGTTTGACTTATGAACGTAATGTCAAATAAAGGTAATTAAAGCATAACATAAAAGTAATAACAGCGTTTATGAATAATAACTTTTGAAACGAAACCCTTCACTGATAACGATGACCCTTCTTATCTCAAGAGCAACTAATCAAAAGGAAAATTGAACTAATTAATCAGTCCCTGTAAATCAATATGGCAAATATGACTCAACATTTTCTTTTGAAACTTTTTCATGTCCTCTAGCCAAATGACCTCCTTCTTCTTGATCAAAGCATTCGCGTTCCATTATAGCATTGGAAATTGCACATTGTATGCTGAATGTTTTAGTAGTGCTTTTAGATAATAATGACATGGGACAGACGTAATCCATGATTGAGGAACGATATTTAGAAAAATGACCACATGGTTGATATTGAGTTGACAAAGATTCATTAGAAGCAATGTCAAACCTTTAACATAAAAACGATAATCAATATATATAATGATATAAAATTGGCAAAATATAGTCCGTTAACGGGTGGAAGAATCAAAGTCAATTAAGAATATGAAATGAAAAAGCCCCGATTTTAAGTATCCTTAAATATAACACGGATTCACAGAATAATGTCATGTAACCCAGCTCCTCGACAACGTCAAACACAAGAGGATATAAAACATAAACAGTTGCTCTAACTATGTGGTGCATTTGTGTTACCTTTTAAGAGCAATACTTCTTACTTCAATGAAAAACATGGCAATCCAAGACTTTTCATAGGACGAATAAGTATTAATCAACAGTTAAAGCACATTAAGTACTTAACAAATAGTAAATGTTTTTAGAGTCTATATATCAAACACAAGAATTGATCATGAGTCGTATCTTTAGCCTTCCAAATTTATGTTACATTGCAATCTTTTTGAGACTAAATTTTTTAATGTTTTATGATTTTATCTTAATTTGACATGACTCAAACACATATTAAATGACAATTTGTTGTAACGTTATGGAGTATAAATATGAATTGTAAAATACACTGTACACTGTGAATACACTGTAAACATAAATAATCAATACAGTAACATTACATTCTGATGGAAGATCCATTGGTCTGATGGTCTGTCACTACTGATGGTCTGTCACTACTTTGCCTGACCAACCACTCAAGGACATTTCAGGGCGCAGAGTTAAAAAACTTATATCCTTAGAATCAAAAGTGTAATGCATATCCCTTTAACAAGCAGTTCATCAACTTGTTCAGTCCGACAATTTGCGTTGACATTTCAGGCCGCAGAATAAAAAACATATATCCTTAGAATCAAATTGTAATGCATATCCCATTAACAAGCAGTTCATCAACTTGTTGCGTCCGTTGTTGCGTCAAACTTTAGTGTTATGTAAATTAACATTATACCTATGTAGACAAGAGTTAATTCCTTTAAAAAAGTTAAACTTCTTGATTGTTCGTTAAAGCTAGAAAGTGTTGAGCACACTCCCTAACAAGTGTTGAAACTTACTCAACTGCTTCTGAGAAATGTACCTGAAGAAAATAAACTCGGATTTAACCAGCATTTTGTTGTGTTAATCGCGTGCAGAACTTTTCTCTCTCGACCTCATCACTAAACTGGGCTAATTAGCAATCAAAATGGTCATTATCATATCTTGTCGGTCAGTCCAGAGTGATCTTATGACATGATACAATGCAGCAATAATTCAAATCACACCAGCTGACATTCTTCAGACAAACTGCTGTTGCCTTCAACTCGCTTCCAGCGTTTACAGTGTCAATTGTATATAACTCAAAGCCCGTTTCGATTAATGGAGACAGAACTGGGTCTAATATATTTAGCCAAATATTGATATAGTGTTATCATCAACCTGAAAAGAAATAATTTTAAAGTTCATTTACATAAATAACGTTTATCTATTTAGTGTGATTCCCTTATAGGAAATAAACACACTGAAAAGCTGAATATGAAGTTTTCTATGCTAAAAGTTAAAAACTTCTTCTCTTCTCTATTTACTTCACTTGAATCAACTTGACCCTGCATCGTTTAGCGTTTAGCTTTAAAGAGAATATTGTGAATGATTAATGTGAAGAAATATTGTTGTGATATTGAAAGTAAGGTCAAGATCACAAACCTCTAAGGGAGCCTTTCTTTCATTGTGTTGAACATACATGCAGCGGTGGAAATATCCCAATGACATAGTTAGGACGCTGTTAAATACCATGTTTGTTGCTCTTAGCGGGGTGCGGGAAGAACAATCTAGTCCTGGCATTCTATCTTCCAGACATCAGCTGATTATCTGATTTTTATCTTCTGGCTCTTCCTGAAACAGTGGACTTGTCTGGATATCCTTCAGGCATGTGAATACTCACAGTGACCTTTCTGAATTGAACAAGTCAGTGCATGTTCTGCAGAGCAATCATGTGTTAAGAGCGATATTGGATCAAAACATAATCTATCAAGGTTGATAATCGAGATATTGAATTGAGAATGATACAATATATCGATCCCTTGAATACCATGCATAAGCGTGTGTAAAGTAACAACCCTTTAAACTAAAAAGTGTGCAGCATGGTTCTCCCGTAGCCAGCTTGGATGATAATGGATAACATACGTTCAATACCACAAGCCGAATAAATCAATATTACATTAAAGTAAACCAAGACTATTATATCATTTAGAATTTATTTCAAAATTGATACAAATATGCTTATTGGAACAACTGGCAATTAATGAATGAAGTGCATGTAGCTTTGATATGAAGCCTGACGTTGATTTTGTGTCATGAAACAGATCACTTATGTATAATTATATTTGTATCTTCATTTTTATATTCCGTTATTCTTTATATATTATTATATTCATCCAATAGGCGCTTGTGTAGAGCCTTAGACTCCAAATTATGGATTATTAAGAAAGTGACCACTTCACCACTTGCATTTGCCATGTCAAGATAGATGCAACATGGTTTAAAATGGTAGTTTGATAAGCATACAACAGTAATATGATTCTGTGTTTCTTTTTTTAGATTCTGCCAGACCGTTTCTTTCATCTAGACAATTGAATTCATATAAACTTCATTTGCTCACCTGAAAGAAAATTGTCAGGTAACATCATCAGTAGTCCCATCTCCCAAGTCTTATCGAATTAGACAAACTAGCTTTCCATATTCAAAATAGGATTAACATCTTCCATTCCTATAGCTAATCGGTTAGGAGATACAAATATAGCACAAGACTAAACTCATCCTTGTAAATCAGGGTAAGTCTCCGCATAGCTTCACATCAATTCAGTTCTTAAACATATTTCTTATTAGTATTAAAAACTGTCAAAACAAAATCAACAGATCATGAACTGGAATAAAAAAAAAAACCCATAAAAATATTTTTTTAAAGCATGTCTATCTCATAAAATGGAGAAAAAGACAACATCTGACATGAGAAATAGGATATACAAACCAGTGGTTGAAAGTTCAATAAATCATGCACAAAATAAATCATAAAGTTAAAAAGTATCCTGTTATGAACGGAAAGTATTGGACTGATCCCTCATCCTGTCAAAATATCCTCATCAGTTTGTGTTCGAGTTTGTGCTATATGGGCATTATGGGATTACAAATCATACAAATTTACTTTGAGATCAGCCAGAAGTGCAGTTTGTAGATTAACACCAGAAAAAGAGACTCTAGTGGACACGATATTACTCTTGTGAATGCGGCTGATGATTGAAAATAATAAGGCAAGAGATAAATTTCTCTTTCTGTACTTAAAGTATCAGGATTGATTCACTGGGGTGCAATAGATAAGTAGGCCAGCATGAGCTTACTGAAGAATTTGCCTTAAATTAAGATGTATATGATTTTCAAGTATTTTACAACGAGACTGCTTCAAGTTTGAGTCGTTAGTTCATGTTTCAGATTCAATTCAGATTTTGTTGCATATAGCTATTTTATCATCTTGTTTCTAATCCTTTTGGTTACTTAGTCCAATATGACACATATATATAATTGTACTAGTTATGGAATGGTAACCATTTATCTAAAGAATATCTATCAAAACCAAAAAGAAAACAATCTTTTTATGTATCTCATTGGGTATGTTTTGGGTCAATCCCAGGTTAGATGCCAACAAACCAATGCTATCATTGAAGATGACTTGCTTGACAACGACATTAGAATCTATGTCGAAACGTCGCTTACACAGAATAAAGAAGTTGTTCATCCATAAGAATTGTCCTTATTGTTCAATTGTTTGTTATATGTTAACCTTTTCTGTTTAGATGGAGATAGTGACTTTGTGCCAGATGAGGAGGATGAAAGAGAGATGTCAGAGACTGACAATGATGATGACAAAGATGATGATATACAAGTAAACATACCCACCAACATAGTGGAGGAAACCTTACCAAAAAAGGGAGTGAGAATTTCTGGTAATTCTGGAGAAAAGAAAAAGCAACTTATTTTCCTTTATTGTGAAAGGTCTTTTTCAAAACTTGCAAGACATTTTGAACAGGTTCATAGCAATGAAGCAAGTGTGGCAAACATTTTGAATATGCCCAAACAATCAGCAGAACGTCGTCAGGCCTGGAGTCAACTAATGGCAGAAGGGGCATTTGACCATAATTTTCATGTTTTAAACAAACAGGATGGGGATATTGTTCTATAGTACAGGCCCTGTGGAGGGAAAAAATCAGACCCTAAGAATTACCTCCCTTGTCAATTCTGTAAGGCTTTTATCGCAAAAAAGTATCTGAGAAAACATTACAAGTCATGCTCCTTGTACTCAAAATCAAATGATGACAAAAGAGGCTATGAATCCTCAAGACAACTATTGCCTAATGCATCAAGAAGTGAGTTTCAAATAAACTCAGTCGAATGAGGGAAGATGCTGCTTCAGAAACTGTTAAACAAGATCCGCTTATCAAACAATTTGGAGAAAGAATGTTTGAGAAAAACACTAATGAAAACCACACATTTCAATATGTGACAGCCAAGATGAAGGAACTGGCCAAATTGGTAAATTGCGCAAAAACCAAAACTCCTCACCTTCAAAACTCTTGAGGATCTAATTGATCCAAAAGAGTTTGATAATGTCAATGATCTGGTAAAGGATGTTGCAGGTTTCAATGCCAGAACAACAGTTTATGAAACACCATCCCTGGCATTAAAACTTGGATATAGCCTAAAAAAGATTGCTCAGATGGTGAGAAATTCCGGAATAAAAGAGGAAAATAAGTCTAAAGTTGACAAGGCCAAAGATTTTTTGAACCTCTACGAAGATGAATGGCCTCACAGAGTTAGTTTTAATGCCACCAAGACACTTGAGAATGCCAAATACAATAAGCCCAAGCTACTACCATTTGCTGATGACGTATCACAACTTCATGGTTTTTTGGCCAAAACCATCCAAGAAATTGTTGACAATAGGAAAGTGAACTCCAGATATGTAGAATTTGCCAAACTTTGCCTCTATCAACTAATCTTTTTCAACAGAAGGAGGAGTGGAGAGGCACAACGCCTAAAAGTTGATGGCTTCAAGCCAGAAGCTTCAGCGATGGATGCAAATGCAGAAGCATCACTTTCCCCTTTTGAAAAAGAGCTATGCAAATCACATAAGCGAATTGAAACCAGGGGGGGAAGGGAAGAAAGGTTTCGCTAATTTTGACCACGGAAATGGAAAGAAACTTGAAGGTAAACTGACAGAATAGTTTTGGATACATTTTGGTTACTATGAACAATGTTATTCTTTCTACGGTTCAGTTTTGAAAATTGTAATGATGGCTTGTTTAACCATAAGGATATGTTGACACCAAGATGCAACATGATTGTAACATGTGCACAGTGGTTTGGGATTGACAAAATCCTTTGTCCTAGAGTCAATGTTATTGGAGTTTTAAACCATATGTAGCAAAACAAATTTTGAGATCATCTCATGAGGATTGAAAGCAAGTAGCTTTTTTTAGAAAAAGACACTATCTTTATGTGTCCCAATGATGATCACTGAATAGTGTGAAACCGGTCAGGGATTCGAATCATTACCAGACTCTGGTTTCTACACTTGCAACATGTCATAAGCTATGGTTACCTGTGTTGTCCTTTTCTAGGATCAGAAAACAGCAGTTCTCTAATCACATCTAGCTTTTGTCAGCCACGTATTCAGTCATCTAGAATTGATCATCAATCCAGACAGGTTGGAGCTAACACCTTTTCTCACATCAAGCTACCGTTCTGGATGTTTTACCTCCACCAAAGCTCAGTTAGAGGCTCACTAGGAAGCTTTCCTAGCAAGCATACTCCAGATCCGGGACAGCAAGTGTTGCTCCCTGAGGACGTGGATGTCTCTTGTCTTTGACCTAAGTTTAATTTTAAAAACTCCTATGACTCAACAACTTCCGTTCCCTATCCTTGGACACCCCATCATCAAGTAAAGTTCTTATGGAGTTTGAATGGTGTAATTTACGATTCAATGTTATGAGCAAATGTCAGTTCATCATTTCAATGCTAAAGCACATCATCTACACAGACTCTTATAACCTTAATGGCGCATCCACTTTGAACAATTTCAGGCAAGTGGCTCTTGAAACAATATCAACTTGACAAACAACACCAAAGTTCTGGACTTGAGGGCAGGCACCTCATGGAACTTGTCCCTTAATTTGACAGTCTTCATGTTTGCCACTATTCAAGTTAGGCACAACTTGAAGCAATTTCCTGGAAGATTGGTTCTACAAGAAGAACATGTCTTTGGAATGAATGCTACACCCAGAGACCCACGGTGTCTCAACCTCCTTGCTTATGTCAGCCCAGTGCCAAATCCCAATGCTCTCTTGTTATGCTGGAAAATTTAGTAGCTTGCACCTTCCTCCTTTCAAGATAAATCTGAATGTTCTAAGCAAAGCACAGGATCAGGCTTTTGTTATTTACCTTGAAACTTTACGTTCCCATGTCTCTTGGATCTTCTGTCAATGAATCTGTCCAACTTTCACCTTTATACAACCTACTCACCAAACCCCAATTGCAGCTGGACAACATCAACCCACAATCCTTCATTCATTACAATTAATGGGCTTATTGCATGGCATGGTGTCCGGCGTTGGTCCGTTCATCTGTCCATTTTGACTTCTTCTCCAGAACCATAAGGCCTAGAAAGCTGAAACGTGGTGTACATACTCCTTGGCTAGTGAGGATTATAAATTGTAGCTATAGTGGCCCTGTGTCCCCTAATAAGGGCCACTGATTAGTAAGGAATAATATTTTATAGCCTTGGTGACCCTTACTAATGGGTCAAAAGGGCTACCCCCTTAAAACCTATTTTCATCTTCTTTTCCAGAAGCATAAGGCCTAGAAAGCTGAAATGTTGTAAACAGACTCCTTGACTAGCTGGGATTATTATTTATAGCTTTACTGACCCTGTGGTTCCTAACATTTTTTTCAAAAAGTCAAATCTATGCCAGATCAGAACTTATTTCAACACTTGAGTTATGTTTCGATTAAGATAATAAAATGGGAATGTGTCATGTATGACAAATATGAGAACATATTGGTGTACAATTTGGCGCTTATGTGTTAAAGTGTTAAGTCTGTAAAAATATATAAATGAGTCATGCTTTGATCATGAAATGTTTTCAATTGATTTATGAATCCATCAGGGAGATAAAAAAAATGCAACTTTGCAGTATGATTAGACTCGGCCATGCTCTGCTCTGAATGTCAAAATATTGACTAACTAATCAAACTGGGATATCCACTCATTCCCAGTCTGACCGCACACACCTTTGTCACATGTTTCTGTCATAAACTCACCTAGTCAATCTCAGGAACTGTGGCAAAAGCTTTCGGCATCATGCTATGGTATCCGATGTCCGTCCATTAATCCGTCAGTAAACTTTGAGAATCACAATATCCGGGCCGGGATACCTTAAACTCTTCGTTCTTCATTGTTTTCTCTCAGGTAAATTGCAAATTTTTTGATTTAACTTGTTCTCTTGACGATATTGTCGATGTAGTTTTTGAGGTCGGTATTTTCGTTGCGATATCGGAGTTTAAATACTTTAATTTGTTAATATTTTTATGTAATTGTGAACAATGTAAATTATCCTGATAAGAACAACACTCAGGAATGTCTGAATCAAATAATGTGCGTGTGTTTACATTATTGATATAGGGTTTCCCATGCCATAAAACCTAAAAATAGCTGACATGACACCTCCCTCGCTGAGAAAGTAGTTCCGTGAGAAGTGCAATACGGAATTCGTTGTATTTCATTACGTATTACTATCGTAAGATTACATGGGTATGTAATAAATTGTTGACGGGAAGCTGATGGTGCTGTTACGCAATGTTGATTTTGCATGGTGTTTGTAACTTTCAAGTCTAGAAACTAACACTAGAGCATGACTTTTCAACATTAGAAATTTGTTTTGAAGACCAAGACTAATGTTAAGATGCTTTGCACAGAAAATGAGGTTGATGGGTTCAGCTTCCTGGAGATGAAGGAAGCAGACATTTTCTTGATGCTGCCTGGAAAGATAGTGAGTGAGTGAGTGAGGTGGTGTTTAACGTGTTTTGAACAATATTTCAGTTATTAAACACGTGGATGTTAGGCCCAGCTCGTAAGCTGACATCACTTTTATCAAAACATCGACTGAATGAGGGGGAACCTAGCTTGAAACACAATACCATTGCTGATGAAGATACGCCACCAACCACTCCCCAGGGCAAATCCTCAGATACAGAGATACAGGTACAATACTATAATTCACATTCATTTTTTTCAAAACTAATATCATCAATTCTTTATCCAGTCAAAACTGTGTCCATAATTATATAAACTCTTTTGTCTGATCATATCATATACCAGATATTCTCATACTCTCTTCTTTATCAGTGACTTGTGACCACATGTATCCTGATATCTGTCAAGGCAAATTATTTTTATCATTACATATGACTATTCTGATAAATAAACATGAAATGTTCCTCTAACATTTGAATGATAATATTTTTAGCCAAGTTCATGAAATTTGTTTAAGGAGGTCGATATGGATGCATCAGATACCAGCTGTTCAACCCCAGATTTCAAGTCATCGAAAACTTGCAGCGCTACCAAGGACGGACAAGCTTTTTTTTACTGGATAATGGATCAGTCAAGGATGAGTGGTTCAAGTTCATTGAGGAGACAGCCTACCATGTCCTTGTAGAAGGTGCCTTTGATGAGAGGGGGATACATGGTGATTTTGGTCGCTTCATGTGTACCAAATATCCATGCTTGAAGTACCCTTCAAGCAAAACACCATGGGTATGTGTGTCGTAAATTTAATATTGAAGTTAATTTTTTTTTCAAATGAAATTTTTTTTTTATTCAACAAGCATTAATTACTTTACAATTAAATTAGACCAAACATCTTTACTTTTATTGGCACAGTTGTTGAATATTATGATCTAGGTCAAATATGTTTTAAGTGCCATTGTATATGTCAATAAATAATTTGATTACCGGTAATAATTTTCAGCATTACTTCAATCAAGTCCTGTCGCAGAAAGTGAGGACCATTCGACATCAAAGGAAGAGGCGAAGTGAGAAAATGCAGGGTTCATTCAATGGAAAAAGGAAGAGGAATCATCTCATCATGGCCACCATTAAAGGTATTACAAAAATGCAGATATAGCGTATTTCAATTCCTTTTGTTAAAACTATTAAAGGAAATCTTGCATCATCTTTTAATGAATGCTCATTATAGCACCTGACATCAAAATTACTGTCATAAATCTAATTTTTGAAATTCCCCTTTTGTTTAAGAGCCATCTCTTTTGCGAATGACAATTTTTTCTTGTTTGACTTTAGACACATCTGTTTTACAGAAGCACCTGAAATGGAGGCAGGAGTGGCCCAGAAGACAATAGAGGCTGAGTCAAGGAGCACCCTATCCTGAGAGTCGCACATTATGTATGATTATTCATGAGTCTTTTTTATACTTTTGAGTAATAAGTATCTAAGAATGATAAACCTTGTTGTCCTATTTGCCATCAAACAAGTTTCAATATTATGATATGTTTCATTCTTTTTCTGGCTTTTCTGTTGTAGTCTAACGGCCATTCTCAGAAAAGAGCTTATTTTAGGAGTTACCCCTCCCCACCGTAGAACAAAGCAAAACCACTTTTTTCTTGAAGATATATATATGTTATGTTGGAAAAGGATGGTTGTCACATTTTCATTTGGTGGCAGGGGTATTTTTCAGCCTTGTTTCCATGGTAACCAAACATTTTCGGGTAAAAAATCAAAAATGCATATTATTGTGAATAACTTCACTATTTATTTACATAAATGAACATAACTTGTGTCATATTGTAGCTTATACATACATCTTTCATACTATGAACACATTTGATAAAAATATAATATCGTTATTTTTTTAATTAATGGGAAATTATTTTTTTTATGATTTTTTTACAAATTTGTCCAAACACTCGTCACTGAAGTGTCACAATGCCTTAAATTTATTTATAATATACATGAACATGTTCCTTAACTAATGTACATTTATTCTGATTCTTAATTACAATAAAAAATATCAATTTGTTGAATGTATGTGGTTTCCATGGCAACCAGGTCAAAATTCGCTAAATCGCCATTTCTTGACCATATTTCACAATATCTCAATTTTTTGTTGTCACAACTGAATAATATTGACATTACATTGAAAAACCTGTTAGGAATTCTTCATTCATCAATTTTTCAACTTAACACTTATTCTTGATAAAAATTAAAAATTATGAAAAATGTCAAATTTTAGTAAATTTGACCCAAAAACTCCTGACGAAAAATCCAGTTCATCCTGCTACATAATCCTATTCCTATCTACGAAGCTCATGCAATTCCCTGATATCCAACAAGGCAAATGGTCATTTATGGTCCTGCTTCATGACTGTGTATTAAATAGGAGCCATTTATATAGTCTAGATCCTATTTCTGCAAGTCTAGATTGACTGAATACACATTTATGAAATGAAAAGCCCCAAGAAATAAAATAACATAAATGAAGGTACAGTAAATATTAAAAATATTTCATAGACTAAATTTTAGTCTAGGCTATTTATGGCATATCATTTCTTCAGCCAATGATATCTCATTATTCAAGGACCCTGGAGGAACATTAGTTATTATTACATTCTGTTACTGGCACTATTGCAAGATGAGAGATGATGTCATTGGTTAAATAGAGAGTGATAAGAGAAATTTGCTGTGACGGCTATCAGGATTTTTGTATGAGCTACGCGAATACACCCATTTAGCAGGTCATTTTGCATGGAAGATGCAGCAGGTTTATGGTATCATTATGGGTGTTATGAAGGTTTCAACTGTCTTCCAAAGCAAAACATTTAAGACTTGTCATTTTCCAAGAACAACCGTACATAAAGCATCCAATAACCTAGACCCTAGACCTGTCAACCTCATTGGTCTGTCAGTAACAAAGCCAAACCCTCAGTCATTGGTCAATGTTTTATCTACATATAACTTACAACTTGTGTTACAATCATTGTTATTGGATTATTTCCTGTGTTTTTGTTTGTGAGTGAGTAAGTGCTTAACACCGCTTGGGCAATACATTGTATTTCAGCCATTAGCGGCGGGAATTTGTTTGTGACTAGCAAATTAATTACCTGATTTCGGCAGAAGACTTCATGGGCATTATGAATAGTGTAGATTGAAACTAACGTAAACATTATCCAATTAGGTGTTTGCTATTTTGTTTATTTACTTTATATTTTTTTAAATTGATAAACTATCAGATTATATACGTCCACAATTGTGGCGTTGGATCAAACAGATGTTTCTGATATGACACTGTTTCATTTGTCATGCAAAAAGATTCTGAAAGTATGATTTACCATATTTTAAAATTTGAGGAAGCTGATTACCGATTTGAGAAGAAATGTCAACCCCACCATTATAAAAGTCTCAGTTCTGCAAAGCAAATTTTTATGCATGAAAGAAAAATAGTTAATCATTTGCATCAACACTTCCTCTGATATTGGAAACCATGAAACCTCAACAATAACCTTTTGGCACAAATTATTAGGGATGTCATGATACACCGATGCATAGATGTGGTGCAGTTCACGATACAATACACGATACAGTCAACTGTATCCTGATACAAATTTTAGTGAATATCGATAAATTTTTGGGTGAAAATCGATGTATTTTTGTGTGAATATTGAATCAAGAAATCCAGAGTTGGTTAAATTCCTTGTTAAGATAGCACAAACATAGCATTAATTAAATGACTTTTTCATGAAGAAGTTGGCTTATTTTTGTCTTTATATGCTGGTTACTCAGATAAGTCTCTATAGGAAAATTAAATTTAGATCCCTGAATTTTTATCTCAACGTAATAATGTCGCATTTAGTGTATTGCGATATGTATCGTATTGTGACGTTTTGTATCGCAAGGTACATGTATCGTGGCATCTCTAAATATCATTGACCAAATTGAGTCTGACCCAAGTATAATGGTTGTTGTGGTAAATCAATCTGTGCAAAAAGACAAAGTAAGCTGTAGAGTGATACATTTAAAACATACTTTATTTGTACATATGTCAAAATAGATGTATAAACTATGTACAAACATATAAAGATGTAAACTTATAAGTGCAGAATCACACAAATAACTATCACTCATTTTCACATTTAAATATTTGTTAATTCAATAACTGGAATCACAAGACTTAATGCCAATGGTACCACAGGAACTGCGGTTGAATACTTAGTCTTTGTGCAGGATACAGAAGTATCAAAATCAAAATGATATATCAATATTAAATAAATATTCTTTCTGAAATAAATGTTCTTTAGCTCGTCAAGCTTTTTTATATTATATTGTGATATTATTTTCACACTAGAATAAAAAGTTTTCATTCAAACAAGAATTCATCTAACAGAAATGTTTTACCAAAATACATCCAAGTAAAATGCTTTTTTTCAACCTAGATTAATGTTATATTTAATCTTCCCTACTTACAAAGACCTGATGACACCCTCTGAAAGGTAACAACTAAAATGTTGTAGCTACCATATTCGACGTAATAAGCGCCCTGCTCCAATAACAATTGACATCAAATAATTAAATAAATAATTTTTTCTCAGTTAGCCCATGGAACAAGAAATAAAATTTGACATGGAATAATCAATAGACTGTTCATGGCACATTCATTATAATAATTTAAGTGTGAAGAAAAATATTGATCAAAGTGATTCTATTAAAATATATTGCTCAGTTAGACCATACAGCAACAAATGACATTTGACAACAAATAATCAAAGCGACATTTGTAAAATAATAAATTGAGTGTGGAGAAAAATATGAGTAAATATATATATATTGGAAAGAGACTCTGAGAGTTGAGATTGATTTAAACCAACTTCACCTACAAGGCCCAACTTGTACCAGTCTTCATCATCAAGTAATCTCAGCCTTGCTGCATCATGCCACAATTTGTGGTAAGTAACCTGAAGACTTATCTAAAGACAACACTGACCAGAGACTGAGGTGAGTCAACTGCCCCTGCAAAGCGTAACTTGTACCAGTCTCCATCTAATCTCAGCCTTGCTGCATTGTGCCACAATTTGTTATTTGAGTGCAGAGCACTCATTGATGATGGGAAACAATGTTACTGGCATTTCAGATGGGACTCTTTAAAGTTCACATAACCACAAACATATTTCACTATTTTCTTTGGAATATAGAAAGTCTGATTACAATATTGTATAGTGCGTTAAAGGTCGCTACTCAAATATGTTTAGTTTGGTAATGAAAGCCGTTTTTGAAAACCACTTTTGATGGGCCGCTTAGACTGGTCACACACCCATTTTGTGATGTCATATACAGAATCATCCTCGTTATCTATACATCTATCGTAACAATACCACAGAAAAAAAACCCTAATAATTAACGATTTTCGGAAAATGTTTCCGCTCAGTTAGATAAATCATTTGATGACTTAACACTACAAGGCATTTGGTGTAAAAAATATATCCACATCAATGGTAATTAAACAATTATTTAGGCGGTATTTTAGTTGAAATAATGATGCGCTACTCTGTATATTCTGTTTATTACGTCACACCCGCGCGAGTTTTATGGCCCCTAACCCAGGTTGGGTTTTCACAGCCGATAATTACGCTGTCTAAATGAAAGGTTAATAAAAGGTGTTTATTGGACAAATTAAATTTTTCATACTTTTTAATTTTTATCAAGAATAAGTGTTAAGTTGAAAAATTGATGAATGAAGAATTCCTAACAGGTTTTTCAATGTAATGTCAATATTATTCAGTTGTGACAACAAAAAATTGAGATATTGTGAAATATGGTCAAGAAATGGCGATTTAGCGAATTTTGACCTGGTTGCCATGGAAACCACATACATTCAACAAATTGATATTTTTTATTGTAATTAAGAATCAGAATAAATGTACATTAGTTAAGGAACATTTTCATGTATATTATAAACAAATTTAAGGCATTGTGACACTTCAGTGACGAGTGTTTGGACAAATTTGTAAAAAAATCATAAAAAAAATAATTTCCCATTAATTTTAAAAAATAATGATATTATATTTTTATCGAATGTTTTCATAGTATGAAAGATGTATGTATAAGCTACAATATGACACCAGTTATGTTCATTTATGTAAATAAATAGTGAAGTTATTCACAATAATATGCATTTTTGATTTTTTACCCGAAAATGTGTGGTTGCCATGAAAACAAGGCTGAAAAATACCCCTGCCACCAAATGAAAATGTGACAACCATCCTTTTCCAACACAACATATATATATCTTCAAGAAAAAAGTGGTTTGGCTTTGTTCTACGGTGGGGAGGGGTACCCGACCAGTTTTGTGCTTTGGCCCTTAGACTATTGATAACATCAGCTTTATGCCCTCTATAATTTGATGACATCGGTTCGTTCCGCCTCCAGTGTACAATATCTGGTAAAAAAGTTACGTTTTTATTACTTTTATAGCATAAAAGTATATGATGACAATAACATGTTCGCAGGTTGAAAAGGAATTTTTCCTTGTGAAGTCGAATATAGCATCCAAGAACACCCTTGTTGACAGAATTACAGAACTCCTACATGACTTGGACAGAGTGTTTCGAAAAGATGGATCAGAGGTAACTATCTTATCAATTGAAAACACAGTTCAACATTTATATTTTAAGTACTTTTAGATAATGAATGGTTAATAAACCTAAGATTAAAAAATGGATGAGTATTATTTAAAATGATGATCCTTTTTGTGCTTGCTTGTTTGTTCATAAAACATTTTCATTTTCTAGGATGAAGAACTTGATGACGCTGCTGACACCAACGAGGCTGTTCTAGAAATACTGATGAAGGCTGAAAAAGTCAAATTTGTTCCTAGAAAAAACAAAAAGACACTACCAAATATTCTCACAAAAGTTGATGTAAGTTACTTTGATGAATTATATAAAACTTTTTTCTCAGTTATTATGATGTAAAGTTTAGCCATGCGATCCCTTTTTCTTACATAAAATGGCCGCCAATTGATTTTATGTGAATTGCCATACTTTGTCTTCTGACTATGGATGATTGGCTTTAGTAATGAGTTTTTTGACACTGTCAAAATAATACATTTAGCATAAACTTACAATTATCAGTAAAAATTGAAAATATATGATTATCAAAAAACGTGCTACTGCCCCTTTAAAGCTTTTACAATATATATTTGAACCAGTTGTAAACCTTATCTGTCTTGTTCTTTCTAGGTAAAACATGCTGATCTAACCAGTCGGCGGAAAGAGGCCCCCAGACTTTTGGCAGTCACCAACAACGAATTGGTCGGAAGCTGCTTCGTTGTCGCAGACGTTATTGCAATGGAGGTTAGCTCGAATGTGAAAGAGGCCCTCCTGTCCCTCATCTTCACATATTACGTTTGGGATATGAACTATCCGAAACATTTCCAACTTCTTGGACTACTACAAACTCTCATTTTAAAAGATGATGGGAGCACCTTCTTCAAAAGTGCCACATACATCAAGTTACTGAAGGACCTCCAGGAAACTTCAAGCAGTGATAAATGAGTTTTCATTTGAGCGAAAACAATAGTTTGTAATATTGAGACTCAAGTGATAAAGTTGGCTCATACCGTTAGGACACCCCTACCCTTACGATATTGGTGTAAGGGCCTTCGCTAAATTATGACCTAATGATCTTCACCTAAGTTCCTTACAATTTTTACAAATTGTGTTGAAAAACGAAGAATAAAAATAGGTGTACACATGCTATTTAGAAGTCAAAAACTGTACATACAGTACTGGAAATTAAATATCGTATGTTAGTCATACGAATTACGTAATCCAATTGAAGCAAAAGTTTTTCTGTTCCATTTATCATATCAGTATCAGGAGGAAAGCTTGATCATTTACTGACATGTAATGGTGAGATACAGCAGTGCAAGGCAATATTCATCTAGTGTAAAACCACAAAACATGCATGACGTCATAGCAGTGTGTTGTAATGTCACATTTTAAGTGCGCAGTCACAATGGTTGTTTCAGCGCTTTGTCGGCAAGTTGCAAGGCTTGGTTTTGAGGGCAAGTAATAAACATAGTACTATATTTCCTTCCATGTAATACTATTTTCATTTAACTGAATGATTTTGTATCAATTTGCTTTCGCTCTATTTATAAATGATGGTTAACATTAAAAGTATTAAATGGGAGGTTGTTTTGTATCATCTTATATTAAGGCAGGGATACAGGACAGCTTCTTTTGTTAAGTTGATAGATTGTTTGCAGAAATTTATGTTGTCTATTATTTACTTTTCGCTTAAAACAATGAATATATACATGTTGAAAAGAATTAAGCAGTGCCATTTGATGTTATGAGAAATAAGCAATGAATAATGCTCATTACTGATTGAATCTGAAAAGGAAAATACTAGCATGTCTTTTGCTATTTTTATTTGAGAATTATCAATAGTTTAATGTTTAGTGATAAAGGCATTTGACTAATATGATATGAAATTCTGTCATTAACATATTTGCAATTCACAAATGACTTCATGAAACATAGATGAATTACAAAAATTAGTCCTTCAGTCCATTGCAGTGGAACTTTCTCATTTTGGACTCCTGATTGACAAACTTTTGGTTTCACAAGATCTGAATTTTTGTTTGTCCGAAATCGTGACAATTGATGAAGTGAATTATGGACATTTTTATTCCAAATTATAATTTAGGCTTATCACTCATGAAGTTACTATTACTATTTTCATATCTTGGAGTGTTTTTCAACAGTTTGACATTAGAAATGGTAGAAATAATGTCGGTCAGTTTAAAATAAACTATATGCTTTCCTCGATTTTTAGCTCATCTGGCCTGTAAAGCCCGATGGGCTTATGGCATGGCATGGTGTCCGGCGTCAGTCCGTCCGTCCGTAAACTTTGTGGAATTTCGACTTCTTCTCCAGAACCATAAGGCCTAGAAAGCTTAAACTTGGTGTACAGACTCCTTGACTAGTGAGGATTATAAATTGTAGCTTTGGTGACCCTTTGTCCCTAATAAGGGCCACAGCGGCCAAGCCCATAAAACCTATTTTCATCTTCTTCTCCATGAGCATAAGGCCTAGAAAGCTTAGACTTGGTGTACAGACTCCTTGACTAGTGAGGATTATAAATTGTAGCTTTGGTGGCCCTGTGGCCCCTAATAAGGGCCACAGGGGTCACGCCATAAAAACCTATTTTCATCTTCTTCTCCAGAAGCATAAGGCCTAGAAAGCTTAGACTTGGTGTACAGACTCCTTGACTAGTGAGGATTATAAATTGTAGCTTTGGTGGCCCTGTGACCCCTAATAAGGAACACATTGGCCACGCCCTAAAAACCTATTTTCATCTTCTTCTCCAGAAGGATAAGCCATAGAAAGCTGAAACTTTGTATACAGACTCCTTGACTAGTGAGGATTATAAATTGTAGCTTTGGTGGCCCTGTGGCCCCTAATAAGGGCCACAGGGGCCACGCCCTAAAAACCTATTTTCATCTTCTTCTCCAGAAGGATAAGCCATAGAAAGCTTAAAGATAGTGTCCAGACTCCTTGACTAGTGAAGATTTATAATTGTATATGCTGTGACCCTGTAGCCCCTACTAATGGGGGAAACACATTGGCCACACCCTAAAGCAAAATCAAATATATAGCCTGATGAGCTACAGAGCCAATGGCTCTATTTTTTAATTTTATATAACATGTCTTTCTTAGTTTTTTGCCCAGTCTTATTATTGCCTTTTAAATGGGGTAGGCATGTCCGATCTTTTACTATGTTTTCTATTTTGTTACTGATTAAAATAAATGCTTTTTCCCATTGAGGAGATATCTTGACCATTAGTGTCTGACTTGTGCCATTCCAGTATTGTTGATAAAATCATTCCTTGAAATATATGAGACTTCAAAACTTAGTGTCAATATTTTTTTATTTTGTTGCTGTAGATTTGTTCTTGGGAATTGTTGAAGATTATGAATTGTTATGTCATGGTTTGCTTCTCATTACAAATAAACATGATGAACCTTTCATTAGTCTTGTCATTTCAATTATCCTTTGTTAATGAGCATTATGTCTAAAAAACATTAAATTGTTAAGCTACCGGAACAATGTTTGAAACAAACATTCATCAAAGACTGAATACTAATGTTGTAGATGTATTTAAATATCATTGATTATGTCGGACCTTTGTGAGGTACTTTATCTGTCGTTCGATCTACTGGAGATTCCATATGATAAGAGATGTAACACAATCCATAACATGTTTTGAAATAAAACACTTTTCACAACATGTTTAAAATCAAAACACTTTCTACAACATGTTTAGAAGCAAAACACTTTCCACAACATGTTTAATATCAAAACACTTTCCACAACATGTTTAATATCAAAACACTTTCCACAACATGTTTAATATCAAAACACTTTGAACAACATGTTCTATTCCAAAACATGTTTTGATATTAAACACTTTCTGAAAGGTGTTTGGGTTTTAAACATGTTTAGGAAATTTATGTGTTTAAAAAACAGGACAAGATATGTGTTTGGCTTTGTGTTTTATATTAAAACACCATTTTTGCAGTGTATATAGCGCATATATCCATGTATGCTCAAAGCGCTGAGTGACATATTACCCCTGGTCAACGAGTACAGAACACTCCCTAAGGAGAATACAACCGGTCGCATGTCAGGCGCTCAAGGTTCAAATTCAGACTACCATCGTATCATACCAGGTTTTTGAGGTACCCAATTACTGCTGGGTGGACAGAGGCACGCTTCGAACTAAGTCACTTACCCAGGGTGACACCACAAGTTTCTCAACTCATGTCTCAGTGTGGGGCAGGGAATCAACCCTTCAAACCCTCAAACGTATCCAGCAACGGGTTACCCACCCATCGAGCGAGCTGCGCCCGTTCTTGCTGAACAATTCTGAAAGCGGTCGACTGAGCATTGCACAGGACCACGTGCCACCACGACTTGATTAAACTGACTGAAAACGAGGTAAACAGGTAATTTTAACCGATCTAAACGTACTTCAAACTGTCAAGTGCCTGGATAAACACGAGCTGGACGTACTAAGAACTGTTGATAAACATTATTTGATAATGTATAAACAAAAATTTTCGTTTCTATCCCGTTGGAGGCTATTTTGTGATTATTTGAAGACAGGGTGAACGTAGTAAAAACTAACATGTGACTAAGGCAGATCTCTAATTTGAATGATGATTATCTCCTGCACTTGTCAGTTTTAAAGTAAGCTGTGAAAAAATGAAATATTTGAAAGTGAAATATTAAAAATATGATAAAACCAACTGAGGTGTGTACTTTCTATTGACTCAAATTTGAGAAACAAGGAATATTTCGGGTACCCAACATTGGCCTAAACCTCTCGTGCTGCACGTGTATCCCGCTGAAATGTCCAAGCCGGATCGTACAAGCCAGACCACAAAAGGCTAGATTGCATGGCCATTGTTGGTGTGACCGCAGATAACAGAAAACACAACTTTAATAACACGTGCACAATATACATTTGGCACCAATGATGTTTTTAAATGATCAATATGATAAGTATAATGCAGAGTAATGTTTCTACTCAGGATAAAATAACTTTATTCATTAGGTCATGGATAACATCATCCTAGCAACTCGCTTCGTGGTCTGATGATTTTGCTCACTTGGCTTGAAACTAACAGGTTACAGGTTTGTACACATGTTACGGCTGCACAGAAAAGTAAGAATTTGAACAAATTTCGGAAATGTAAATATCATCGTATTACTAATGGGTGTTCACGACAATACCAGATGTTCATCATGAAAACCTCGGCATTTGAATGCCACAGACAATATGAGTTATGGTGTGTATTTATGTCGAAATTGATATATTGAATCGACATTGTTATATTTCCGTTTGAAACATGTCGTTTGAAATTGGCGCGACAACTTATTCAACTCCACTCAGTGATGAGGGTATATTGTAAATATTAGACAGGAGAACTTTGAAAGGATTGATTTCATTCATTATTACAGCTACCCACCGAACGTTTGTTCACATTTACATACCTGTGCATCTAACATTTGAGTTTTCTTTACACAAGTGGAGATCAATTGTACATTAACACATTCTTATTATAATAACAGATTAATTTTGTCAGGCCTTGTTATATTGAAAAGAACAAATGAAAGTCGACAAAAATGAAAGTCGTATTTCATAAATGTTAACATTTTTTTCTGTAGAACAATTGAAGGTTTCATACGAGTGTACATCATATAAACATCCGGCGCCATATTTGTTATTATTATTATATGAATATTTAAATAGTGCGCATATCCATCCACTAGTGATTGCTCAAGGCGCTTGTTGTTTCCCCTGGTCAATGGCATTCTTTCACCGTCCGATAATTTTTCCAATTCAACTCCCTGGGGAATATTCAACCCGCATCCATATGTGGCGCTCAGGTTAGGGACTATTCTATGCCTCACAGGCTACCCATTCACAGCTGGGTGAACTGAGACAAATAGTCACAGCAGTTTGTCCAACACTGCTGAACGCTGATAACCGACAGATCGGCGTATGCACGTGTTCATGTATCCACAATTCAGTACTGACATGAATTCGTGGGATCTTTTAAGTGCGCAGTTTTTGTTGCACTACACACTAGGGGTCCAGGGTGACACTTTTAGAGTTCTAACAGAGGTGAACTCTAGGTTTTTACACCTTTGCCTGGATGGGATTCGAACCCGGAACCTCAACAACGTGAGACCGGCGCTCTTGCCGACTGTTCTATCCCGTACTCATTTGTGTTGTTGTTTAAGGTTATTCTTTTTTTCGGGTAAATCTTTTAGGGCCATACCACAGGGACATTCTATGGAAATCCCCGGAATTTTCAAAAGAATGTCCCTGTCCCTTGTGAATATTCAGTGGACAACTTATACAATTCTCCCCACTTGGCCTTGCAAATAGAATTTCTCGAAATAAACAAATGGACCTGTAACATTGGGACTTTTGCACAAATTGTCAATTAATGATTTGAGTGGGGTTCGAACCAGGGACCTCTATCTTGAGAAGCAGCGCCTTTATCGCTTGAGCCACCGAGGCTTCAGGTAAACTGATGTTAATTTTGTTCTGTCATGTCGGATATTGTAATTGTGTGTATTGCGAGCAACGTGCAGGCAGCTGACAATAACTGGCTGCGTTTGTGCGATACTTTCAGTGCTTATATATTTTAAGACTTTTGACCGGAGTCCTTTCCTTCGTTTTATATGTTACATCAAAACCTCCCCTCGGTTTTTGTTTGAGAAAGTAAGCCCACAGGTTGGGAAATTGGGCGGGCTGTCAAACAAAACCTTTTGCTCGGTTTTGATCCTTAACATATAAACATACTTTCGAAAGTCAATATATCTAAAAGTTTACACTAAGACATTCATAAGTATTTCATGATGAACTTTTCTAAACCGTTGGATCAGGCTACACATAAGGAATGACGAAAACGTGTTTTGTTGAATTAAATCATTTTAATATTTCTATGTTGTAATTAAGAATTGACATGGGATACACTTGCAAAAATAAACTAAAAGCCCGACAAAAATTCGTCTCATGACAGTTCATTAACAGTGTAATGTCGATCTCAACTGCTTCTCTTCTCCTAGTTTTGCCAATATTTTGAATATAAATGTACTTTTGCATATATCAAAATATAACTAAAATAGAAATGATTTCCTGGATCCTTTTACAGTTATTTGTTTCAAGTCCTCAATTGGCTGCATAATTTCAACATTATGTGTATGATACATTAGAAAACATAATAAAGAGTCTAAAATTAATAGAATATGGTGTTGTATGTTACTTAGGTTTAAGCCAACACCCAAAAGACATAATCCTGTGATATATTGTGTATCAGAAATGGAGCTTTGCTAGTTCCTTTTGTCAGTTTTGATGACAAATCCTTGGTTGCGCACATACATTCTAGATTATGTATTGAAGAATGATATTAAGTCTTCACTTCAAGGAAGAAACTATGTAATAATGTTCTGATGCATGGAGTTAGTGAAATGCCAGATGAACCGATGTGTAACTACGAAGTCCGCGTGTGTGATATCCTGAATAAACACAGTACGGGGGAGAATTTTTGCAATGACATTATTTTGGACTCACATAGAATAGGAAATCCATCAACGAAATCGAAACGCCCAAGACCCCTTATTGTAAAGTTCAAAACTACTAATGATAAAATACTAGCTCTGAAATGTAGGGACAATATGAAATCGAACGCTTACGGAATCTCGAGTGACTTAACCGCCAATCAGCGAAAGACCATCCCCGAATTGAAACAGAAAAACAAACACGGTTACTACAGGAAGGGAAAACTAGTTGTGGAGGACCGTTTTCCCTACAGGACACGTGATTTACCAGCAAGTGAATCTACAACTGACGAGGATAGCACCGCCAGACTGTCGCCTCACCATTCTAACAACGATGACAACAACTCTACCTAGGGATGTGGCCGACCCAGGTTACAATGCCAGGACATAAACAACTACCAGAACTGTCTCTTCTGGAATATAGCAGGTTTTCGCAATTAAAGTAATGACGATGACTTTATTTCCTTCATAAATGATTTTGATATCATAGGTTTATCTGAAACTTGGACTATCGGATTCGATTATTTATCAGTGTTTCATGACTTTAAATATTATTCTGTTGACGCTTTAAAAACATCTACATCAGGAGGACCTTCTGGTGGCGTTGTTCTGTTAATAAGGAAGTATTTAGACTTGCATGTAAAATTGTTTAGAATTATTGATAATGCTGTCTTCATTTTATTTGACAAATCTGTATTTTGTCGGGACAAAGATGTTCTTTTATCTGTTGTTTACGTGAACCCTCCTGGATCTTCATGGTATGACTCTAAACCATTCTCTTGTGGATTAACATATTATTTTGAATCGTTACTGTCATTATTGTGTGAGGTGGATGACCCATATGTCATTATCGGAGGTGATCTAAATGCAAGAACCGGTGAAGAACAAGACAGTGTTGATGACAGCATATCCGATGCCATAGGTGATGACAGTATTAACATAATATTTGACACAATGTCAATAAAACGTCGCTCTTGTGATAAAGTTGTAAACCTACTTTGGAAAAAACGTCTTAGTTGGTGTGCTGTCTTAAACATATTCATAATGAGTGGCCGCTGTGGCCAAGACGCTGACGTTGGTGATTTTACATTTCTGAGTCATTCTGGAAAGAGTGTTATTGACTATTATTTCCGCATCGCCGTTGTTTGATGTTTGTAAACAATTCAACGTCTTATCGCGGTCAGACTGTGATCATCTACTGTTATGTTGTTAATTTCAATCACGTGACTATCCGGCAAAACCCGTGCAGGATCGTGATGCACGTGAACCACTCGACGATTACCGCTTTGTGTGGGATGACAATAAAGCTGAACTGTTTAGAGAAAACCTAATGTCAGAAAAAATTGTTTTGATGCTACATGAGTGTTCTGATCTTATATTTGATAATATTTTTGCAACTGTTGATCTGTTCACTAAAGCTATTAATGAGGCTGGTAAATGTATGGAACGTAAACGTACTCTAAACAATGTTACAACTCAACCCTGGTTTGATTCCGATTGTAGATATTATCGTTTTGAAAAGGAGAGGTTATTACTTGCTTTTAGAAGTTGTAGAGATGATGAAGCTCTCGGTAAATATCTGAAGGCTAAAAATAAATATAACTCTGTCATAAGGGATAAGAAACGTTCATATCATGAAAATGTTACCGGTCCTTGATTGATAGTCTAGGTAGAAGTAAGACTTTCTTGAGTGTTTTGAAGAAGTTTTCAGGCTCGGCGCCTGTTATGCCCAATTGTTCTTTACAAGAGTGGTATGATTATTTCAGCAATGTTTATATGTCGACAAGTTGCTTAGACTCTACAACTAGGGGTAATATTCACTATTCTGAGGTATCTGATGGTAATGTCGCAGCTATCCTAGATTCTCCTAATTCTGTTGATGAGGTGTTTAAGGCAATTGAAAAACTTAAATGTTCTAAGTCACCTGGTGTTGATAAATTAATCGCCGAGTTCTTCAAGCATTCCTGTGATGTCATTGTTCCATATATCACCATTCTGTTTAATAAATTGTTCGATGAGGAGGTATTTCCGGAGGAATGGTCTGTAGGTGTTATAGTCCCCATCCATAAGAAAGGTGACGTAAATATAGTCTCTAACTATAGAGGTATAACTATACGTAGTGTCTTCAGCAAGTTTTATATTTCGATCATAAAGGATAGGCTCCAGTTCTGGTGTGATGCTTATGATAATATCTCAGAGTCGCAGGCCGGTTTTAAAGCAGGATATTCCACTACTGATAACATCTTTATCCTCCATACGATTGCTCATAGGATTCTATCCAAAAAAGGCAAGTTGTATGCTTTTTTTGTTGACTTCGCGAAGGCTTTTGATTTGGTTAATAGGTCAAAATTATGGTCAGTATTTCAGAAGAAGGGTGTGTCTCCTAAAACGTTAAAATGTGTAAGATCTATATATGAATGTGTCAAGTCTTGTGTTAAATCAAATAATTTTTTCTCAGAAATGTTCCATTGTAATATTTGGGTACGTCAGGGATGTGTTCATAGTCCTCTTTTGTTTTCAATATTTATTAACGAGTTAGTTGATACAATTGAGTCTGATTGCTATCCTGGTATCCAACTTCATCCTGAGTTAACTCAATTATTCCTTCTCTTGTTTGCAGACGACGTTATCCTTCTATCGGACAGTATTTATGGTCTGCAAAAACGTATAAATGTTCTGGAACAGCAATGTATTGATTATAATCTTACAGTTAATCTGGATAAATCTCAAATTGTTGTGTTTAGAAAAGGTGGAAAGCTTTCTGAGAAAGAGAAATGTTTTTTAGGAGGTTCTCAAATAGAATGTGTTTCTACATATAAATACTTGGGTGTGCAGTTTTCTCACACGCTTGCCTGGTATACACATTTCGACAATTCTATGTTGCAATCAAAAAAGGCTTTGTTTAGTATCATTTGGTCTTTATCAAAGTTAAATACTTTGAATCACCAAGTATATTTTAGAATCTTTGACTCTAAGGTAACACCAATTCTCCTGTATGGGGCGGAGGTGTGGGGGTTTGATTGTAATGTTACTTCAAGTGTGGAGAAAGTTCAGACTCTGGCATGTAAACATTTACTTGGTGTTAAATCATCTACATCCAATCAGGTTGTTCGAGGGGAATGTGGCAGATATCCCATGTTTATATATGCCTACAAACGCTGTATTAAATACTTGTATAAGTTGTTGAACATGCCAGTGTCTCGTTTTCCTAAAAAGTGTTATAATCTAATGTTGCTGGATGTTTCGCATGGTAAAATTAATTGGGCCTCCAAGCTTAGGTTTCTTTTGAATAGTATGGGATTCGGTTTTGTTTGGGATAGTCAGTTTATTTCTCACTTCGAGTCCTTTCTTTCTGAATTCATGGCAAGAGCACAAGATATGTATGTACAGGGCTGGCATGAATCATTAACGGCTAGCTCCAAAAGTTGTTCATATTCATATTATTAACATGTATTTTGTGCTGAGATTTATCTTAGCTGTATAGATATCAAGAAATTCCGTATTGCTCTTGCACAATTTCGTTGCAGTTCTCATCAATTAAATATTGAAACTGGTAGATATATCAATAAACCGAGGCATCTTAGACTTTGTCACATTTGTACGGAGGATTTTATTGAAGATGAATATCATTTCCTTCTTATTTGTTCTGCCTATGACCATCTCCGTATATTATATATTCCTCATCATTATTACACTCATCCCTCAATGTATAAATTTAATAATTTGATGTCTGTCGACAACATTTATGTATTACGTAATTTGGCTATGTATGTTTATCATGCAAATATGTTACGAAGAAGCCTCTTGGTGGCTGTATAATAAATACATTGTATTATGGGCCGATGGCCTACATACACCTGAATAAAGAAATTGAGTAACCTGTTTCATGTCTTGTTCCAAAAGCTTGGAAATCGTACTATTCATGCTTTTGAAAAACAATTCCTATTTAGGTGTATCTAGATGTAATAGAGAGATTTGCGTCAGGTCCTCATTTGGCTACATAATTTCAAGATGTTGTGTATTGAAAAATGAAATTAGTTCTGTCAATACTGAAATTATTTGATTATTTGGCAATATGTTATCTAATTGCAAGAAGATTAACGTATTGCTTTATCAAATGCTTTAAGGTCAACATCAAACAGATATGATACGATCAATACAAAGATCTGCATGAAGTCCTCAGTTGGCTACATATTTCATGATTTTGTGTATGGAACAACAAAGCCATGAGTTTGTATTACTAAACAGACAGAAAGTCAATTTAATAATGCTATTTCGAGGGGCAGATTAACATCCACGTTTATAATATACCAAATTGTGTACATAGAAATGATTTTCTGGATCCTTTTACAGGTATTTGTTTCAAGTCCTCAATTGGCTGCATAATTTCAACATTCTGTGTATGATACATTAGAATACATAATAAAGCGTCTACAATTAATCGAATATTTTGTTGTATATGGAGAAATGGAGCTTTGCTAGTTCCTTTTGTCAGTTTTGATTACATATCCGTGGTTGCGCACATAGGCGTACATTTCCTCCATTTTAATTTCTTTTACAAGTTTTTTTTACTTTATGAAACATATTTTTGTTATATCTCTTAGTGTACTTTTACAGTTTAAATGCCATACAAAATCATCTTAAATTGTGCTTTCTATATCAAGGTCTTATTATTTTCAACATGTACACTCAAAGTCCCCATTTTGGGAGGTTATGTCATAATTTTCAAAATATGTTAAACATGAAATAAAACATAAAAATGTGTTCCTGGCCGTAATTTAACGACAAAAATGTAAAAAATTATGTTCACACAACATTTAGAAAGTCGAGTCCCCATTTGGCTGCTTTTTTGCCAGGAGTCCTCAATTGGCTGGTTATACATGTATGTGTGTGTGTGTGTGCAAATCAAATCACAGATGGACAAACGAATATGGCTTGGTACACGTGGTAGATTTACATTAACGTAAAGAGTAATGGTATTGTTTATCTCCATATTACCTTCTTATGTTGACATTGTGATTCTTAGGCAATTCTATTATCTCAATAATAAATATTTGAACGTCAGTTGACTGAAATTTCACCTCGAACCAGGTGATACGATTTGGAAACATCCTTTCAAACATAACATTATGTGGCTAGAAGGTTGATAACTTGTTTTCATCTGTTTTATCTCTGCACATGTGACCATTCCTCATCAGCTTTATTTGGGATGGATTTATTTTCGGTACAGTCACTTTTATAAAAAGAAATGTGTTCTCCCAGTATTCCAATTTTAGATGGCTTCTGCTCTAAATCCAAGAATATACCATATTCCTGATATATTCACAAAAAGTTAATTGTCCAGGTGTATGGTCCAACTTCGTCTAATGAATATTAAATAAATATATATATATATATATATATAATTATTTAATATTCATGAGAGAGAGAGAGAAAATTATTTTTTAAATCCAAAGTTTATTTTGCAGTTTCACCCAAGTGACAATAGTTATTCTGGTCAAATTTTGTTTCTCTCCTACCTTTTTTTAATATTTTCATCATGTATGCATATATATGGGTTGTTGGTTCAATCAAAAAGTTAATAAATAAACCATTAATAAATTGATCAATATGCTCTATTGACTACTCAAAATAAACCATTTTACATCTTGAGTAGTCAATAGATCACATTGATCAATATATTCAAAGAGCAACCAATTTCATGTTACAAAATACACATATATAATTATGTTTTGTCTATAAAGTAAAAGCACGAAACTGTTACTGAATGGTTGGCAATTTTACAAGTCTATATATTTTACATTTGTTCACAAATCTTGTTCGTAATAAACTGGTTTAAAAATATCTCTAAAATATCGTTCTTGTATATCAATGAAACATGAGTGCTTTGTTGAGCTTTGCGTGGTAAATGTCAGTTATACTGGCCATGATGAATATATATGTCTCTTCTTTGGTAGTAAGGTGCTATTTCACTTACAGACAATCTAATCAAGTAAACTATGTTAGTCAAAGCCTGAGAGCATATTGTCAGACAACATCATGTGCATTCTTGTAATCATAAGGAAATTACCAAATCAATTGAGTAACATTCCTGGTTTTCTACTATGGTGGGTAAAAGCTTTAAAGGATTTCACACAACTCCTGTTCTTGTAGGCCTTCTGCTCTGAATGTGGGAAGATGACAACCTTCATTGAACTGTGGTGTAAAATGACATTGGCAAAACATTATTCGCAGATAAACTATCACACATATATAACTGCTGCACATGTCATTATCATGTGGTCAATTTGCACATTATACACTGGTTACTGGCACTTACGGAAGAAGGTATTCTCTCCCTAACATATTAGAAATGCGTAGACAGTTGACATTAAACTAGGAACGTTAATTCTGCAAGTCATCTCTCCCTATCAGAAATGCACAGAGAGATGACATTAAACAAAGAACGTCTATCAGGAGCTGTAAACCTATGAGTTAATTTACATATAATCGTGATAAGTCCTGAGTAATCTACCATCTGAAGTATTGGGATACTGGTAAAAGGATAATCATCACTGATTGACCTTGGTTAGTATTCACGTCCTTGTTCCACACTGCCGCCGGCTGTCAAGATTAGATTGTTATCTAAATAGGACAAGCAGGGGGAGTCAACACTGGATGAGAACTGTCAAATATTCATTTGAAAAGCTAACGTGAGCATATTGTTGGAGGGTATTTGGTAATCTTAAACAGTATTTTGTGAGGAGATGGTACAAATTTGTATACTACATCACCTTTATGATTTCAAATGATGCTTATGTTAGATTTCTGTACATAAAGCATTTTTGTTAACAATATTTGTGTAATATTTTTTCTGACATTAGCGAGAAGCGAGGTTGTGATAGCTCTGCTCGATCTACACTTGTTAATGGTAACGTTTGAAATATGTGACTTAATTGATTTTTATGTTACACTCAATTTACAATCATTGACGTCCAAAATAAGGTCTTAGCAACTAGACTGACAGTAAGTATTATATAAAGGTTAGATATGCTCCTTATCTAACCAAACAGCGAAATAGGAAACTTTCACGTTTCTGTTCTAAGACATTATAAAGGGAGGAAAAAGACAACGGACAAAAGGTCTATAATGAACTCAAGGTGAAGTACTTGCAGTAAGTCGTTAGTCTCTTTTTATTAACAAAACCATTTTTTAAACGTATTTGAATTTGAAACTAATTGGTGTGTATAGAATGTTTACTACCATAATGATTTGCATTGAATGCCTTGAAGGGAAATGAAATCGTTGCATAAGATCGTTTTTCAGTCAATTTCAATTTGCAATTAAGAAAATACTATAGATCATTTAATTACATAAATCAATGTATAAAATTGTCGTTCTAATTGACGATTTGGATGAACTATAAGAAGATGATTTGAATGTTTTGAAAATCTAAAGGGGAATTTAAAAAGAAGTTATTATTCGTAATACAAATCTACAAACGTTCATCAGACTTTAAATGCATATGCTCCCATATGTCTCGTGTGTCTAGCTCTTTTTGTTCAAAGTATCATAGACATCAAACGTCGCTATGGAAGTCCAAAGATGAATTCTTCATCAAATCTCAATTTACCTCCAAAATAGCTTTTTTCTATTATTAGGCTGCAGTCACGGTATCAAACACATCAATCTCAAGGTAACATCGTGAGTCAATATGCTACAGGTAAAGGTTTTTAAGCATTTGGAATGGACTGTAATAAGTTTTCATATAATCTTACAATGTATTCTTCAGTAGAATTGGATCAAATGTAATATGGATTTCAAAGTTGCAATTGAGCTTACAATTAGGCTTTAAATGTTCGTAGTTAGGCTTTAAAAGTTTTCGTAATTAAATCTCAAGTTGTAACAGTGCAATTGTGTGTAACACTGTTTTTTATGGGTTTTAAATAGAATCAAAGAATAATTGCAGGAAATGACAAGTTACTGTGCACAAATTGATCAATATTATACTTCAGATGACATTTATTGACAGTTAACGATTTTAACTTGTTTCTAATGAAAATGAATGAATGTTGAACCGCAAATACTGTTAAAATGATTTGTTTGAATTGACAGTTATGTTTTCATATCAACATAACATCAAGAACGATTTGCAATATCTAAAAAAAAAACCTTTAAAATTCCCGTTGAAATATAGGTTACAGCTTAATTCTTGATTTATTAAAATAGTAGATAAAGAATGATTCTCAAATCTTTATTTCTTGACAGATTTTGTTCAAATTTGAAATGTAGGTTTATCTCAACATACTAAAACCATGAATGAGTGCTAATGTCAAGGTCTTGGCATTTATTTTTATCATAGGGTCCACTCAAAGATTCGTACCTCTGAATTTATAAGGATGCCGACAGCTTTAACATTAGTGAGATGGCATTTTCTACATTGTTTTGAAATAGTGATGACGTAATTGAAAACAGTTTCCTTGCTATATGCCTTTTTAGATCATCAGATTGTGATGACATTTCCTCGAAATACCATGAAGAGGGTTTTGTATACTTTAGAGTGAGTTTGGCATATTCATAAAAGGTTGTATTGATGTACAGTTGAGCGACAGTAAGTATGGTGTTTGTGACCGTAATTGAATTATACAATAACTTTAACGTATCAGAATTGAGTCAACCTCTAGCATACTGAATTTCAATGGGACCAGAAAAGGTGATCAGATATATTCTGATCTGAGACCTATATTTTGGCAGGCATCATCAATTTGCCTCTCAAAAATTATGCATATGTCTATGTTATGAGAAGAGTCCAACGATGTGTGGAAAGATCAAACTGACATTGTTTGTTTTACACATGAAATTTCGTTGTTTGTATGTGACGTTGGATGTTTGCAAAATATTCCAACAGAAAAAAAACGCATTTAACTATTAACTAATTTTACTACAAAATCGCCATTTACCTGTGAAATAAATTACCTGTATTGCAATTATAAAATCTAACCGTTGGTGTCTGCTGATGCATAAATTATATACCTACATGTACATGTACACATTTAAATAGATATTTAGAAAATGTAGCTGCAAAAACAGTTTCAAATACACGAAATACAAAATAACTCGTAATTTTAATGAATTAATTTTGAGCTTTAGAACCACAATTTATTCTCATTCAAAATACTTTACTATTTCTTACTCATTTATCATTCACAGTACAATGAAGGCACTCTGCCACCTAAATTAGATGGACCAATGTAAGTAGATTGAAAATGCTTCAGTATTGATGTAGTTAAATTACCTTCTATTAGACACTTTTGTGGCTATATTTTCAAAAAGTGAATGCCCGTTAAATCACCTACTCAAAGTGATTAAAGTTTTTTTTTTCAAGTATACAATTTCAAACAACTTATACAGCTGCGTATCTTAAGTTTATTCACTTACCTTCGTATTCTAGTGCAAATATCATGTAATTTATTACGTCTTTGAGACATCATATCATTGTAAAAACGAAACCGATAATGATGAAATTTCACTGCATACGTTAAAAATTAGTTTGCGTTGACTTTTTCGTATGCCATACCTAACAGATAGCTGTAACAAATTTGGCAGGTCATTAAAGTGACCAGGGGTCAACATTTCGAAAACACTGATTTCTATTTTACTCTACAAACTTTTCATAACTAATCAACAGCTTTGATCTTATTCATATGTGTTCCTTTGCGTTAAGGCAACGTAACTGTGCTGCTTTGTTTCCTACAAAATTTACATGGATGATTTTAATCAAAATCTAAGAAAATCCGAATTTCACAAATATGACCTCATCTGTCTATTTGACAATGCCGAATACCGACATTCAGCACCAGTGACAAGACGATCCCGAAATATGGTTTGGGAATGGTTATTGTACACATGGGCATTGATGATCTTCTGTAAGTGGTTCTGGAGTTGTTTTATGAACGTCAAAACGAAACCCAACTTACATTATACACTTAATTACTCATGGTGAGGTCATTATGTGAAATACAAGGACTCGAGATCTGACTCCCGAGGCGGTCTGACCTGACCAAGGCCGCAGGCCGAGGTTAGGTCAGACCGCCGAGGGAGTCAGGTTCGAGAGTCCTTGTATTTCACATAATGACCTCACCATGAGTAACTAAGTGTTTTATTATACCGACATTCCTTTTTCCTCAAATTTGTGATGCATGTGTTTCATGTGTAACGTCAAAACAAAGCGGCACGTAACAGATGCAATCATGTGACAAATCACGTGACGAGTCAATATCTCAGGTCAGTGTCACAAATTTCTGTCACAAAACTGACCTCCTCACGGATAGCCGGGGTCAGTGTGCAGATATATTTTTCAATCACGTGATGTCAACTGACCAGTGATATTCTTACAAATTTAATAGAGGTATAATAAATTATATGCACTAAGATCACAAGCAGGTGAACAAACTTTTGATATGCAGCTGTATATCTGTGATTTATGCCATGTTTGATATTTTAAAAAGGTCAGTTTTTCATCCCACGGGAAATGACTCACTTCAGAATGTGTTTCCCATTATGTTTATGGCTTAACATAACATTTCAAACCGTAAAAAAAAATAACTTTACTTTGATTTCTGTCATTATTATACACAAACAAACAAATGCAAAACTTCATGATACATTTTTTAATATGCAAGACGTTTTCAAGAGTATCTGATTACCCTATATCAGTAAAAACAATTAAATATTTGTATTTTCATAAATGTTAAACAACACGCACATACAAAAACACATCGCATTAAAGTCTTGTTAATTCATCTGAAAGCTTCAATATGTTGTCTTTTGAAACTTTTGATACAGATCAGTGATGTGCATATTAAATTTTCAGGTAGAGCGCTTGACTTCACCAATTCAGAATTGCTGTAAATTCATCTACAGAGTCTTTACCATTTTATCATATCAATTCATTCTTTCGAGAGTTATTTGCCTTGGTCATGAATTCTTCACATTCTACAATAAGCTCATGTTTCCATTGGTTATTGTATACATGAAATGATCTGCAGTTGCAGTCTTTTGACAACTATATATAAGTTTAAATTGTTCAGTGTTTAAGTTTTTGGGCAAGGTAACAATGCAGATACGGTAGGTATGCCTATGTGTTGAAGAAGAAAATAAAAGCAAAGGGGCAGTAATATCCATTGAAACCATTGGTACTCAAGCCTACTTCATTTGTAAGCTTTACACATTATATAAGACCTTTCATGTTATAGCCTATACTCCATCTACGCTACAATCTTATCTGCACTGCATATTTTGTTTACAATAAAAGTACTATTTTTTTCAATCTATAAGCCATATAATGCTAACGCCGTAAGTGAACACACCTACCCATTGACCCATATCGGATTTTATCTGGTTAAGATGCTTATACTAAGTTCATAGCAATTTTTATGTTATCGGAAGCTTTCTTAGTGCCTATTCTATCTTTGCTAAGCCATATAACTGAAAGGCAATATTGTAAGTTATTAATCTGTGTTGAGAATCGCTTGAAAGAGATGTATTCTATTGCACTGATATCATATATGCACTTTAAACTGGTTACTGTACTCGATAAACTTACTGTCTCATAAGAAATTACATGCATTTTAAACTTTGCCTTCGTTTGCAGTTGGTGTTTGGAAAGGGGTCAACACTAGTCGAAATGATTTATAAGATGTCTGCATTAGGATAAAATGGTGTAGTTGGGATTGTTGGTTCGCCTTTAAGCTTATAAGGTCTTATATACAAGTTAGCTTTTGGCATGATTAAGTATTCAAACGTAACTTTGATTATGTTCTCAGATTTGATTATTACTAACTAATTGTACAGACTTGCAAATGCAAATAAAAAGAGGTATGGCCTATAAAAGGGAGCAATGATGGTTGATTGTCTTGAGCTTATTGACTTAAGCCTCTGGCAGTACCAATAGCGGGATTTTCCTATTCATCTTGTACTACAAGTAAGCTTTCTTAACTAGAACTGTTAAAAGTAAAGCCGATCCTGGCAATGTTTGTTTACGGAACTATTCTCTCTGTTCACACAGAATACAGTGAATTTCTATATAATCTTTAACATTCTAGAATGATAGTAAGATTATTCAATTAAGATGTAAAATCCAAAAACCGACCCTATATTGATACTCCTTTGGACCTGAGGTCGAATAGTATGTGTCATTTGTTTAATTTCTATTCTCCTGAATGTCTAATAAATGTGAACTCAAGAAAAATAGCTTAATTCAAATGTAAGAGGTCACATTTAATGGAACTGTACTCTTTCACATACCCTTTAAAATCCATTAACGACTGACAACACATTCACTAGTTCCAGAAAAGGATAATAGAGTTCATTGTTAGTAAACTTACAGTATGTATTGGCAATATCTGCACGTATTTTCGTCTTCAAAATATTTTTAGTGCAAAGTGTAATGTGAATAAGGCAGTTTGAATGAACATATCGTTGCATTTTGCAAATGTACGATCTGGAAAAGGGAGTATAGTTTCAGTAGATTTTAGTCTTTGCATGATTTTCTAAAGAAATAGAAATGCCAATCCATCCATTTATGAAATGTTGTATATGGCAGAGTAATTATTTTAGTCACTGCTTACTCGAATGAAAGATTGACCAGACACTATATCATATTTTTTCAAATTACTGCATATATGTGTTATTATGACTTAGTTAAATTAATGTCTACAATCTTAAATCATTAGAACCGTTTTTCTGCCAGAGAACGTGCGGTGCTTAATTTAGTTCTTTGTGTATAGACATGACTGATTTTATTAATACAACAATATTTTATTCAGTCTCTTCTGTTTTTGAATATATACATCCAATTTCGACAATCACTACGAAAATAGACAGACAAGAATAGAACACAGTTAACAATATCATATTGCACCTCAATGGTATAACATAGATAACTAACTCAAAAAGATACTTACTATCGATTATACCTGTATTTCTGAAATTCTGAAATTGTTTCACTATTAACGTTACATTATTATTCTGTCAAGCAGCACTTTTTAAAACATTCCATTACTAATCATTTGGAATATCATTTAGCAAAAGAAAACAAATCAGAATGAAAATATATGACCTACAAAACCTCTTCATTTCTGTTCCAGGTGTGCACCTGAAATAATACTTTAAAATCCAATTGTCATACCCAAACATGACACGTTCAGCTTACTTATGATGCCATTATACTTAACAGCGGGGTTTAAAGATACATTTCTGGTCAATTCTGGTAGTACACTAACTAATGATTAATTGAAATATAATTCCAACACTCAGATATTTCTGGATCTGCTAAAATAATTTTTTACAGATATTTAATCGTTCAATTTCTATGATATGAAGAAACGATTTATGTACATCTTTCTAGTCGAACTGTGTTGATTGAATACAAAACACTTTCTTAACAGTGGTCTATAACTAAATCAGTTAATTCAATAAGACTAATTATGAACAATTGGAATACAAGTGATAGTGTTGCAAAAAAATTTTTTATATATTATTTATATTATAGTGTTATAGTGTTGTGCTTCGTTAAGTTTATTTATTAGTTATGACAAGGTTTCAATATCAAATCTGCCTGTTTGTTTTAAAGTTTTGGAAAGAGATGTTTTGTTTTAATAAATATCCATAGGAAGCAAAGTCTGTACCTTAGTATTAACTCATAAACACATCTGCACCGTTTATTATCACAAGATAAATTCAAACCTTATTTTAGTATATAATAGTACAACATGTATACTATATATTATCAACATTCCCAAATTCTGACATTTTAGTTCTACAGTTTTATAATTTGAAGTGCATGCCAGTGCTGTAAAGGAAACATAACCTTTACCTCAATTATTAAATCCCTGATCAGTTTACTTTATAACCGGATTTGACTTGAAGCTAACTATGAACCATCTTTGTCTGGAAACACCTGCCCTTGCTTATATGCCATCTGCAAAATTGTCCATTAAAAGGTCGCGATTCAATCATCTGAAATCATGTCTACGATCTACAATCCCCTCAATATCAATGCAATACCTGTTTATGAATACATAGAGAGGTTTTCGATAAGTAATTTGCAATTTTCTCTAAACACTAGTACTCTTTATAAATGATATATTTCAGGAGATGAAATTAAGTTGGTAGAGTTTATGTTATTTCTCGGAAGCACTTGGTTGCTTCTTAGGGAATGCAGCCAAAGTAATAATGGAAAGATTGAAGGTGGGTCTATCTAGCTCGACACGCTGAAGAATGCTGAAATGCCTCCTAAAGCTAAGTCCACTAAGTGAATATCCGGTCTAGATTGTATTGTACACATAAGAGTTATCATATCATATAGTTACATGTGTTTACATTAAGATTTAACCTTGATATAGTTAAATCATGTATTGGCATCAGCTATGAACTGAATACACCTCTAGTTTGGCTAACCCTTGCTGTCAATCAATTACTTGGATACATTTACGTCCGCACAATACATAATTGTGTAAACAGCTGAGGTTGGCGTCTACAATTTAAAGCATCAGACAACTGATCAGTAGATAATAAAGATCGGGTTTATTTTAGGAAGCAACAGGTCTTTTGAGTTCACTGTACCTGGCCTTCGGCAGCGTCTGGAGTCATGACCTTTTCTTCAAGTGCTTCAAATAGGCTTGCAATAAAATGCCACTATTAGTTGATAATGAAGCGATTGAAAGCGTAGGGGCGAGAAAACAGTCATACTTTCGGTTAAAGCACTCTTATTCAAGAATTTTCATTATTGCAAAAAAAAGTACAGCCAAGGAAAGTGAAATATAGGACAGGGATATCTACTCAATCTCCCTCTAGCACTGTATCATTAATTCATTATCTAAACATCGAATCGATTTGCTTACCAACGTACAGTGTTGTTTGATATTGATGAATACTCAAAAGTATTGACGTTGCTTTTGAGGCTGTTTAACGAAATAATGTGTTAAAGCAGAAAAAACAGTTAATGGTAGATTAAGCTGATTGAGACAATAAACAGTGTAATTTATTGTCTGACTGACATTTACAAATCAATTCTTTTTCCACAGATGCAGATCAAGTCATGAAATGTTTATTAAGCCGGTGTTCTTACAAGACCGTCTCTATGGGTTCGGCGATTTTTAAAAATCAAACGCCAATAGCTTCCTTATTTGAATGATGAAAGGAAATAACTATTGTCAAGATAATTAAATTCAAACCGTATTTATAAAAAAAAAACATACATGTATTTTGTTACTTCTGGAAACAAAATGACAGTTGGTAATGACAGTTTTGGGTCAAGTAAAGAGAACGTCTTTTCCCTACTTGAAAAATATTGTTTCCAATTAGCGTTAATTATCTTATAAACCAGCTGCTGTCGTATAACATGCGTGACTTTGCAGATATATTACTTTGATCTATAAAAGTTGTTTGAAACTGACAATTATTGTCAATGTTTAAACTTCATTTTTTCATTAATTATGATATCATTCTTAATAAGTGTTTATGCTCGCTCTTTGGAAGTTTTTCAGGAACTGACTTTAGAGAGTTAAAATTGTGTGTATAGGTTGCTTAGGTGTCCAGGCAATGTGGAATATTTACTGTTCATTTATTCTATAACTGGCAGCTAGTATATGACCTTAAACCTTTCCATTGTCTTCAGAATGACAAGAGCAAGAAAACTTAAAGTCGAATATACTATTTGCCCTATTGGCATTCTTAAACTAATTAAGCTTTGATGGCCCTATAGCCACGGAAAAAAGGTCACAGTTTCCAAATCAGCATTAAGAAACCCTTTTCTCAACCAAATAAGCCATTGAAGTGGAAATGCTATGAAAAACCACTTTGAGGCATTACTGTGACTTTAATTGTGAGTCTCTGTTATAGTTGAAATTAATATAATGAAACCTTAAAAATATAATCAAAAATACATCTAGGGACAATTGTGCGCATGTTTATCAAGTTAGGTGAAGCTAGCATGTACACAATAAGTAATTGGGTAAGTTTGAATCAGATATATCATTCAACGTTACAATAGCATTTCATTTCTTATGCATTCAAGGTTTGGAAAGATGCAAAGGCCACTCCTTCACATCATATTGATTAGATGTTTCAGTTAACGTTACATTCTAACACTCTTGATGTAACGCTGATTGTTTTATACCCCTGACCACTTTTTAGCAGAGGTTTATGATAATTACCATAGTTTACTACCATTGATTATCAATTAGGTTTGACTTATGAACATAATGTCAAATAAAGGTAATTAAAGAATAACATGAAAGTAATGGCAGCTTTTACAAATGATGACGATAGAAACGAAACCCTTCACTGGTAACCATTATCCTTCTTATATCAAGAGCAACTTGTCAAAAGGAAAATTGAACTAATTAATCAGTCCCTGTAAATCCTTAAGCCTATTATGACTCAAAATTTTCTTTTGAAACTTTTTCATATCCTCTGGCCAAATGACCTCCTTCTTCTTGATCAAGGCCTTGGCGTTACCTTACACACTGTTACGCATTGGAAATTACTTTGTTTTATCAAATATTTTCAACACCTAAAAACAGAAGAGTGAAAGAAAGAATGATTAGTTGCGAATGTGTATTTAAAAGTTTATTTTAGCCTGTGCTTCTTAGGTAACTAATAAACATCGACATTCATAACACATATGCATAATTTACTATTGGAAATTGATGCTGAGTGTTTTAAGCAGTGTTGTTTTGGGGTGTTTTGGTTCTTCATGATTGAGGAAACTATTTTTTAAAATAACCACATGGTCGATATTAACCTGACTACAGATGCATAAGGAGTAATATCAAACCTTTAACATTAAAACATTTAATTAATGAAAGAAAATGGCAAAGTAAAAGACAGTTGGAGAGTCGTAGGATCAATGTCACCATGGATTATAAAAATGCAAAAACACCGATTTTAAATTAACTGCTAGTGAGAATTCAATTCTAGTATAAAAATCAAATACATTTGAATCTAATGTATCCATATGTTATACACAAGTTCTTTCAGTATGCTATAATATGTGTTGATAATTTGAGAAACCATCATGCAACTTTAAAAAATTAATATTCATGATTGAAACTAATAAACTCACCAATCAAAACTATAATTCCTTGTAAAATCCTGTTAGAGATTTGTATTACCAAGCGGTAAAAGACTTTGATGAGAAAGGGACTATTTGGTCGTATTAAAGTTTCTAGTTTTATAAAATAGTCATATGAATTACTGAAGATGACAATGATAATTGTAGGCGTTTCTTTTTCTTTTCTTTTGTAGACATGAAAGACGAATGATCAATTGAACAATGTCTACAATGTATTTCAATGTTCAAATTCACTGTTTCAATATAATGTTCACTATCAATATAATGTTCACTATCAAATATCTGCTACGCACTGTAGTATGCAGTTTCTTGACATATTGAAACACAAGAGATTATACAACATAAACAGTTGCTCTTACAATGTGTTACCTATATAGAACGTTTTCAAATCAATACTTCTGAGGAATTTAAAGGAAAAAATATGGCAGGAGAGACATTGCACAGGAAGAATAAGTGTTAATAAACAGCTATAGCACAAGAAGAACATAACCATCACTTTGATTTTATGCACAAAAAGTACTTTTATGACCTTTTATCTTAATTCCCAAAGTATGTGATATTTCACTCTTTTTTTAAGCATTAAAGCTTATCCATAATTTATGGTTGTATCTCAATTTCCCTTGAAAACATGTAAAATGACAATTTTTATCTTTTATCTTAGTATAACTATGAAACGTAAATATACAAGGTAAATATGCATAAAATGATCACTACAATAACATTAAATTCTGATGGAAGATCCATTGATCTGATGGCCCCCCTAGTCATCACATATTGATAAGTGAAGAATAAAATGGAGAATAAAATTGATAAAAAAAAAAAAAGAGCAGTTCTGTTTCCATTGACAATGGGGGCTGCTGATTACCTCAGTCTATCACATCTCAGGCTGGAGTCAGGATTCGAACCCGACAAAACACTTGAGGTACATTTTAGGCCCCACAATAATAAACCACACATATTTTAGAATCCAAATCGTGATGCATATCCGTTTTATGAACAGTTGATTCACTTTTTCAGTCCCGGAAACGTATGTTCTGCAGCAATCATTGTACTTAATTTATATGTTAATGTAATGTAACAGTCTACTGATTAATACAAGAGTGAAACCCTTGAGATTGTAAATTTTTTTGAATGCTTGGTGAATGGAATATTTTGAACACACTCCCTCACATGGTTTGAACTTGACACATCTGCTTCTGAGAAATACTTGACACAACTGCTTCTGAGAAATGTATAACTCAAGAAGAAAATACTATATTGTACATGTTTATATGCTGACAAACTACAAAGCCAAAGGATTTGTTTATAAAGTTTGGTTGTCGATCTTTCAAAAGATAAAACTGTGGTCGTTTCCTGTGTCTTTGGATTTAATCCACATTCTGATATGTCCTTTGCGTGCAGAATTTTTCTCTCTCGACCTCATGATTAAATTGGGCTAATTAGCAATTACGATGGTCATTATGATATCCTGTTTGTCATTGCAGAGTGGTGATAAGTCATGATATGAATGAGTCATTCTTCAGAGAAACTGCTGTTGCATTCAACTCACTTCCAGCGTTTACAATATCAATCGTTTATTACTAAAGGCCCGTTTCGATAGATGGAGACAGAAATGGGTCTAATATATTTAGCCAAATATACATGTATAAGTGATATCATCAACCTCAAAAAAAATAATTTAAAAGTTCATTTACATAAATAACGTTTATCTATTTAGTGTGATTCCATTCCCAGTAAATTAACACTCTGTGAAGCTGAATATGAAGTTTTCTATGCTAAAAGTTTAAAAAAATTAAATCAACTCGACCCTGCGTCATCATCAAGAGCACTAGTGTTATATTTAAAGAGAATATTGTGAATAATCAATGTGAAGAAAGCGGGTTGATAATTGTTTATCCATAGTCTCGTTGTCATATTGAAAGTAAGGTCAAGATCACAAACCTTAAAGGGAGCTTTTTCCTCATTGTGTTGAACATGCAGCAGTGGAAATATACAGTTACTAGGTAGGTATTTCACTTCAAACATTAGGACGCTGTCGAATACTATGGTTATCGCTTTTAGCGAGTTGTGGGGAAGAACAATCTAGTCCTGGCATTTCATCTTCCAGACATCAGCTGATTATCTGATTTTTATCTTCTGGCTCTTGCTGAAACATCGGACTTGTCTGGATATCCTTCAAGCACGTGATTACTCACAGTGATCTTTAGAATTACTCACAATACCTGTATCGAACACGTCAGTGCAGGTTCTTAAGAGCCATCATGCGTTTAGGTGCGATATTGGATCAAAACATAATCCATCAAGGCAGCTAATCGAGGTCTTGTTGAACAGGGAATGATAAAATATGTCCGTCATTAAATATCATGCATCAGCGTGTGTATTGTAATCACCCCCTTGTCCTAAAAAGTTTGCAGCATGGTTCTCCCGTAGAGAAGTTTGAAGTTAAAGGGGCAGTAGCATGTTTTTTTGAAAATCAATTTTTCAATATATTATTTTGATCTCATTACACAAACTAATAATCCATTTTCAGAGAACACATTATGAGGTTTCACATAAAGTCCATTGACCACCATTTTTGTGTGAACACCTTAAATTCGTTTTGTGTAAGAAAAATAAATCACATTTCTGAACTTTACATTATATTTCAATTTATTACTGCTCCATCTAGTTTTAATACATTGTCTTTTATTTGGAATGATCTATTTTCTTTTTTCCTGACATCAATTACATTCCATCAAAACGTGCTACTGCCCCTTTAATGCATAACAAACGTTCAATATTACAAGTCCAATAAATCCATATCATGATAAAGTAAACCAAGTTAGTCAAATTTAAAAAAAAATAATGTTTAATTGAACAACTGGCAATTAATGAATGAAGTGCATGTAGCTTCGACGTTGATTTAATGTTATGAAACAGATCACTTGCGTTTAATTATATTTGTTTAATCTTTTTATATTTACTTTTTATTCTGTTATCCTTTATTTATTATCATATTCATCCTATAGGTGCGTTATTGAGAAAGTGATCACTTCATCACTTGCATTTTCCATGTCAAATGTTGTACATAACAATAGATGCAACAAGGTTGAAAATGGTAATTTGATAAGCATACAACTGTAATATGATTTTGTGGGGTTTTCGTTAGATTCTGCCAGACTGTTTCTTCATTTGCCTCACCTGAAAGCATATTGTCAGAAAACGTCATCAGCAATCACATCGCGGCGGGGAAGTCTTATTGAATTGGCCAAGCTAAATTTCCATTTTCAACATAGGATTAACATGTTTTGTTCCTATAGCTAAGTAGTTGGGATATAAATATATATAACAAGTCTAAACTCATCCTTCTATAATAGCGTAAGTCTCTGCATAGCTTAACATCATTTCGATTCTCGTACACATTTCTTATTAATATTAAAAACAGTCGAAATAACATCATCAGATCATGTTTAAACGGTATACAAAGTGCATCTTAATAAAAAAAACACTTGTAACAACATATCTAAATCATAAAAAGGAGAAACGCACAGAATCTGACATGAGACATAGGATATACAAACAGTGTTTGCAAAATCGAAATAAATGAAGTAGGTTTTGGAGCACAAAATAATTCATGAAGTTGAAATATATCATCTTAAACCATCCTGTTTGATAAAATATACTGTTTGATTAAAACGTCTTCATTCCTTGGTGAGACACAGTTTAGAAATTAATATCAATGTTGGAATGAAGAATGTCAATAAGTTTAAACTCCTTGCAATTTTGAAAACACCAAGAAGCCCATTTGTAAACAGTTTCATTGAGCTAGCCCTAATGTTTTACAAATTCTGCTCTTGAAAGGCATTTCTAAATTGCATTTACGGATATAAAACCAAGAAAATAACAAATTCTGAAAATCTTAAAGGCACAACTACATGTTATGATAGGTGAATAGACTAAATTTCTTTGCCTAAGCTTGGCGAAACTGTTTTCGAATTCTGCTCCGGAAACACATTTCTAAATTGCATTTCCGAGGAAACCGCACAAAATAAAAAAAACTAGGAATAGAAAATTATGGCAAATGCTGATACCCAGGAGTTTTATTGTTATGGTCGAATGCTAACTTTTAAAATAATGGGAAATGAATAATAAACTCAAGGGATTTTAATGTTTTCAAAATCAAATGAGATTCCTCAAGTAATACCAAACCAATGCTATCATTGAACATCCCATGACAGACTCTTATTTGCAACATTTTAAAAACTGTTCTTGTGAAGTATGTTCCTAGATTTATGCTTAACAAATATGACATGGCTTGGAACACGTGGTAGATGAACATTATTGCATTGTGTAATGTAAAGAGTAATGGTATTGTTTATCTCCATATTACCTTCTTTTGTTGACATTTGATTCTTAGGCAATTATATGATGAACATTTGAACGTCAGTTGACTGAAAGTACATCTCGAACCAGGTGATACAATTTGGAAACATCCTTTCAAACATAACATTATGTGGCTAAAAGGTTGATAATTTGTAACCATGCCTCATCGGCTTTATTGGTATATGTTTGGATTGAATTAAGTTTCGGTACAGTCACTTAAATACATAAAAATCTCCCAGTATGCACATTTTTGATGACTTTTATTTTAAATCCAAGAACATACCAAATGCCTGATATATATACACAAAGAACTAATTAAACACACAAGTTTTTGTGTATAAATGCTACCTAGGGATAAAATCAAAAGTTTATTTTGCAGTTTCACCAAAGTGACAATTGTTATTCTGGCCACATTTTAGTTCTCTCACACCATCTCTAAACATTTTCATTATTTATGCATTATGCATTTTTGCAATATTTAGTTTTTGGTTCAATCGAATAGTCAATAAATAGAAAGAACATTTTTTTTTTCATTATACAAAATACATGCTCAATTAAGTTTCTTGTTTAAAGTAAAAGCATGAAACTCTTACTGAATGGTTGGCACTATTATAAGCTTATATATTTTACATTTGTTCAACAATCTTGTACGTAAAAAAATATTTTAGCTTTTAAAAATCTCTAAAAAGATCATTCTAGTATATCAATGAAACATGAATGCTTAGTTAAGCTGTGCATGCAAATGTAAGTTATACTGGCCATGATGAATATATGCGTCTCCTCTTTGGTAGTCAGGCGCTGTCTAACGTACAGACAATCTAATCAAGTAAACGATGTTAGTCAAAGCTTGAGAGCATATTGTCAGACAACATCATGTGCACTCTTGTCATGATATTGAAGCTTATCAAATTGACCGAGAAACATTTCTGGTTTTCTACCATGCTGGGTAAAAGCTTTAAAGGATTTCACACAACTCCTGTTTTTGTAGGCCTTTTGCTCTGAATGTGCGAAGATGACAACCTTCATTGAACTTTGGTGTTAAGTGAAAGTTATGACATTTGCGAAACATTATTCGCAGATAAACAATCACACATATGTAACCGATATCGTGGGGTGTCAAAGTAGAACCAACACTGGCTACGGGTTGTGAGGGTTTTATTCTCTCAAGTGCGATAGAAGCACACGAACTGATATAGTTACCCTGCAACACATAATGTTATACAATGTAAAATACATCACAATCCAACATAAACATGTTTAAAATAAATATCACATTGCATAAAACAGTACCGCAAAACATGTTATGTTATGCCTCATATATAATACACAAAAACATTATGCATTTCCACCAATCATTACTATATACATGATTATGACAGATGTGTGGCATAGTACACATAGCAAAGGGAGATAATAAATGAAGCTTGCATTTACTATTATAACACTTATTGAAGTAATACACAATAAGCTCAATAAATACATTACGAAATAATTACCACAATTTGATAATCAACAGTACCAATACATACATCACATTATGCATGATATGCATAATAGCAGAAATATATAAACACACATGAAACATTAAAATATTCAAATAAGCATACCCTGAATGTGGTTCCGGGGTGATCAGTCCTTAACCACAAGGATACTGCATTATCATCATCATCATCATGTCCTGAATACAATATGTACATTAAATATAAAACAATTCATGATTCAGACATGATGAATAATAATACATGAGTCAGAAGTGATAATGACCTAACATGTCGAAAGATAAGTTCACACACGTCATCTAAATAAAATAATCATTCACTCACCTTACTTCACAATACTCAAGAAACATTCATACAAAGAAGAGAAAGAAATAAAAGCCTACTTTAGAATAAAATAGTATTGATGAAGTAAATTATTTAGATTGTAAGATTTATTCAAAATGGCGGCAATCACCATTACCTTTACAATGATAATTTTCACTAAGTTAAGTTTTATAAAAGTTATGAAATATAAATGATTTATACAATACAAGTGTTATACTTTACTCTAAACCATTAAATACATTTATGATATCAATTATATTGATTACTAACCTTAGAATATCATAGATTTCTCTTTACTCGTCTGTCAGTCTATCTGTGCTGAGTGCTGTGACAGTTGTGCAATATGGAGGTAAGTGCACTGATTTGAATCAGCCAATAGGAGGACAGATTGGGGTTAATTGGAAGAAATATACATGATAAAATGGACTAACCCAACCTCCCTATTATATAGCTAATAGACTAATCCACTGCATGAGAAACCTTAAGCTAACAATACTACTTGCAGAACTACTGGAAACTATTAACCTACAACTAAAAGCATATCAATAAAAACAGAAAGACTTTACATGAACAACAAGTTTATTATAAAAAGCTATTTACAAACGCCTGCCACATACTTCCCCCCATCGGGAAATGACTTCTTGCCTGCAACAAGATCCAGGAGAGTATCCGACAGTTTGTGGCGCTGATCCTTGAATCTGTCATCAGCTATGAGGGAGCTGAGAAATTTGGCCCGAGCAAGCCAATCCGGTGATTCTGAATCAGTACTCGACACAGCAGAGAACACATAATCACCACTCCGCATCCAGTTGGGCTGATTCCTGGTTCTGGTAGAGCGCCTTGGATTTGGTTGGTCGTCTTGCTGTTCCTCTGTGCCGTCATCTTCTGCCTCGTCACCACCTGCTGCCACAGATCCATCTTCTTGCTGCTCATCCTCAGGATCAACAGTATCAGTTGGCTCTTCCTCCCCTCCCTCAGTAGGAGTCCCATCTCCTTCAATAGCTCCTGTCGGCTCCTCTTCAGCTGGCCTTTCCACTGGAATCTCAGTAGAAGCTGAAGGTCCTGAAGGTAGAGTGATCAACACAACTGATTCTTCATCCGATGAATCTTCTCTAATGCTGGCGTCTCTTATCTTAGTCCTCTGTCTCGGTTTGGGCACAGGTGGTAACACTTGTCTTGTCCGGGGTTTCGCTGTCACTGGTGGCTCCTTGATGGGCATGGATCCCACTGGAAGTAGAAGGTTCCTGTGCAGCACTCGCTTCCGTCCATCTCCACTCTCCTTTCCCACTTCAAACACAGGAATGGATGGATTCGGCTGGCGGAGTACCACATATACATCTTCCTCCCACTTGTCAGCTAGCTTGTGTCTCCCATCAAAGGCCACTATCTTCACTAGCACACGATCACCTTCCTCTAGCATGGCAGCTCTAGCACGCTGGTCATAGTTCATCTTCTGCTTGCTTCTTGACTTCTCAGCAGCTGTTGTTGCCAGGTGGTAGGCTTCTTCCAGTCTTTGCTTTAGTGATCGTGTGTACTCAGTTGTTGATCTTGATTCCTGGCTCTCTAGATCCAATCCGAATGCAAGATCCACAGGAAGTCTTGGATGACGTCCGAACATCAAAAAGAATGGAGACACTGATGTTGAGTCATGCCGGGTGCAATTGTAGGCATGGACGAGTGGACCTACATGAGCCTTCCAGTTCTTCTTTTCCTCTGGATCTAGCGTGCCAAGCATATCACAGAGGGTCCGATTGAATCGTTCAGTCATCCCGTTTCCCATAGGGTGATATGGTGTGGTCCTTGACTTTTCAATCCTCAACAACTGACACAATTCCTGCATGAGCTTGCTGGTGAAGTTCGCACCCTGATCTGAATGGATTCTCTTGGGAAGGCCGTAATGAACCACAAAGTTGTTAAAGAAGGTCTCTGCTGTTGTTTTAGCTGACATGTTCCTGGTGGGGTATGCATGGGCATAACGGGTGAAATGATCCGTCACCACCAACACATTCTCTATACCTCCTTTTGATGGTTCCAAAGAAAGAAAATCCATACACACAAGCTCGAGGGGTTCTGATGTCCTGATGTTGGATAATGGAGCCTTGATGTTAGTGGGTGTTTTCCTTTTCAAACATCGTTCACAAGCTTGGAGATGTTGATCTATGTCGTTTGCCATCCCTGGCCAGTAGAATCTATCCCTTAGAAGTGATAAGGTTCTGTCACGTCCAGGATGTCCCACGTTGTCGTGCAAACTACGTAGTGCTGACCTCCTTACTGTTGATGGAAGAACGAGTTGTTCCCTTGAAGCTCCGTTGACACTTGTCACTCTGTACAGAACACCTCTCTTGAGCTTAAGGTGGCTAAAGCTCTTCATGATAGAATTCATGTCCGGATCCTTGAGTTGGGTATTCCTGTCTGGTTTTGATCCATTCCTCAAGTGGCTAATGACTTCTGTCAGTATTGGGTCCTTGGCTTGAGCTTTCCTCCAGTCCCTGGCATTCTGTTCGCATCTGTCGTCACTCAGATCAAAGTCATCTTGGTCCACAACATCAGCAGAGAGACATAAACTTTCCACAAAGTTGCTGGCGTGCACAGACTGACAGATGGCAGAAACAGATTCAATCCCAATCTGTTCCATGTCTTCCAAATCTTCTTTGACAGGTAGGCGAGACAGAGCGTCGGCATCCATGTTGGCTTTGCCGGGACGGTACTTGATGGTAAAGTTGTAACTTGACAATGAAGCCAGCCATCGATGACCTGTTGCATCCAACTTTGCTGTTGTTAGGACGTACGTCAGAGGATTGTTGTCCGTGACAACCACAAAGTCATGGCCCCACAAGTAATCATGAAACTTCTCCGAGATAGCCCACTTCAGACACAAGAACTCAAGTTTATGTGCTGAGTAGTTTCTCTCGGATCGGCTCAATCCTCTACTCGCATAGGCTACAACCCGTGGCTGTCCTCCCTGTTCCTGGTATAACACTGCACCAAGTCCATGTCCACTGGCGTCGGTATGAAGCTCGAAAGGTTTAGCACAGTCGGCATATCCCAGAATTGGTGGCACAGAGAGACGATGTTTCAGTTCCTGAAAAGCATGTTCCTGTTTGTCTCCCCAGATCCAGTCGACTTGCTTGGCAGCTTTGTTTTTCTTGGATGCAGACTTGGGCATTAACTCCGAAAGTGGCTTGGCTATTTTAGAGAAGTCCTTGATGAATTTCCTATAATACCCAGCAAATCCAAGAAATCTGCGCACTTCCTCTGGATTGGTTGGAGTTGGCCATTCCTGAACTTTATTGATCTTTTCTGGATCCGCTTCAATTCCATGTTCCGAGACTATATAACCGACGTAGCGAACTTTCCTTCTGAAGAATTTGCATTTCTTTGTTGCCAGTTTGAGACCGGAATCCTTGATCCTTTGAAATACTTGCTGAAGACGTTCAAGGTGTTCCTCATAAGTTCTTGAAAAGATGATGACATCATCCAGATAGATTAGGCAGGTGTTAAGGTGTAAGCCTTCCAAGCATTGCTCCATTAGACGTTGGTATGTTGCCGGCGCATTGGAGAGTCCAAACGGCATCCTGTTATACTCGTAAAAGCCGAGTGGTCCAACGGTGAAAGCTGTGCGTTGCTTGTGTGATTCCTCAATTTCTACCTGGTGATAGCCACTTTTCATGTCAAGTACAGTAAAGAACTTATTTCCTCCCAAACAGTCCAGCAATTCTTCAATTCTCGGCAGCGCATAACTGTCCTTGATAGATCGTTCGTTCAGCTCGCGAAAGTCAACACACATGCGCAGTCTTCCATCCTTCTTCTTTACTAGCACGATGTTGGATGCCCAAGGACTGTGTGACTTCCGGATGACACCAGCTGAAAGTAGAGTCTGAAGATGATTCCTAACTTCATCATACATCGCTGGTGGAATTCTTCTGTGGCGCTGCTTGAATGGTACTTCGTCAACGAGATCTATCCTATGCCGTACCATGTGACTGCAACCAATGTCATCATCATCCTTCGAGAAGATATCAACATACCTCTTGATGACATCAAGTCCCTGACTAAGTTCTTGCTTGGTGAGGTCACTGTCATCCAAGTCCACTTGTCTAATGATGTCATCCAACCTGCTGACTTCTTCTGAAGGTGGCTCAGGAATAGAGACAGGCTGGATCTCACATAGTAGCGCTCTTGGTGGTATGACGATAGTCCGGGTGGTGACATTGGATATGTGGACATCAACTGTTCCTTGGTCCTGGTGGTTGTAGGTGATCAAGGTTGGAGCAATGTCTAGATCCTGTGGTAGTGGAGAGTTCAAGGTTGACTGGAGTAAGGCACATGTGATAGGTAACTTGAATCCTTTGGTTACTTGTCCTTTGATTACCATGCTGGAGTTAGGTGGGACTATCAAGTTCTTGTCATCTGTACTCCTTACCAATCCTAAACAGTGTCCACGTTTCTCAAGTTCCTTGTCTCTTAGGGTGATGGTCCTATAGGCTATGTACCAAGGCGTGTGCAGGTTGGCCTTCTGTAGAAACCTGACTCCATGTTGCTCCTTACATAGGTCCAAGAAGAAGCGAAGCACATTCGTTCCTAGCAGAGCTGGTACCTTAGCGTTGTATCTTGTATCCGGTACTATGAGCATCAGGCAAGATACAAATCCATCATCTGACAACATACCTCCTCCAACAGGACTGATGTTTACCTTGACATATCCAAGATAGGGAAGCTGGTCTCCTCCGGCACACTCTATATCTAAGATGTCTCCAATGGGCTGCAGTGGAATGGTACTGAAGTTATCCCGGTAGAAGCTCTAAGACATAATGGAAACGGTGGCTCCTGTATCCAGTAGTGCTGTGACTTGCAAACCTTCAATCCCTATTGTTACCTCGGTTGAGTCGCCAACTAGTCCGTCTGGTATATCCGTTGTGTAGGGGCGTGTCTTGTAGCCTAAGGGTAGCCCCTTCCCGTAGGCCTGTCCAAGTTTAAAGGTCGCTTAAGATGGTCTAGGCGCACACGACATCCAACGGCGATATGTCCTGGGTAGCCACATCTCCAACACTTGATTGGTTCTTTCTCCTGGAAGCCTTGTTCTCCCTGACCTGTGTGTTGGAGTGGAACTTGCGGCTGTGGTGGCATCTGGTACTGAGGATACTGTGGAGGTGGTCCTGGTGGATGATAAGGCGGCTGAAGAACAAAAGGTTGTTGCGAAGCTGGCTGGTCCTGATAGGGAGGTCCATTAGGCTTGCCTTGTCTCCTTCCTCTTCGCCCATGTTGTCCACTTGCTTGAGAGGGAGTTGGTTGATGGAGTAGAACTTGTGCAGACTGTCGGTCCTTAAGTTCAGCAAGCTCTGCCTTGATGTCCATCATCATAGCTCTCAAGTCGATCACCTCGTCCTTTGTTATCACAGTGGAATCCTGAGTAGCTGTCATCTTGACTGTCGCTGTTTTCTTGGTGCTGGTACCTGTGGGTGACTTGTTCCTCCTCAAGTCAAATTCCACCTCACGCAGACACAATCTCAGTTCGTCGAAGTTGAAGATGCTCTCGTACTTGTGGGCTGCAAGGCTCTTCAGTTCCGGCCTAAGTCCTTCCCACATCTTGCTTCGGAGCATCTCATCCTGGTCTTGAGGTGTGAGGGCGCGCTGTAAGGTAATCTGGTAAAGGATCTTCTCCAGACGACATCCCCAGGCTGATACATCCTCATTCTCCTCTTGCCTAGCTCCATAGAACTGGGACATGAGTGTCTCCTTCCTCCTTAAAGTCCCAAAGGCACTCCTCAACTTGTTGGTGATGTCCAGTACAGTGGCTGTGTGACCAAGCTTCATAGCACAGAGAGCTGCCTCACCCTTCAAGGACTTCCTGACGGCTTGTAGGATGACTTCATCACTGTAGGTCTTCGACTGAAGAAGACAGTCCACCTCGTATTTCCACAAGTCGTAGGGGGTATCCTTGCCACTCTCACCACTGAAGATAGGTATCCTAGGGAAATGGTTAATGGAGGATGCTGTAACCTGAGTAGGAACCTTGCTATCTGGAGCTGTTAGCACGGCATGGGACCCTTCAACCTTGATGCTTGGGGCTGTTCCGTGAGTAGGAGGATTTCCAACCTTCAACAAGGCCTCTGGCACAGTCTCCACGAGAGGTCCTTCTGCCTGTGCAATGCCACTGATCCAAGCCTTGAAAGCCTCAGGTGTATCATGCTTAGGAGCTAAACCCATCTTGGCAAACACTGTCAAAAGACTATTCATATCCTCCTCGCCGAGATCCATCTTGGAATAAGCACTCTCACAAAATCCAAGAAACAATTCCAAGAAATCCCGAAATATAAATGAGGCACAATTGAAACACAAAGTTTTCACACAAAAAGTGAATCACAATTTCACACAAGCACTGGTAAATTCACATGATGGCACTCCTTTGTGTGAATGAAGAACAAAAATGAACAATGTGAATTGATGTGAAGTGGAATAAGGGAAACAGAAAATGAAAAGTTAAATTTAATCAAAGTAAATTAAGTTAATATTAGGGTTAGTTGTTAAAGGAAACAGTACTTGTGATAATAATTCACAAGTGGAACAAGGTGAACAATAACACGTTGAGCAATTAAGACTATAGCGAAATTGCAAACACAAATAAAGAATGTGAAGTTGTTAGGACATTATGAAATTGCAAACGATAAATGCCAACAGGAATTCAGAAAATTTAACAGATTAAATAAACTTAAGGTTTAAGGGTGCTATAAACAGGTGTTGCAACACAACAACAACAATGCAATATTGAAATGAATTAGAGAAATAACATGGCAGTATGATATGCAATTAGGACATTAATCCACCTGTAACACAAAGGGACTGTGTAATTGTAATTGATAATTAGGACATGGTGGTCACTGAAACACAAAGGGGATGTGTAACTGTGGAGGGTAATTTAGGACATAATTTCACATCTGAAACACAAAGGGGATTGTGTAAATTACAATGCACAAAGTGGAAGTATGTAACATGATGTAAATACAAAATGTCAATATGTGTGATGCAAATGCAATTTATATTAACTAAGTGGATAATACCTTATATACCCTAAGTACTAACAATAAAGTAATTAAAGAAAATTAGTAATCTAAACCTGAATTTAACCCAAGCAAATTAACCAGCAAAATTAACCAAAGTAAATGAACAAAGCAAAAGTTACCAAGTTAATTAACCAAAGAATCTTACCAAAATAACCTAACCAAAGATAACCTAGCCAAAGATAACCTAGCCAAACCTAATTTACAAAATTAAACTAACCGAGCATGATTAACTAAGATACACTAAACCAAATATTATCCCAAATACACTAACCCTAAGTAGAGATAAGGAAAGGCAAAGGATAAAGAATGTACTAAGGCATGGTTATAAGAAGATATATCTAAGTGAAGTGCTACATGCAATACTAAACAGTCGGTCGTTAGGCAGTCAAATAAATTGAAGACTTACATATTAAATTTTATTTAAACCTATCTCTAATAACTAATTTAAATGAATAGGACAGCAAAGAATAGCAATAATTCAATCACACAAACTCACATGGTTGCATACACAAAAATCCTAAGTGTGTGAATAATCAATTAACTAATTAACTAAGTAATTAACCAGTGTATTAATTAACTAAATAATCTTAACATAAGTTAATCTAACAACTGAAGGTTAGATAAACCTAAGTTTAGATGAAACTTATCAAAGTGTAGGCCTACATAATGTAAACAAACAATAGCAAAGTACAAAAAATACTAAAGGTGATCACCAAATGTTAACACAAACGATGAACAAATGAAACGCTACATGATATTTGTAACCAAAGCAAATATTTTCAAAGTTCACAAAAGGTGTTAACAGTATCAATTTATTACAAAATAATTACATGTTAAATGGCTGCAGCAAACAATTACAAAATTCAAAAATAGACTAAGCCAGCAATAGGAGTAGAACGTAGACAATTAATTACATTATTAAATAATAAACAGATGAATTATAATGTTGCAAAAATATAGAGTCTTTGATATAAGAGTCAAGGTCACTTCAATCACATGTTATAAACAAGTCTCAAAACACAAAGGTAAATACCGTGAACAGTCCAAGAATAGCACAAGTCCAAGAATCACAATATCACAGACGACGAACGGGTATATCCATGATATCCATGATGAGTTTACTGATGATGAGGACGTCTCAAATCCAACGTGGAAAGCAGCATTTCCTCACTGGGGGCTCCAAGTTGTAACCGATATCGTGGGGTGTCAAAGTAGAACCAACACTGGCTACGGGTTGTGAGGGTTTTATTCTCTCAAGTGCGATAGAAGCACACGAACTGATATAGTTACCCTGCAACACATAATGTTATACAATGTAAAATACATCACAATCCAACATAAACATGTTTAAAATAAATATCACATTGCATAAAACAGTACCGCAAAACATGTTATGTTATGCCTCATATATAATACACAAAAACATTATGCATTTCCACCAATCATTACTATATACATGATTATGACAGATGTGTGGCATAGTACACATAGCAAAGGGAGATAATAAATGAAGCTTGCATTTACTATTATAACACTTATTGAAGTAATACACAATAAGCTCAATAAATACATTACGAATTAATTACCACAATTTGATAATCAACAGTACCAATACATACATCACATTATGCATGATATGCATAATAGCAGAAATATATAAACACACATGAAACATTAAAATATTCAAATAAGCATACCCTGAATGTGGTTCCGGGGTGATCAGTCCTTAACCACAAGGATACTGCATTATCATCATCATCATCATGTCCTGAATACAATATGTACATTAAATATAAAACAATTCATGATTCAGACATGATGAATAATAATACATGAGTCAGAAGTGATAATGACCTAACATGTCGAAAGATAAGTTCACACACGTCATCTAAATAAAATAATCATTCACTCACCTTACTTCACAATACTCAAGAAACATTCATACAAAGAAGAGAAAGAAATAAAAGCCTACTTTAGAATAAAATAGTATTGATGAAGTAAATTATTTAGATTGTAAGATTTATTCAAAATGGCGGCAATCACCATTACCTTTACAATGATAATTTTCACTAAGTTAAGTTTTATAAAAGTTATGAAATATAAATGATTTATACAATACAAGTGTTATACTTTACTCTAAACCATTAAATACATTTATGATATCAATTATATTGATTACTAACCTTAGAATATCATAGATTTCTCTTTACTCGTCTGTCAGTCTATCTGTGCTGAGTGCTGTGACAGTTGTGCAATATGGAGGTAAGTGCACTGATTTGAATCAGCCAATAGGAGGACAGATTGGGGTTAATTGGAAGAAATATACATGATAAAATGGACTAACCCAACCTCCCTATTATATAGCTAATAGACTGATCCACTGCATGAGAAACCTTAAGCTAACAATACTACTTGCAGAACTACTGGAAACTATTAACCTACAACTAAAAGCATATCAATAAAAACAGAAAGACTTTACATGAACAACAAGTTTATTATAAAAAGCTATTTACAAACGCCTGCCACACATATATAACTGCTAAACATTTCATTATTGTGTGGTCAATGTGCACATTATTCACTGGTAACTGGCACTTACGGAAGAAGGTATTCTCTCCCTAATATATTAGAAATGCGTAGACAGATGAAATTAAACTAGGAACGTTAATTCTGCAAGTCATCACGTCTATCAATAGCTGTAAACCAATGGGTTAAATTTCGTTTCAAGGTGAATAGCCCTGAGGAGCCTCCCATCTAAAGTACTGAGATAGTGACAGGATAATCATCACTGATGGACCTTAGTTAGTATTCAAGCCCTGGTTCCACACTGCCGCTGGCTGTCAAGATTAGATTATTATCTAAATGGGACAAGCAGAGTGAGTCAACACTAGATGAGAATAGTCAAATATGCATTTGAAAGGCTAACGTGAGCATATTGTTGGAGGGTATTTGGTAATCTTAGGTAAATCTTAATCTTAGTTTGTGAGGAGATTGAACAAATCGGTATACTAATTCAGCTTTATGATTTCAATGGATGCCTATGTTTAAAAACCCTGGATTTCTGTACATAAAGCATTTTGTTAACAACAATTGTGTAATATTTTTTCTGACATTAGCGAGAAGCAGATTGTGATAGCTCTGCTCGCTCTACACTTATTAATTCGGCAAATCACGTTTGAAATGTGTGATTTAATAGATTTTGATGTAACATTTAAGTTCAAATCATTGACGTCAAAAGTACACTAGCTTTTTATCGTCAAAGTAACATAGACCTCAAACGTCCCTATGAAAATCCAAAGATGAATTCTTCATTAAATCTCAATTTACTTCCAAATAGCTTTTCTTTAAAATCAGGTTGCCATTATCGCATCAAACATATCACTCTCATGGTAACATCTTGAGTAAATAAACTACAGGAAAAGGTTTTTAAGCATTTGAAATGGACTGTATTACGTTTTCAGATAATCTTACAAGGTATTCTTCAGTAGAATCGGATCAAATGTTACATGAATTTCAAAGTTCCAATTGAGCTTAGAATTAGGCTTAAGATTTTCGTGATAAGGCTTTCAAAGTTTTCGTGATTGAAGCTCAAGTTTTGACAGTTTTTCAATGGAATCAAGGAATAATTGCAGGAAATGACAAGTTACTGTGCACTTACGAATTGATCAAAATTATACCTCAGTTGACATTTATTGACAGTTTTTAACAGATTTTAACTTGTTTCTAATGAAAATGACTGAATGTTGATCCGTAAATTCTGTTAAAATGATTGGTTTCCATATCCAATGTATTTTATTGCTTGTGAGTCTTTAAATTGAGAATGGTCTTTTTAAATAAATGACATCAAACGTAATGATACAATATGTTATCATATCAAAATGAACTAATGTAATTCTCAACATAAACAAGTACTCAAACCGGACAAAATGTTTGCCTATATGTCAGAATTGAGTATACGACTAGTTTATGTTTAATTCTCGATTTATTAGAATAGTAGATCGAGAATGATGCTTAAATCTATATTTCTTGACAGATTTTGTTCAAGTTTGAAATGTAGGTTTACCTCAACATATCAAAACCATGAGTGAGTGACAAAGTCATGGTTTTGGAAGTTATTTTTATCCTAGGGTCCACTCCAAAATTCGTACCTCTAGATCTTTGTGTCTAAGGCTGCCGCTAGGTTTAACATCAGTGAGATGGCATTTCCAGAGTCTACATTGTCTTGAGACAGCGAAGACGTAATTAAAAACAGGTTCCTTGCTAAATGTGACATATGAGATAGTCAGATTGTGATGTTATTTCCCCAAAATACCATGGAGATGTTTTTGACCGATATTTTAGAGTGAGTTTGGCATATTCATGAAAAACAGTTGTATTGACGTACAGTTAAGGGACAGTAAGTTTTTTTTTTACTGTAATTGAATTAAAGTCAGGAAATAACTTTAACGTATCAGCACTTAGTCAACCTCTAGCATACTGAAATTAAATGAGACCAAATAAGTGATCAGATATATTCTGATCTTAGACCTATATTTTGGCAGACATCATCACTTCGCCTCTCAAAAAGTATGCATATGTCCATACAATGATTAGAGTGAAATGTTTTTGCGCGTAAATTTCAAGCTGACATCTTTGTCTTACCCACGACTCTGCGTTGTTTATGGTTAATATGTGACGTCGAATGTCCACCAAAGATTCCTACAGAAAAGACCGCATTTAGCTAATAATTAATTCTACTACATATCGACATTTCCCAGTGAAATTAATTATCTGTATTGCAATTATAAAATCTAACCGTTGGTGCCTTCCGATGCAGAGATTGTTTACCTTCATGTACACAAATTGAATAGATATTTGAAAAATGTAGCTTGCAAAAAGTTTCAAATACACGAAATACAACATACCTCGTAATTTTAGTGTATTACCTTTGAGAGTTTCTTAATACCTTAGAACCACAAGTTTAATCTCATCTAACATAATTTTACCATTTCTTACTCATTTATTATCCACAGTACAATGAAGGCACTTTGCCAAACTAGATGGACCAGTCTAAGTAGATTAAAAAATGATCCAGCATTGATGTAGTTAAATTACCTCTATTAGAAACTAATGTGGCTATATTTTCAGAAAGTGAATGCCCCTTAAATAACCTGCTCAAAGTGATTAAAGTTTCCAAGTATCCAATTTCACAAAACTTATTTATCTTTGATTTATGCCATGTTTGATATTTTAGGAAAGTGATAAATAAAGATATCTTGTTCTGGTATCATCTTAACTTACAGTTAGATGTAGGTTTTGTGAAAGCAGACAGACACAGTTATAACAGTCACTTTTCTGTACAAAGCAAGACATTTATCAGTGAATGATAGAGAGAGTAATTCAAAAGATATAAGAGAAACTCATTGTACTGAATATGTGTTTTTAATTCATCCGTTATAAACAATTTTAAACCATATAGTTGCGATTACAAAGCTGGTAAATCAACCTTTTTTCCTACTTTAATGATTAGTTTTTCATCCCACGGGAAATGACTCATTTCAAAATGTGTTTCCCATTAGGTTTATGGCTTAACATAAAGTTTCAAACCGTAAAATATGAATAACTTTACCTTGATGTCTGTCATAATTATACAAAATCAAACAGAATGCAACAAGTTTTCAAGAGTACCTGGTTACACTATATCAGAAGAAAAAAAACAATATGGTGATATTTGTATTTTCATAAATGGTAAACAGCACGCATATATGGACGCAACAGCGAAAGCACAATGAAAAAAGGGTCTTGTTAACTCATCCACAAGTTTCAATATATTGTCTTTTGAAACTTCTGATACAGATGAGTGATGTGCATATTTAATTTTCAGGTAGAGCGCTTGAATTCACATATTCAGAATTGCAGTAAATTCTTCTACAGAGTCTTTATCATTTTATCATATCAATTCATTCTTTCGAGAGTTATGGGCATTTGTCATGAGTTCTTCACATTCTTTAATAATACTGAGGGCTCCATAGCTAATTTGGTTATTGTCAATCTTTATTTCAATTCTCAGAGGCCTCAGGCCTATAGTACATTGTATAGTATTACATAGTTCAATATACAATCATATAAATCTGTTTTACACAAAAAGCATAATTATATGTGGTTCAGTGTTACTACTGTCTCCTGATTTTAAATGCGTGGTATAAAAACATTGCAAGATTTTGTATTTCTACCAATTTTTTACAGTTTAATAAGTACGATAATTTATCTTTAGATGGATGGACATAATAGAAGTCTTTAAGGTATTTTTTACGTAGTTCATTATAAAAAGGACACACAAGCAAAAAATGGTACTCATCTTCCAAGAGGTTATTATTGCACGATTTACATAGTCTCACTTCTCTTTTCATGTTAAGAAATCTGCCCTTTTCAATCCATAAATCATGCGAGGAACATCTGAAGCGTGCTAGACTTACTCTGAATTTTCTTATAGTAACACATTATAAATAATGCTCAGTATAGATGTAGTGTTTAAAAGCTGAATAATAGTTACATTTTGTGGATAGATGAAGGTTGGTAAGCCATTTTTGTTGGTAGATATCCTTAAGTCTTTGAGTAAATGAATTTAAGAATCTTATTGGAAACTCAACATTTTGTTCTAGCCATACGTAGTTGAAACCAGTTGTGACTAATAGCTTCTTTAAATCTGTTATCCAGTTTTTTTGTCCATTTTGGTCATATAAGATCATCATTTCATAACATTTTTTTGGTAAACGGTAAGAGGGCATGCATAAAAGTCTCAGCCAATATTTTATCATTTTAACTTGTGCATCTATAACAAGCGGGAACCTCCCACATTCCCCATATATCATTGTATTTGGTGTGTTTATTTTTACTCCAAGAAACTTCTTACATGCTAATAGATGAACTCTTTCTATTTGATCAAAATACTGGTATCCCCAAATTTCTGCACCGTATAATGAAATTGGGCTAATTTTCACATCAAATATTCTAAAATAAGAAGATATGTTCAAATCTCCTAGTATTCTTAAGTTTCTCAAAATACCTAAAAATACTTTTCGTGCTTGGATAGATGCATATTTTGCATGGGTTGACCAAGAAAGATGGTTTGTAAAATAAACACCTAGGTACTTGTATGAGGTTGTTGATTCTATAAGTTTTCCTTTAAAGTAGCATTTTTCATGTCGGGACAATTTACCGCCTTTTTTAAAAGTAATTATTTTTGTTTTCTTCATATTTACATTTAGTTTCGATCGTTCACAGTAACTTTCTAGTTCGGTTATTTGCTTCTGAAGACCGCCAATAGTACTTGAAATAAGAGCAATATCATCTGCAAACAGTAAAAGAAAAATTTGTAACACATCCGGATGCAGCTGGATACCATTTGTGCAGTTGTTTTCTATTTGCATTGCTAATTCATTGATAAAGAAAGAAAACAAAAAAGGACTAAGTACACAGCCTTGTCTAACACCGATTCGTACATCAAAATATTCTGACATTTCATTATTATTTCTAACAGAAGCTTTCATATTTTCGTATATGCTATTTAATAAGGTTGACATTTTAGTGCTTAGACCACTGGTTCTGAATAAATCCCATAGCTTATGTCTCTGTATAGAATCAAAGGCTTTAGAGAAATCCACAAACAACGCGTAAAATTTACCCCCCTTAGAATTTAGATACTTTTGTATAACACTCTGAAGAATAAACATATTATCAACTGTAGTATATCCTTGCCGAAATCCTGCCTGTGATTCACTTATTTTATCCATAGTTTCGCCCCAGAAAATCAATCTTTTATTGATAATTGCAGTGAATACTTTGCTAAATATACTCAAAAGAGTGATGCCTCGATAATTCTCCACATTGTTTAAATCTCCTTGCTTGTGTAAGGGTACTATAATTCCGACTGACCACGTTTGAGGAAATGAGCCCCTTTCCAATATTAAGTTAAAAGTGAGTTCAAGATATGGTACCAACAAATCCGCAGAATACCTAAAAAATTCGGGTAATAAATTATCTAAGCCTGGAGATTTACTAAGTTTTAGGTTATTTATGCTATCTAATATTTCTTCTCTAGTAATCGGGGAATCAAGAATCTCCTGTGTGAGGTCGTGGTTTGGATCTGCTGTTGAATAAGATGCATCACTTGGATTTTCATTTTCCTCAATAGGTTCATCATTATTTTCAAACAAAGTTCTAAAGTGCTCGCACCAGTCTCTAGTAGGTATATTGTTCTTTGCTATCTTCCTACCATTCAGACATTTTAATTCGTGCCAAAAAGATTTGGAGTTATCGATGCTCTCTTCAATCTTATACTGCTTTAGCTTATAGAAGTCAGTTCGTTTCTTTTTACAAAGTGCGCTGTATTTATTTCTTGAAATATTATACTGGTCCAACAAATGTTTATCTTTGTGTTTACGAAACTTGTTTAATGCCCTACAACGTATAGATTTTAATTTTTTGCATTCATCATCATGCCAATTATTTACATCAAATTTCTTATTTGTACACCTTTTTTTCATATCAGATGCCGCAAGAGAAAGAGCTTTTACAATAAAATCTATACTCGAATCAATACATGTCAAAGCGCATCCCACAGACTTATCTAATAATTCTTGTACTTGATCTGATAGAATGTTCTGCCGGAAAGTGTCTAGTTTGTTACTATCCCAAACAAACTTGAATCGTTCACAATCATCATTTTTTTCTTGATCTAAACGATCATGGCGGGCTCTTAATTTTAGAGTTAATGGGAGATGTGATGATTCTGATCGTGATGCAATTGAAAACTCATTTACATAATCGAATAAATATGCAGAAGAAATAATGTAGTCAACAACACTTGTGCCGTTGTTGCCAATAAATGTAAAATCCCCTTTCTGCGAGTCCGATCAGCACCGCCCATTTAAAATATGGATATTAAACACAGAACATAAATCAAGTAAAGTTTGCCCAAAGTTGTTAACGACTCTGTCAGCGGAAAAACGGCTAAGATTAAAATAGTCTAATAAGAAATCTAAACAAGAAATATCATGTTTATTTGTGAATTCGAATAAGTCATCTTCAACAAAATCTGGATTTGTCCCAGTTCTGGCATTAAAATCACCCCCGCAGAGTACGTAAACATTGGGAAAACTTGATACAATTTCTAAAAGCGACTCTTGAAATAATATTATTCCATTTTTACACTCTGTAGACAACTTATCATACCATGTAGAATTTTCCGGTTGAATATAAGCACACGCATATAAAACATCATATTCTAATCCAAACAGCGTTTTGTCAAACAGAATAAATACAGAATTTGGTGTTATTTTAGACCACTTGACGTAACTAAAGTATTGATTCCGTATCAACACTGTTATCCCGCCGGAAAGTCTACCATGGGTTGATATTTTATCAGCATTCTTTGTTACACGCTTAAATTCAGAAAAAATATTTTCAAAATCCTCGTCATAACACCATGTTTCTGTTAGACCAATAACGTCAAAACGCTTAACATAATTAATGAAATCAATGTCAGGAAGTTTGTTAATAAATCCGGAAATGTTCCAAAATAGAAATTCAACACTTTCAGTTAACCTCGGAGATGTAGATGATTTGTACTGACGTGGTATGTAGCGTCTGTCCTGGCCCTGGCCCCATCGCTTGGGAGACTGTAGTCTCGGAGAGTGGCGTGACGCAGACCTGAGACCCCGGCGAGAGCCCCGGGTACCACGCCCTCTTGACGTATCCCTGGTCCGACGTGGAGGTGGGTCTCGTCTAGACTCGTCCCTGGCATGACGTGAAGTCCTACGATGTTGATCACTAGAGTTGCGTGTCGTCTGGTAGTCTCTCTCCGCCGAGGTATCTCCCGCTGGGTGAGGGGATGAGTCTCGTCGTCCAGTGGATGGGTCTCTCAGTGGTATCTCAGTCGTAGATCTCCCAGTGTCTTCCTTAGCGGTGTGCATCAGTTTACTACCTTTGTAGTAAAAACGTAGAGTAGGGTTGTCGATGCGATGACGATAGAGTTCATTTCGCTGAAAGTTTTTTTAAATCATTGGCGATCCCCACTCCTTGGTCTTTTAAGACACTCCTCATTTTGACGGAGTGCCATTTATCTTCCCAATGCGCCATGCGCACGATAGTTGGTTTGGAGGGACCAGACTTATATTTTGAGGGAAGGCGATGTGCTCGTTCAATATCCCGAGGCACTAATAATGGCATAACTTGGTTATTGTGAAGCTTGTGATATTATCCATGTATATCCCTATAAGACAATACAAATTACGTCATTTTCTAAAGGTTTTGATAAATCTTTGAACGACTGCTTTTTTTAGAGGATTTATTGCACACAAAAAGGTAATTTTATTGTTAAGGTCACAGACGTCAAGACTTTTCCCTTTAACATTCCATTCTTCCTCAGAAGTCTGTCATGATTTATACGTGTTGAAACTTCATTTATTCCATACAGTTTGACAAATCAAACTCGTTTGTCCCAACAATCTTAGTGATATTGCGTCTGTGGTACTCAAGTCTACCTACATCATGTGTAATCTTTACACATTATATAAAACATTTCATGCCATAGCCTATACTCCATCTACGCTACAATCTATCTGCACTACATATATATTTTGTATACTATATTCAATGCTAATTTTCAATCTATAAGCCATACCATGCTCTGTCTGTGTCACATGTTAACGCCGTACGTGAACACAATGACCCATTGACCCCATATGAGATTTTATCTGCTTTAGATCTAGCAATTTACACGTTACTGGAAGCTTTCCAAGTGGCCATGCTATCTTTGCTAAGCCATATAACTGAAATTATTAAAATTATTGTAAGTTATCAATCCCTGAGGGGTCGCTTGAGAGATGAACACTATTGCCCTGATATCACATGGACTTTAAAGAGACACAGAGTATGTTGATAGGATCACATATGTCAAATTTTGAAATCGATGTTATTACATCGGGAACCACTAACTGTAACTGAAAATAACAAGTTAAAGGTCAATCAGTACATTAGAGCGAAAATACGGCCATTCAAAGTCGGGATTTGGATCGAAAACCGGACAATGTGGCTCGAGTGGCGCGCGCAAATTCGCCAAACGTAACTTTGAAACCTTGTCATAAGCTGACAGGAAGATATATTCGATTCGATAGTGTTTATTAGGTATTGTAACTAATAGGTAGGTTAATTGGATGCATACTTTCGAATATTAACCGTATTTGAGATGTTTTCTTGATTTATTAATAAAATCAAGCATTTTAGAGATATAATGCATAAATGGATATATTTGCAGGTCCAGTGATGAGATATGAACTTCAATCAGCATATTAGATATTTTGTAGCTTATCAAAACCAAATAAAAGTTTATGAAGATACTCGGTGCCACTTTAATCTGGTAACTGTACTCAATAAACTTACTGTCTTATAAGAAATTATACAATGTATGCATTTTTCGAATATCATCCAAATATGGTTTTACAACTTTACTTTGGTCGACATTGTAGCAAGAACTCGATAGGTAGACATTGTAGAAGTCAAATCAATAGTCGTTTTAGTTTTGCAGTTGGTGTTGGGAAGGGGATCAACAGTAGTTGATATGGTTTAAAAAATTTCAGCATCAGGATAAAATGGTGTAGTTGGGAGTGTTGGTTCACTTTTAGCTTGTAAGGCCTGATGGTCAAATGGGCTTTTGGCATGATAAAGAATTCAAAGGTAGCTTTGATTATGTTCTCAGATTTCACACTGATTATACAGACTGGCACTGCAAACGAAATATAATATGGATTTTAACAGGGAGTAAACTTTGTTGATTGTCTCGAGTTCATTGACTTATGCCTAGGGCAGTACCAATACCAGGTTTTCCTATTCAGCTAGTCCTTTAAGTAAGCTTCCTTAATTAAGACTGTTAAAAGTGAACTGAAGATAAATGCAAGTGACTGAAATAGTCTAATTCAAATGTAAAAGGTCACATTTAATGCAACTGTACTCTTACATATGCCATTTAGAATCCATTAACACCTGACAACACATTCACTGGTTCTAAAGTGGATAATAAAGTTCACTTAACTTACAGTAACTAATGGCAGTTTTGTCATTACAATATTTCAGTGCAAAGTGTAGTGTGAATTAGGCAGTTTGAATGAACATATCTTTGTGCTTTGCAAATGTAAGATCGGAAAAAGGGAATAAATTTCCAGTAGTATTTGTCAGTGTGTGATCTTCTAAAGTAATAGAAATGCTAATTTTTCGTCCATTTATGAAACGTTAAATATGGCTGAGTATTTATTTCGAACGTATTTATATTGAAAGATTTACCAAACACCATTTTGTATATATTCAAATCACCGCCTTTGTGTGTTATTATGACTTAGTCAAATGAATGTAAATGAGTAAATTTGAGATTCTTTGAGTTGTGTTGTGAACACCACACCAAGCCTTCCTGTCACCAAAAATAACCAAGTAAAATTTTATCTTCGAATCTCTGTATTGAACACACAACAGCTCTCTAGAAACATTAGTTCTCTCTAGATTCATGAAAATCACTTCTTGTTTCTACATGAGTATTTATGTCTGTATATTTGTTCGTACATTTGTTTGCACATTTGTTTGTACATTAGCTTGTACATTTGTTTGTATTTTATTCTAGCAAAGCCTCGAAAACAGATGACTTATTCCGCCACTACAGTTGTGTGAGCGTGATTACACGCGCCGAAATAGAATTGAAGATGCCTGAAGATTTTGGTTAAGCGACTTGGCTTTTAGCCTTATTTTGACTCTTTCAACAACCTCGTGGAAAACCCTTTCAAACACGAGGCGACCATTACAGTTACGTCTTCCGACAACTTATTACAATAAAACAATTTTACTTATGATGCACAACGTATCATACTGGTCAGAAATTATAATGATACTCTTCTGGTTTAACTGAAACTTCAACTTTACCCCTGGTATTTAAGCTGATTTAACATGATCTAAAATAAGAAATATATTAAACACAAAGCATCAGTAAAATTCTTAGTCGCTCAAAATATATTCACACCAAGTTGATTTTCTTGATCAAACACTTGAGCAGTTGCCAGTTTGTGCACTTTTACTTTAAATTTGATAAATTTCTAATTTGTGATTTTGAATGTTCAGACTGGTTTAAACGACTAACGTTTTCTATGAGGTCATTTACAAAAAAGTCATCATTTAGTCGAGAAAATGATAATTATCACATTGCCGGAAACTTTCCTTTTTCATATATAAGGTAACTTGGATTAAAAAATACCAAGCGGTTGTGAAAACAGTTCTTCAGTTCAAGCAGCTCTTTTTAAAACGTTTCATTACTTATCATTTGGAATATCATTAAGCAAAATATAAAAATCAGAATGAAAATATATGGCTGACAAAACAAGTTCATTTCTGTTCCAAGTGTGCGCTTCATTAATTTGCAAAATTAATATAAATTGTCATTCTCAAAAAATACACTTTCATCTTTCTTATGATGATATAAACAGCGGTGATTAAAGATACATTTCTGGTCAAAGTATTAAGTTAACTAATGATTAATTTAAATATATATATCACCCAGATAATCCTAGGTCTGCTTAACTAAATCAAGTTGTTCTATTTAAAGATATTTATTAATTAAATTCTTATTTTATAAAGAAAGAAATAGTGTACATCATTCTAGTTTAACTGTGTTGATTGAATTCAGAACACTTTCTTGTTGTCAGCAGTGCTTTACACACGTCTATAACTAAATCAGATATTTCAATAAGACTAAATCTGAATAATTAGAATACAAGTAGTAGTGTTGCAAATAGGACTTATTTTTAATCTATCTATTCATCGATAATGTTGTGCTCCGTGGTAACTGTCTTTATTTTAAACTTTTAGAAAAGATGTTTTGTTTAATAAATATCCTTACAAAACCACGTCCGTATATACACATACATATACTCCAAACACATCTGTACAGTTTATTATCAACATACTAATATAAACCTTAACAAAATAAGGTCTATATAGTATCAACATTGTCCCAAATCTGACATTATAGTTAAACAGTTTTATCTTTCGAAGTGCAAGCTAGTTTCTTAGAGGATGCGTGACCTTTGTCTCAGTTAATAAATCCCTGATCAGTTTATTTTACAACCAGATTTGCTTAAATAAACTATTTATGGACCATGTTTCTCTGGAAACACCTGCTCTTGCTTATATGCCATCTGTCAAACTGTCTACTAAAAGGTCGCTATTCAATCAATCCCCTCAATATCAATGGAAGTCCTGTACATGAATACATAGGAATCTTGTCAATCTTGACTTTTTGAAATTCTCTCTAAAAATACTTCTTCTTATGAATCATCCATTTCCTTGGCATTCTAGAACTTGAGTTGATGAAAAATGATGACGTCAAATTTAAGGATACACAACATCTCTTTTCAGTTTTAAGGACGTTTTGACAAAGATACTATTGTCTTCATCTAGCAAGTGATACATGAGTGGAAAAGCAATAGACTATTTTACTTTAGCATGAGAAACACCTCAGTCATATTTTCAGCATTTGACACTTATGACTTCCATATCAAATTACACATTATTCTGCGCCGTTCTTCGCCAGTCAAACTCCGTATATTTAAACTGTTTGGGAATAAAAAAACACATTTTTGAAACGAGTGTTATTCATTTGTATGTTACAAAAGAAATATATCTTTCCCATACGTTTTCTTGGACGAAATTTAAAACGATTTTAAGAAGGATTTGATTGCGAAGATTAGTTGAAAGGTTCAGTGTTTATGGTAAAGTTGAGTAAGTTATACATATACTCTAGTGCAAGTAATTTTTTTACCAAATGTGAACCAATTTTGGAATTTGGATTGATGTGATAAAACAGATATGTGGCCGATTTTGGATAGATTAAAAAGTCATTGCAATTTGATAGTTAAGGTATACACCTGGTCGATGATGGTTATTTCAAGCCTATGATTATCGTACATGTATGAGGTTTTTGTATGTCATATGTCGTAACAAGGCTTCTCCTTGACTGTCTTGTTAATTTGGCGCCGTTGTGGAGCTAGACATGTATGTTTACAAGGTAATATGAAGGTCTGGTGTGTGTCAAAGTTGCATAATATTCATTTAATATTATTTCCGACATCTACAATAAACATTTATTTTGTGTTTACATGTCTTCATCTACATGCGAATAGTTACACAATGTAAAATGTATGGGAATGTTCTTCATAATACAAATATATTCGAAAAGCTACCATTTACACCATACATATTTCTCCCTGGTGTGTCAAAAGGAAAGAAAGAGAACAAAGTGAATTAGTATACATATTTTTATTTTGTATATTAATATAATACAAATGACACCACAGGGTATAATCCATCTTTATTTTTAATGGATGTCCTCACGTTCATATTACATATAAAAAAAACTCAAGTAATTTTAATTCATTTGGGCAATGAAACACGTTTTGCCATATAATAAGTTCCAATACAGAGTATTTTTTCATATTTGGATGACGTTGTCCTTGCTATTTTGGTTGTTGTATTGGTAGAAAAGATAATGAAGACAAGAGCTACAATTCTAGTCAGTCACGATCCAATGAATTTTGACAAAAGTTAACCTTGAATTTAGGCGGCATTCTCAATAAGTGTGTATTATCATGATAATATCTCGTTGTCTCCAAAAAATTAATGTCAGTAAAAACATTGATCTGTCATCCATACAATGTATTGCATCTCCTGTCCAATCTTAAAGGCTAATAATCTGATTAGATTAATAGGATCAAATTTTTACCGCAATTAATTATTTCACCCCAATTATTTTTAAGCTTATCAAAAGTTGGTTAAGATAATTATGATAACAAAATCATGCTAAGAATTAGTCGTTTGTTTATTTATTATTATTTTTCAAAGTGACAGTTCTTAATAAATTACGTTGCTCATTAACTTGTATTCATATTTCGTATCATAGCAAAATGATAGATTTAAAATATGTGCTGAAAGTCACGGCGTGGCTCGTAATTATAAATTTGGAAACTTCTGTTTTATACCTTTCATTTTTCAATAATAATATAATACGAAAGATTCAGTGCGTACAGGCTACATCACCATTAAATTAATCAACTCTTTTTCTAGAAATTAAACAATCTATGGCGACAATACAAGAGATACAATATATTGTTGATTATTTATGTGATCTAATCTCTTTTAATGTTTTTATTGTACGAAGAACTATTGATCACTGGTGTTTCAACAATGCTAACATTATATGAAGCGATACTATCTATTTATTACCAAAAATAAAGTCTCAAATGATTATCGACACATTCTCGTACATTTTTGTTTGACATTTTTTATATTCACGGTAACCAAGAAACTGACCTGGTATTATATTGAAAGGAAAATGCCACATAGGAAAATAGTGATTTACGTCAATCTAATTCTATCAACACTTTTGTTAATATCTGTTCAAGAAGTTAGAAACATAAACGTTAAATAGTCAGAGCGTTTTGTGTAATCGTTAGTCTCTACCGCTCAAAATAGAATTGTCATGTTTATACTTTAGCGCATATATACAGTGCAACTGAAGCAGTTATGGGATCCCTTTCAAACTGGAATATTCTCCCAAGCAAATGAAAGTCGTAACACTTATGATAATTCTTAAACTACCGAATACAGTATTGCTATATCCATATCAGAACAGCCTCCATAGTAAGTGGTAGTGGTCTAAGATATTAAAGACTTCCAGTCATGAGAAGTATAGCAGTTTAAACCACCTGAATGATCTCATTTAGGTATAGTTGAAGTCGTTACATCCTTAAAACACCAGTCGATGATTGTACTTGAGAACGAAGAATCAAATTTGCAAATTAATCAGGTTTTATTTGAGGTACGTGTAACAACATACATATAATCTGTGTATTTGTAAATTTTTCTTGTATTTGGTAGAATAGCAATCTTTTATACTGACCAAAATATTATTTTGGATTTGCTAAAGGGACATTTTTAACTTTCATGGATAAAGATATTTCTAAGAGCTATTTACATCATCTGACATATTCATTCAGCTTCAGAGCACACGCAGATAACTTCGGCTAAAAATTCTGTAAGAAACTCAATTCAATTCAATATTTTTCTCAAATGTGTTTCGGATGCCGCATAATTGATAATTGAATCTTACCCTCAAGCAATGAACATTCTAATTATATTAAGGCTTATTTTGTTTCTGCAAACTTTCACGGTTTAAGCTTTGGCTTAAATTAGAAAAATACTTAATGTTGAACAAATATTGTAGTGTCTTAACAGAATGTTTAACAAGATCCCTGCATTAATCGGCTACACTATATATCTGAAAAGCACAAAATCTAAAGTCTGTTATAAACTCTTAAAAACTCTTTGACGATTCAAGGAAAAGGGGAACAATGAAAAATGCTTTTGAAATATGAATGTTGCTGTTTATGGCGCCACAATTGTCATGCTTAATAAGACACGTTCAGCTATTAGTAACACCATTCATACTCAACAAGATTGTGACAAATGATGCAAACCATTGAGGTAATGTCACCCATTTATATGTTACGGAATATGAATTTTAGTTGGTAGACTTTATGACATTTATCCGAAAGCCTTTTGTTGATTTCTTTGCACTGTTGCTGAACAATGCATTATATGCCACGGCTCCGTGGTGCACATAACATAGAGAAATATCAGGTGTAGGTGTATACATATATATATATATGACATATATTATCATATATATTATACATATATCATATTATATAGTTACATGACATATTTAAATCCTGCATTGACATCAGCTATGAACTGAATACATCTCTAGTTTGGCTAACCTATGCTGTCAATCAATTACATGTACTTAAATACATTTACATTCGGACAATAAATAATTGTGTAAACAGCTTAGTTGGCGTCTACAATTAATAGCATCAGACGACTGATTAACAGATAATGAAGATCTGGTTTATTTTAGGAAGCAACAGGGCTTTTGAGTTCACTTTTCCTTGCCTGTGGCAGCGTCTAGAATCATGACCTTTGCTTCAAGTGCTTCAAATAGGCTTGCAATAAAATGCCAGTATTAGTTACAGACATTGTAGTTTCAATTAAATGAAGGGATTGAAAGCGCAGAAGCGAGAAAAAGACTTGTACTGTCGCTTAAAGCTAAACTGCTGTCAAGAATTTGCATAATTGCAAATATATGAAACATATCTTCTCCATCTCCCTGTAGCATGTGTTATTAATTCATTATCTAAAGTACGATTCGTTATTGAAATTGCTTCTTGAATGGTATTTCGTACCAACATACAGTTATTTACAGTGTTATTTGATATCGATAGATGCTTGTCCACAATGTATTGACGTTGCTTTAGTGACTTTGTAATGATTTAATGTGTTAGATAAAAATAAACAATTAATGATAGATATTTGTAGTGTAAGCTGATTATTATTTTGGCTAGCTAAATGAAAATGAAATTAATTGTCTGACTGAGATTTACAATACTGGCGAGAATAATAACACAACGTTAACTTAATGAACCGACTGGTTTATGTTGTCCATAAAATGTTGTTTGATGATACCATGCAATTAAAGGTTTGTATTATTGTTCATCATTTTGACTACAACAATCTTTACTCGACTTGATGGTATTATGTCCCAATCACGAATAAGTGATACACTATTTCTTTCTTAACACCTGATAAATTTTGGACAATACAAACATGACAATTGTTTTTAAATGTGAAACATATTATCAACTCGTCCTGTTGCCATTCTCAATATCACCTATCGTTGGTAAAGGCAGCTATTGTCTAAGACAGTAGATTTGAGTTAATACCCCCAAACTAATATTTGTTTTACCAAGTCTATCGACTTAAGCAAGAAATGTTAACACTCATGATATCACATTTAACTAAGTTCTTTTAAATAAATATAATCAATTTTCATTTTTTACCAAATAAATGCATTTGGATATTTATAATTGTCAGATTTTGATAATTGATACACGTTTGCTTCTACAAACCAATGCAATGAATTGTCATGCAGCAATTTTTCGAATTTCATAATTAAGCGACAAAGATGATGGAACAAAAAAATATTATAAAAACTTGTGATTCCCAATTATCAGTTTTCTTTTTAGTAAACCTTTTTATCCAATATCAATAATCAATTTCAGAAATGAGAGGCCTTAATAATGTTATTCTAGCTCATAAGAAACGGTAGGAGTATATTGTGTATCAAAACAAATTTCTATATGAAAACCGTACACACATGTACATGTATACACTGAAGGTACCTAACACATATATAAATTGTTTTCAAATGACCATTATGTTTTGCTTCTTAAAAAAATGCTTAAATGTTACACACATTTAAGAATTTTTTTTTTCATATCGCATTCTCCAGTAACAAGTTTCATGCACTGAAATCCCCTAAGGATCGATAAGCTTAAACTTGACTAAATGACTAATCAATATTTACATCTGAGAGGCATCCATGTGAACACGGATTTCATTTCTGTGAAATAGAAGAGTCAGATGAAAGAGTTAGGGGCACTGCGTTCTTCAAAGTGATAGTAATAGTACACAGGCGTCTAAGAGATACAAGCTCTCAAATCACGAATACGTGTAATGTTCATCACCTTCAATCACCCAAGTTCTGCTATAATCACTGTACGTCAATGTCTGAAGCAAATTTGAAGAGGGATAAGATCTAAAAATAACCGGAGGTCAAAGAGTGCCAAATAACACAATTTATGTGTTAAAACAAATCAAATGTCTCCATCTTATTCCTACAGGCATTTACCAATCATAATGATGAATATGCAAGATAAGTAATAGCGTTCACTTAAAGGATATTCAAACAAATAAGTTGTATTCTTAATTTAGTAGGTGTTGTACAATTCATCGCATATATGATACAATGATTCAAGTGTATACATTTTCAAAAAGATAAAGATATGAGAAAGTTAAAAAGATTTAAAAAACAAGACTTGCCCAATCATTGGAACAATCAGAAGAGGTTCACATGTTTTGATGATTTAAATTGTTTGTTTCATATAGCCAATGTCATGTATCTATTCACATTGAAAAGTAGTAAGCACAGCGGTCACCATGATCACGTGATTTTGACTTTAATATTGCTCTTTGTTATGTTTTAAACATAATTGATCCGGTTCTAACTTTGTAAACGCAAATTTAACTGACAACATCGCTATTCATAAATTTGCTCACTACTTCAGGATGGGCGTCTCTAAGTAGTTCGCAACTCAAGATCTTATTTAAAATAGTTTATTATATTGATATCACATTATATCCAAACAATATTGTTTAATATCTTAAAAAAGCGCTTTTATTTACCGCGCACAACCAAAAAGAAAAAGTAAGACGTCGTTAGCTTTCGTTACGTTTGACAAGCCTAGTGAGGAATGTACGTCATAGAGCTATGATGTAACGACAGTTCGGCCAGCGACTCTCCCACCTAGCGCCGCCTTGAAGATTTAACCCTTATAGTGCCCGGCCTTTGACGCTATGCGCTCACGCAGTGCCGCTAACTTTTGAAGTTAACTCGAGATTTTAGTCAACGTTGCACAAAAAGTGTCGCTGAGGCGTTATCTATGTTCGGAAATTCATGAAATTTTAAGTGAAGAAAGCTGAGTTGTTTCCCATTCAATCAATGTAAATTTGGATCATAAATGGCAACAATAAAAACGAATTTAACCTAGTTATAAACGGCAGAGACGTTTTTCATGCAAATGTTCAGCTGAGGAACGTTAGCATACCCTGATTTCATCGATTGTAATTAAATTGCCGTTATCTACAAATTAATTTAATTGTTATTTATCTAGAAAGCGGATGTCAGTGATCACGTTGATGTGTTTACTTCCTACATGCGATCGATTGTTCACGAAATAATACAAGTTATCTTTTTGTTTTCATTTGTTGAACATTGTTCGCCGTGACGTCATTGACAAACAAAGTGCAGTAAAGGTACTGTGCACGCAAAGTCCTTGCAATTTTTCCACAGCCGGTGCACATGACTGAATTTCCATCCACAGAAAGTTATGGACCCGATCTTGAAAATGATATAACTTTCGGAAACATTAGAGCTGATATTAGTTTGCTATCACAAGGTCGAAAACAAAAGCAGTTTCAAGCAGACAGAATCATGATTTGAGTCGCATTTTTGCAAGCGCATAAACAACTCAATATATATTGTTGTACAATAAACTAAAACGATGAAAAAGTACAGATTATCAAATTAGAATTCATAAGCAAACTATTGGAACAGTTTTCCATGTATGTTCTTACAGAAAATTCAAAACGATCGATCAGACAAAAGCGCGAAAAAATAGCGAGAACACATCACGGCAGTTTTGGTATTGCGTAATTGGCAGAATTCCTTTTCCACATAGATTTAACACAAGCATGTATTTTCAATCTCAATCACAGTTTAAATTGTGGTAAACATATATATAATATAACCTTCAATAAATCCATAATATATCAAGCAAATTTGGTCACTGCCAGACGTATATCAAACTATACTCTCGAGTTAAAACAAAAAAAGGAAAACACCAGCTTGGTTAAACAATCATCAAAATAAAAATTAGTTTAATACCAAATCTAACTATAATTTACCCTGAATAACACAAAGGAAGGTTGCAAACTATATATACGATCAACTGGATATAATGTCTTTACTTGACATGGAAGAAAATGACTAAAATATTTAAAGATAAAACAGGCCTGCTTCCCGAAAACGGCCGACTTGATTGACGGGTCGTCCACTCGCGGCTTTATGCACGATGAAATTCGCGCATTAAATATGGTGGGAAGGTTGTCGTACTTAAGTGTTTACTCTTTAAATTTCTCGGGTGCCTTAAATTTAACAAGCAACACTTTTATCTATAATGTTCTTCATCTCTATCAAGGTTTTCGAAAGCCAACATTGACGCTCTTCAGCGTCGTCTGTTACTGGCCACGCCCCTAGCTCAGCGAACAATGGGTTTCAATTTTGAGATCATATTGGTGAATAGACCAGTAACTTTTTGTTTTTTGATCAAACTTTTATAAGCACACAATTTGTTTCACATTCTCTATTATATCAGATGTTGTATTGCATCCAGGGATTCATTCATAAATTCACAATCATTTCAGTGCTACAAACTTTTAGCTTCTCTCTTCTAAATACACAATCAGTCCGAAATAAGTCACTTCCTCTACATGATCAAATACTGGAACATGATTATGACATTTTTGTGATAACAGAGACATGGTTGAAAGACCATGATCAGGCAGTACTTGCTGAACTTCTCCCGGCAGGGTACGATATATTCCAAGCTAACAGAGATATTAGGAATGGAGGGGGTGTCGCCATACTTTACAAAACCTCTGTTAAATCTCAACTTGTCGACATGAAGCCAAGGAAAACCTTCGATTTTCTTCACTCAACCTTTATTCTCAACAATATATTTCTGAGAATGATATGCATCTATCGTCCTCCAATATCAAAAAGAAATAAGGTCACATTTGATGATTTTCTGAAGGATATCTCGGACATCTTTGAACAAACTGTGACTGATCAAGGGCATTTGGTAATCCTTGGTGATTTCAATATACACGTCGATGTAGACACAAATGCCCAAGCACATCGATTTAAAGAATTGCTATCCTTATATAACCTTCAGCAACTGGTTACTGAACCAACTCACAGATGTGGTCACACTCTTGACCTTGTCATAACTCGTGAATGTGAACAGTTGATCAAAGTTGCTGATGTTGCTAACAGGTTCATCTCTGATCATTTCACCATTAACTGTTCTCTCAGCACCAGTAAACCCCAACCTCATCTTAGGTCTGTTACATACAGAAAAACCAGGAATATTGACATTTCTGAATTCTCGTTGGATATTATGCATAACATTGAGTACTGTTCAAGTAATAGCACCGTTGAACAAAAGATCTCACAACTTGATATTTCCCTCACAGCCATTCTTGACAAACATGCACCGAAACGAAATAAAACTTTTGTTGTTCGTCCAAACACTCAGTGGTACAATGATGAAGTCAATGCAAAGAAAACTTTTTGTCGTAAATCAGAAAAGGTCTGGAGAAAAAGTAAACTGGAAGTTCATCGACAGATGTTTAAACAAGCCAGAAATGAACTGAATTCGTCTTTAGCTTCAGCAAAGGCAGCTTTTGCACAAAATATGATCACTAACAATAAACACAACTATAAGGAGTTGCACAGTCTTTTGGGTAAACTACTTCATGGTTCCCAAGAACAAAAGCTCCCATCTCATACAGATCAATTTGAACTTGCAAACAGCTTTGCTTCATTTTTCAGTGATAAAGTCAGGAAAGTGAGATCCAACATAGATACCAACAATACAGTGGCCTATGCTGAAGAGCCATTTGTAGGTAAGCCACTGAAGAACTTTACATCAGCTACACTCGGCGAGGTACGTCAGATCATCAAGGATTCTCCATCTAAGTCTTGTTCTCTGGATATGATTCCCACATGGCTTGTTAAAGCATGCAGTGATGCACTGGGGCCGTGTTACCTTGACATTATTAACATGTCTCTTGATACAGGCTGTGTTCCACCCGCCTTCAAGCAGGCTCGTGTCACTCCTCTGCTCAAGAAAGTTAATCTTGATCATGAAATTTTTAAAAACTATCGACCTATATCAAATCTACCATTCTTGTCAAAGTGCCTTGAAAAGGTAGTTGCTTCCAGGCTCAGAACTCATCTCGCTGAAAACAATCTTGAAGAATCCTTCCAGTCAGCCTACAAGGCTAACCATAGCACGGAGACAGCTCTGGTCCGTGTCTACAATGATATCGTAGAAGCTATGGAGAAGAAACAAATCTCACTGTTTGTGCTGCTTGATCTTTCATCAGCTTTTGATACAATTGACCATGGTGTACTATTCAATAGGCTGAAAAATCTAGGCATCACTGGAACTGCCCTTTTGTGGATCAGGTCCTACCTGACAGATCGAACACAGTCAGTCATAATTGGTGAGATGAAGTCAGAACCGCGCAGTCTGGAATGTGGCGTCCCCCAGGGATCTGTTCTAGGCCCTTTGCTATTCAGTGTTTACATCCTGCCGCTAGGTCACATTATCAGGTCTCATTCTCTTCATTTTCATTTGTATGCCGATGACAATCAACTGTACCTCTCCGTTTCTCCAGCTGAAGTGGGTTATGCCATCAAGACAGTTGAATGCTGCTTAGCTGATATTCGTGCGTGGATGAGTTTAAATTATTTGAAGCTCAATGACGAGAAAACAGAGTTCTTGACCTTGGGCACACGTCACCAACTTGCAAAAATGACCGACAAGCCTTCCATCAATGTTGGGAACTGCGTCATCAGCGACACTCCAAAGGCCAGGAACCTTGGTGTCATCTTTCAATCAAACATGACCATGGAAGACCATGTCAGCTCTGTGTGCCGGAACTGCTACTTCCATCTGCATAATATTGGAAAGATCAGATATCTCCTGACTCCTGATACCATCAAGCTTCTCGTGCAAACTCTGATCATCAGTCGCCTGGACTATTGTAACTCCCTCCTCGTCAACCTTCCGCGAAAGGTACTATCTCGTCTGCAAAGAGTACAAAATTCTGCAGCCAGATTAATCATGCGCAAGCGACGAACTGAACACATCACTCCAGTTCTGCAGTCTCTCCATTGGCTACCAGTTGAGCAGCGAATCTCTTTCAAAATCCTCCTGTTGACGCACCGGGTCCTCTACAACGTGAGCACACCTCTCTATCTTAGACAGCTCATCAATACCTACAAGCCCTCACGAACACTCCGCTCCTCTGATCAGTTCCTCTTGTGTCAACCAGTATCCACCACCATGACAGGCGACAGAGCCTTCTCAGTCATTGCGCCACGGCTATGGAACAATTTACCACCTGAACTTAAAACTACCACATGTGAAACCACCTTCAAAAGCAATATTAAAACGCTCCTGTTTAAATCTGTGTATGACATTTAAGTGCTTCTCCTGCTTCAACTGACTCTTGCATATGCGCCAGTGAGCAACTATATAGATGGATACCAGGCGCTATAGAAATGAATTATTATTATTATTATTAATCAATGACAAATAAAAAAACTATGTTCTTAATATATTTCAAGAAATTAATCAATTTAAAAATCATATTGAGACTAGATACCCCTTAATTTTGCATAATTTTTAAATTAAAATATCGTAAAAACTCTTTATCAGTTGGACGAAATAATTCAAATGAAAAAAATAGATTGTTAAAATGGGATTGAATTAATAGAGAAAATAGAATAAAATATAATAAAAATCGAGGTTTTTTACAGAATTTTTTCTATATTAATGTATTTTTTTTCAATAAACATGCATGTTGATATTTATTATAGGCCTACAATAGGAAATGTGCGATGGCCCTTATAAATTGAAAACATGCGCCCTGATGACTTGGTTTTTTTTTCATTTGAAAGATTTAAGGAATACTGTATAATCACTTTCCATCTGATAAATTTCAGACATAATTTCCAGAATGCCACTTCATTTTATTCCTGTTCAGTATTTTTGTAAGCGTATCATATTAATTAAGATATATATATGGCTTTGATAAATATAAGAAAATGTCAAATTCAATGAGAAAGACAGCAAAACCAAAGCTCGACATTACAAGAGTCAGCCGTCATCATCTAGATTTTTATTGCTAAGGTCACTGTCATTGTAATCAAAAGGATTTTAAAAATATTTTTTTTATTTCGGCAACAAGGGATTTCCCGTACTATAAATAGCGCTAATGGTCACGAGCAAAGTAGACCGGATATGACGGCAGAACATGCGAAGACGTCACGACTCGCGTGTCTCGTGCTGTTCACCAGACGACAGGTGATTGTTCCGCGCCAGAATGAAGGTTCGATTTGAAGTTGAAACAAACTCTCGTAATCCTTGGCTTGTTTATTCCTCAAATAAATCGATTAAAATCATCCTCAAAGTTTGAAATAAAAAATATATGACAATGACATATGAATGACACTATTTTGACATAATGATTGTTATTTTCATAGGAAAAAAAAGCATGGTTAAAATATATTTATCCAGAGTAATTAACGCTATGGAAATGACTTTTGCAATCCGTTAAATTTTATTCTATATTAAGAACATTTCGAGGCATACACAAATATCAAAATGGTATGTGATTTACTCTTTCGTTTCACTAAAATCAACAGACGTCCGTACCACATTAGCTCATAGAAATAAGATCTCACGAAAGTGGTATCTACAATGTCACCGCCATTCTGTCAACAAAACAGCCGCGCAATGCAGCTTGTACTACATTTTAAAATTATACGTTTTGCAATCTTGCACTCATCAAATCATGAAAACATGGACTCATACATAAACAAAAATTAAAATGCTATCTTTCGATGGTATTTTCAGGTAACGTTACTTATTTGTTCGATGTAAATGGGCTGTCAGGTCGCGAATCGTTTTGAAACTTTTTTGTACCGATCAGATTTGTCTGTGACCCGAAGTGTTAGACTGTTTTACTATGCGGCCCCGCAATTTTTGGATTTACGACAATTCAAATGATACGCATGACCTGTACATCGTTTATCAACTGTAGAAAATGTATCAGTCATTACATTTCTCGAAACATCGTGGGTGTAACAAAATATCCAAATTAGAATCAGATGTACTCTGTCCGCCGACAGTTTGACTGGCCATTTTGTTTATTTCCATTCAAGAGCTGGCAGTGACGTATGCTGGTTTGCCAAATACTTCTGGAAAGATCTGCTGCATATTATTGCTAATTGATTACCATATTCGTGTATGATATCGATTTCAGTACCCATATAGTATGTTTTGTCAAGAATTTACATTTGAAAAAGAATTCTAGGAGCAAAAGTAATGGATCATAGTTATATTCCTTAGTCAAGGAATGATGGCCATTTTTACCAAATCAAAAGTAATAATTAATTAAGTCGGTTCATTAATTATTAGAATGCATTTTCCATTGTCAATATGTGATTTCAAAAATAGAGATACTGTAGATTTTGGTAATACTTGGGATTTTTCCTGTTTCATTAATTTTTTTCTGTTATGCTGGTGAATTATTTACACTAGTATTTGAGAAAATTAACCCCATCGGCCATGCCCAAGGACCATATGTGTCCCAAGTAGGTATTTTTATAAAACCAAATTTCTCTGTTAATATCAGGTTTTGTAGTACAAACGTGGTATTAAATTAAATCTAATTTGACAGTGATTCTGAAAATGTGGGTTTCAGTTAGAATTGGTTGAGATATTTTTACCCATGCATTGAAGAGGATTAACCCCTATCGGCCATGGTCATGGACCATATGTGTCCTTATCATTGTATTTTGTTAAAAACTTAATATCTCTGTCAATATCTGGCCAAATAGTGTAAAAGTGGTATCACATTGATGACTTTGTTATGGAGATTATTTAAAAATAGGTGTGAACTTCAATTGATTAATATAATTTTTCATTTGCATTGTAGAAAACTACCCCCAATGGCCATGCCCAGGGACCATATGTGTCTCGATAGAATTATTTAGTGAAAAGCATAATATCTCTGTTAATATTGTGTTCTATATTGCAAACGTGGTACCAAATTGAAGCTATGTATATATAGATTCTAAAAAAATGACTGTCAACTTGAATCGGTGCAGGATTTTTTCAACAGCCCAGACTGTATATTGGGTTATGGCTAGGGACCATATATGGTCCTGCGGCATTATGGGGAGTTTGGGGGGAGGGGCACATATATGGTCCTGGGGCACTATAAGGGTTAAACTTGTATTTACGGCAAAGAAAACATCAGAAGGTCTTGATTTTCCATTAAAAATGTTTTAGTAATGTGTGACTTTCGCAACTGAAATAGAAGGAAGATCCATGCAAATCATGAATGGATGCAAAAAAGTTCCGTCAACCAATCAAAATGCGAGTTATTTTTAGAAAAACTGTAATTCCCATGACCATGTATGCCCGGCATATCCTTGCCCGCTTGGGTAAGAAATGTCATATGAAACTAGGTAGCAATAATAATTCATGGAATTCTGGACTGAGACTGACATTCAAATCAGTACATTCTTGACACTGAAAAAAACATTGTGTCATGTACATTCATAAATTTGAATTAGAAAAAGAATATGTTTAAAAATATTGCTGCTAGATAAATGTTCTTTGGATAATTTTGATTTGTTCCTTTTACTGATCTTCACCAAATCAAAATCAATAATCACCGTTTGCCAGAACCTGAACACATATTATCAAGACTGTAAATCATAAATTTTCAAATAGCATTTTATCTGCACCGTTCGAATGATCAGCATGACAACTCGTGACAGAGTCATGTTGGCTTTGTGGCCGAAAATGATTAAACTTGTTTCCTTGATCTCTTTGTATACAGATTTAAGTTTAATTTCTGGTTACAGAACCGACCTGACCCTAATACGCCTTATTCATAAACCTACGAGCTAATGAAACGTCAGTGATTTTTTTTTTCATTATTGGATCAGGTTCAATAAAAGTGAAGTTTTCCCCAGTAAATATAGGCGTTCTTCACTTTGATTAATCTAATAGAATTTTAGAAGTTATCTTTTGAATGAAATTTCTTTCTTCAAAAATAATATTCCAAAAAAGTGTTGGCGATCTTTTCAAATCAAATGTCACCAGCTTCCTAATTGGAATGATGAACGGAAATATTTATTGTCAAGATTATTGAATTCTAACCGTATTTTTAGAAAGAAAAATATACTTTTTTATGTGTTTTGTTAATTCAGGAAACAAACGTCCAATAGTGACCGTAATGGCAGTTCGGTGTCAAGTAATGAGAACCTCTTTTTGCAACTAGAAAATCATTGTTTTGAGTAGTTTAATTTGTCTTATTAACCACCTGTTGTCGTTTCACATGTTTGACTTTGATGATATACTGCTTTGTATCGATATAAGATATTTAAAACTGAAAATAATTGTCATTGTTTAAACTTCATCTTAATTGATTTTGATTTTATTCAACAGTTACTTTTGCAAGAAAATTGTGACGGAGGGACGGACGGACCAATATACTGATTGCTATATATAACATGACTACTTTGAAGCAGGGGAATAAAATAGTTTTAAAATCTTTAAAAGGGCTTTGAATTTATCGATGTGAGCAATTTTACAAGCGTCAGAAATGATTAAGACGTGCCATAGAAAACGATTGAAGAATTACAGAAACACTGTGATGATAGAGCGTCTTGTCATGAAAATATTCTATTTCAGATAAACAACCGATGTAAGGTCTGTAACACGTACATGTGCATGTCGTGCAAAAACAAAGGTGCAAAATACTAAAATGAAATGGAAAATCTGATATCCATCAATCCATTTCGAAAGTTTATAAATCAAGTTGTCCCTATTTTCACGATCCATTGTGTGAAATCACTCCGAGTTCACACATTGCATGATTTATGGAACCTTACTAAGAATGCATTAAATTTGGATCAATCAAATGTTCGATTTTTATCTGTAAATGAGTTTCACCGTTACTTTTTGAATTCTTGAACATGAAAATGTCAGCTATACATTATTGATAGTGCAATGATAGATTTCGCTACAGTGTAATATATCAGTGGCGGTTCTGCACAGATGCGTTCTCACTTCAGTATAAATAGGTTAAATTGACAATGTTTCCACTTCATGATCAGGTCAAACCGATTGTGTTTTTTATAATTAGGCAGTTACTGCTCTCACATTGAGTTTTTTATATCAAATATCAATAATCAACAAAAACAATAAAATAAAAACGAGTAATTCACTGGAAGATAATGAACTATCGTATTCTTAGTTTAATTGTTATAAATAACAATTATCTATGATAGTTTAAAATGTATGATCCTCAATGTAATATATGGGGCTGAAGTAACGTGCAACGTAAATAATAATAAGTAACCCATTTATGAAATTGACTATATAATAAAGTCCTTCTCATTTGACATAATAACATTATTACTTTGCAATATAAAGGTATATTGTGCCTTCCATGTGCTTAATTATAAAAGTTGTCATTGTTTTCATTTTATATGGCCTCATAATCTAAAATAGCCCTTTTTCTAATCAAATGATTTGCAGCATCCCTGATGTAATATTCAAAGGAAAAAGCATCACCCGCTCTTCATTTGTCTATTTGAATAAAAATAATGCACAAGTGATCATGAATGAGTTGAAAATTACAAGCTTCTGCCATGAAAACATAACTTTGTATGCAGTCGTTATAAAATGCTGAAGTCATTCTGCAGCATGAATAATTTCTTTTTTTGTAAAATTGTAAAATACACTGGAATGTAAGTAAAGATATGAAAAATACTAAAACGTTCTGTCTGAAGCATTTTTATTGGTAGGTAATGAATAAAAAGGGTTTGGGCTAAAAGAAACATCCAAGATATGTTATTATGCCATCGTCTTAATCACCTGAATATTGTGTTGTATACTGTTGTTTCCTCAACTACTTTCAACAATGGGATGTTGTGATGCTTTTACTTTTTTTTGAAGGCATGAAATTAATGTATTCTTGCTCAATTTTCATGTTTTTTAATGTTTTATTTCATGTTTTAAACCGATTGGTTATTATCAATCAACCTTTGTTAATTTCTGTAGTGAACACTCGTAAAGTTGAAACGTGCAATAACCAGAGTTTACTACCATTGATTCTCAATTACGTTTGACTTATGAACATAATGTCAAATAAAGCTAATTAGAGCATGGCATAAAAGTAATAACAGCATTTATAAATAATTAGTATTGAAATGAAATCCGTCACTGATAACGATGTCCCTTCTTATCTCAAGAGAAACTTATCAAAAGGAAATTGAACTAATTAATCAGTCCCTGCAAATCAATATGGCAATTATGACTCAAAATTTTCTTTTGAAACTTCATATCCTCTGGCCAAATGACCCCCTTCTTCTTGATCAAGGCCTTGGCATTCCCTTATTGCATTGTTTTATCATATATTTCCATTGCCCCAAAACAGAAGAATAAAAGAAAGAATAATGAATGGGAACTCATGTTTATTTTATAAGTTTATTTAAGCCTGTACTTCTTATGATTTTTTAAAAATCGACATTCATGACATATATTTATAATATTATTTGGAAAATTATGCTGAATATAGCGCTGAATAGATTATTGAGGTGGCTATGACAATGACCAAAAGGTCGATATGGAGTTTACTACAGATTCATATAGAGCAATACCAAACCTTTTATATAAAAAAATTGTTTATTAATGAAAGAATTGGCAAAGTAATAGACAGTAAAAGCGTGGTAAGGTTAAAGTCAAATCGGAATATGAAATGAGAAACACTGATATCAAGTTTACTTTTTAATTACTGCTAGTTAGAACTAGTGTAACCTCGCATACATTGAATCTAATGAAACAAAATGTTGTTCACAAGTTCTTTCTGTATGCGTTTTCATACTATGATATGATATGTGTGTTTGATGTGAGAAACCAACATGCAACATTTATAAGATTATTTTTCATGATTAAAACTTATAAACATCATTCAGAAATATGATTCATTGTCAAAACATGTTAGAGTATTAGAAAAACGGAAAAAGGCTTTGGTCAGAAATGGACCACTTGGGCGTACTCAATTTTCAATTTTTGTTTAATAGATATCTAAAATTACTGAAGAAGATGATGACCCATGTAGACTTTTCTTTGTATGCTTATAGACACGAAAGACGAATGATTAATTGAACAATGTCTACTTCTTTGGACTGGTAGTGTTCAAATGTGAACTGTTGTACACATAATTTGTGAAGAACGAATACGTGTTAATAAACAGCTATATCACAAGAAGTACACAATAAACACTTTCATTTTATGCACAAAAATGCTTTAAGGGCATATATCTTAATTCCTAAAGTATGTGATATGATACATATCCTTTTCACGAGCAGTTTATTCACTAGGTTCAGTCCGGGAGACTACGTTTTGCAGCCATCTTTTGTGGTCATTGAACGTAACAGCATAGCCTTAAAAATATGTAGTCTTTTGATTGCTCGGGAATATTTTGAGCACACTCCCTAACATTGGTTGAACCTTATACATCTCTCAGAAGCAGTTGTGTAACTTAAAACAATATACAGCATTGGATACGTGCTGATGAACCACACAGCAAAATGATCTGTTTATAAAGAAAAATTGTTGATCCTTCCAGAAAGAATATATATGGCCGTTTTCTTTGTCCTAGGAGTACCATACTCTGATATGGCCATTGCGTGCAGAATTACACTCTTTCGAACTCATCTTTACATTGGGCTAATTAGCAATTTAGATGGTCATTATCATATCCTGTTTGTCAGTTAAGAGTGCTGATAAGTCATGATAACCTGCAGCCAAATGTCATACGACAGAAGCTGACTATCTTCAGACATTTATCTGACAAACTGCTTTTGCTTTAAACTCACGTACAGCATTTACAGTAACCATCCTATATAGCTAAAGGCCAGTTTCGATAGATGGAGACAGAACTGGGTCTAATAAATTTAGTCAAATGCTACTAGTGTTGTCATCAATTGATAATGATCAAGTCAAAACAAATGTGAAATTCAAAACTATGGTAAAGATTTACACTGCAATAAAGAAAAAAATAACTCCGGCTTTAACATAATGATCTGGCACACTCATCTGGTTTTCATTGCATCCCTTCATATACAGTAAATGTGATAGGAATATACTATATTGTAGATCTACCGACTTTGGTCGCTTTATGACAGAGTCACATCTAAGAAAACAAATATCCTAGTGTTCTCAATAGACAATATTGGTAATGTGATTTATCATCATCTTCGTTATCTTTGAGCACATTTTTCTTTTTTAGACAGACTTATAGCTATTGCATTCACTTAAAGTACGATTTCTTTCATATGATATGAACACACGGTTCTCACACTGTCACGCTTAATATGAAGTTTTCTCTCCTAAAAGTGAAATACTTCTCTGGGACCTCGAAATAATATTTACCTTACTTGAATCAACTAGATCCTTTGCGTCACCAAGAGGAGTTGCGTCTAAGGTTTAAAGGGAATAACGTGAATTATTTTTGTTAAGAAATCGGGTTGGTAATTAAAAAAATGTCAATATCTTGTTATGACATTGAATACAAGTTCAAGATCAAAGGCCTCTTAGGGAGCCTTTCTTTCATTGTGACAAACCTACATGCAACAGTGAAAACCTCTCATTAACACATTTAAGTATTTCAATTCAACAAAACACACTTTAGGACTGTTGAATACTATGCTTATCGCTGATACCGTGGTGCAAGGAAGAACAATCTAGTCCTGGCATTCTATCTTCCAGACATCAGCTGATTATCTGATTTTTATCTTCTGGCTCTTCCTGAAACAGTGGACTTGTCTGGATATCCTTCAGGCATGGGATTACTCCAAGTGACATATAGAAGGAATTTCTGTATTGAACCAGTCAGTGCATATTCTTAGGAGCAATCATGCGTTTGAGTGCGGTATCAGTTCCAAACAACTTCTATTAAGTTAGATAAATCGGGAAAGTAAACACGAAATGACAGAATATGTCTGTCCCTTGGATACCAGGCATCAGTCTTGTGTCTAGTAATCACCCCTAGTACTTGTACTTGTCCTGTACCGAAGGTAGAAGTTAATGAAAAACATACGTCTTCTAAATACAATATTACAAGTCCACTGAATATATATCACACTTATTAGTAAATCAAGTATATTGTATGACTACAAATTGAAATCAAATAAATATATGTTAAATGGAGCGACTTACAATTACTGACTGAAGTCTGCATGGCCTCGATATGAAGCAAGATATGGATAATCGTGTTATATAAGATATTATAGCTCAATTGTGTTTAATGATATTTACTTTAACATTTATGTTGTATTCTGTTTGTCACCTTATACTCGCGCGTGTTGAGCCCTAAGACACTGATTCATGGACAGAGAAATTGAAATCAAATTCATCCTTCTTGTCAAAGTTATAAAAAAAGATTGAAGCAACATGGTTAAACTGGCAATTTTATACAATATAAGACAGTACAATGAACTAGCGTGATTTATGTTTCTTTTTTCAGATTCTTCCAGACTGTTTCTTTCATTCAGAAAATTGATTTCATGTAAACTTCATTTGGCTTATCTGAAACCATATTGCCATGATAACATCATCAGCAATCTCATTGCGACAGGGACGTCGTACTGAATTGCCAAGCGAGCTTTTGCGTTTTCACTATTGATTGGTTATCAGTTGGACAAATCAAATAAAGCACAAACTAAACTGATCCTCCCATATCAACGCAGCTTGGAATCTTTTTAGTTTTTGAACACATTTTTTATTGATATTAAAAACAGTGGAAACAAAATCAACAGATCAATTTCAAACAGAATACAAAGTGCATCTTCATAGAAAGAATGCTTCCACAACATATCTAATTCATAAAAAGGAGAAGCACACATCATCTAACATGAGAGAAAAGATATACAAACAGTGGTTTTCTGTTCCAAGTTCGATAAATAGACCAGGTTTTGGAGAAAAGAAAAAATTATAAAGTTGAAATGTATCACGGAAATTACTGCGCTAATCCCTGACCATGTCAAAATATCAATGTATACCTCACTTGCATTATTTATATATAAAATATCCCAAATGATGCTCTGTGTTGCTCATGTTTGTGACCAAGACAAACATTATAAACTGATACAATGATAGAAAAAGGACATATACGAATATTATGTCTTAATAAGTTTGTGTTTTGCATTGAGCTTTATCGCTATTATGGGATAACAAATCATACAAATGAACATGGAGATCAATAAAAAGTGCATTTTGTAGATAAACGCCACACAAAACGACACTAATGGACACCATATTAATCTTGTGAATGCGGCTGATGATTGAAAATAATAATGCAAGAGACAAGTCTCTCTTTCTGCACAAAAAGTATCAAGATTGATTCATTGGGGTACAATAGAGAAGCAATTCATTAATACGTGAATGCATTTGGCGTGAGCTTACTATAAATAATATCCAAAAACATTCTGTCACTTTGATTGATGATTAAAATATAGTGTGCATATTGTTGGTTGTTCTGGTTTTCTTTGCTTCACTGAACAGTTTTCAATAATTGAAGAACAACTCACCTCAGATAAACAATCTAAATATTGTAGAAAGAGACTGCTTTTCCTTTGAGACGTTACCTAATGTTTTAGATTAGATTTAAATTTTAGTCAAAATCAAAGAATTTTGGTTCCATATAGGTTGTTGTATCATCTCGTTTCTTGAAATCATCTAAAATAAGTTTGTCATACTAAAGAACAGCGATAATACATCGATGCATACATGACATGACTCATACATAAGATTACTTTTAGAGCCGCGGTAAAATCTACTTATAATCGACCTAAAATAAATCGGATCAACTCTTGATAAAGTTTGACTTACATGATCATAATGTTGAACTTACAGTACATGTTCATTTTACGCTATTGCCAATTTTTGTTCTAATTCAGTGATAAAATTTTCTGATTCAATATACTACGTTTAAGAGTAGATGTGTCAGGAGAAACAAAAGTACTTTTTTAGCAGATTGCGACAGAAATCGACACAGATGAATTATCAGAAATCATGTTTTTTTATTATTCCATGTAAAGTGCTTTCCTCTCGACTAATTACATTTTCTTGGTGGGAAGGCATTTAAGGTAATACAATCAAATATGTTAACTAACATGTACATATTGTACGTTGTTGAGCAGAAAATATCAAATATAACATGCAAAAGGGACCAAATCAATAAAGGGTCCAGGCGAAAGTCAGTTAAAAGTATGTAAATGTAGACGATCGATTTATTTTTTGTAATAATGATCGCATGGTTGCAATAAACAAACAGAAATCTTGATGAAATTGCTCATTGTAGAAGCAATGAAAACAGGATTGAAATCAAATCATACTGTTGGAAACTATCAATATGCTGGGTAATCCTTACAGGAAAATGTCTTTCAGAGACATATTATCTGTATCGTTTTTCAAGAAATCAAGTGGAGGAGAGTAATAAAACTTTTTAAAGATTTATTTAAAGAATTCACCATTAACATCCATAAAACTTGTACGAGTAGCATATTTCACGTTTCTGTTTGCTGTGGCGTCTCGCTGGTATCTGACAATACTTAATTGCTATTATCAAGCTTCTTGAGCCTGACCATTTCGAGAGCAAACATTTTCTTTTCTCAAATGTGCAATATGCGTTGAACTAAAATTCACAATTCAAATCATTATATATTTTAAGCGGTTTTAAGTAAATGATTTGTGATTGATTTCCCAATGGAAAATCAAATTAAATATTTTGAAATTGCAGCATTTGACATTAACTGTTACAATGAATACACTGTATTAGATTGTTACAGATTGCGAAACCAATACCTCGAATTACGTTTATTGAGATTTAATGATTTTGAAATTATTCCTAGTGATCTTTCAGAAAACCTTTCAGGAATATATCGAATTTAACAGTGAAAAGCAATTACAACAATTACAGAAACGCATAACAAATTCAATGTTTTAAAGTTTGTAAAGTCCAATTTAAAATGCTACAATTTTCTTAAAAGCATAATAACAGCTTATACTTTGTCATTAATGTCATAGTTTAAAGGATATATATTGTTCAAACGACATTAATGCATAATCAACCTTTTGAATTAAAAACGGCAAGCAACCATAAAAGACTTATACAGATAAGTTGTAGTTATTTGGTTAGAAAGAGATTTTTCTTTTTCTTGAGAATTTCGTAGCGATTGCAGAAAGTCAGCAAAGGGTAACTTTTACACTGCTGATCGCATCATTATACAACCATAGTTAATTCGTAGCATAAAGATATTTGGTCACATGTTTATGTTTATAATGCCTTGTGTTATACAGAAATATGTTGTTAAAACAAATTATACAATTAGAAAAAAACTTATGTATAATACTATATATCCATTTCAACTTAAAATTGCAAAAGTATTCAAACGGATTGCTTATTGAAAACACATGAATCCAAACGCATAACGCCAGCAAAAGATTAATCGTTCATGACGCCATGCTTTTAGTAGCGAAGCTTTGGGCTGATGACAAATGCTGATATCTTGGAATTTAATTGTTATGAGTGAATGCAAACAATTGAAAGAATTGGAAATGAAAACAATAATTCAAGGTAGTGTCATATGAAATCCCTAATTTAATACTAATCCGATGTTATCATTAAATATCCTATGACAGTCTAATTTGCTACATTTGTTTAAACTTTTCTGTAGATGGACAAACGAATATGGCTTGGGACATGTGGTAGAGTTTCATTATATAACATTTATATAAGTTGTTTTTAATGTAAAGAATAAGGGTATTGATTATCTCAATGTTACCTTCTTATCTTGACACATTGATGCTAAGCTAATAATATCATCTCAATAATAAACATTTGTGGACAGTGGACATTAAAACATCACATTTAATGGCTGGGAGATTGATCATTTGTTTTCAACTGTTTATGTTTGCACATGTGACCATTCCCCGCTTTATTGTTATGTTTGGATTGAAATTATTTTGAATTTATTACCGTACAGTCACTTTAATAAAAAAAATGTGTTCTTCTAGTATTCAAATTTTAGATGGCTTTTACTCATAATCCAAGTACAGTCAAAGTTCTTGATTTCTTTACACAAGTGTTTCAATCACATAGTCAACAAATAAACCATTTTATATCTGGAGTAGTCAATACATCACATTGGTGTCCATTTTGCAAAATAGGTGCTCAATTAAGTTTTTTGTTTTAAGTAAAAACATGAAACTGTTACTGTTGAATGGTTGGCAATATAATAAGTCTATATATTGTGCATATGTTTCGAATCTGGTACACAATAAACTGTTTTAATGAAATCTCTGAAAGATCATACAAGTATATCAATAAAACGTGAGTGCTCTGCTGAGCTATGCGTGATGAATGCCAGTTATACTGGCCATGGTGAATATATACGTCTCTTCTTTGGTAGTCAGGTGCTATCTAACTTACAGACAATCTAATCAAGTAAACGATATTAGTCAGAACCTGAGAGCATATTGTCAGACAACATCATCAGCATTCTTGTCATGATAGGGAAGTCTTATCAAACTGACCGAGATACATTCCTGGGTTTCTAACCTGGTGGGTAAATCGAAAAGCTTCAAAGGGAATGCGCTAGTGTCAATTTTAAAGCAGCAAAGAACAGTTTTGAACAAATACAGTAGTGCTCTGTTACGCGAGTTAACGCTTATTTCCTTGACGATTTTCATTTTTTTTTGCACATTCATGGACTAGAGACAATGTTGATGACGAATAACACATACATTTTTTTTAGGAGCAGTTAAAAGCGAGAGAAATTGGTGAGTAGAACTCATCATAATTTAAACAAGTACTTTCCTATGCTACTTTCATAAATATTATCGATTATCCGCTCAATTAATATTTTTTCAAGCCTAAACACATTTTTCCAAGTTTTATTCACCTTGACAAATATGTTAAAAAGTACGATACTGTTTTTTAATTTATGAAAAACAATATGTGTTTGTGAAACACGAATGCCCCCGGATGCATCCTGCTCGCTGTGTCAAGTCAAAAGGTCAAATGTCATGGTGTCATCTGAAAGGTCTTATCACAAGGGATCCATATGTCAAGTATCAAAGACATAGCTCTGACCAATCAAAAGTTATGACCAAGGTTAAAGTTTTTGTGGACAAACGGACAGACGGACAGGTGAAAAACAATATACCCCCGGAATCTCCGATTCGGGAGCATAAAAATAGACTTACCTTTTAAATTTAGCATTTTTCTTAAAATATAGCGTTTTTGGGCAGAGGTGATTAATATAAAAATAGAGCCATTGGCTCTGTAGCTCATCAGGCATCATATCAAGTTTGCTTTATACAGGCCAGATGAGCTAAAAATTAAACTGATGTTACCTGCACTGGCTTCCGATTGAATCCCGTATCAATTTCAAGATCCTTGTCACGGTCTTCAAATGCCTTCATCAACAAGCGCCATCTTATCTCAATGACTTAATCATGGAATATATACCATCCAGATCTCTCAGATCTCAGAACCAGCTACTACTAACTGTCCCTTCTTTCAGATTATGTTCGTTTGGTAAACGATCCTTTCATAACGTTGCCCCAAGACTATGGAATCCACTGCCACTCCACGTCAAAGCTTCAGAAACACTTGCAGCATTTAAATCCAATCTGAAAACCCATATGTTCTCCTCTGTGTACCAGTGACTCAATTTTCACTTTACTTTCGCGCCATGAGCATGCACGAGTGTGTGGACTAGGGCGCTATATAAATGCCCATTATTATTATTATTATTATTGCAAGAAAACCTATAAAAAAGTTACAAAACAAAACAAATTTCCTTACCCAAATTATTTATTATTATTCAACACTTTCTAGATCGCCAATATCAGACAATGAAAGAAGTCCACACTAAAATATCCAAGGAGAAATAAATTTGCCATAGACTGTCATCTAATGGAGAAAAATAGGTTTTTAAGATTGTGACCCCTGTGACCCTATTAAGGGTCATGGGGTCACGAAACCTACAGTTTAGAATCCCTATTGGCCATGCAGTCTTTCAGCTCAATAGACCTTTAGGAGCTAAAGATGATGATGAAAATAAGTTTTTAAGGTTGTGACCCCTGTGACTCTATTTGGGGTCACGAAATCTACAATTTAGAATCCCCATTGGCCAAGGAGTCTGCACATATAATTTCAGCTCTCTAGACCTTTTGGAACTTGAGAAGAAGATGAAAATAGGTTTTTAGGGTGTGGCATATGTGGCCCTTATTAGGGGTCACAGGGCCACCATAGCTACAATTTATAACCTTCACTAGTCAAGGAGTCTGTACACAAAGTTTCACCTTTCTAGGCCTCATGGTTCTGGAGAAGAAGATGAAAATAGGTTTTTAGGGCGTGGCCCCTGTGGCCCTTATTAGGGGTCACAGGGCGCCCAAAGCTACAATTTATAATCCTCACTAGCCAAGGAGTCTGTACACAAACTTTCAGCTTTCTAGGCTTTTCTAGGGTTCTGGAGAAGAAGTCGAAATTCCACAAAGTTTACGGACGGACGGATGGACGGACGGACGCCGGACACCATGCCATGCCATAAGCCCATCGGGCCTTACAGGCCAGATGACCTAAAAATATAACTATAATGAGTCCTGTCCATATAGCTTCTAAAATATCTTTTTTGGATCATTAAAATATTCTGACCAAAAATAAAAAAACATTCTCGGATATCTTTCATTAGAATATACATGTATATTTGTTGCATAAAAAAACAGGTACCGCTTGTGGAGGATAGAGCTTGACCATGTCAGCAGCTTGCTGGTTTATATAAATGTACTGAAATTATTGATTTGTTCTGTAAACAGATACATCAGTTTCAGAATCGGACAGGATTATTATGCAGAGGAAGAAGTGGGCAAAGAGGCAGAGATCTGAGGAAAAGCAGGTACTTATAACTTACTTTGTATTGTCCTTCTATCTTTCTGGTCACACCCGGCTGAAACAGCGCAGTGTGTGGTCAAATTTCAAAAAGTGCACCCCTCGCACGAAATTAAGCAACTTTAATGAAATGTAAAAATTAAATTAAACAAATCATGAAATTGATCTATTGAAATAACAAAATGATTTTTCGAGTTGTTAATGTTATCTTAAACGATCATGTGGTCATAGACAATGTTTGCCAGTCGCCAGTAATTCAAGTAAATGAATGATTTGTCTTATTATATACTAGATGAGTTTTGAAGGATGGTAATGTTCAAGCAAAGTCATTTTTGAAACAGACAACATGAATCAATTTCAAGATTGTTCAAAGCGAACATATTACCTGACATTTTGTAAGTCTTCATGTATGAATACTCAAATATATATTACATTAAAACATATCGGTGTTGGTTAATTTCCTGTCAAGAGTATATTTTGTTTTATTTTGTTATTGTGTTTGTACATGTTGATATTCCGGTCCGGGAAGTGTTTTCGGCAAAACAGTTCAATTATTTTTGTTGTTCTATCTTTTAGGTTTTAAGAACTCATATGCCTAACCATACTGAGAAATTTCATATTCAAGGTTGAGGACCAATAATGTATTGTTAACAAAGTAAAATTTGTGTTCAATGAAGCTCATATTTGGTACATACCATCTACTGAGAAGTCCAAAATTTGGAAAAGAATGTCACTAAAATATTTCAAAGGTCAAGATCAGGACTGAAAACTATTCAAACGTTATTGTACTTTCTGTACTTTCAGGCCTGAAAGCCCCGATGGCCTTATGGCATGGCGTTTCAATTTCTTCTTCAGAAGTAAAAGGCCAAGGGAACTGAAATCTTGTGTACGGGACTTGTATAGGTAATAACAGCAGAAAGTCAATATTCACAAGTTCAATCAGATTCGGATGATTCACTGGGATCCTACAAGTTTGACATTACAAAACGCGACCAGCCAACGAAATTATCTTTAGAATTTACTGAAGTGGTCATTCAAAAATCAAAAAAAAGTATTGGCAAGTGAACTCACTTCAAGAGCTTTCCCAACCAAGGACAAGAACAATAGTCCAATTCAGTGAAGAAGTTCCTCCAAGACTACGCCAAATAAGACACACACACCGATCAAGGACTGTGTCAACACAGACCATCCTTACAGGGCTTTAGACAATACTTCATCAGAACATAAACGTTTTGACCAGAAAGAGAATTAATTCACCACCAGTACAGAGCTGTGTCTACTGAACAACAACGTCAGTATGAATAAGGTTCCTAAAGTTATTGAAGAGGTAGGCAGACTATGTGGAAAGACCTCTGTGGATATACTTCCAAGCGAGGCAAATGTTAGAAACATGAACAAACGGCGACTTTGTGTTTCCCATTTACAAGTTAATGAGCAGCTGTAAACTTCAGAGGATCTGTGCCTTCTCAGTGATGAGACGCCTGGCAGAGGAGCGTCTGTCGAAGGATTCCACAACAGCGATGAAACTGGAAGAGTATATGTTTTGGGTTTATGAGCAATGTGTAAAAAGTCAGCTTTTACCACTTTGAACACTTTCAAAGAAATTTTAAATGACATTTCCAACACTTAGGAAAGGGATCCATCTGCAACTGAATATGGAAAGCAAATAGTGTCAAAGATCTCCCCGACTATGTCAGACCCGGCGGCCACACAGAAATGTTCAACAATCTTCTATGAGATTACAAGGAGATACTGCAAGATGTGATCTCATCCTTGAAAGATATGTCCGCAACAGAACAAGAGTGGTGCTCACACACTGTTCAAGGAAATTATCACAACAGATTGGGTGAGACTCTGTTTCCTGAGCCATTTCACGGCAATCGGTTCAATATCGCGTTCGTAAATGCCGGAAGTATAATACTATTATTGAGAAGAGATAAGAGATTTCCTAAAAAATTCCGTCAAAGAAAGGAACAGACTCCTGCAAGTTGTCCTTGATGCAGTCAAAGTGGCATTCTCTCCCCACAGAGGCAGATCAAGTCATGTTAAGTGGAGGAATATGTTGCTTAAGCAAATGCTCGGGGACTCATCGAAAACAAGTGAAGAAGCGAGCAAACCTCACATACCCCCGCTCCCCACTTTGTTCAAAGAATTTCAAATAGTAAAACTTATTAATATTGGTTAAAGTATGATAGTTGAGTATACAGTTAGTCATTGTGTAAGTCTTCTTTCAACTGAAACCCAAATACCGAATTCATTAATAGGTTTTACAATTAAAAGGGTACATCTAGAGATAATGGTTGATCTTTGTTTCAAATTTGAGGTAAATATCATTAATATTCTACGAGATGCACTGAGGACAAAAATATTTTTGTTGAGTCACTTTGTAAGTTATGTTTTCCAAAGAAACCACAGAGAAGAAAAGCCATATATATATTGTTTAACTCTCACAAGGCATATCCAGCAATCACGATTGACATATGTAGCAAATTTGTTGAAGCTGAGATGTATATTTCAGGAAAATTAATTTATCATAGAATCACTGTTTTAGTCATGTTTCCAAAAATAACAAGTATTTGTCACAAAGGTGACATGATCCCCCGCCGCAAATTGATGTTAACAACAAGAAGCATGACGGACGTACAGAGCTGAATACTATGTCCCCCGTGAAGACTCAAGGTTAATGGGTTCATGAGATATGGCGCTAACAACATTTTCAAAACTGGTCAAAGTCTCGCCGTGACCTTGAAAATGAGGTCAAGGTCACCAAAAACTTTTCAGGTCTGCTTATTCCCCAGATGAAGACTGGTACCAAGTTTCAAGATTCTAGGTTGAGCGGTTCATTAGATATCGCGCTAACAACATTTTCAAAACTGGTAAAAGTCTCGCTGTGACCTTGAAAATGAGGTCAAGGTCACCGATAACTTTTCAGGTCTGCGTATTCCCCAGATGAAGACTGGTACCAAGTTTGAAGATTCTAGGTTGAGCAGTTCATTAGATATCCCGCTAACAACATTTTCAAAACTGGTCAAAGTCTCGCCGTGACCTTGAAAATGAGGTTAAGGTCACCAAAAACTGTTCAGGTCTGCGTATTCCCCAGATGAAGACTGGTACCAAGTTTCAAGATTCTAGTTTGAGCGGTTCATTAGATATCGCGCTAACAACATTTTCAAAACTGGTAAAAGTCTCGCTGTGGCCTTGAAAATGAGGTCAAGGTCACCAAAAGCTTTTCAGGTCTGCGTATTCCCCAGATGAAGACTGGTACCAAGTTTGAAGATTCTAGGTTTAGCAGTTCATTAGATATCCCGCTAACAACATTTTCAAAACTGGTAAAAGTCTCGCTGTGACCTTGAAAATGAGGTCAAGGTCACCAAAAGCTTTTCAGGTCTGCGTATTTCCCAGATGAAGACTGGTACCAAGTTTCAAGATTCTAGGTTGAGCAGTTCATTAGATATCCCGCTAACAACATTTTCAAAACTGGTCAAAGTCTCGCCGTGACCTTGAAAATGAGGTTAAGGTCACCAAAAACTGTTCAGGTCTGCGTATTCCCCAGATGAAGACTGGTACCAAGTTTCAAGATTCTAGTTTGAGCGGTTCATTAGATATCGCGCTAACAACATTTTCAAAACTGGTAAAAGTCTCGCTGTGGCCTTGAAAATGAGGTCAAGGTCACCAAAAGCTTTTCAGGTCTGCGTATTCCCCAGATGAAGACTGGTACCAAGTTTGAAGATTCTAGGTTTAGCAGTTCATTAGATATCCCGCTAACAACATTTTCAAAACTGGTAAAAGTCTCGCTGTGACCTTGAAAATGAGGTCAAGGTCACCAAAAGCTTTTCAGGTCTGCGTATTTCCCAGATGAAGACTGGTACCAAGTTTCAAGATTCTAGGTTGAGCAGTTCATTAGATATCCCGCTAACAACATTTTCAAAACTGGTCAAAGTCTCGCCGTGACCTTGAAAATGAGGTTAAGGTCACCAAAAACTGTTCAGGTCTGCGTATTCCCCAGATGAAGACTGGTACCAAGTTTCAAGATTCTAGTTTGAGCGGTTCATTAGATATCGCGCTAACAACATTTTCAAAACTGGTAAAAGTCTCGCTGTGGCCTTGAAAATAAAGTCAAGGTCACCAAAAGCTTTTCAGGTCTGCGTATTCCCCAGATGAAGACTGGTACCAAGTTTGAAGATTCTAGGTTTAGCAGTTCATTAGATATCCCGCTAACAACATTTTCAAAACTGGTAAAAGTCTCGCTGTGACCTTGAAAATGAGGTCAAGGTCACCAAAAGCTTTTCAGGTCTGCGTATTTCCCAGATGAAGACTGGTACCAAGTTTCAAGATTCTAGGTTTAGCAGTTCATTAGATATCCCGCTAACAACATTTTCAAAACTGGTAAAAGTCTCGCTGTGACCTTGAAAATGAGGTCAAGGTCACCAAAACCTTTTCAGGTCTGCGTATTCCCAAGATGAAGACTGGTACCAAGTTTCAAGATTCTAGGTTGAGCGGTTCATTAGATATCGCGCTAACAACATTTTCAAAACTGGTCAAAGTCTCGCTGTGACCTTGAAAATGAGGTCAAGGTCACGAAAAGCCTTTCAGGTCTGCGTATTCCCCAGATGAAGACTGGTACCAAGTTTCAAGATTCTAGGTTGAGCGGTTCATTAGATATTGCGCTAACAAGAAGCGGGACGGACGGACGTACGGACGGACGGACGTACGGAGCTGAATACTATATCCCCCGCTTCGCGCTAAACGCGCGGCGGGGGATAAAAAAAATAGAGCCAGTGGCTCTGTAGCTCATCAGGCTTCATATCAATTTTGATTTAGGGTGTGGCAAATGTGGTTCCTCCCTTACTTTGGACCACAGGGTCACCAAATGTACAATTTGGATTCCTACTTATCTAACTTAGGAGTTTGCACACAAAGTTTCAGCTTTCTAGGCCTTATGCTTCTTGAGAAAAGGATGAAATAAGGTTAAAGGGTGTGACCCCTGAGGCCCTTTTTAGGGGCCACAGGGCCACAAAAGCTATAGATCATAATCCTCACTAGTCAAAGAGTATATTCACAAGATTCCGGCTTTCTGGGCCTATTGCTTCTGGAGAAGGAGATGAAAACAGATTTCAAGAGCTTGGTCCCTCTGGCCCTTAATAAGGGTCAAAGGGCCACCAAAGCTAGAATTTTTAATCCTCACTAGTCAAGGAGTCTGTACACAAAGTTTCAGCTTTCTAGGCCTTATGCTTCTGGAGAAGAACATGAAAATAGGTTTTTAGGGTATGGCCCCTGTGGCCCTTATTAGGGGTCACAGGGCCACCAAAGCTACAATTTTTAATCCTCACTAGTCAAGGAGTATGTACACAAAGTTTCAGCTTTCTAGGCCTCATGGTTCTGGAGAAGAAGATGTAAATAGGTTTTTAGGGCGTGGCCCCTGTGGCCCTCATTAGGGGCCACAGGGTCACCAAAATCTACAATTATTAATCTTCACTAGTCAAGGAGTCTGTACACAAAGTTTCAGCTTTCTAGGCCTTATGCTTCTGGAAAGAAGATGAAAATAGGTTTTTAGGGTGTGGCCCCTGTGGCCCTTATTAGGGGTCACAGGGCCACCAAAGCTAGAATTTTTAATCCTCACTAGTCAGGGAGTCTGTACACAAAGTTTCAGCTTTCTAGGCCTTATGCTTCTGGAGAAGAACATGAAAATAGGTTTTTAGGGCGTGGCCCCTGTGGCCCTTATTAGGGGTCACAGGGCCACCAAAGCTACAATTTATAATCCTCACTAGTCAAGGAGTCTGTACACAAAGTTTCAGCTTTCTAGGCCTTATGCTTCTGGAGAAGAAGATGAAAATAGGTTTTTAGGGTATGGCCCCTGTGGCCCTTATTAGGGGTCACAGGGCCACCAAGGCTACAATTTTTAATCCTCACTAGTCAAGGAGTATGTACACAAAGTTTCAGCTTTCTAGGCCTTATGGTTCTTGAGAAGAAGTCGAAATTCCACAAAGTTTACGGACGGACGGATGGACGGACGGACGCCGGACACCATGCCATGCCATAAGCCCATCGGGCCTTACAGGCCAGATGAGCTAAAAATGTGATGGTCTAATCCTCAAATGGCACATCTAGGGATCATGGTTGATAAATGTATGAAGTCTGATGAAGCTAGCATGCATAGTTTTGGAGATATGCTCCGCACAAAACGACTTCCTCAAAAATAGAGCCATTGGCTCTGTACCTCATCAGGCTTCATCATCAATTATGCTGTAGAGTGTGGCCAATGTGATTCCCCCTTTGTAGAGGCCAAAGTTTTGGGACGGACGGACGGACGGAAAGAATGAACACTATACACCCCCGCTTACGCTGTAAGGTGGGGGTATTATTAGTTACATTCCCTCTATGGAGGAAAATTTAGTCTAAATGCCACATCTTGGATATGAACCATCATTACAGCAACCTGTTGGACTCTTTTCTGGCATGAGTGAGTGAGTTGGTGTTTAAAAAGAGAGTAGACAGATCAGAGAGAAAGGGATCGACAGGATGAGGGAAAGACGGAAAGAAAGGCATAGTAAGAGATAGAAAGCAGGTTTTGGTCTGGCTTCTACCCGTCGACCTGTCCAGCTTGGGTGACCCTACTAGGAGCATGGAAGCTCCAGCTGGCATAGCTCTCGGGGTCACAGAAACACACAAACCACCATACCACGATAAGGTAATATTTGAGGCAACAGCAAAGGATGCATTTTCTTTCCTAAATGGAAAACACATTCCTTATCCATCCCATGTAGTTGTATCTCATCCATCCGAGAATGCCAAAGAGGAAAGGGTTAACACTTCTGATTCAACACGAAGAGAAGATGCGGTATGGGTCAATATTTTCACGGGCAGTCAATATGATGACAAGGCTGCCGAAATTCTTCAAATGATATTTGTTGCATGGGCTAACTACTTCAAGAGAACCGTCGAAAGTCATTTGCCAGGTGTCCTTCTGAAGAATTGAGTCCTTCTGAAGAATTGAGACCGAGAAACACAATACGTTCTCAGAATCTCTATTCGACATATTACAACAATGCGGCCAAATGCCTCCATCATTGATGTTGTGTTTCAGTGCTCACATTTGACCTTACTGATCATGTTCCTAAATAAATTTCTGTACTGTGACAATCAATTCTCATTTTATTTGACAAATCTTGTTGTTGACTTAGACGATCAAAGATGGCAGGGGTGTGTGAAAACTATGAAAAACAAAATATCTCTAAAAAAGACTAATTCCACATAGTACTATATGCATGCAAAATGAACAAAATCATAAATGCTGTAAAAACTTTTTACAGGAGTGTCCCAACTTTTTTCCAAATGGTAAAAATGTCTTAGTTACACCTACGTAAGACCATAACCATCAAAATAAGAAATATAGGTCAATGAGAAATTTTGAGCTTGCGTTCCCTACTTCTGCTCAGAATGTGCGTCGAAGAACTTTAGTGCTAAGTGATAGTTATAAAATTTGAGATATATTATTACCTTTTTGTAAAGATTATTTATCATAAAAGAATAACCGCTGGACAGGTCCTTTTGTTGTGTTTTAAATTCAGAGTAGGTATTCTCTCCCCACAGAGGCAGATCAAGTCATGTTGATTTAGTCTGTTCTATTACGCCGAAATCCGTGGGTTCCGGCAGTTTTCCCTGGCGGAAAAAAACCGCATCACAATCCATTTGAATTTTTTTTTTCAAATGACAACGCTCTCGCATGGAAAGGGTGGTTCATATCACAATGCTTTAGACTTGATTCAGTAGCCAAAACAATGATTTAAGAACAACGTCGCTGATTGCACAACTAACTTTGATTGCCTCCAATCAGACAACTCCCATTCTATCCCACAATGTCGGCGTATTATAACAGAGGTTAAATCAACATGATCTGCCTCTGTAGCTCAAGCCAAAAACCTCTGTTGTCATCCATTAAAAGATTTTGGTGCTTTCACCTAGCTGCAAATTATTGCATCCAAAATATCTAACTCTAAGCCATTTGCAGCGTTTTCAAATTGTTGAAATATCAGGTAATTTTATTGTGTTCAATTTTCACATTTGGCAAATATCGAAGTAGGTAATCTCTCCCTACAGGGATAGCTCGAGCTAAAACCTTTGTTGCAATCCGACAAAATTTCGGATCTTGGCACCTAGCTGCAAATTATTTAATAAAAAAATATCGAAGCCATTTGCAGAATTTAGAAATTGTTGAAATATCAGAATTGCACGGGAAATGCCATTAAACAAGAAATCACGTCTATCGGCAGCTGGAAACCTAAGAGTTAATTTACGTATCAACGTGAGCAGCCCTGAGTAGCCTCCAATCGGAAGTATTGAGATACTGGTGATAGGATAATCATCACTGATGGACCTTGGTTAGCATTCAAGTCATGATTCCACATTGCCGCCGGCTGTCAAGATTAGATTATCATCTAAATGAGACGAGCAGAGAGCAGAAATACCATGTTGATCAACACTGGATGAGAATAGTCAAATATGCATTTGAAAACGTAACGTGAGCATATTGTTTGAGGGTATTTGGTAATCTTAAACGTCCAAAGGGTGTTTGAGCTAAAGATCTCTTAGTTCTGTATTCAAAACATATACAAAATCGGACATTATTATTCATATACTTTTATCTACAACTGTTGAGTAATATTTGAAAATATGGGCATAATTTAGAAAATCGACCTCGTAAATTTCGCGATAGGTCGATGCTGTTGGATACTATGGATGGTGAGAGTTTGACAAAGCGATATAGAATGCCTAGACATGCCTTATAACTCATCAATGAGCTGCGAGTTGAATTGAAATTGAACGCAGCGATCAAAACCCGTCCCCCGAGTCGAACGTGTTAGTTATAGTTCGATAATTGAGCAACTGCACGGGGTGTCATCTGCAAGTGTGAACAGGGCAATTGATCTCACAAGTAAGGCGATATATACATCACTTAACCTGATAACGTTTCCTAAATCTAAAAGTGAACAACAGAGGGTTGCAGAAGAGTTCCACTAATTAGCTGGTTTCCCCGCAGTGGACGGCACTCTCATTCCGATTCCTCGAAATTCCACAAAGTTTACGGACGGACGCCGGACAAATGCCATGCCATAAGCCCGTCGAGCCTTACAGGCCAGATGAGCTAAAAATTCAAATCAAAAGGCAAAATAACAAACTACTTTAACCTAGGGTTTTTTGTTGTTCACACGAAAAACTACCTATACAATCAGGTACAAAGGCAAGATGATGTTATCATGCATTTCAACAGGAAATTATTACTGTGAGTATGTGCAGCTGTGAAAGTACACTCCTTCGGGGTAATAATGTAGCGCTTTGAGCATGTCTTAGGACGTGGAGAAGGCGCAATATAAGTATATAGGTATGCAAATTATTATGTGCACAAATTCAATTTCATTTTAAATATAAGTTAGAAATTATAAAGATATAAAATTAATTTGATTAGATGCCGTGAACTTGTATGTATATGATTACCATTCAAAGTTAACTTCTATAACAAAGAAACACTACTAATACTACATAGATATTCTTGGTTGGTTGGAAAACAGTGGTAGATTTCAGTTCAGTCAAGGATTTCACTACTTAGTGGAGTTTAATTATTGGTGAAATGAAAATATGAGGTTGGGGTGCTGTCGAGTTATCGTTGACTCCTTTTAACATTCTCAAGTTTTCTTCTTATATTTCAAGACTTCTCCTCTCTATGTCTACATATTCCCTTAGCAGACTAACTTTCTCTGTCACCAAATCAACAATTACTTTGGAATCTAAAAAAATTCCTTGCAGTAGTACAATTCTTTGTTTTGTGTTGAAATATGGAATAGAATAATACCTTTTTACATCATCTTTGGAGTACTATTATTTGCATCACAGGTGACTGAACATTTAAATTACTTTTCCAAGCAGCCGCTCAACATGAAGTTGGTCATTTATGGCTTAGTCAGAATGATTTCATCATATGATTTTAAGAATATATGTCCATTCTTGACAAACACATTATTTATCGCATTTCGTGAAAATATAAACTTTTAATTTTACTCAATGAGAAAAAAACATGGTACATGTATAAGTCAAGAAAAAATAGATTAGCTCTATTTCTCATGCTAACATTATTACCATTTGTCTTTTTGGCTTGCTTCAGATCCCTTTTCTGTCTAGTGCCTGAAACATGTCATATAGGAATTAGTTTTTGGAAAAAGGCTGTCTGAATGTTTTAGAGATGTCTGGATCTCCTCATAATCAAGTCATACTCTTACTCATTGAAATAAAACCGAACGATTAGAATAAGATTAGACACTGATTTGCAAGTACAATACCACCACTGGACTCATTACCTTAACGTGGTGTGGTGGTTTGTGTGCTTCGACAACCCCGAGAGCTATGCCAGCTGGAGCTTACATGCTCCTGTTAGGGTCACCCAAGCTGGACAGGTCGACCTGCTTTTCTATCTCTCACTATGCCTTTCTCTCCGTCTTTTCTCTCATCCTCTCAATCCCTTTCTCCCTGATCTATCTATTCTCTTTTGGATGGCAACATCCACGTGTTTAATAACTGAAATATTGTTCAAAACACGTTAAACACCAACTCACTCACTCACTCACGCAAGTACAATAATATCGACTGTCCAATGGAGTAAACTGTTATTCAATGAGTTCAGAATCAAATTCCACATGACTTCAGGCAAATGAGTAGTTTACGTTGAGTCATAAAGATGTGTTTTTTAATGGTCACCACTTCTATAAATAAGCTTATTGGTTATCCTTTTGTCAGGGTACAGTAGAAGATAATGTCTAGTTTTATAGTTTGGAGACTTATTTAAATTTATTTTACCTTGTAAAGGAGGGGTTTGGACTGGGTCTGCGACTCTGCAACTGCTTCCCCGCTGACTGTTGCTTTTGGCCTGGTCTCTGCTATAGCCTTCACTTGGAGCTGAGGAGTGCTGCCTTATCTTTTGCGTTACTAAAAAGATGTACAATGAATGTTATGTAAGATATCATCTGAAATTAATGCTATAAAAGTATGATAAAAGTTGTGTTTTGGGTTTCCACTGATAATTCTTTTAAAAAAGACATGATACTTAATTGTTTTCCTTTTTTGTTATTCAAAGTATTAAAGAATTGTTTCACAATTACAATTGTCTTGGGAGAATGTAGATCAACATAATCATTTTCAATAGAACCTATTCAAATTTATATTTCTGTTGTTTTACAAATGGTATAAAATAAATCAACATGTCTAGTCAATTCACATATTGGTTTACATTTTTGTGTGTGTGATGTCAAATTTATCTTATATAAGATTTATATATATATAAGGATATTGTAAGTATAAAGGTTTTTCTTCAGATAATGATAACTAAACTATCTTTAACTGTATGAAAGATTGTTTTGTCTTTTGGTTGTTTGGAAAGCTTTCAAATGACAGTCTAAATGAAAATAAGAGATTAGTTAAATTTCGATCATGCTTCTGTTTTGTTCTATACTCAACTTACGGAAACAATTAAATAATGTGTGCCAATAGGCCTATACCGGTATACATGTAGGCTTACAAACTGTTTGCATTTATTTATTTTCGATGAATCACTGGACTCATGACCTTATCGTGGTGTGGTGGTTTGTGTGCTTCTGCGACCCCGAGAGCTATGCCAGATGGAGCTTCCATGCTCCTGGTAGGGTCACCCAAGCTGGACAGGTCGACGGGTAGAAGCCAGACCAAATGTGAGTCCTTCTAAAACCTGCTTTCTATCTCTTACTATGCCTTTCTTTCCGTCTTTTCCCTCATCCTGTCGATCCCTTTCTCTCTGATCTGTCTACTCTCTTTTGGATGGCGACATCCACGTGTTTAATAACTGAAATATTGTTCAAAACGCGTAAAACACCAACTCACTCACTCACTCATTCGGTGAATCATGTTATGTACTTACTTCTCCGCAATCTCCTGCCATGTCCCTGTTTTCATCGACTTGGTGAGGTTGGACGAAAAGGAACAAGTCAGAAGGTCCTTCTTCTCATCAACGCTATCGATTAAAATCTCTAGCTCGGACACGGTCAGTTCTTTGATCGATGCCTCGGAACTTTGTTCTTTACCTCCATTATACTCGTGTTTTACACCTGGATGTCGTCTGTTGTTGATAGCACGTGAATTGGACCAATCGGAAGCCACCTTACATCGTGATTATCATGAATATTCATTTCGACACCCGCTATTTGCATTTTCGAGTTTTCCGAGATATGTTTTAAAGATACTTTCCCCCATTGCTACAATGAAAAATAACGTTTTCATTTAAATGCAGCAAAATTAATCGCGATGCTAGAGTTAAAATTATTTATAATTTTGATCTTGTGCGTGTTTAAAAGGAAATCCTAAGTCATGAGGTATTCCCTGGAATTTGTCCTTGACCTTCATAATAACAATGATATTATTCTAAACTTTTGTTTGGTCATTTATCATTTGTTTGTGGATGATTTGCAGTTGGGATTTTCGTTGAATTGTATTCGTATCTCATGTATAATACATTTTTGAAATTATGAAGTGACTCCGTGGTTGAAAAAAAATGAATTTGGTCTTGACACACCTGCGCGCACCTGCTTATAAATTCTTAGAACTTTTTAGCTCATCAGGTCTGAAAGACCCGATGGCATGGCATGGCGTCCGTCCGTCCGTCCATCCGTAAACTTTTCACATTTTCATCTTCTTCTCCAAAACCAATGTCTCTAGAGAGCTGAAATTTGATGTGCAGACTCCTTGGCCAATGGGGATTCTAAATTGTAGATTTCGTGACCACATGACCCCAAATGGGGTCACAGGGGTCAAAACCTTAAAAACCTATTTTCATCTTCTTCTCCATTTCAAAAAGGTCTAGAGAGCTGAAAAGTTGTGTGTAGACTCCTTGGCCAATGGGGATTCTAAATTGTAGATTTTGTCACCCCATGACCCCAAATGGGGTCACAGGGGTCAAAACCTTAAAAACCTATTTTCATCTTCTTCTCCAGTTCCAAAAGGTCTAGAGAGCTGAAAAGTTGTGTGTAGACTCCTTGGCCAATGGGGATTCTAAATTGTAGATTTCGTGACCCAATGACCCCAAATGGGGTCACAGGGGTCAAAACCTAAAAAAAAACTATTTTCATCTTCTTCTCTATTTCCAAAAGGTCTAGAGAGCTGAAAAGTTGTGTGTAGACTCCTTGGCCAATGGGGATTCTAAATTGTAGATTTTGTCACCCCATGACCCCAAATGGGGTCACAGGGGTCAAAACCTTAAAAACCTATTTTCATCTTCTTCTCCAGTTCCAAAAGGTTTAGAGAGCTGAGAAGTTGTGTGTAGACTCCTTGGCCAATGGGGATTCTAATTTGTAGATTTCGAGACCCCATGACCTCAAATGGGGTCACAGGGGTCATAACCTTAAAAACCTATTTTCATCTTCTTCTCCAGTTCCAAAAGGTCTAGAGAGCTGAAAAGTTGTGTGTAGACTCCTTGGCCAATGGGGATTCTAAATTGTAGATTTCGTGACCCCATGACCCCAAATGGGGTCACAGAGGTCAAAACCTTAAAAGCCTATTTTCATCTTCTCCAGTTCCAAAATGTAAAGAGAACTGGAAAGTAGTGTGTAGACTCCTTGGCAAATGGTCATTCTGAATTGTAGATTTCATGACCCCATGACCTCAAATGGGGTCACAGGGGTCAAAACATATTTTAATCAAAAGTCTGATGAGCTACAGAGCCCATGGCTCTATTTTTCTATCTTCCCCTGACAAAGAGTTCCACTTTGAGATACGATTTAATCGTAACGAAGTTTATTTTACGAACGATTTAGTGAAACGGTCTTATCTTACAAAATTGTAATATCAGTCGTAACTGCTTACGAACGTTCTTAGTGGCGAACGTTTAGTGAAACGGCACCTTGGACTTTACATTTACATGTTCATAGTTGTGAAAGTACTTTCGCCTCACTGACAATCAGCAACCTTCCTGCCCTGCTTACATTTAACAGGTAAATGGATTTTAATACACGTTTTCTCAAATCACTGCATGCATACAAAGTGTAAAAGCAAGCAGAGCTTTCATACTCCCGTCCAACTTTGTTAAAACAATTTTAAATACCATTAGTAAAATTGTTAAATATGTAGTTAATTTGTATGAAAGTGGAGTATACAGTTTAAAGGATAAGTCCATGTGTAAGTCATGTTTCCACTGAAACCACAAAACTAAATTCAGGTTTTACCATTAAAAGGGTACATCTAGGGATAATGGTTGTTCTTTGCATCAAGTTTGTTGTAGCTATTTTTAATATTCATAGACATATGCTGAGGACAAAATTGCTTTAGTTGAGTCAATGTGTAAGTGATGTTTCACATGGAAACCACAGAAAAGAAAATCCACATGATATAGGTTTTACACCTAAAAGAAATATCTAGGGATTGACAACATGATTGACAAGTTTGGAGTTTGGTGAGGCTAGCATGTAAAGTGATGGGACTGAGAGTATATTTCAGGAGATATGTTCCAGACAAAGTAATTCATCATAGAATCAGTAGACAAAAATCAAGTTTTGGTCTAACCCTCAGGAGTCACATCCAGGGTTCTTGGTTGATAAGTGTTTGAAGTTTGGTGAAGATAGCATGTATAGTTTAGGAGATATGCTCAAGACAAAAGACTTGGTTACAGAGTCACTGTTTTAGTCATGTTTCCATGGAAACCGCAAACTGAAGAATAGAACCAGTGGCCCTGTAGCTGATCAGGCTACATATTGAATTATGCTATGGCATTCAATTATGAGTGTGGCCAATGTGGTTCCCATTCTGTAGGGTCCACAGGGCCACCAATCCTAAAATTAGGTATACGGGCGATTTGATTTCAGATACTGGTAATCAAGTCAGAAATGGTAATTGCTCAAATATCTACAGTATCAACAGCCCTTACTATGGGCCACAGAGCAAATTCACAAATTAGTATAATATCTTAAAAATCGTTACAATGTTAATGTATTAGTGACATAAACAGGCCATTTGGATATCCTACAACATACTGTGATTGCTAAGGATTACATGATAACTTTATCCAGATTTGTCCTGTATATACATACCTTTTGTCCAACTATTTAGTTCATAGTGTTTAGTGTGTGACAGGGTGAGATATTATCATTCCTACTGCCTTTGGAAGAGGTATATATCTCTTTGGCCGAACAGAGAGTGCAGGACTCTCAACCCGGAGGTCTTGGGTTCGAGGTGGTCTTAAAACCACCTTTGTTACAAGTGGTCAGGACATCTGCTATATCCCAATGCTCCTGGTATAGTTCTCAGTGAGTAAGTGAGTGAGTTGGTGTTTAACGTGTTTTGAACAATATCTCTAGTTCTCAGAGAAATATCATTTAAGAAGAATAATATGCCTAATACTAAATTCTTATTTAGGTACTAAGTATTTCAAGATGAAAGTTGGAGTAATTATCTGAGGAATGGCATACTTGAGCCAGTTCTTAGTTTTATTGAAGATATGTTCAAATATACAACAAAACAGGCTTAAATATGCTGCAAGGATTTATTTCTTACACTAAGAATGTAAAATTATTTGAAGCAAAAGATGGACATAAGGTTTGGAATCAATTACCTATGTATACTAGAAACATCAACATTTCAATTGTATATTGACATATTTTGTCCCAATTCAATGATGAGAATATCTCTCTTCTTCTGTCCATATTACCATCAGAAAGAGTCAATAGTCTTCTTTAAAAGAAGGGGTCATAGATTAGGGTAATACTTTGTTTAGTCATGTCCTAGCTTAACATTATTCAAGCCTTTGGGTATACAACTTTTTTTCAACAAACAAAGTATTCAAAACAAGTCATTACTTTATTATTTTTTAGGTGGTGATGTTTTAGTGATGTATCATCTTTAGTTATATAGGTATTGCATTCAAAGTAACCGAATTATAGACTCTCATTATTCAGCTTGATTTATACAAAGTATGTCTTAATTCGATACAGACAGACAGACAGACAGACAGAATTTATTCAATTTGCAAGGCATCTGGCCCATCAACATACATTTAAAGGATGATCATCGCATGATAATATTATTTACAATAAATTAATTTGATACATAACAGCTTTATAGCCTTTTAACAAATGATATAAACTGATAAAACAACAGAGATTTTCAAGTTATATTTACCTTAACTAACGGTTTGGAATTCTTGAACCTGTTGTATTTGTCACTCGTCAGGTTGCAGTGGCGTCTCGCTAGTATCTCACTATGCTTAACATCTTGAAGCTTGAAGCTTTAAAGTAATCAAACAGCATTATTGAATCTGATCATTTCGAGAGTAAACCATTCACGTTTCTTAAATGAGCATCAGCGTTAATTATACAATTCAAATTAATAATACCAAGGCGCTTTTAAATTAAATGAATTGAATTAATTTGAAATTGCACCATTTGACATATTACTGTTGACGACTGTAACAAATCTTGAATCTAATGCAATGTTTGACATTTATTGAGAATTAATGCTTTAAGAATTGTTTCCTGAGAGGTTCTTAAAGTAAACTGCTTGAAAAACATTTTTAGCTCATCTGGCCTGTAAGGCCCGATGGGCTTATGGCATGGCATGGTGTCCGGAGTCCGTCCGTCCATCCGTCCGTAAACTTTGTGGAATTTCAACTTCTTCTCCAGAACCATAAGGCCTAGAAAGTTGAAACTTTGTGTACAGACTCCTTGACTAGTGAGGATTATAAATTGTAGCTTTGGTTACCCTGTGACCCCTAATAAGGGCCACAGGGGCCACGCCCTAAAAACCTATTTTCATCTTCTTCTCCAGAAGCAAATTGCCTGGAAAGCTGAATCTTTGTGTACATACTCCTTGGCTAGTGAGGATTATAAATTGTAGCTTTGGTTACCCTGTGACCCCTAATAAGGGCCACAGGGGCCATGCCCTAAAATCCTATTTTCATCTTCTTATCCAGAAGCATAAAGCCTAGAAAACTGAAACTTGTCGCCTATGTCCTTTATTTATGATTGGTGACCCTGTGGCCCCTACAGAGGGGGAATCACATTTGCCACACTCTACAACATAATTGAAGATGAAGCCTGATGAGCTACAGAGCCAATGGCTCTATTTTTGTTTGAAACGCATGACTTATAAAATGCGTTCCAAAGAATGCAAACCTTAATATGCATTCCTAGGCCAAATTAATCAATAATTGATTAGACATAACTTTTTCTATCTATTTTGGTTACAATCAACCATAAAACACATAGGCATTCAATTCGAGACAAAACAATTTCCTTAAAGATGTCATTACATCTATTAATGAAGCAATACACCTGATAAATCGGAAATCTACAATCTACAGTGTAAATGACATTTCAGGGTATTGAATAGGCTGTACGGATGCCATTAGTAGATGTAGCAATAGGCATGTGATGACATTCTGTAGATGTAGCAACATGCGGGTGATGACATTCCGTAGACGTAGCAAAATGCTTATGTGAAAAAAGGCTTCTTAAATGTTGAATATATTCAATATAATTAAAGTGGAATCAGAAACAGAACAATTTAATTTGCATAATGCGTTGACGTTGAAAGGTACATGTACTGCGACACAAGGGATGTTTGCAAAATAATAAATGGTATCCAGAAAATGCAAAAATAAATTTCTTAGGCCTAATGATTAATTTTTAAGTGAAATTTACTTTTGTTAAAATGTTTTTCTTTGCATAAAGTTCCCAATGGGTGCAAAAACATTAACAGGGAAGTACACTAACGAGCAGATACACTATAATGTTACTGTTATACAGAAATCTTGAAGTTCAGTTGACTATTTCAAAACTCAGTTTCCCTGTAAGACCGAGGATGACATCAAACCAGAAACTTTAAGTGCTAACTGCTATCAAAAGCCGTAAATGTGCAAGTGTAATTAGGAATTTAAGTTACTTGATAGGGCCTGAACACCCTTTCATGGAAAGTCGTGAGAAACTGATGGCAGGCTAATCTTTACTGATGGACCTTGTTCAGCATTCAAGCCCTGGTTCCACACTGCCGCCGGCTGTCAAGATTAGATTTTTATCTAAATAGGACAATCAGAGAGGGTCATCCCCGGATAAGAACTGTTCAATATGCATTTGAAAACCTAATGTGAGCATTAACTTAAAGGCCATTTAGTCCAAATGAAGAAGTTCTTTGTGAAGAGATGCTACTGATTTGTATGTCAGTTAAGCATTGTGTTTTCAGAGTGATTTTGTGCTAAGCAAACCCGTGATTTTAGAAAACAGCAAAAACAAATATCTGATTGAATTATTCACCTAATCATTGACAACACTTGGAATTGTGAAGCAGAACCCATATAGATCTCACGTCATGATATAACCTTATTCATGAAAATTAGATTACAAATTCATTAAAATAGCCTGACCGAATTTGATTCTTGAAAAGTATAAATGCAATACAGATATCTTGTTATGGTGTCAATTGTAATTCATTCCTTGTTGTAAATATGGTTCATCCTAGATTGCAGCCACTATATTTATTTCCAAAGAAGCCTCTTATTTCTGAAATAAGTGGTCGTGGAAGCATGGGGAGACTGGGAAATTATGCGGATCTTCTAACTATTGGTGTGAGAGATCAAGTGATGTAGAGATAAAATCTAATGTACAACTAGACTATTAATGCCAATTATTGTAATTTTGGTTTGCTAAATAATGTCAAAGGTCTCTCAGAGAAACCTTAAATATCTTATGTTTTAGTCTCTCAATTAAGTAGCATTACTCCCCTGAAGATCGACATCAAGAGGACTGTATTAAAACTTTTGAGTCAAATATTTGTCTGTATGTAAATCATGTAAAGGATAAAATTATGCAATATTTAAAACTGTTTCCCTTCTAGAATAATATCTCTTGAAATTATCCTTAACATAAGAGTTTGGCTAACATAAAGTAGTACAACAAATCATAGATAACCGATGGAGTCAGGGTACTTGTTACATATTCCCAAAAGAGTTGACGTTTGTAAGCAATCTGTTTTGGCGAGTATAATTTCACCTACATCAGTACATCCCTAAAGATAAGTATTTCTAAAATACTTCTGTGTCAACCCAACTCTTATAAAATGTATGCTCTTAATGGATTGTGATTATGAAACAATACTTTTCAAATTGTCAAAGTGTTCTATATTGTATGTTCTCTCTTACATGCTTTTTGTAGTTTTAGAATATAAACCCTGTTCTGTTTTGTTAAGAGCTTTCTGAGTATGAATATGTACACTTCCAATTTAGTCCTGATACAATATCTTATATGTTTTTACATCTGTACAACTTGTGTTCATAAAGTCAAGAGTTGGTAAGATCCTAAATTTTTCTTGGCATTTTGTGTCGACTAGTCCACCATTACTTGAATGCCCAAATTAAAACCGGTACAGCTGCTTTTGCTTTTTTCATTGTAATGGATATTATTTGTTTTCGTGGACTTTTACAAATAAATGTCACTCAAGCACTGTAATTTATTTCACATCAAGGATTTGGATATTACACTGTCTGCACAATCATAAACAAGTGAACGTTACACACATGCAAATAGTCTGATCCTATTAGTGTGCATTTCTGTGCATATAACAAGCCTTTCACACAAAAATGGATCTAATGACTTCATGATCCTCGAAAGAGTAAAACTACTATGGTACAATTTGCCCAAGTCAGTTTATGGTTACTAGTTGAAGTATTCAGAATTAATTGACTGTATTAAGACAGTTCACATAGGTCCCGTTGCACAAAACACTAAGGCGACCTTAAGTCACTAAGGTAGCTTTGGTACAATATTACGAGATGGCACTAAGGTTAATCCTAGTGCCAAGACTTGCCTTGTTCAATTGTCCCCTGAAATAATCCATAATAAATTAGTTGACCTTGAGCTTCAAATCAACACTGCTTAATATTAACACAACCTTTTATATCACAGCACTTTAACTCCAGTTACAGCTTGCCTATTGACCATTATCGGATGCAAAATGAACAAAATATAGTAAATGTATCCTGGTATATGCTTTACCAATAAGAATGTAATGGAATCTAACCTATCAATGTCTATGAAGATTGTCCAGGCGTGACCATTAGAGACTTACATGAAATGTGTACTGCAACACTCTTACTCATAAGCCGTGAATTACACATTATTTTATCATTAGCAAAGCTTAACTGACGATTTATCCATTTATTCAAACAAGTTTTAAAGGTTGCACTACTTCCATTATATCCGACTAAATATTTTGAAATAAATGTAAGTGTTTGTGTTCATTTATTTAAGTTGTCAATACAAACCTGTAACCTATCAATACAAACATATAGTCATATAATACCCCAAAAAAACTATTAATAAGGTATTCCAAATTGAGATGACAACACAAACAGTGTTATAGTATGATATAGTGTACATATATGTGTATGAATTTCATGATATCGAAAGCAGGTCAAGTGGACTATTGTTTCTCGTTTTGGTTTGAGATTAAAAACTGATCTAGTGAATTCAAATTTGACCTTATTTAATTCATCTCTGAAATGGGTAATATCGAACTCAGAAGAGAACAAAATGCCACTCATACTGTCTACTTTGAATTAATGCTTCTATCTCTTGGTAGTCAGACAATATCGTACTAACAGAACATGTAATCAAAGAAACAATATGAGCCAAAGCCTAAAGGCATATTGTCAGACAACCCCATATGTATTCTTGTCTTGATGGGGAAATCTTACAAGGTTGTTTTCATGTAGGACTTCCGCTCCTACTTGGTATAGAGGACGATTTCTTTGGACAACGTTGCTGTTTTTGTTGTGTTTGTTATTGTATATAGTGTAAGAAGGACCCTTGTAAATATGACAAAATCTTTAGTTGGTTTTGCAGCCCTGTTTACGATTTAAAAACAGCTTGTTAACTATAAACATTTGTGCATGGGTGATAGAGCAATGTTTTTGATGGCTCACTGTTCATCCTATTGAGTTTATATTGTACAAAATACGTAAAACACCCAACTCCCTCACTCACTCAGTGAATTACACTTTGCTGTTGTATCCAAAATGTTTGAAATAAGAGTTGGAATTGTGAGTCATCTTCTTCAGGACCAATCAAGGAAGCAATTGATTGGCGTACATCTAGGTCAAATAAATACGAATTGTCTTGAAGAACAGTCCCAGGGGTGACATTGTACCAGAATTGCTCTTGGTACCAAATGTGACCATAATCGGGAAACATTGATTCTGCAACTTATGGTTTTAGTAGCTGTAAACGTGCAAGTTAAGATAATGTCAACGCCTCGCATAAAGATTTCGAGGGCAAGTAATTCGGGTACGAGTTTCCCTAATAAAAATTCCCAGAGGTGATTAGGAATGATTATTACCCCTGGGGATGACGTCCAAAGAGAAATATTAAATATCCAGGGTAACTTCTTTTAGAAGCTGCAAACCTGCAAGTTAACTTAAGGTGATGGTGATTAGCCCTGAGCTGCCTTCTATCGAATGTCCTGAAATACTGATGACAGGCTAACGATCACTGATGAACCTTGGTTAGCATTCAAGCCCTGGTTCAATACAGCCGCCAGCTGTTAAGATTAGAACATTATCTACAAAGCACAAGAACAGGGATTTAAACTTGCAATGAACTGTTAATGCATTTTCAAAATCTAACGCAGACATAAAGTAAGACGGCACATATCAATCTACAGCATATCTTTTCAACTGATTTGTAAAGAATTAAATGTCGATGATTTCAAAGAAAAACATATCAAGCCGTTTGAATTTATTGCAATGATATAACCATTTTCAATATCTAGTTAGAGATAAAGAGAGATGAATAAAATAGTTTTACAATACTCTTACTTAAGCATTACTCAGGTTAAGCAAAGACAAATTAAACGCAATCTGAGGATCACATCATGGACATTTAAATGTGTGATGTTATATGTTAGGAACTGTTAGTCCTCCCTTTGATAATTATAAAAGTATTTTTAAAACTGAGCATTCTTTATTACAGAGAGTGGTGCCTTTTTAAGACATTATATATTGTAATTATAATTCATTTCTAAAATTTAAATTTTAAATTGAAATAATTATTCTCGAAATTTATAGAAACCGATACGTTACATGCTCATGTTCAAAGTATGTAAACATCATGTGTAAAAATAAAAAAACTTGTTACTTCTTCCATAACCAACATCTGACAAGCAATGCAAATATTGGACAATATTATAATTGTTACGACTTGTAAAATATTTTGTACATGTGCTTTTCTGTATAAAACCTTCTATTGTATATTTGACCTAATATAGCTCCTTCACATGAATATTATCCAATATATCAGTTTCAGAAATATTAAACGTTCATCTAGCTGCACTGCTGACTATCGTTGACTCAAGAGTTAAAGGTTAGCCATATATATGTACATCCCAGCAGATTGTTCAATAATAATTGCTGACACATAATAAGTAGTTTGCCACTTTCGGCGGTAACCTTACGTGCGATTGGGATTGGACATGACTGCCATTGGAGATCTTGGTGGCTTGGGTATTAATATCTAAAATCTAGTTAGGGACGATTATAAGTTAAAATGAATGAATAAATGATTTCAGCAAAATCGTTTTTTTCCCAATTAAGACAAAAGAAGTTATATGCATTTGATGCAACAAAAATATCATTTTGTTGAGTATAATGAAAACGTGAAAATGGGAGATTCACGTGATCTTGCTATTTAATTCAAGTAACATGACAGAGAGTTATAAACCATTGCTCATGATCAATATGTATCATCGCCAATAGGAAAACACCTATAAACCAAATTGACAGACCACAAAAGAGGAAAACGTGTACATTGACAAAAACTGTTAACTCATACAAACTTCAGAATCATCATAGGCTCAGCACTCTAATGAATATTAAAGAGTTATCATATTTGACATTCTTAATTTGTCATCATCTTGCAGAAAATGGAGCAGGTAAACAAGGATTCTTATCTACATTTCCCATGTGAGATATTCTTACATTTGTACATGCATATCGTATGTCGTGGATATTCTAACATGACCCAAAGGGGCAAAACTATGCATGGTGATTTACATTTGAAACATATCACGTAAATTACCAAACCCTAAAAAATTATAGGAAAATAAAGAAAATGAGTCATTGCGATTTTTCTGAGTCCAGTGTTCTAAAAATCAATGCTACATATGTGATGAACATTAGTTTCATGATAACACTCATAGAGTAAATTCTCATTCTACCACATATCATTTCTCAAACATCCATAAGTTTGAAAAGTTAATTGAGGTAACTTTGATAAATTACCTAAAAAATCTATATGCAATTTTGCTACCATTAATAATGTCATTTTAAGAATGTGATGTAAAGCTCAAACCTTTTAGAAAACAAATTGCAGAGATCGACATTGGACTTTGTCCTTATCAATCAACCTCATCAACAGTCTAAAATTGTATATCATTGATACATCTTGATCCGTTTGTGATGAATATCCGTCTAGATGGAATATTTTTATAGATAGCATTTTGTGGTTTCATTCATGAGAATGTTTTTTATTTCAGCATTCCAATTATCTTTGAATATCCAAACGAATTAAATACGTTTATTGATGCTATAAAAATGACTGGAAGCTTAAGATAATCTAGATATACGACATATATTCTGAACCTGAACGAAGCACATAATGTTTCATCGACAATCTGTATGCAGTAGGGATAATTTCGTTTTGATACCACTGTTTTCACTATAATCAGACATAATCAAACACCAGATCCATAAGGAATAAGAATGTATTTTCGATCAAACCTTTTTGACAATAATAGATAATGCATCACGAGTTGACGAATCTTCCCATATACCAAACATGCATTGAAATTGAAACGTTAGAAAATAGTTTAGCAACAGAGTAAGTGGAAAGCAAACGATAACTGTTTCCTATATATCAGTTGGTTCGTCGTAAATAATGGACAAAGACATATACAAATACTAATAGGGTAGCAACGAAATTAACAATTGGTTGTCATTTGTGTCATTTTATTTAGAATTGAACAAAATGTCTTACAATAGGGTAGCAACGAAAACTTTGAAAATATTGACTGCATAACCCATGATCTCAATATACAGTGCTAAAGGGCGGAACATTAAAACAAATGAACATATTCACAAGCCACACTACCAAATATATACATGCTTCAATGTAACTTTTGGACAAAAAGACAAAGGTGCTTATTAATTGCAAAAAGGAAATAAACAGGTAACTTTAATGTGTTTTTGATAAAAGATCAATGTTCCCAATTCCGAGTTTTACCAACATTGTCCTCTATTGTATATAATCTTTTAAGGATTAACATACCACTATACCGCCATTTGAATTCAGGTTTATGTTTATTATGCTACCCTATGAAAAAAAGTACTTTTATATATTACTTTCCTAGACAATATGCACCCTGATATTCATTGACTACAGCCTAAAGTCTATTGATAACATTTATGCCCTTTTGAAGTCAACACTAAAGTGACAATCGAAATTTCAACATCGTGTTCTGTAATAAAATGTCAAATTGTATTCGTGATTAAATTGATTAATGAACATGCCTAAAGAAATCCATCAAATATTTGACAACATCCTCAGGTCAATAGTTGGTTAACACGTTTATACATCTGCCATTTTAGCTTCGAGCCATTCATAAAGAATTCCTTGGGAAGTAAAATCCTCATTTCATGATCAGAATCACATGTCTTCCAGCCCTGAACCGTAAAGGGGCAGTAGCACGTTTTTAGGGGGAATATAAGGTGATGTCAGGAAAATGAAAATTAATGGTTCCATTTGAAAGACAATGTATTTAAACTAAATGAAGCAGTAATAATTCAAATATATAACGTAAAGTTTAGCCATGCGATTCCTTTTTCTTACAGAAATGAATTAAAGGTGTTCACACAAAAATGGCCGCCAATGGATTTTATGTGAATCCTCATACTTTGTCCTCTGATTATGGGTGATTGGCTTGTGTAATGAGATTGCTGACACTGTCAATATAATACATTTAGCATTAACTTACAATTATAATTGAAATATTTAAAATATAAAATTATCAAAAAACGTGCTACTGCCCCTTTAAACATTCGAAAATATGAAGTAATCCACTTTGGAGATGAAATTACCATACGGTCATGATGATTTTGCTTTTTAATATCATGGCTATCTGTTATTGCCATATTAATTCTAAACATGTATGGATTTCGATTGTTTTTCACATGCTGAATTTGGATCCATGGTCATTATTCATCAACTTAACTTCATATTTTGCTGTTGCTTACTCTTATGTCGAAACCATAAACACGTCATTCATTCCATTTGATACAGTCTACTCAAAATTAACCTTTAGTCTGACACCTCATTTGCCATAGTTATTAAAAACCCTCAATAAGGTTACCCTGGTATCAAGAATAAGCACTTATTTCAAAATCCGTTTGCAAAAGCCTCCAAACGAATAATAATTTGTTTGAATAAAATTCGCCTGAAATGAGAGTTTGGGAAAGTAGATTATTTCATCCACTTTGCTCACTACTATAATAAATACGTCAGCAAATATATATATATTTGTAAATAATTTGAAGGAATATTTCATATAAATATGAAATAAAATTTAAACTCTCGGGTATGTGGAGCATTTGATTAAGCAAGTTGATTGAAAACCTAAAACGCCTGTAGGAATTCATTTCAAGTGTGTTCATATTTTCACTACTGTTCAATCTTTATTTCAATACTCGGAGGCCTCAGGCCTATAGTACATTGTATAGTATTACATAGTTCAATATACAATCATATAAATCTGTTTTACACAAAAAGCATAATTATATGTGATTCAGTGTTACTACTGTCTCCTGATTTTAAATGCGTGGTAATACTGGTAACGTGAATGCAATTATTTTAGTGCAACCCTTAAATGATAATGTATGTTTGCAGTGCAAAATTGACCTCTCTGAAAGATTATCAAAATCTGACACAATCAATAATTTTCATTTTTATAATACAGCAAATATTTGCTGACATGGTGTTTGTTAAAACCCACATCGGAAACCCCTTAACATCTGAAATTTCAAACCACTGAGCATTAAAGGACACATGCAATATGAAACGTTGTATTGTTGTATGGTATGAAATATCTCCCATCAGAACACTTGTTCCAAAATAAATGAGAAATACAACGTTACTAAGGTATACATTTATTTTCATTAAATGATCAATTAAACAATGTCAGGAATGCCATCACATTAACTTTTTGTATGATCTACAAGTTCTCAACAATATTTTAATATTAAGATTGCCATTTTGAATCTGATGTGTAGTCCTCAAATTACATTAGTTTTTATTCTAGTTTTAATAATTTCATTAAGAAGAAAATTCATATTTGACATGTACGGACATCCATGTTTTTGATTATTTTACATTTGGTTTTTGAGATATTAATCCTTAGCTTAATGAAGATGAACGTCCTGTGAGTTTAGAAAAAAATTCACTCATGGTTTATATGATAATAAACATAAACAAATAAATTAAACGAGGAGAGAATATAATGAACATGTTGAGACAAATTAAGTCCCAGACATATTATTTAAGGAAAGTAATGCGTGTACATCCTGTGTTTGTGGCGGCTGCAACCCTTCGGCATTCTATAAAATTGACTCTTGCATATAGGGGGTACTCTCTGTCACATTTCTTTTAATGTTACCTCCAAAAACGCATAGTCGTGTTCCGTAGGTACACGCACATGCACAAAGCGAAAGGCGATACTGCCCTGATTTTGCCAACACAAAATATTGATTTATCGCCTGACAATAATAGTTATTATGTAAAACGTTATTGAAACGTAGAACGACATCTGAAAACCTCTACAAAGAAACGGATGGGCTCTTTCGAGCAGCAAAGGTGAAAGGTTATGCATCACTACTAATAACTCTTCTCACAACTGTCATAGGAGATCCACTGTGTCAGATGTGTATGGTTGAGGAGTTTGATAGCTCAGTGATTCATTTGAAAGAAGATCGAACCCATTCATAGATTTTATTATCAATATCTGACATAATGTGTTATTCCATAAATCCATGAATATTATTATGGGCATTTCAATAAGAAATGAATAAATCTTTTGAAATTATTCTAAAGCCTGCTGCATAATTTGGAATCATAATTCCATTCAAAGTGGACTAAAATCATTTCTATGTTGGATTAGGGCTAAAAAGTTGGGTCAGTCCTTAAATATATATCTTGCCAGGGGATACATTAGCTTTTATTGCGTTAGAGGTGTAAATATCAACTTTATTTAACCAGACTCTTTCCACAAAAGTTCAAAATTTCGTATTTGCACAAATTGTTTTGTACATACATGTAATATACATGTGAACTTGATGAATAACGACTGTTCACTGAAAGAACAGTCATGTACCATAGACGATTACAACCTTTTTCACTATCTTTTAATATTTCATATCAATCAGTATTATTAAGCTGCAAGTTGACATTAGTAAAATCGGTATTGTGCCTGTATAGACTTATAGAGCAAGATAAGATATTCATGACATGATAATCGGCACTGATTGGTGCTGCTTAGTAGTCCCGCCCGAGGTCAATGCGGACACATGAAGCAAGATTAGATTTTTCTGTACATGAGAAAAGCTCAGTTGTGAGCCAAGTTCTGATAATGTACATATAAGCTTCTAGCATAATAATAATGCTTGGGAAATGAATCGATATTTCAAGGTTATGTCCAAAGTTTCTATTGTGCCAACGCTATTATTTCACCATTTGTAACCACAAATACCTGATCAAAAATTGAGGATCCAATTCCTCACTTTTTATTGATGTAACCTGCTTTGGGTTTAGATATGCTAAAACTAGCACAATCATGATACAGTAACACCTATTATCAGGATACAACGTCTTAAATTATGTAAATCAGTTAGACTGTAGATGTCAATCGTTACCTCTTGAAAACTAATATGTTCAGGGCCAATTTTCACAACGCCTTTTAAGTCCTAGAGGCGCCATCAACCATTGTTATGACATAGCTAAAAATCATCTGAGTCAAGAAAGCCTAACCTTTCATTTCAAAACTGAGCTCAGCGAAACATATTTTTCAAATGTTGATATCTTTCTCGTCTTTACATGTTAATTTGGATTGAGTGAATTGTCCTTTTTCATTCAATTTATCTACAAATAAGATTAGGAGGTTGATGTATAACTGTAACCTGTATAATATGTTTTAATCGTTAGATGATGTCCATGTAATATTTATGAATTCTTTCAAATATGAATCTGATAGAAGTTTTGCTAAATCACTTAAATCAAACTGATTATCAGACCTTTCAGATCCTCAAAGTAATAGGGATTGCTAATTGTACATTGAGAATTGAACCTAAATCAAGATATTGTAATAATAAACATATGTGAATGGTTGGTGGAGAAAATCGACCACCTTCACACAAAGATGATATACAATATAATCATACGCATATACACCAATATAATCATAACCTGTTGTTGACGGATCAAAAAAGAAACGTGATGCCCTAATAAATACTATTATGTATGATTGACAAATGTTTGCAACTGATAAATCATCAACGGAAATCAACTGTTATAAGTAGTCTACTAACCTCATTTTGCTATCGAGCTAAAAGTCAATATAGCTGTTTATCATAAAAACATGGCACCACACAGGACGTTTATGACAAGGAGTGTTAGGTTATTGCTCAAAGCTCGATGTGAACTCAATGTTAGACGTTCTAACCAGAAACACTAAATGGAAAGTAATACATGATAGCATATAAATTTCCTTATTGCTGTATGGTACATGAACTATTTGGTTGAAACAGTCTGGTTGTTAAGTTAGAACATCGATAGTAATGACGCACATGAAAATGAACAGCAAAGAGTAGAGTCAGTGGTTATGTACTACGGGATATAAATCCTTGCTCAGTTATATATGCATTTTGTTCCTCAGGCCACTAGGAACCATATCGATTTCAAAGCGTGGACCTAAAATGGCCCTATTAAAAAAAATGTTCATTGGCACAGTGAGCAATTAGAAAATGTTAATCATGACACCGTGATGTTTGTGCTATAGAATGCCAATATAACTCAGGGGCATGGCAATTTGTGAGATCAATTACCCACACTGTACAATCAGTGTAATCAATGAACATAAACCTTCTTGATTGATAGGTGCAAGTCAGCCAATCACTGCATTTTATAAGCCCTGAACTTACAATGCAAAAAATACAGATAATACAAAGTAGATATGAAACCTAAATGAAATGTAATTTAGTATGATAAAAAATTTGAAAAAATATTGAGATTTCTTTTGTGTATCCGAGCATCGTGAATACAATATAGACTTGTATAAGGTTTTTGTCATTGCTTTGAAAGAGCTAATTAAAAAAAGACAGTTCGTTAAAAAGCTTTTTTTTTTAATTCAAAACCCTATGTACTCCATATTAAATCTTAGGCATGAGAGATGAATGAATTTTCAATATTTATTGAATTTTGTCACCTGCGTAAATCAATGAAAGATGATCAAATACACTGTTTGCATTAAGTATTAAAATACTGAATAGTAGATGCTGAATAGTTTATCATCGTAAATTAACATAAATTGGTACGAAAAAGCCTTCTGATAGACTATTATTTGTCGAACAAGACATTCACTGCGTAATGGATATCCCTTAGAACAGTAAAACAGTTGCCATTTTCATGCATACAACTTTTTTCCAGACATATACATAAAAAAACAGCAAAAAGTGTGGGATAAAGTAAGTCTTCAGTGAAGGGTGTGTGGTTAGAATCATTTCCTTGCATTTGCAACATCAAAAGAGTCATACATCATTGGAAATAATTATTTTACCCCGCCTTACAGTGTACTCTGTCTGTCAGACAAAAACTAATTGGTTAATTATCTCCTGTTAGTAACTAAAAGGATTTGTCTGCAATGTGTTCCTGGTGACTGGGATAAAGGAAACGTATAACCCTGATACAACAGCGACTTCTTTTCTCACGCAGTGCTTACACAACATATTCTTCCGAAAACATGTTGCAGACGGGGACAAGAAAAGGATTAGACGTGTTTCCAGTGTGATGTCATATATGCCTCACAAGCCAGCGTTCACGAGTATTAAAGAATGATAGGTTCGCACCTGAGAGACTGGCCCATAGATGCTCTTTTCTAATGCAACTGTAACGAAACAAAACGATTATCAGTTTACCCTTTGGTTTAAGGTATAGCTGAGAATCAGAAAATCTGCATTTGATAAACGAGCGTGGGCTGATCCTTTCATTGTTGTCAAATTTTATATCCAGATATATCTTTTATATATAAAAAATCATCATCCGACAAGGAGTTAACAGTGCTATAAGAAAAGTAGTCAAAATAGCACAAAATTAACCAATCGGAGACACAGATTTACTAAGAAAAGGATCAATGATAAGATTGTCAATATGTTCAAATACGGAATCAATATACTTTTTGTTCAATTTTCACTATGTTGAAGGGGCAGTAGCACGTTTTAGGATGGAATATAAGGTGATGTCAGCAAAATTAAAAGTAATGGTTCCAATTGAAAGACAATGCATTTAAATTAAATGAAGCAGTAATAATTAAAATATATAATGTAAAATTTAGCCAAGAGATTCCTTTTTCTTGCACAAAATAAATGAAAGGTGTTCATAAAAAATGACAGCAAATGGATTCAAGGTGAATGTTCATACTTTGTGCTCTGATTATGGAAGATTGGCTTGTGTAATGAGATTGAAAACATGGATTCTTAGGAGGGTGATACTAAGGGACAGATGTTGTTGCTCTCAAACAAACACTTTACCTGGAAAAAAAGAGACAACTCTTAAGTGGCCATCGGCTGTTATATCAACCTCCCACTTTAAACTTTGTCCGTGGAATAAGAGAAGATTCGATTATTTTGTACTTTACGTTTTCAATAAGTTATAATTATCATATAATGGAGGGTGATATCGATGCAATAAAGCTTTCCTAAACCTGTTACAAACAATTGATAACGTTTTCAAGAGTTTTCAGTTTTCTTTGCGTAAACAAAATCCGTCAGGGTAAATTGATCACGCAATAGAAATAGTTTGGTTATCGAAACATTGTTACGTTGTTTTCATCTTGCATGATAGAAAAGTGCTCAAATCATTTAACACACATAGAAACAAACAAAGGAAGAGTTCTATCTATAATTTCAGGTGGCACTTGTGTAGAGAAAATTAATGCTTGAAGTTTGACTTGAACACATATCTCAAATACATAGTCATTTTGTGTTTGTGATAGCGGAATCTTTTGAATATATTTTGGCATATAAGATTTTGACGAATTAAATCAAACAGAATTCCATGTCATCTCTTTGAAACTATCTAAGGTGGAAATGTCAAAATATATCAATATGTTTTCAGTAAATATTGTGATACAAACAGTCAATGTGTTAATGACAAGAACAATTAATGTTATCTTCAAAACATGTAAAACCATGTGGTCAATGCTTTGCTTTTAACCTATTATCTTTAACCTATTTATATCAAATGTATAGTACAAAGACCTCTTTAACACAAAGTTGTGACTTACAGGTAAGGTAAAAGAACTATTCCTTAAATATTTGTAACCTTAATACTATCGAAGTATGCATACTGTCAACGGAGTAGTTTAATAAGTTTTTTAAGGTTGAGTTGTGCTTTTTTATTCCAAATCACAAGGCAAGAAAATGCCAACACTAGGAAGAAAAAATCTATGAACAGATCGAATGAGACGAGACATTGCAGGGTAAGGAAATTACTTATTGAACTTTTTAAAGACTGCCCGGGCTTCCTAACAAAGAAAATTCATTAAGCATAGCGATTGAAGGAAATTGAAGAACCTTTTGAGCTGAAAATGGAAACTATTACAGAATCCCACACACGCCTTCATTCATTAAAGAATGAGTATTCATCAACCAGCCACGCTGCAAGGGGATTTCTTTGTTGGGTGGTAGCATGTAGAGTTTAATTGAAACACCTTTTTATAGAAAACTGATAATAAATGACATTTTTATGTGCCATTTCTTGATCATTTATATATAACTTTAGTGTATTTTTGTGCTTTTGACTGCAACTGCAAATTAACAACATCACATTATAAGTGAACTACTTCTTTACAAATAACATAATCTGTGTAATATCAGTCTCTATAAAGATTCATGATTTGTGAAACGTCTGTGATGGTATCAAGAGCACGGACATTTAAGAACTATTTTGTCAGATAAACGATTGTTGATTAATGACCTACAGTAAGTTTTTTCAAAGTGTTTTTTTTCCCAAATATTGTATTTCTTTACTTTAAATGTCTCAAAATGTCTCAAATTAAACTACTTTGATACAAAAAATACATTATTACTTAAATTCTTGGTTTTGCAAAGGTATATGACAACTTCCTTTATTTGAAAATTTATAGCTTCTTATTGTGCACTCTTGTTTTCTTAAAAGTCGAAGACTTCCAACAAAAAACATAATTATCTCAACAGAAGCTGCAAGGCTGCTAGCTAACTTAATGTCAAAGAGATGAAGCTATGGCTGTACTCGAGCAAATCGTGAGATACTGGTGATATGTTAATCATTTGTGATAGACCTTGGTTAGCTTTCTTGCCCTTCATCCATTCTGCCGCGGACTGTCAAGATTAGATTATTATCTAAATGTGATCAGCAGAGGAAAGTAACCAAGTAAGAAATGATCGATTCACATTTCAAAACCTGATGTGAGACTACATGGAGGGGATATTTAGTACACTTTATAAGTCCTTCGTGATTGTTTTCTATGATAGTTCGGAATGAATGGTTTTACATTTGATTGATACCACCCAGGATGAATGAAGAAAATATTTGTTTAAAAAAATATATATTTTACATGAAGTTGTGCAAACAGGCAATTTTGAAGTTCAAACCATTTCAACAAATGCCTCTAAGTATAAGAATTTTTTTTATTAAATGCATCAGGGTGTCATATGATGCAAATACATATGCTTCTTTACATTTGCTAAACTTCGAATCCAAGAGTGCAGCGTTTCATAACATATGAAAGCTGAATGGCAGGAATAATACAAAGAAGAGTCTGGCAACCTTTAAATGATCTATTATTTACTGATCTAATGATCATCCAAGTGGCTCTGATGTATTCGTAATATCCCTCTTGTGTCTCCTCTTCACGATTATATTGTAGACAAGCCATACAACATTCTTTAAGGTTTTGATGAAATAATTTGTCTGTCTGGGCTGAAATAACGCTGACAAGAATTATTCAATTAGGGTTTCATTCTGGCCATATGTATGGGTTAACTACATGCATTAACCCCATGCTATATTTGTCTTTATTTATTATTATGTTAAAAACAATCTACGGTAAATTTCAGAATTACGCTACTTACAATGAAAGATGTTTTAACATGTTTGTGCCTAAATATCAAACCTTTATGAAATGTGTACTGAGTTAACATGTTAATCCTTGTAATTAAAACATCACTCGTTTCCCACAGAAGTCACATCAAACTGTAACTATCAAATAAACGCAAACACAAAATCTTGACTCATAAAAAAACGAAATAACAACGTTTAATATAAAATAATCTTCTCGTTATCACAGACAAAGCACAACGGATATGGTACCACATCAGTTGAAATTCACTCATCTATACTAGATAAAACAGCCGATAGTCACTTAAGAATTGTCTCTTCTCATTCCAGCTCTAGGGTTTGAGAGCTACATCTGTCTCAACGAAGTCCAGTAGATCATTCTATTACTTTCCTACAATGAAATCAATTTCAGTTATAAAAACAGGAATAAGCATTTGTTAGGTAAAACTTGTTAGCATGTACCTTAAACAGTTATTTCAAAGACAGAGTGTTTGTCTTCTTCTTATTTCTAAGTGTCTTTACAAGGAAAAGATCAGTAAACCTTCCATTAACAAGCAAAAGCATAGGCTAAACTGCACGGTGTTGCTGCCATGTATAGAGATTCGGTCTCTTGTTGGATAAATAATTTTTTCTCAAGATAGACCAAACATAGGATGATTCTAAAATAACTGCTAACTGTGTTCTTCTATTTAATTCGAGTCAAACTATCACCAAGTAGAACAAAGCATTCCATTTTTAATACGAGCCGAGCACATGGTACAGTCTGATATAATATTCATAAAATAACTTCGAACTGTGTAACAACATTGTAATGAAAGTCAAAATATGGTGTACATTGGGCTATGCCATTTTATTTGAACGTGACCAACATGTTTTGAAGCTAAATTATACACCTTTTCCTATGTAGTAAGTTCATATGTTTAGGAGATAAACGTTGTGTGTTTGAAAATGAGTGTCTTCAAAACAAGTTAAAAAACATAATTCTTTATTGTATTCACGAAACTCAGACACCCATGGCAATCTGAATCTTTTTCTTTCAAATTTCTTTGATAACATATAATGTTTCATTCAGGTTTCAATTCTACTTGGCACTAGCTGATAACGTCTAGGATTGCATGTCAAGGGGAACAAAGGTAGTGAGTGGCTGACCTGTGCCAATCAATCATTAAGGCTAATGTTCATTGATTACACAGATTGTACATGGTGTGGGTAATTGATCTCACATGATCCTGACATGATTGACATGACCCTGAGCTATATATGAATTAAATCTAAAGCACAAGCATCACGGTGTAATGATTAACATTGTCCATTCGCCTCACTTTGCAAGTGAACCTTTCTTTTTGATTGGACCTAGTTAAGTGCACGTTTGAAATCAATATGGCCTGGGAACAATTTTTATGTATATAGAAATAAACAAGGATTTATATCCCCAAGTACAAAACCACTGGTTCAACACTTTGCTGTTCATTTCCACATGCATACTTACTTAATCAACTATCCGTATTCTAACAGACTGTCTCATCCAATCAATCAATCAATCAATCTTTATTTCCGCACTGAAGAGGCCTCAGGCCTATAGTACATTTACATTGATAGTTGGGATATACATGAATAAGTATTTAGTTATTAAAGTGAAATGACATGTTTTCTATAAATCATTGCATTATGGATATACATGGCAAGATTTTGTAATGTATGTTGATTTTTACAACTCATAAGACTGTAAAATTTAATTAGATTTGGATGGACATAATAGTACCGTTTAATATATTTGCATCGTAATGAATCATATAATGGACATACAAAGAGAAAATGGTATTCATCTTCAACTACATGTAAATTACAAAGTGTACATATCCGGTCTTCTTTTTTAATATTTCTATATCTTCCGTTTTCAATTAATAAATCGTGTGATGAGCATCTGAATCTTGCTAGTGATATTTTATACTTTTGTATATCAACACATGATAAATAAGCTTCATTGAATAAATCATTTTTAAACTGTGAATAATAAAAGCATTTACTTGACAGATATGTTTTTTCACACCATGTTTGCATAAATATGTCTTTCAGTCTAACAGTAAGTGACCTAATAAATAATGGTTCAGATTCTACAAACTGTTCAATCCAAATGTTTCCAAAGCCAATAGAAAAAAGAAAACTCTTAACGTTAGATGCCCAATTTCTTTGTCCATTCTTATCATACAGTAACATCATGTTATAACATTTTTTCGGTATTCTATCAGAAGACATTGACAAAAGTTTCAGCCAATATTTAACAGCATTTATAGACGAGTAAATATGTAGCGGAAACCTCCCCAGTTCGCCATATACCATAACACTAGGTGTATTTAGTTTCACTCCTAAAAACTTCTTGCACGCAAACAGGTGAATCTTTTCAATAACGTCCGTATTTTGTAAACCCCATACTTCTGACCCATACAATAATATTGGTTTGATTTTAACATCGAAAATTTTGAAGAAGGTTTGGTATGAGAGACCGCCAAAGATACTTGTTTGTTTACAAATTCCGATAAATATCTTTTTAGCTTGGGTTGCAGCCTGGTTAAAATGTTTGTCCCAGGAAAGGTTTTTGCTGAAATATACACCCAAATATTTATAACAAGAAATCGTCTCCAGTCGCTGCCCTTTAAATTGCCATGTTTCAGTTTTGGATAATTTCCCCCCATTTTTGAATACCATAACTTTAGATTTGGATCTATTCACTGCAAGTTTCCATTGATCTCATCCAATCAATTCATCTATCATGAGACCAATAAGGAAGTTTATATGCCATGATGCATTACTCTAACTTTAGTGTTTCTGGTTGGCACGTCTGACATTGAGTTGACACACGGCTTTGTTCAATAAACCAACTTGTCGCATCTCAAATGTCCAGTGTAATGCCATGTTGTATTGATAATGTGAGTTTTATTGACTTGTAGCTCGATAACAAAATGAGGTTAGTAGACTACTTATTACAGTTGATTTCCGATTCATGCTATTATCAGTGGCAAATATTTATCAATCACACATTATAGTATATATTAAGGCATCAAGTTTCTAGTATAGTTTCCAGGGTTACCACAAATAGGTATCTTTTATCAAACATTAAGATCTTGTTGAATGTTGAGACAACGAATCTTCTTTTCAAGTACAAAATATACACATAAAATAAAGACGATTTATGAACCTGTAGAAAATACAATTTCCTTCTAAGTATAGAGGCTTTCCTTCGATACACACTGCCTTTTTGCTATTGGTTTACGGAGTCACTAATTGATCCATCAACTACGGGTTGAGTTCTGATTCACTTCAGTTTAGATTTACACCTATGAAAATAATATAGGAATTTATCCACAGCCAAACAATCTTAATATCCTAATAGCTAACCAAACATGTTAGTCAAAGTCCAAGATAGAAATGAACTTAGCCCACTTTTAGATGGAATCGTGATTTCGAATTATGCATCAGATTTGAAAAGATTATCCGAAACATTTGAAATTAAACCTGCTACAAATGTATTTAGTGATGAAGTTCAGTCTTATTTAAGTGCCTAGACTAAAATACATGATAATGTGAAATAATAAATTATGTCAGATATAAATAATATAAACCCTGTTTGTCATGTAAGGTTTTGATCATCTTTCAAATGATTCGCTGAACCAACAAAGCTTCACAACCATACCGAAGCACAACAAGCTGCCACAATTGATATCCTTTGACAGAGGTCTGAGGTTCGAATCCCGCCAGGGGCTCGGCAACTTTGTCTGCATTAGAGAACTGTTCTCCACGCAGCCAGGTTTGGGTGCAATGCTACATTGAATTTCAATGTAGTGTAGTACCACCCATGGTTGCTAGTTGCAGCCGATGCTAGCAGGTTTCACCGCAATGCTTAACCACAATAGTGTTGCAGGCTTTCTCCCTGCAATAAAAGTGAAATACTCTTGAAAGCGGCGATAAACCCCACATCACCTCACCTCACCTTCTTTGACAGCCATGAAGAAAGTTATCTGCGATGACGCCTCGAATAAAATTGTCTTGGACTTAATTTGTCTCAACATATTATTTTTAATCTCTTCTCGTTTAATACAATGTATGTTTGTTTATGTTTATTATGATATTAACGTACAGTAAGAGTTAATTCATTTCTCAACTCATACATGTAGGTCGTTCATCTTCATAAAACTGATGTTATCTTATTAAGGTTTACACTATATTGCAGACAGGACTTAAGTTTCATTACCTCAGAAAAATAAAAAATATTTACATAGATTTCAGTACTTGTAAAATACTGCATTTTTCTTATTTTCTATAAAACAATATAAGAAATACTGATGTAATTTGAATACTTATACATCAGAAACACAATGGCAGTCTTAATATTAAAATATTGTTGAGAGCTTGTAGATACAAAAAATAGAGCCATGGGCTTTGTAGCTCATCAGACTTTTGATTAAAACATGTTTTGACCCCTGTGACCCCATTTGGGGTCATGGGGTCACGAAATCTACAATTCAGAATCCCCATTTGCCAAGGAGTCTACACACTACTTTTCAGCTCTCTAGACATTTTGGAACTGGAGAAGAAGATGAAAACAGGCTTTTGAGATTTTGACCCCTGTGACCCCATTTGGGGTCATCGGGTGACAAAATCTACAATTTAGAATCCCATTTGGCCAAGGAGTCTACACACAACTTTTCAGCTCTCTAGACCTTTTGGAACTGGAGGAGAAGATGAAAATAGGTTTTTAAGGTTTTGACCCCTGTGACCCCATTTGGGGTCATGGGGTCACGAAATCTACAATTTAGAATCCCCATTGGCCAAGGAGTCTACACACAACTTTTCGGTTCTCTAGACATTTTGGAACTGGAGAAGAAGATGAAAACAGGTTTTTAAGATTTTGACCCCTGTGACCCCATTTGGGGTCATCGGGTGACAAAATCTACAATTTAGAATCCCCATTGGCCAAGGAGGGTACACACAACTTTTCAGCTTTCTAGACCTTTAGGAACTGGAGGAGAAGATGAAAATAGGTTTTTAAGGTTTTGACCCCTGTGACCCCATTTGGGGTCATGGGGTCACGAAATCTACAATTTAGAATCCCCATTGGCCAAGGAGTCTACACACAACTTTTCGGCTCTCTAGACATTTTGGAACTGGAGAAGAAGATGAAAACAGGCTTTTAAGATTTTGACCCCTGTGACCCCATTTGGGGTCATCGGGTGACAAAATCTACAATTTAGAATCCCCATTGGCCAAGGAGTCTACACACAACTTTTCAGCTCTCTAGACCTTTTGGAACTGGAGGAGAAGATGAAAATAGGTTTTTAAGGTTTTGACCCCTGTGACCCCATTTGGGGTCATGGGGTCACGAAATCTACAATTTAGAATCCCCATTCGCCAAGGAGTCTACACACAACTTTTCAGCTCTCTAGACCTTTTGGAACTGGAGAAGAAGATGAAAATAGGTTTTTAAGGTTTTGACACCTGTGACCCCATTTGGGGTCATGGGGTCACGAAATCTACAATTTAGAATCCCCATTTGCCAAGGAGTCTGCACATCAAATTTCAGCTCTCTAGAGTCATTGGTTTCGGAGAAGAAGATGAAAATGTGAAAAGTTTACGGATGGACGGATGGACGGACGGACGGACGGATGGACGGACGGACGGACGCCGGACGCCATGCCATGCCATAAGCCCATCGGGTCTTTCAGACCAGATGAGCTAAAAATTAAATATGATTTAGAATGTGGTTGTTTAATTGATAATATCAGCTATGAAAATAAGCTGATACCTTAGTAACTGTGTATTTCTCTATAGTATTGGAAAGTGACAGTGTTTCAATAAAAGATACATCATACCATACAACTATACAACGTTTAAAACTTTCAGTGCTTAGTGGTTTGAAAGACCAGATGTTTAGGTGGTTCCAATTTGGTTTTCACAAACACTGTGTCAGTAAATATTTGCTGCATGTATACAAATGAAAATAATGATTGTTTCAAATGTTATCAATCTTTCAGAGAGGTCAATTTTGCACTGCAAACATACTTTATCATTTAAGGGTTACACTAACATAATTGCATTCTGTTGCTACTGCCCCTAGGGAAAATATGGCATCTCTTTTTATAAAACAACACACTTGAAATGTATTCCTACAGGCGTTTAAGGATTTAAATCAACTTGTTTCATCAAATGCTACATATACCCAAGGATATCAATGCTTAATGTTCCTTCAGATAATCTTATTCATGTACACTTCAATTTAATGTGAAAAGATAATGCAATGTTACCATCCCACAGGCATTGGATTTATTTTAAATATATGGCTTCTTCTTTTGATGTTTGCTATATTCAGAGCTTAATATCTGTTCCATACTAAATAATTGTTTTGTCTAGACTGTATCCATAATATATGACTTGTTTATTGTTTTGACATAATATTTGGCATGACAAAAAACGATTAGGCTGTAGTTATTATGCCAGTGTTTCTGTGAATTTATTTACAACGATATATACAATACAGTACAACTTATATTAGTAAATTGTAAATATCTTTAATAAGCGATTTTTTTATAACAAAAAAGTGTTTGAAATATAATTTTATAGATATGCAGAGTTCACAAAAGCAAAATAGAAAGTTAAATTGAAGAATGACCAACCAAGTGTGGAACTACATTGTAAATTCAACTTCGGCATATGAAAAAAAAAACCTAAACTTCATGCATGGTTAGATTCGATATGTTATTAAGTGATAGCCGTGCTATAAAAAAGCGATATCATCATGACCATATGGTAATTTCATCTCCGAAGTGGATTACTTCATATTTTCCAATTTTGGTTCAGTGCTCAAAGACATTTGATTTTGATCATGTAATAAGGATTTCACTTAGCAAGGAATTCTTTAAGAATTGCTCGAAGCTAAAATGGCAGATGTAAAAACGTGTTAACAAACTATTGACCTTGGGATGTCGTCAAATGTTTGATGGATGTCTTTAGGCATCTTCACTAATCTAATACAAGTTGACATTTTATTACAGAACACGATGTGGAAAATTCGATTTTCATTTTAGTGTAGACGTTAAAAGGAACAATATATTTTTAGTTAATGAATATCAATGTAAATTCATGATTAGGAAATAACCTAAATATTTTTAAAAAATAATTCCACCAGTCAATGCATTCTTTGTGTATTTGTTAAAATTGTGTGCTTCAAATGGTGGTATGGGGGTGCGAAATTTACTTATCCTAACCATAGCCCTATGACCCATTAGAAGGCACTGGTCACTTATCTTTGAAAAAAAATAAAAAATTACCCGTTTCTTACATTTTCATGCATCCTTTTTTTTTGGCTGTTTATTCAGGGAGAAAATTACTTCATAGATTTGTTAGCATATAGATGTATCCAAAACAACATTCCAGGATTGACTCATCGACCATATGTTTTTCTTATTAATATCAGAATAATGTTGGGCAAAACATGAACGCCTTTCTCGAGGAATGCAGGGAAATGTGCATCATACCCTGTGCATTCATTCCCTGTTACATCACAATAAAGTAAAACATGAGTCCGGTTTTGACAGTTGGGAGTTTATAAATGTTTTCAGTTAATTTCATGGTTTTGTCTGTTTTAATTTGTGAACTCACAGAATTAAGATATGAGACACTAGACTTGTGGATGCTTGTCATCAGCTAAGTCCCTTACCCCATCCATAGCAGTCATCACTCCTCCTTAGGAAAGGTTAGGTTGCTGCGATAACAGACCATTTTTTATCCTCATCCAAAATATGTAAAATATGATAAAGATACGTTGAAAGTAACAATTGTTGGGATATGGTACTCATAATGTCATGTTTACTGTCTATAATCTTTAAAACCATTTTAACGATTTCTGGTCCAGAAATAAACACTTTCTTTGCCTTTCACTTTCGGCTCATCCAATATAACACATCATACTCTACAGGCCCACTTAAAGGATTGCATATAATACACGGCTTGTTAACATGCAATTTCTTAGGTCAAAGTAAAACAAAGAGACCTTACAACATAATTGACACATCTGAAGTTGACATCTTAAACATAACTTAGGAATAGGTCAATAAAACGTTATTTGCAGTTGAAGTTAATTCGTGGTTTTGTTATTTTTAATTTATGAATTAAAGGAAAACGATTTTGAATTGTTGACAAATATTTATCTTTCTATTAACTAAAAGAATTGAGATGTCAGACACTAGATTTGTGGACGCTTGTCATCTACCTTCTATACATTGCAGACATCTCCTTCTTAGAACACGTTAGGCTACTAAGATAACTACTTATAGTTACTTATTGTGTGTCAGCAATCGTTATATAGCAACCTGCTAGAGATGTGCAGTGATGTGACTAACATACAACCTCTTGACTTTACTGGTAGTGCGGCAAGTTGAAGGTTTAATATAACACATTATCTCTTTGTACAATTGAGCTCATATCTTTTAAATATTATATACTGCATTTGAAAAATCAAGAAATAGTGAACTTATACATATCTTTTTGTCAATTTGAGCTAATGTACCATGAGGATATGAAAAGAATAATTCTTCTATCAATTGATTATTTTTGAATTTTGAATGGAAAAACTAATAGCATAGGTAATTGCACATGTCCAATTCTGTCAGACTATTTCAATAGATTTTTATTTTTATTTCATATATAAAAGGTCATGACGAGAATTGAGATATATATGAGTGCAACATGCTTTTCTATTGTAACACATTTGCTTAACAATACTTAGTTGTCAATGATTCTATAAATAATTTAGTCAGATTTTTGTATTTGCTGTTTGCCGAAATAAAGGGTTTGTTTAGCACAAAATTACACTGAAAACAATTCTTAGGTGACATACAAATCTGTACAATCCCTTCAAGACTATTTTTGTTCACTAAATGGCCTTTAAAAAAACGCTTACATATCGAATAGGTCTAATCCACGGTCGACTCTCTCTGCTTGTCCTATCTGGATAATAACCTCATCTTGACAGCCGTAGCCAGTGTGCAGCCAGGGTTTGAATGCTTAACATGGTTCATCAGTGATCATAAGCCTGTCATAAGTATCTCGCGACTTTCGGTTAAAGGTTGCTCAGGCCTCATCATGTAAATTAAATAACTTAACAAACTTGCAGGTTTATAATTATTAATAGAAGTTGAAACTTGCATAATTTAAGTTTCTGGTTGGATTGCATCCTCGGTCACCCAGTGAAGTTCTGACCTTAAGCTTTATATCTCATTTAAGGTCCTTCAGCTTTGCTATTGAACTTCACTTTCAAGATCTTGAGAATGAGCTGAACAGGATGATTCAAACAGTGAAAGTTGTCAGTAGCAATGAGTGTTGAAATAGTTAACTGAACTTCATATTTGTTAACTAACAATATGTCATTTGCATCTAGTGCACTAATCAGCAACATTATTTTTGCATCGATTTGTGACGTTGAAACAAAGAAAAGATAAATACAGTTAAAAGTGTAACGTTGAGCCTGAAAATTTACTTTCATTTTGAGGATACCATTTAATATTTTGCAAAAACGTCAATGTGTCGCAGTACTTTTCAAATTCCAAGCATTATGCAAATAAAGAAAGTCCTTGTTTCTAAATCCGTATATATAGTTATATAGATATTTAGAATATATTCAACAGGAGCATGTCTTCACAAACACGTAATGAGATCTGCATAGTTCTTTCAAAATCCTGAAATGCCTTTTCGGCTTAGGATCGTTTTGTTTACTAAGCAAATTTTGCAGATACATATAGGTCGTTCTATTCTGCGAGGATCTTCAAGCAGCTATATGGAACCTATTTAAATACGAACCTGCCTGACATTGATTACTCTCATATTTCCCCTGGTTTCAATCAATTCTTGTTCTCATTCTGTCTCATGGTAAATGAATTTGTAGTGCAAAACATCACAAGTTCGTTCTACTAAACACAGTGCTTAAGTTTGAGGGTCAGACATTTAAATACAGCCAATTTCATGTAGATTTCCCATTCATCAGTTGTATTACTTCATAAGTAGATGTAATGGCCCTAAAGGAAATTGTGTTGTCTCGAATTGAACGCATATGGTTATTATGGTCTGACTGTAACCAAACTAGACATATCAAATTAACTGTTTATCCCATTCCATCGCTTTATCAGACATCTAGTTGACTAAAATGACTTTGAGATGCGTATTCAGATTTGTGTTCCTTTCATAGAAATGACATGATAGAAAATCTTTAGAAATTGTTGCTGTCATACATGTTATGTTGTAAAACTAACTTAAGATTTCAAATGTAACTTAAAGGAGCAGTAGCACGTTTTTGATAATTTTATATTTTGAAATTTTCACTGATAATTGAACATTAATGCTTAATGTATTATTTTGATAGTGTCAAAAATCTCATTACACAAGCCAATCTTCCATAGTCAGAGAAAAAAGTATGAAGATTCACCTAAAATCCCTTGGCGGCCATTTTTTTTGAACACCTTTAATTCATTTTGTGTAAGCAAAAGGAATCGCATGACTAAATTTTACATTAAATATTTGAATTATTAATGCTCCATTAAGTTTCAATGCATTGTCTTTCAATTGGAACCATTAATTTTCATTTTCCTGACATCACCTTATATTCCCCCTAAAAACGTGCTACTGCCTCTTTAAGACTTTAACAACAGACTAAATCCTGTGTTTATTCACATCTGATATAATTGCTTTTAACTAAAGAAAACAATTTATTCAAGCAGTTTTATTTAAAAGCTTTTCAGGAAACAATTCCAAAAGCATCAATTCTCAATTAATGTCAAACGTTTTATTGGTTTTGTAATTTGTAACAGTTATATGTCAAATGCTGCCATCTCAAAAGATAAAAATTATTTTTCCACAGGGAAATAATTGCAAGTCATTTACTTTAAAGGCTCCTTAAATGCATAATAATTTGAATTGAATGGTTTATGTTTAACACTGATTGCCCATTCAAAAAATTAAATGATTTGCTCACGAAGATGCAAGTATGCTGTTTGATCACCTTGGAGATTCAAGCTTAAAGCTGTTGAGCATTGTCAGATACCAGCGAGACGTCACTGCATCAAGAAGGATGATAAATACAACAGGTTCAAGTATTACAAACTTTTATTGATTATATGATATTTATATAACCTGAAAAGGTCCGTGTTTAGGTTAATTTATCTCATTTGATGAAAGACTTTAAAGTCGTTGTATCGATTAAGGATATTTTTTTTATAAGCAGATTAGGTTACTTGAAATTCAATACCGTTAAAACTAACGACATTATTTGATGTTAATCATGCAAGTCAATTGAAAATATACTTTCATTTTCTTTCTTGATTTTTTTTGTATGACTTATGTGAAAACAGTAATTGTTTTTTTATATTACGTGATTAACCAAGTTTACATGTATGATAATCAACAACGTACATTTTACTCATCTAAAAGTTAAGGACTACCATAAACAGGAACTATGGTGTTGATTTAAATCATGACTATTCTATAATAGTTTTATTGTTTGTGAGTTTATATCATATTTACGTCATCATATAAATATCCTCTTTACTTCATAACCTGCATCACTTGCTTGAGAACGACATTAGTATCTATGTCGAAACGTCGCAAACTTGAATAAAGAAGTTGTATATCCATAATATTGCCTTCATCTCAAATAACAAAGCTGAATTGACTTACACATACAACTAAATGACTACTAAAACAAACAACATGCTCACCTTAGGTTTTCAAAACTATATCTGACAATAATTCTCAACCAGTGTTGGTTTACTCTGCTCTTCCCCCATTTAGATAATAATCTAATCCTGACAGCCGGCGGCAGTGTGGAAACAGGACTTGAATGCTAACTTAGGTCCATCAGTGATGATTATCCTATCACCAGTATATCAATACTTTAGATGGGAGGCTACTCAGTGCTAATCAGGTTGATACGTAAATTAACTCACAGCTCCTGATAGACGTTCCTTGTTTAATGTCATCTCCCTGGGCATTTCTGTGCAAATATCTGAGATAGTTTCTGATGCAATTTCGTGCCACTTTGGTAATGGGGGAAAATCCGAGATTTTATTTATTACAACAGAGGTATGGGCGGGTGTACTATGTTAGGAGATAATACCTTCTTTGATAACTGTAATAACCAGTGTGTGATGTGCTCATCGAACCATAAATAATGTCCTGTTAAACAGTCATCTTTGTGTGATAAATAATCTGTACAAGAAAAGTTGGAAACGTATCTCCCATGTTATAATCACTAAACAGTTTAATGCAAGTTGTCATCGACGCACTTTAAGAGCAGAAGGACTACACGAATGGAAGTTGTGTGAAATCCTTTTTTTAAGCTTTTAACCACCAAGGTCGAAACCGAGAAATGTATCTCGGTCAATTTGATAAGACTTCCCTATCATGACAAGAATGCTCATGATGTTGTCTGACAATATGCTCTCAGGCTCTGACTAATATCGTTTACTGTGATTAGATTGTATGTAACTTAGATACTGTCTGACTACCAATGAGAAGAACTGTAACTCATCATGTCCAGTGTAACTGACATTTATCACACATACCTCAACAAATCACTCACGTCCAGTTCATATACTAGTTTAAAAGAGTCAAAGATTTAATCAAAACGGTTTGTTAACAAGATTCAGTAGATCAGTTTTGAAACTCATCAATATGATCTTCCAAGATAAGTGAATGTTAAAGTTATAGGATTTTAATATTTTGAACAATATGATCTTCCAAGACGATAAATAATTGAAACATTTAAGGCTTTTAATATTTTAACGTTTCAACAGTGTCAGTTCGGCAACTTTGTCTGCAGTAGAAAATTGTTCTACACGCAGTAAGGTTTGGGTGCAATGCTTAACTGCATTTCAGCGCAGTACCACCCATGGTTGCTAGTTCCAGCCAATGCTCGCAGGTTTCACCGCAATGCATAGCCACAATGGTGTTGCGGACTTTCTCACTGCAATAATACTAGCAGCCGCAATATATGTGAAATGATCTCGAAAGAGGCGTTAAACCCCACATCACCTCACCTCACCTCTTTGATCGATGCATCGCAACTTTCTTCTTTACCTCCATTATACTCGAATTTTACACCTGGATGGCGTCTGTTGTTGAAAGCACGTGAATTGGACCAATCGGATGCTAACTTACATCGTGATTATCATGAACATTCATTTCGACACCCGCTATTTGCATTTTCGAGTTTTCGGAGATATGTTTAAAAAATACTTTCCCCTATTCCTACAATGAAAAATAACGTTTTTATCTAAATGCAGCAAAAATAATCGCAATGCTACAGTTTAAAAGTCTTTATAGTTTTGATCTTGTGCGTGTTTAAAAGGAAATCCTCAGTTATGACGTCATGATGTATTCCCTGGAAATTGTCCTTGACCTTTCTGATAACAACGATAATATTCTAAACTTTTGTTTGGTCATTTATCGCAACGTGTTTTTTGCTTGTTTGTGGATGATTAGTCGGTGGGATTTTCGTTGTTGATGTTATGAAGTGACGCCCTGGTTGAAAATGTTTGGATTAAATGAATATGGTCTTGATACACCTGCGCGCACCTGCTTATAAATTCTTAGAACTTTTTCGAACTCACCCCGACAAAGAGTTCCACTTTGAGATATGATTTAATCGTAACAAAGTTTATTTTATGATCATTAAGTGAAACGGTCTTATCTTTTTATGACAAAATCGTAATATCAGTCGTACCTGCTTAAGAACGTTCTTTGTTACGAACGTTTAGTGAAACGGCACCCTGGACTTTACATTTACATGTTCAAAGTTGTGAAAGTACTTCCACCTCACTGACAATCAGCAACCTTCCCGCCCTGCTTACATTTAACAGGTAAATGAATTTTACTACACGTTTCCTCAAATCACTGCATTCATATATTGTGTAAAAGCAAGCAGAGCTTACATACCCCCGTCCCACTCTGTTAAAACAATTTTAAAATACCATTAGTAAAATTGTTAAATATGTGGTTAATTTGTATGATAGTTGAGTCCACAATTTGAAGGATAAGTCAATGTGTAAGTCATGTTTCCACTGAAACCACAAAACGAAATTCATTAATAGGTTTTACCATTAAAAGGGTACATCTACGGACAATGGTTGATCTTTGTATCAAGTTTGTTGTAGATATCTTTAATATTTTTGGACATATGCTGAGGACAAAATTACTTTAGTTAAGTCAATGTGTAAGTGATGTTTCACATGGAAACCACAGAAAAGAAAATTCACATGATATAGGTTTTACACCTAAAAGAAATATCTAGGGATTGACAACATGGTTGACAAGTTTGGAGTTTGGTGAGGCTAGCATGTAAAGTGATGGGACTGAGAGTATATTTCGGGAGATATATTATTCACATTATTCAAGCCTATTCAAGTTTTTCAACAAAGAAAGTACTCAATACAAGTCATTCGTTTATTATATTGTAGTTTGTGATGTTTTGGTCATGCGTAATCTTAGTTATAAAGGTATTGCATTCAAAGTAACCGTATTATAGACTTTCATTATTCTGCTTGATTTATACAAAGTATGTCTTAATTCGATACATAACAGCTTTATAGTCTTTAAACAAATGACATAAACTGATAAAAGAACAGAGCTTTTCAATTTATATTTACCTTAACTAACGGTTTGCAATGCTTGAACCTGTTGTATTTGCCACTCTTCTGGTGGCAGTGGCTTAACATCTTGAAGCTTGAAGCTTTAAGGTAATCAAGCAGCATTCATGAATCTAATCATTTCTAAAGCAAACCATTCATTTTCTTAAATGAGCATCAGCGTTAATCATACAATTAAAATTAATAATATCAAGCCACTTTTAAATTAAATGACTTGCAATTGATTTCCCTTTAGAAAATATAATGTGATCTTTTGAAATTGCAGCATTTGACATATTACTGTTGACGACTGTAACACATTTTAAATCCAATGCAATGTTTGACATTTATCGCGAATTAATGATTATTGAATATTTTCCTGAGAGGCTCTTAAAGTAAACTGCTTGAAGAAAACATATTTAACAGTAAAAAGCAATTATATCACTTAAATTTGATTAAACACATGATTTAATCTGTTGTTAGGGTCACATTTGAAGTATTAAGATATGTTTAAAACATTATAACATCGATAAATGATCTTATTGCTGTAATTGACATTACCTTAATAAATGTGCTTCTGTGTCTTTTATTGAAATATATCATATATTAGTTTTTATCATATTGTGGAATTTCTTTACTATCCCATTTATAGTTTGAAACTCATGAATTAGAAAATGCGTTCCAAAGAATGCAAATCTCAATAAGAATTCTTAGGCCAAATTAGTCAATAGTCATTAAACATAAATGTTTCTATCTTTTTTGGTTACAATCAACCATAAAACACATAGGCATTCAATTCTAGACGAAACAATTTCCTTAAAGAGGTAATTACATCTATAAATGAAGCAATACAGCTCATAAATATCATAAATGGGAAATCTACATGACAATGGCTGCATCAATGAAATGTCTGACCCTGCAACGAACATACTTATTCCCTGTGTTTCTTAGAAAGAACATGGGATCTTTTGCACTGGAAGTTCATTTCTTGTTATCTGAAAGGAATCTGAGAACAAAACCAGATAAAAACAAAGGGAAAATGAAAAAGGTCACTTGCATCATTCAATAATTACACAACTTATTAGTCAGGTTCATATGGCAACGACTTATTTATCTGCTTGAAAATCCTTGCAGAATAAAGAGACATACATTTACCTGTAAAATTTGCATGTTAAAAGGATGATTATTTACCAGTCGTCAGTGGAAAAGAAATTTCAGGGTATCGAATAGGCTGTACGAAGTACACTTACGAGCAGATGCACTAAACTGTTTCTGTATTCTCAAACCCTCAGAATTTCTCCACGTCATGGCTGGTTTTAAAGGTAGAAACTGTTTTAAGAGATCAATTTCTGCAGCATTGGCGTAGCTCCATAGAGGGCAGTTCGAAAGGTCAATTTTACAAATGTTTTAAGTATGATTTTTGTTTTGAAAATTACCTATACTTACCTAAAGATATTTATTTCCCCAAATTAAAACTTAGAACCTGTAACAATAATTTACCTTTTGAAACTGGCCGATGGCATCTAATTCCAAAAGAAGAGAGAATATGTAAACTGTGTAATGTTAATGCTGTTGGAGATGAGTTTCATTATTTATTCGTTTGTGAAGCTCTTGTCCAACAACGAAATGTGTATTTTTCAGCACCAATACATGGTCTTCAAAAGCATGTTATGATTATAAAAATATTGTGTACTAGAAATATTAAGCATTTAAAGAATTTGAAATTATTCATTAATGAATTGTTTAGATTATTTAAGTAATTCTCAGTAAACCTGTCCAGTTACTTGTCATGTATATATTTTATAACTTATATGTATTTATATATGTGTTTATATTCTCATGTACCACCGTTTGATGGTTGAGAAATAAAACTTTCTGTCTGTCTGTCTGTCTGTTAGTACAGAATTTTTTAAGTTCAGTTGACCATTTCAAAACTTAGTTTCCCTGTATGACCGAGGATGACATCAAACCAGAAACTTTAATATGCAAGTTCTAACTGCTATCAAAAGCCGTAAACCTGCAAGTTTAATTAGGTATTTAAGTTACTTGATAAGGCCTGAACACCCTTTCATGGAAAGTTGTGAGAAACTGATGGCAGGCTAATCATTACTGATGGACCTTGTTCAGCATTCAAGCCCTGGTTCCACACTGCCGCCGGCTGTCACGATAAGATGTTTATCTAAATAGGACAAGCAGAGAAGGTCAACCGCGGATAAGAACTGTTCAATATGCATTTGAAAACCTAATTTGAGCATTAAGTAAAAGGCCATTTAGTAAACCCAATGCAAGTAGTTCTTTGTGAAGAGATGCTACTGATTTGTATGTCAGAGTGATTTTGTGCTAAGCAAACCCCTGATTTCAGAAAACAGCAAAAACAAATATCTGATTGAATTATTCACCTAATCATTGACAACACTTAGAGTAGTGAAGCAGAACTCAGATAGATCTCACGTCATGATATAACCAAATTCATTAAAACAGCCTGACCTTTTTTTATTCTTACAGGTAAGTTTACTTATGCTATTAGTTATTCCATTCATAATTGTTTAAAAATCTTTTAAGAGTAGAATTATTCATTTAATTTTGTCAAATTGACACTCAAATCAACAAATCAATTCAATAGGAGCTCGTCGTGAAAGTTTATCATTTATATATGCCCTAAGTAAGAGAAGAATTACATGTTTCTCCTAAAACATTTTACAAATGGACTACTCTATGATTTTCAAATTTCGTTGTATAGTATTTGTAAAGATATGATCTATATATTACAAATAGATAAAGGTTCTTTATGTAAAAGTTGCAGGAAAACCAGACCCGTACTTTTTATGCACATGTTAAAGTGGGAAATTCACCTTACATCTTGATGTAGCGACCATTTTTTTTTGCCAATGCTAAGATCATACAAGTAGGTAAATTTCACAATTATGAATAGAGATATCAAATATCCAATTCATCAAAAAATGCATATGCATTCATTACATAACTTTTTGAAATAGATTCTTTGTATAACACTCCTATGTGCTTGTTAAATATATAACATGCCTCCATAACATGAATCATATTTGAGTTATGATGTTATTTTAAACATTCAACTAGCTACACTAGGCGTAAAGTCAAGAGGTTGGAGTTAGTCACAAGACTGCACATTTCCAGCAGGTAGCTAGATAACGATTGCTGACACAAAACAATTATTATTATTGCAGTAACATAACGTGTTCTAAGGATAAGAGATGTCTGACGTGGATGGTGACTTAGTTTATTTAAAGCTTTCCAGAAACCTAGGGGCTGACGTCTCAATTCTTTAAATTAACAACTATGCGCTTGTTGAAGACATAGTGCGCCTCCCTAACATGCATCTTATATTATTGATGATGTTATGTTAAACCTTCAACTAACTGCACTACCAGTAAAGTCAAGAGGTTGTATGTTAGTCATATCACTGCTCATCTCAAGCAGGTTCCCAGATAACGATAGCTGACACACAACCTGTTCTCAGGATGAGAATTGCCTGCTTCATTAAACAAGTAAGACATATTATGCAATTATTTATTTAGTCCTATAAAGTGTAATGTGATATATTTGTATGAGCATAATATAAAACTACAGTTGAACCAGAAAGAAAGTACCCCCTTTCTAGAAATTTCTAGAAATTTTCTAGAACGTATCTAGAAAATTTCTAGAACGTATCTAGAAATTTTCTAGTGCGTATCTAGAAATTTTCTAGAACGTATCTAGAAATTTTCTAGTGCGTATCTAGAAATTTCTAGAAATTTCTAGAAATTTCGGGTTTTTATTTTTTGCAAGATATTCAAAATCTAATCAAATGTTTCAAAACTGTTTATTAAATCTTATATCATGTGAAAATATGAAGTCTGTGAGTTTACTAGAAACGGAGATATTCCATGTTAAAGTTTTTCTCCTCTACAACCTGCCCTCATTATAACGCCCCTGCTAATCAGCTGTCACGCATGGCTAACGCGCTCCATAACGGGAGCTTGCAGGCTTTGTCGCTGATTAAATCACCATTCATTGTTTACTAAGATACAGGTAGCTGTCCCACAACAAAAAGTTGTTTTTTGTAATATAAAGAATGCAGATATATAACAGACAGACAGATTATTTATTAACGTCTCACCTCAAATGATATAAAAATAGTTTTAGCATTTATTTATTTATATTTAACATTTCTCACGACGTGCGACTCGAGTAATCTGTCACTTAGTTACCTCCACAATAGTAAAGTTATTAACATCACCTTAAACGATCGGAACGTTGCATTTAATCTGTAGGCAGAGAGATATTTTGTTGTCAGTGTCACATCATGATTACAGAAACGAACAGCGTCGTATGGAAAATAATAAGTAATGAGTCAAGATTATGGGAAAAAAATTCATACAGAAATGCAGTACAGAAATACAATTCAGTAAATACTTTGTACATCAAATAAATTCTTCCTTTCAATAAACTTGAATAATACACACTTTATAACATCTTTTCAACCTCTGATAGAGACTAAAATCATTTTTAAGACAGGCATAGCTGTTTCATCATTGTAATGAAAGAATCATGTAAACAGAATGACTCAAATACTTACGATATTGAAAAGTCAAGCTTAGCATACAACCATAATCAGCTGCCACTAAGTTTTATCTAGAGTAAAAATTAAGTTTATCTTAATAAGTATAGTACCTTCATTTATATAATTATTTTGCTTTTAACTTTTCATTCAGTTAATCTAGACTGTATTTCCCATAGTGCTCTGAACTAGGTCATAAGAATTGAACGTCCCCTTTTAAACAATCACAGCCATTAAGAATAATAGATTTTTTATTGCACCAACGGAAAGCTTTAATGATTGTAAAATGGTCACTTGTATCTAGTTGCAATAATAAAATAAAAATGATGATACTGTATTGTCCGACAAAGGAATTTGATTAACAACAGTGAGAAGCAGCATGTTAAAGACAATGGAGGCACATGGAAAAATGAAGTAACTTTGAAACACAGCATCAACGGAACTACCGAGGGTATCTCTTGTGCGAAAAAGAGTCAAGATAAGATTCAAGTTTGTACATATGTCATATAAGTGTACATGATAAGATTACAGCCTCCTTGAGACAGGATGCTGAGTGTAACATGTTGGTTGATTTATAATTGTCAACTTGATACATAGGAGCGCAGAATTGGACAAAATCATAAACAATGACCGGCACCATCAGTGTGAAAAGCCTGGCAACGGCAATAAAACATGATTGCAAGCCATTTTAAGTAGTAATTTGATTTATAATATGTAAAGGTGCGGATATTTTATCAAAAATAGTTTGTATCAACAGTTTTGTAATTACATCGGGTTTGTTCGTGTGATGTCGCCAACTTCAAAATGTCGGCCTGATATCCATAGGACAGTCACGTTGATGTCGATAATGTCTCTCTGATATACAAGTACGCAAATCTATTTATTCGATGCATAAAGCATGTCATGATTTAATGATGTTTTCTCTCCCATAGCACTTGATCATTAATTGAGTCATGCTATATTAAAGGGGCAGTAGCACGTTTTTAGGGGGAATATAAGGTGATGTCAGGAAAATGAAAATTAATGGTTCCAATTGAAAGATAATGTATTAAAATGTATTGAAAATTCAAACATATACCGTAAAGTTTAGCCATGCGATTCCTTTTTCTTACACAAAATGAATTAAAGGTGTTCACAAAAAATGGCCGCCAATGGATTTTATGTGAATCTTCATACTTTGTCCTCTGACTATGGATGATTGGTTTGTGTTATGAGATTTTTGACACTGTCAAAACAATGCATTTAACATTAACTTACAATTGTCAGTGAAAATTTTAAAATATAAAATTATCAAAAAACATGCTACTGCCCCTTTAAAGGGTCTAATACAAGATAAAGTAGATTTTCATTTCTAATATGTAGCTGCCTAATACATGCATAACAAGGTCATGCGACTTGTTATTTGCAAGTTGTTTAAACACTAGGATAATTCATACAGTTCATTCTTCACATCAAAGTGTATGGTGCAAGAAACACCGAAGCCGAGTTATGTAATAACATCAATTATTGAATGTTTGTCACCAGTCTAAAATACGTAATACTAATACGCTGGACTTGAAAGAGGTTCTTCCATCAAAGTCATGTTGACCTGCCATTTTGAGTTGTTTTAATTGCGTGAAATGATACAAAAGGACTGTATTTTTGTTATAACCTTTCGAATGCTAAATTATTCGCGTTTGGTTTTACAAACTATATAAAATTACATTTATAACTTTCTTAGTCTTCTTATCAATTCATACAATCAAACATATAGCAGAAAGATATCAAAATGTTAGGGATGAGAAGTTTTACTGTACATTCACTTTAAAGGTTTAGAGGGATAGAGCACAATTATATGTTAATTTGACAAATTTTAGAGTTTTTGAAATACAACCGTCAGTAAATATGTTTGCGCTATTTTCTTAGTGTTTCGCTTGTTGTAAAGGTATGCAGATAAAGTGCATACATGTATGAACGGACGTACATATGTAACTGTGTCTATTTATCTGATTTGATAATGGTAAATCTATTCTTCTCTGGCATTTTTCATTTTACTTTTCAACGAGACTAGCACTGCATCGTACACGTTAGGAGGTTAGGGACACCACTAGAATTGTAAAAAGTTTGAAATATCAACTCATTGAAATGTTTATTAAAACTGTTTGACTGGTCAACAGTTACTTGACGGCTGAGTGAGAAGCAACCTTACACACAAGCTCCATTGTTTTGATCGAGTATCTATTTTTCATACCATCTCTATACTATATGTCATCATTAGGTGTTCATCGGGCATACCGGATGTTCATGTGTTGAGTTACTGTGCAAAATAGTTACAAACCTCGACCTCGGGTTTTAGTTAGTTATTACGAAGAAGAAGAAGATTATTTTATTTAAGTGTCACACACTTTAAAAGTGTTCGGCCAAAGGTGACCTATGAGACACTAAAATCATCATAAGACATGTTATAAATAATAATGATATATGTTAAAATCAGACATCATAAAACATAATTTATAATACATGGAAGTAACCCAGTGCTAAATTACATACATGTATATGCAAAATACAATATTAAATGGCTGATTTATACCTTTTGTTATACATACAATTAACTGTTGCGGCGATGGATTTGATGTGGTGTATATTGGACAGCAAGTAAATAGCCTTATCAAGAGAAGATAATCTGTGAAAATACTGGTCACATACATTAAGTTTATAAAATAGCTCAGATCTCATTTCTTTGTAGAAACTGCACTCGACAAGAAAATGAACCTCGTCCTCTATAGATCTACTATTACGTATCTCCCCAATTTCATAGGCAATTATCTAGCAAGCAGAACTTGTTAAATATGTTGCGGCAGAAGACAAAATATCTTAATGAGGAAACTGCATATTTTACAAAACAAACTCATAAAAATGTCGGCTATGCATGTACATGAAATATACTATATTTTCCAAATTGAATCAATAATTGTAAAACTTTAAAGGAATCTTACTTATAGAACGAAATGAGCATTATTTTCTAAATTCTTTGAATACGTAATTAAAGGAAGTAAAGAATATTCTACCGTTTCTTCTCGTGATCATCGATTTAGTTTTGTTCTTGGATTCGGACACAGTGAAACTAAGAACAAAACGTTTATCAGACGTTTACCCCCATGTATGTTGGAGCGGATTTAACTTGTAAAATTGTACAAAACAGCTACAAAACCAACTTACGACAAGCACATATCACTTTCATATTTTGATAGCTGTTAAATAAGTTATTGAATTGCATGTTCAAATTGTTCTCTAAATACGATATAAAATGGTAACAAGCGTTACCAGATGATAGCAAATGCAATTAACTCAGCGAACCGTATCTCCTGAACACGCCAGCGGTCGCGCAAGTGTAATAGACAAGTAGGTCGGGATGTCAAAACATAAGTTTCAATAAACAGTTAAAGTTACAATACACATTCGGATTCTAGAGAGGGACAGGGACGCTAATATTTTCCTTAGATGATAGCGCAAAACTACATTATGTAATTCAGTTTATGACAGGGGTTCATGCTTGTTACCGCGCAGTGGTAGTGGGATGTAAAGTTATGCTGTCCATCATATTGGAAGTTATGAAGATATCCATATTCTTTTTCTGTTATGATCGAGTTAATATTAATGAACAAACACATATTGTCCGAGGATTCCGAGTGCCGATGTGTTCATCATTGTGTGACAGTGAAATTTGATTCCGAAATTCATTTAAGTACGCATCTTGTTTTGCATTTGGAATTATTTAGACAATCACTAAATACACTTGACAACGTTACATACGAAACATGGGTTCTAACCTGTGACCAGTTGGATTCAGGCCCAGTAAGCTGACCCGTTGACCACGGAGGTCATTTGCAGACAATGAATTTCATACTGTCTTCATATATTGATAATTCTTAAATAAATAACATTGGCACCGAGTGTACATCAACCGTTAGTTAATGCTTTTGTACTAGTTTGCTGCTCTTTTTTCAAATGTTTTCAAAATTTTGCATTGACTATTTGTATGTACAGACCAATATATATCTATATTTGTAATGTAACATTGCTATACCTTGTCAATGCGATTAATTCTCCATCACGAACACTTTATGTCTGATTCCCAGATACAAATGTCAATATAGAAGCAGATAACATGACATAAATCCACTGGTCAACAAGCGAGCAGCGTATTGTCGCAACAGTACTCAACACTCAGACAGATAGTCCACTCACCCGTTCAACAAATTCAGAAGTGGTCACTTAACCGGAAGCGGTCTTGGGAATTTCGGGTCAAAAACTAAGTAAATCTTTAGGTCTAGAACAATACCTTCACTTAGACAAATCATGTATACCTACTATCCGCCAGCAACTGTATATTGAAGAAAAAGAAGAAGAAAATTAGTTTATTAAAGTGTCACACTTTGCAAGTATACATTACATAACATAAAATATCACAGAAGAGTAGAAAAGCAAAGACCAGCCTACATAGGCTTATGAGACACCATATAAATAAAAACACATTTTCAATACATATAATTGAGACAGTTGAAAGATGCACACACACACACACACTCACACACATATATTTATATAAACCATAATATATACATAAAAAGTTATAATACAGAAGGATAAAATATTATTTTAAGAGATTGCGTTTTTACATTTTATATAAAGTAGCGGCAAGGGATTGGGAGAATAGGTTGTTGATCATGATATAGGTAAGTTTATCTAACGGGGACATGGAAAGAAAGGTTGGATCAAAATGGGCTATTTTCAAAAAGAGTTCGTACCTCAAATCGGAATAAAATGGACAGGTAATTAAAAATGGCATTTATCTTCAACAACGTTCAAATTACAGTGTGTACATATGCGGTTTAAAAGAGGGGTAGTTGGGCGGGTAAAGCGGCATTGTTCAATTTGGAGTGGCAGGGTACCACAGCGTAATTTAGCTAACGTACTTCTCTCGGGGAAAAAGATTTAACATAATTTTCAGTAAGAGGTGCAAGTTTAAATGTGCGATATGTGCGTATGTGCGTATGTGTGTTTGTGCGTGTATATGTATCATCCCAACTTGGAATCCCGTCCCATCTTAAGATGGGACGCGTCCCAACTTGGAATCCTAAGTTGGGACGTCCCATCTTAAGATGGGACGGGGAATATTAAAACATGCATGTAATTATCATATTTAATCATGAATTGTGTTAAAAATGATATTTATTAATACTAACGGTATATACGTTTGACACGCACAGGAAAAATGAAGTTTGATGTTGATTTACTCGACTTACGGGCTTGGATTCAACTCCCACCTTCTCCAAGCGAGTGAACACAACAAGTATGTAAAAACACGATGTCAACATTCATTTACTGATTATATTTATTTGCATTTACGCTTTATAACACATCGATGATTTAGTATACATCATTTTCTGTTCTTTTTCAGCCATAAACCATCAACATAGGAATTGAAACAAAGTAAACAAACTAAGAAACAACGTAAACAACATAACAGCACAAACCAAGCGACCTTTATTTGAAAATGAACATAAATGTGAATAAACTTATCTGTAATTAATATACTATGAAATAAATGTATTAAGAAAATCAACAAATAGACCCTCTTTATTTATTTACTATAGATAATATCGCCTTCAAATGTGAAACCAGCTTACCTTATACAAAGAAATGAATAATCCAAATGTACATAGAAATCCAATGTAAAGGCTTTTCTCAATGTGTGTTACAACGCTATCCATTCCTAAACTAAGCACTGTGGGTAAGTTAATCTGACAGCTTGGCATGTTAGAGAATTAGTGACTGACATTGAGTCATTCATGTCAGCAAGCAATTCCAATCAGTCATTAATGGGCACCAATTTGACAACTGTCACTAATGTATGGTTAAAACAACACTGAGTTGGGGGATGAAATATCTTGTTGTTTTTAAACAGGCTGTAAAATGGTTTGTTTACTTATCATGTAACAAGCTTGATTAAATAAAATATAAACACATTTAAAAAACTTTATTGATGTATGTGTTTGCTGAAAGGATTATGTGTATGAAAGGTTTACCAAAATGTGTAAAATTCAACAACTCTTAACTGAGAGAACAAAAATTATTATTGAACATAAAACACCTAGCACAAAATAAACATATTGATGAATAAAATTTATTGAAAGGATCTTTATAAAATTTATAAAATAGTATGAACTTACATAATACAATCAAGTTATAGTGTAGGAATATCATATCTTAGTGTCACAATTTTATTTTATATTTTTAATGAGTTAGCAGTCAAAACCGATAGATATTCCAAGTTGGGACGGCCATGTCTGAGAGTTTTGAGTCAATTTTGGGTAAAGTTTATTTTTCTGTAAGTATGTAATAGTATTCAATTACATAAAACATTCAAGTTGTATTGTCGTAATATAATATCTTAGTGTCAAAATTTTATTTTATATTTTAAATGAGTTAACAGTCAAAACCGATAGAAATTCCAAGTAGGGACGGCCATGTCTGAGAGTTTTGAGTCAATTTTGGGTAAAGTTTATTTTTCTGTAAGTATGAAATAGTATTTAGTTACATAAAACAATCAAGTTGTATTGTCGTAATATAATATTTTAGTGTAAAAATTTTATTATATATTTTTAATGAGTAAGCAGTCAAAACCGATAGAAATTCCAAGTTGGGACGGCCATGTCTGTTACTTTGGAGTACTTTACGGTTATTTTTTATTTTTCTAAATTTATAAAATAGTATGAACTTACATAATACAATCAAGTTATAGTGTAGGAATATCACATCTTAGTGTTTAAATTATATTTTATATTTTTAATGAGTTAGCAGTCAAAACCGATAGAAATTCCAAGTTGGGACGGCCATGTCTGAGAGTTTGGAGTCATTATTGGATAAAGTTTATTTTTCTGTAAGTATGAAATAGTATTTAGTTACATAAAACAATCAAGTTGTATTGTCGTAATATAATATTTTAGTGTAAAAATTTTATTATATATTTTTAATGAGTAAGCAGTCAAAACCGATAGAAATTCCAAGTTGGGACGGCCATGTCTGTTACTTTGGAGTACTTTACGGTTATTTTTTATTTTTCTAAATTTATAAAATAGTATGAACTTACATAATACAATCAAGTTATAGTGTAGGAATATCACATCTTAGTGTTTAAATTATATTTTATATTTTTAATGAGTTAGCAGTCAAAACCGATAGAAATTCCAAGTTGGGACGGCCATGTCTGAGAGTTTTGAGTCAATTTTGGGTAAAGTTTATTTTTCTGTAAGTATGAAATAGTATTTAGTTACATAAAACAATCAAGTTGTATTGTCGTAATATAATATTTTAGTGTAAAAATTTTATTATATATTTTTAATGAGTAAGCAGTCAAAACCGATAGAAATTCCAAGTTGGGACGGCCATGTCTGTTACTTTGGAGTACTTTACGGTTATTTTTTATTTTTCTAAATTTATAAAATAGTATGAACTTACATAATACAATCAAGTTATAGTGTAGGAATATCACATCTTAGTGTTTAAATTATATTTTATATTTCTAATGAGTTAGCAGTCAAAACCGATAGAAATTCCAAGTTGGGACGGCCATGTCTGAGAGTTTTGAGTCAATTTTGGGTAAACTTTATTTTTCTGTAAGTATGAAATAGTATTTAGTTACATAAAACAATCAAGTTGTATTGTCGTAATATAATATTTTAGTGTAAAATTTTTATTATATATTTTTAATGAGTAAGCAGTCAAAACCGATAGAAATTCCAAGTTGGGACGGCCATGTCTGAGAGTTTTGAGTCAATTTTGGGTAAAATTTATTTTTCTGTAAGTATGTAATAGTATTTAGTTACATAAAACAATCAAGTTATAGTGTAGGAATATCACATCTTAGTGTTTAAATTATATTTTATATTTTTAATGAGTTAGCAGTCAAAACCGATAGAAATTCCAAGTTGGGACGGCCATGTCTGAGAGTTTGGAGTCATTATTGGATAAAGTTTATTTTTCTGTAAGTATGAAATAGTATTTAGTTACATAAAACAATCAAGTTGTATTGTCGTAATATAATATTTTAGTGTAAAAATTTTATTATATATTTTTAATGAGTTAGCAGTCAAAACCGATAGAAATTCCAAGTTGGGACGGCCATGTCTGTTACTTTGGAGTACTTTACGGTTATTTTTTATTTTTCTAAATTTATAAAATAGTATGAACTTACATAATACAATCAAGTTATAGTGTAGGAATATCACATCTTAGTGTTTAAATTATATTTTATATTTTTAATGAGTTAGCAGTCAAAACCGATAGAAATTCCAAGTTGGGACGGCCATGTCTGAGAGTTTTGAGTCAATTTTGGGTAAACTTTATTTTTCTGTAAGTATGAAATAGTATTTAGTTACATAAAACAATCAAGTTGTATTGTCGTAATATAATATTTTAGTGTAAAATTTTTATTATATATTTTTAATGAGTAAGCAGTCAAAACCGATAGAAATTCCAAGTTGGGACGGCCATGTCTGAGAGTTTTGAGTCAATTTTGGGTAAAATTTATTTTTCTGTAAGTATGTAATAGTATTTAGTTACATAAAACAATCAAGTTATAGTGTAGGAATATCACATCTTAGTGTTTAAATTATATTTTATATTTCTAATGAGTTAGCAGTCAAAACCGATAGAAATTCCAAGTTGGGACGGCCATGTCTGAGAGTTTTGAGTCAATTTTGGGTAAACTTTATTTTTCTGTAAGTATGAAATAGTATTTAGTTACATAAAACAATCAAGTTGTATTGTCGTAATATAATATTTTAGTGTGAAAATTTTATTATATATTTTTAATGAGTTAGCAGTCAAAACCGATAGAAATTCCAAGTTGGGACGGCCATGTCTGTTACTTTGGAGTACTTTACGGTTATTTTCTATTTTTCTGTAAGTATGAAATAGTATTTAGTTACATAAAACAATCAAGTTGTATTGTCGTAATATAATATTTTAGTGTAAAATTTTTATTATATATTTTTAATGAGTAAGCAGTCAAAACCGATAGAAATTCCAATTTGGGACGGCCATGTCTGAGAGTTTTGAGTCAATTTTGGGTAAACTTTATTTTTCTGTAAGTATGTAATAGTATTTAGTTACATAAAACAATCAAGTTGTATTGTCGTAATATAATATTTTAGTGTAAAATTTTTATTATATATTTTTAATGAGTAAGCAGTCAAAACCGATAGAAATTCCAAGTTGGGACGGCCATGTCTGAGAGTTTTGAGTCAATTTTGGGTAAAATTTATTTTTCTGTAAGTATGTAATAGTATTTAGTTACATAAAACAATCAAGTTATAGTCTAGGAATATCACATCTTAGTGTTTAAATTATATTTTATATTTTTAATGAGTTAGCAGTCAAAACCGATAGAAATTCCAAGTTGGGACGGCCATGTCTGAGAGTTTGGAGTCATTATTGGATAAAGTTTATTTTTCTGTAAGTATGAAATAGTATTTAGTTACATAAAACAATCAAGTTGTATTGTCGTAATATAATATTTTAGTGTAAAAATTTTATTATATATTTTTAATGAGTAAGCAGTCAAAACCGATAGAAATTCCAAGTTGGGACGGCCATGTCTGTTACTTTGGAGTACTTTACGGTTATTTTTTATTTTTCTAAATTTATAAAATAGTATGAACTTACATAATACAATCAAGTTATAGTGTAGGAATATCACATCTTAGTGTTTAAATTATATTTTATATTTTTAATGAGTTAGCAGTCAAAACCGATAGAAATTCCAAGTTGGGACGGCCATGTCTGAGAGTTTTGAGTCAATTTTGGGTAAAGTTTATTTTTCTGTAAGTATGAAATAGTATTTAGTTACATAAAACAATCAAGTTGTATTGTCGTAATATAATATTTTAGTGTAAAATTTTTATTATATATTTTTAATGAGTAAGCAGTCAAAACCGATAGAAATTCCAAGTTGGGACGGCCATGTCTGAGAGTTTGGAGTCATTATTGGATAAAGTTTATTTTTCTGTAAGTATGAAATAGTATTTAGTTACATAAAACAATCAAGTTATAGTGTAGGAATATCACATCTTAGTGTTTAAATTATATTTTATATTTTTAATGAGTTAGCAGTCAAAACCGATAGAAATTCCAAGTTGGGACGGCCATGTCTGAGAGTTTGGAGTCATTATTGGATAAAGTTTATTTTTCTGTAAGTATGAAATAGTATTTAGTTACATAAAACAATCAAGTTGTATTGTTGTAATATAATATTTTAGTGTAAAAATTTTATTATATATTTTTAATGAGTTAGCAGTCAAAACCGATAGAAATTCCAAGTTGGGACGGCCATGTCTGTTACTTTGGAGTACTTTACGGTTATTTTTTATTTTTCTAAATTTATAAAATAGTATGAACTTACATAATACAATCAAGTTATAGTGTAGGAATATCACATCTTAGTGTTTAAATTATATTTTATATTTTTAATGAGTTAGCAGTCAAAACCGATAGAAATTCCAAGTTGGGACGGCCATGTCTGAGAGTTTTGAGTCAATTTTGGGTAAACTTTATTTTTCTGTAAGTATGAAATAGTATTTAGTTACATAAAACAATCAAGTTGTATTGTCGTAATATAATATTTTAGTGTAAAATTTTTATTATATATTTTTAATGAGTAAGCAGTCAAAACCGATAGAAATTCCAAGTTGGGACGGCCATGTCTGAGAGTTTTGAGTCAATTTTGGGTAAAATTTATTTTTCTGTAAGTATGTAATAGTATTTAGTTACATAAAACAATCAAGTTATAGTGTAGGAATATCACATCTTAGTGTTTAAATTATATTTTATATTTCTAATGAGTTAGCAGTCAAAACCGATAGAAATTCCAAGTTGGGACGGCCATGTCTGAGAGTTTTGAGTCAATTTTGGGTAAACTTTATTTTTCTGTAAGTATGAAATAGTATTTAGTTACATAAAACAATCAAGTTGTATTGTCGTAATATAATATTTTAGTGTGAAAATTTTATTATATATTTTTAATGAGTTAGCAGTCAAAACCGATAGAAATTCCAAGTTGGGACGGCCATGTCTGTTACTTTGGAGTACTTTACGGTTATTTTCTATTTTTCTAAATTTATAAAATAGTATGAACTTACATAATACAATCAAGTTATAGTGTAGGAATATCACATCTTAGTGTTTAAATTATATTTTATATTTTTAATGAGTTAGCAGTCAAAACCGATAGAAATTCCAAGTTGGGACGGCCATGTCTGAGAGTTTTGAGTCAATTTTGGGTAAACTTTATTTTTCTGTAAGTATGAAATAGTATTTAGTTACATAAAACAATCAAGTTGTATTGTCGTAATATAATATTTTAGTGTAAAATTTTTATTATATATTTTTAATGAGTAAGCAGTCAAAACCGATAGAAATTCCAAGTTGGGACGGCCATGTCTGAGAGTTTTGAGTCAATTTTGGGTAAAATTTATTTTTCTGTAAGTATGTAATAGTATTTAGTTACATAAAACAATCAAGTTATAGTGTAGGAATATCACATCTTAGTGTTTAAATTATATTTTATATTTTTAATGAGTTAGCAGTCAAAACCGATAGAAATTCCAAGTTGGGACGGCCATGTCTGAGAGTTTGGAGTCATTATTGGATAAAGTTTATTTTTCTGTAAGTATGAAATAGTATTTAGTTACATAAAACAATCAAGTTGTATTGTCGTAATATAATATTTTAGTGTAAAAATTTTATTATATATTTTTAATGAGTAAGCAGTCAAAACCGATAGAAATTCCAAGTTGGGACGGCCATGTCTGTTACTTTGGAGTACTTTACGGTTATTTTTTATTTTTCTAAATTTATAAAATAGTATGAACTTACATAATACAATCAAGTTATAGTGTAGGAATATCACATCTTAGTGTTTAAATTATATTTTATATTTTTAATGAGTTAGCAGTCAAAACCGATAGAAATTCCAAGTTGGGACGGCCATGTCTGAGAGTTTGGAGTCATTATTGGATAAAGTTTATTTTTCTGTAAGTATGAAATAGTATTTAGTTACATAAAACAATCAAGTTGTATTGTCGTAATATAATATTTTAGTGTAAAAATTTTATTATATATTTTTAATGAGTAAGCAGTCAAAACCGATAGAAATTCCAAGTTGGGACGGCCATGTCTGTTACTTTGGAGTACTTTACGGTTATTTTTTATTTTTCTAAATTTATGAAATAGTACAGAAACCGATAGAAATTCCAAGTTGGGACGGCAATGTCTGAGAGTTTGGAGTCCTTTATGGTTAATGTTTATTTTTCTGAATGTCTAAAATAGTATAAACTTACATAATACAATCAAGTTATAGTGTAGGAATATCATATCTTAGTGTGAAAATTTTATTTTATATTTTAAATGAGTGAGCAGTCAAAACCGATAGAAATTCCAAGTTGGGACGGCCATGTCTGAGAGTTTTGAGTCAATTTTGGGTAAAATTTATTTTTCTGTAAGTATGAAATAGTATTTAGTTACATAAAACAATCAAGTTATATTGTCGTAATATAATTTTTTAGTGTGAAAATTTTATTTTATATTTTAAATGAGTTAGCAGTCAAAACCGATAGAATTTCCAAGTTGGGACGACCATGTCTGAGAGTTCGGAGTAATTTATGGTTAGTGTTTATTTTTCTGAATGTATAAAATGATCATGTCTGTTACTTTGGAGTTTTTTATGATTATATAAGAAAAATAAACATTTACTGTAAATGACTCCAAACTCTCAGACATGGCCGTCCCAACTTGGAATTTCTGACGGTTTTGGCTGTTAACTCATTAAAGATATAAAATATAATTTTGACACTGAGATATGATACTACGACAATACAACTTGATTGTTTTATGTAATTAAATACTATTTCATACTTACAGAAAAATAAACTTTACCCAAAATTGACTCAAAACTCTCAGACATGGCCGTCCCAACTTGGAATTTCTATCGGTTTTGACTGCTAACTCATTAAAAATATAAAATAAAATTTAAACACTAAGATATGATATTCCTACACTATAACTTGATTGTATTATGTAAGTTCATACTATTTTATAAATTTAGAAAAATAGAAAATAACCGTAAAGTACTCCAAAGTAACAGACATGGCCGTCCCAACTTGGAATTTCTATCGGTTTTGACTGCTAACTCATTAAAAATATATAATAAAATTTTCACACTAAAATATTATATTACGACAATACAACTTGATTGTTTTATGTAACTAAATACTATTTCATACTTACAGAAAAATAAAGTTTACCCAAAATTGACTCAAACCTCTCAGACATGGCCGTCCCAACTTGGAATGTCTATCGGTTTTGACTGCTAACTCATTAAAAATATATAATAAAATTTAAACACTAAGATATGATATTCCTACACTATAACTTGATTGTATTATGTAAGTTCATACTATTTTATAAATTTAGAAAAATAAAAAATAACCGTAAAGTACTCCAAAGTAACAGACATGGCCGTCCCAACTTGGAATTTCTATTGGTTTTGACTGCTAACTCATTAAAAATATATAATAAAATTTTCACACTAAAATATTATATTACGACAATACAACTTGATTGTTTTATGTAACTAAATACTATTTCATACTTACAGAAAAATAAAGTTTACCCAAAATTGAGTCAAAACTCTCAGACATGGCCGTCCCAACTTGGAATTTCTATCGGTTTTGACTGCTAACTCATTAAAAATATAAAATAAAATTTAAACACTAAGATATGATATTCCTACACTATAACTTGATTGTATTATGTAAGTTCATACTATTTCATAAATTTAGAAAAATAAAAAATAACCGTAAAGTACTCCAAAGTAACAGACATGGCCGTCCCAACTTGGAATTTCTATCGGTTTTGACTGCTAACTCATTAAAAATATATAATAAAATTTTCACACTAAAATATTATATTACGACAATACAACTTGATTGTTTTATGTAACTAAATACTATTTCATACTTACAGAAAAATAAACTTTACCCAAAATTGACTCAAAACTCTCAGACATGGCCGTCCCAACTTGGAATTTCTATCGGTTTTGACTGCTAACTCATTAAAAATATAAAAATAAAATTTAAACACTAAGATATGATATTCCTACACTATAACTTGATTGTATTATGTAAGTTCATACTATTTCATAAATTTAGAAAAATAAAAAATAACCGTAAAGTACTCCAAAGTAACAGACATGGCCGTCCCAACTTGGAATTTCTATCGGTTTTGACTGCTAACTCATTAAAAATATATAATAAAATTTTCACACTAAAATATTATATTACGACAATACAACTTGATTGTTTTATGTAACTAAATACTATTTCATACTTACAGAAAAATAAACTTTACCCAAAATTGACTCAAAACTCTCAGACATGGCCGTCCCAACTTGGAATTTCTATCGGTTTTGACTGTTAACTCATTTAAAATTTAAAATAAGATTTTCACACTAAGATATGATATTCCTACACTATAACATGATTGTATTATGTAAGTTCATACTATTTTATAAATTTAGAAAATAAAAAATAACCGTAAAGTACTCCAAAGAAACAGACATGGCCGTCCCAACTTGGAATTTCTATCGGTTTTGACTGCTCACTCATTTAAAATATAAAATAAAATGTTGACACTAAGATATTATATTCCTACACTATAACTTGATTGTATTATGTAAGTTTATACTATTTTATACATTCAGAAAAATAAACATTAACTGTAAAGGACTCAAAATTCCCAGACATTGCCGTCCCAACTTGGAATTTCTATCGGTTTTGACTGCTAACTCATTAAAAATATATAATAAAATTTTGACACTAAAATATTATATTACGACAATACAACTTGATTGTTTTATGTAATTGAATACTATTACATACTTACAGAAAAATAAACTTTACCCAAAATTGACTCAAAACTCTCAGACATGGCCGTCCCAACTTGGAATTTCTATCGGTTTTGACTGCTAACTCATTAAAAATATAAAATAAAATTGTGACACTAAGATATGATATTCCTACACTATAACTTGATTGTATTATGTAAGTTCATACTATTTTATAAATTTTATAAAGATCCTTTCAATAAATTTTATTCATCAATATGTTTATTTTGTGCTAGGTGTTTTATGTTCAATAATAATTTTTGTTCTCTCAGTTAAGAGTTGCTGAATGTTACACATTTTGGTAAACCTTTCATACACATAATCCTTTCAGCAAACACATACATCAATAAAGTTTTTTAAATGTGTTTATATTTTATTTAATCAAGCTTGTTACATGATAAGTAAACAAACCATTTTACAGCCTGTTTAAAAACAACAAGATTTTTCTTCCCCCAACTCAGTGTTGTTTTAACCATACATTAGTGACAGTTGTCAAATTGGTGCCCATTCATGACTGATTGGAATTGCTTGCTGACATGAATGACTCAATGTCAGTCTCTAATTCTCTAACATGCCAAGCTGTCAGATTAACTTACCCACAGTGCTTAGTTTAGGAATGGATAGTGTTGTAACACACATTGAGAAAAGCCTTTACATTGGATTTCTATGTACATTTGGATTATTCATTTCTTTGTATAAGGTAAGCTGGTTTCACATTTGAAGGCGATATTATCTATGGTAAATAAATAAAGAGGGTCTATTTGTTGATTTTTAATACATGTATTTCATAGTATATAAAATACAGATAAGTTTATTCACATTTATGTTCATTTTCAAATAAAGGTCGCTTGGTTTGTGCTGTTATGTTGTTTACGTTGTTTCTTAGTTTGTTTACTTTGTTTCAATTCCTATGTTGATGGTTTATGACTGAAAAAGAACAGAAAATGATGTATACTAAATCATCGATGTGGTATAAAGCGTAAATGCAAATAAATATGATCAGTAAATGAATGTTGACATCGTGTTTTTACATACTTGTCGTGTTCACTCGCTTGTAGAAGGTGGGAGTTGAATCCAAGCCCGTAAGTCGAGTAAATCAACATCAAATTTCATTTATCAAATCGTATATACCGTTAGTATTAATACATATCATTTTTAAAACAATTCATGTTTAAATAAGATAATTACATGCATGTTTTAATATTCCCCGTCCCATCTTAAGATGGGACGTCCCAACTTAGGATTCCAAGTTGGGACGCGTCCCATCTTAAGATGGGGCGGATCCGCAGTTGGGATGATACATCTATATTAGACGAACAGAAGTGGTTTATTGACTTATGGAATGACAAGGACGTATCGCCTGTTTAAAAAGGATTTAAGCCCGGAACCCTATGTTACCAGTTCGTCTTCTAGATAACACCGCAAGTTTGTCACACGACTCAGAGCCTGCAGTCTGCAGTCTGCCCCTATGTGTGAGACAGGAAGATTCTCTAAGCCGCCTACCCCACTACATGACAGAGTGTGTCCCTTATGTCCGCAGGATATCGAGGATGAATCTCATTTCATTATAACCTGCCCGCTCTACTATGATATCATGTATGATGTTTTACAATCTGCTGTAGATATTGATGATGCTTTTACACAGAAAATTCCAAAAGAAAAATATAATTGTTTAATGCAAAATCCCCGTTGCCAACTTGTCTTTGCCTCAAACGAAGAATGTTATTTGTGTAATGATGTGTATGAATGCAATGTTATCTGTGTAAGTCTAACAGTACGATTGTGAGTATGCATGTTGAAACGTATGTTAGCGTTTTTGCTATATATTTCTGTGTGAGTGTTAATGTTTTTGAGTATGTACAGTGTATTTGTGTGAGTTATGACACTAGTGAACGAGCGAGTGTGATTGCGTGAGTGAATCAGTATGTGAGCGTGCTAACGTGCGTTGTGATTAACGGATATTGTTGCGTGTATGCTTATATTTTTTTTATAAATTTGGTATGCTATTATTGTGTTGATCATGTGCAATTAATTCAGTTTTAATGTGATTTAATTTTATTTTGTTTGGTGTATTGATGTGATGTTTAACGAATACAGTGTCTCATAGGCCATATGGCCGGTTACCTTTTACAATCTACGTACGTCTCTCTCTCTCTCCATCCCTCTCTCTGTCTCTCTCTTTCTCTCTCTCCCTCTCTTTCTCTGTCTCTCTCTCTCTCCTCTCTCTCTCTCTGTCCCTCTCTCTCTCTGTGTCTCTCTCTCTGTCTCTCTCTCCCTCTCTCTCTCTATCAAGAACATGCTCTAGTTGCAGCGGGTTTCATCTGATCTTAATGTACATTTGAATTTCACTCAAAATTATTTGCTTCTGGTTCATTTCTATAAGATAAACTTTAATATATTTGTAAGAGAGCACTTAATGTATTGTGTCAATGTGGATATAATACCCGTGTTTCAAAATCCAAGTTGGTACTTCTAATCTCAAGGGCGTATTTCATAGTGCTTACTACGAGTGATCTTAACCTGTATGCTTTGTTTAAGCTTTTAGAACTCCAAATTTGCAGTGATTGTATGATTGGTGTCGGTAAACTAGTTACAAGTCAAAAACGAAAACGAACTACCCAAAAGGCATACAGTCAGTAAGTAAGAACAAAAAAGTTCTGAATAAATTGCTCAGAGTAGACCAAGTCCTCACTTTAACCCATAACACTAATTAATGATTAGAATATACTTATGATGTTAAGGTTTTTGAAATAAAGAAAGTGCTGAAATTCTGTCAGTATGTCAAACTTTTAATGTTTCCGTTAGACTGAATAATATGAAATGATGCGCGTCATGATTTTGATGATAATGCAGAGGAATATATGGATGACAACTTCTTTGTTCATGTTATGCATTAATTCGACACAGATTCTTGTTGTGTACTTCTCAAGCAGTCGCATACGATGAAGCTGTTATCCATATAATCCCTCTGCATTATTGTTTTTCCAATTTCTAAAATACCTCTCAAAGAAGTTATGATTTTGATGCATTAAGAAATGCGCATTGTTATTTTGCTGTAGGATAAATTTCACTTTGTACTCTTTTATCACAAGCAGGTATTTATTTTCATTGCGTACTTTTTGAAGCGTAATATACGCAAAAATAATGGTTAAATTTAACTCTAATACGTGTATGTCATTTATCAGTTGTAACTTGTAATTGAGATCAATTTCATATCGTTCATATCCTTTTGATACCGTCGACCCCTTAAAAGTACTCCTAATTATACAAATTGGCATGATATGGCAATAGTGTAGTATCATGAATAAATATATGAACATTCTAATTGAACTGAAAATATTATTTTCATGAAAATCTCGTTGCATGCAGTACGGATGTGTCATAGATCACATTGGACGGTATGATATATCTGTACTAGGTGAGGAATTTTTGTTGTTGCACGAATACATACACGGATGACTGATTTTACATCTGTATATCTTTTATCTAACAGTACGTTGTGTAAGCCACTTGCTGCCCTAACATATCTTATGTACAGACGGAGGCTGCGCCTCATTTAACCATCAACAGTTTTACTCCATCCGTAATATTTCATGTTTTATATTATTATCTATATTTTAATATATAATGATTGATATTGAAAGTATTATGGTGTCTCATAGGCCTTGTAGGTCGGGTGCTATCTTTTAATCTGTAAGGTTTTTTATCATGTGAGATATTGTTTTATCCTGCAATATGTGAAATGTATACTTGTAAGCACGTGACACCGAAATAAAATACTTTTCTTCTTTCTTCTTCATCTTCTGTATGGCTTGTCTTTTTGAACATACCGTGAATTGGGTTCGAACTTATGACGTACCTGTCTGTTCAACTTTACCCAGCCACTTCATGTTCTAATATTTCAACAGATCGTAATAATGATGGCACACTTATAGCAGCCTAATATTTTAAAACAATGTTACTTTTAAAAGTCTTATCGTGTCTCATAGGTCACATGGCCGGATGCTGTTTTTATCAAAATGATTTTATGCAAACTGAATTTTATTGTACCATGCAGCATGTGACACTTTAATAAAATATCTTTCTTCTTCTTCTTCTTCCTAATATCTCGTTCAGTCTGAAATAATAAAATGGGTGTCCTTGAATTAACAGGATGATTGTGTAATATATAACAAAGAAAGCAGATGTTGATCCAATATGCAAATAACTCAGTCAACCGTATCTCCCGAACAAGCCAGTGGTCGCTGCACTGTAAAAGGCTTTGAGTATGTCGTAATGCAAACCAATCAGCTCAATTAGTAGTTGAGTGAGAATACACATTCGGATTCTCGCGAGAAAGGAAGATTGGAAATGCTATGTTATGTAATAGAGCTAATGACAGTGGGGTATGTTTATTACAGACCGTTTATTGCTGCGCTATGATAACGAGTGGAATGCAATTCTATAAATGAATGAATATATTTAGTCTAAAGCTTAGACATTGAAATGAAACGGTCTATAAATCTATGAAAAGTTAAATAACATAAAAAAAAGACGAACTTTTCTTCTCTTTCATTGAGCATTTGAGTCTCCTTGTTTAGGTTTTTATCTTATTTTATGCCTGGCTAGCAGCCTAGAATATAGTATTTGTTTTACATATTGATAATTGATAATCATAACTTAATATACATAATCGAGAAAAACGACATTTCATTGTGATCTCACGATCATTGTAGGTTTTTATTTATCTTAACTTTTGTCTTCAATATCATAAATGGTTAATATCAAAAATATCTAATACGGTTTATAAAAAAACATATATCTGCATATATCTAAATATCTGCAATAAATAACATTGGGGAATCTCGGTTATATCTCGTGTATCTGTACTAAGTGTATGAATCGGTTTTGGGCCATAACTAGAGCGAAAGAGTAAGCGAGGGGTGAGTTTGTGTGCGCATGTATGGGGGTCGGGAGTCGTGTGGGTACTGTCTGTGTTTATGTTTGACTGAAAGGGTGTGTATGTAGGAGAGAGGGGCGAATGTGTACTGTGTGAGTCTGTGTTTGACTGAGAGAATAAAGTATTGTATACGGATGCGTTGTATATCGTGGTTTCTTATGAGTGCAGTAATGTATTGAGAGTGTATGTGGGGTGGGGTAAGGATGGGTAATGTGGTGAAAGGTGGTGCGAAATTTGACGAATGCAAATGTATTGTTGTATTTGTTATGAATTTGTAATTGTAATTTGTGTCTCGTAAGCCTTATGGCTGGGTGCTAACTTTTAACAGCTTTTTATACTGTGATATATATATATATATGTACAGCATGTGACACATTAATAAAATACTCTCTTCTTCTTGTACAGTATATGGTCGTATCTTCTACGAGAGCGTCTCAAAAGAATGGAAAATTAAATTGATGAATCAAAATGGAAAGATAGGAAGACGAATAAACCAACATGCAATACATAAAAACGGATGAAAATAGATTAAGTATTCACTTGGAATATATATGTAAATCTTAATCCAACAGTTTGGCCTAAATTGAAATTGAAAATATGCATATACAAATGAAATTATGAAACACACCGGAAACATTTATCTTTTCAGCTTACCCAAGTGTTTTACAGGCAGTTCCAGAAGCTGAAAATCCATTTTATAGTAATGAAAGGGTATCTTTATTAATCACTGATCGTTCCGTATTAGTTTAACTTACTATAAGATATTCGTTGAATGTATATTTCTTAAAAGTATTTGATATTCCATATGAACCTTTATTCTTAAACAACATTATTTCATTTTTTTGCATAACTCATAGTTTTAAACATGCTTTGTTGGAGTGTATATGTTTAGATATGAGACGAGGATAAATAGATCTTATTTCTGTCTTTCTGTGGGTTTGTTTCTCTATGCACTCAAAGCCTTTTGATCCATGGGTCAATAAATGCAGAATAATCTTGGAGGTTCTTTATATTCTATTATGATTCTTATATGTCTGAAGATCTTTCTTGTGTTTGTCACATTATTTGTATTCACGTGAGCCAAACATTATCAATGGTGTTTTGTGATCGCGGACTATCGACTGTTGATGAAAAGAATCATCTGGATGTAAATCGGTTTTGCACGGTGATGAAGGTTGAAGGAATAAATTAGCGATAATGATCGAAAACCGGACAATGACAATCGGCATCACTGTGAAATAAACTTCGATTTATACATACATCATACATGTGAAGCAGAAGATTTATGATTACATGAAACAACAGATTGTTATACATGTTCATAATCGACGGTCAGTAAACCACAATTAGAATTATAATGGTCATCAAATTATGCTTTTGATATGTGGCGTTTGTTTAAAGAAATATTGGAAGATCGTGGACAACATTCTACTGATTTAGGTTCTTTAGTGATTGGATTGAGTTATACATGTACATATTTCTTTTTATAGTCTTAAGCCTCTGCAGAGATGAAGATCTCCCGAATAACATCTTGAAATAAAGTTTCAGCGTGCTCCATAAATGGCTTAGGCTTCTGTGAGACAATTGTTTTGTTGAATGTTATAATGACTGCCAAATAAACAAAATTTAATGGTATACATGCACTACCACGATATATTCGAAAATGAATTAAGATTTGTCATACGTCACTCACATTAATTTGTTTATAATATACACATGTTATTACTGTTACATATATTGATTATATTGGAACGGTCTTTAAATAAACTCTTTTGAGCTTGTTGGTCAATCCCTTTATGTACTATTTCATGAATAAATATGTTAAAAGCATGACGCATCGTCTTTAAGTTTACTTAGTACAACTACTTTTAGTTTACCTGACAGTCGTTTTTTGAGATTTGTTTGTCACTTTCCCGCTGCTTAAGGATCCATGCTTTTGATTTTACAGACAATCGTTATCTTAATCAATATCAATATATTATTAACATAACATAACAGTCCATTTATAAAGCGCTAATTCCATGCTCAATGCATGCTCTGAGTGCACAAATTAGAGAACATAAGCTTCTCTGAAGAGAAAAGTTTTAAGGCTTCGTTTGAAGGTTCGAAGATTGTCCGAAAGTCGGATCATATGAGCATGAGAGTTCCAGCTTGAAGCAGCATTATTAATCAAGGTTATATTACTTACTTACTTTCTTAATGTTCATTATATACAAAATGCTACAACGAAAAGAAACAGCATGTCTCGAAGCATCATGCTGACATCTAATTAGCGCCGATCAGTGAGGGGCCATAAAGCAGTGTGTGCTATATTTAGATAGTCCTGTACAGTGAGGAGAGGCGCGTTAAAACGAGGAAGATCTATTTTTAAATATCATCTATCTCCCTTTCTATTAATGGTATCATGTTGAAAATTTCACAGTAGGAAAAGTAAAGACAGGGATTTCAAAAAAAGTAAAAATATTTGATTATTAAAAAAAAAGTTAAAACTCGAAATTTCTAGAAATTTCTAGAAACGCACTAGAACCGCACTAGAAATTTTCTAGATACGTTCTAGAAAATTTCTAGTGCGTATCTAGAAAATTTCTAGTGCGTATCTAGAAAGTTTCTAGATACGCACTAGAAAGTTTCTAGATACGGGGGATGTTTATTCATTGCATAACTGTATGCGGCCAAAAAAAGTGTTTATTTGCTTACCAGAAATCAACAAACTGTTTTTAAAGAATACAGACAGTAAATCTCACATTATAAGTAGCCAATACCAAAAACATATCATTATCACATTTTACGCACTGGAAAAGGATGCAAAAAGGTAAGTATCAAGTTGCCTTGCTATTGATGCGTCAAACTACTTTTGTCATCGATTACTCTCATCATCATTATGGCAAAAGCGCTATGATTGTGTTTTCACTATAAGTATAAGATACTGATTAATATAACAAGTTCAAATTCAAGTTTAAATACACTACCAAATGCCACAAATATATTGTCTTGAAATCGGCAACAATCAAATGAATCTGGTCACATGTGTAGTTAACAGTCGTTATTTAACTAATATGAATAGAGAAAGTTCATGTTCAACTTATTTCATTGAAAACCAACTATTTAAAAATGAACATAGATCATTGTGGTTATATGGTTTAAAAACTTGAAAAGTATAAATGCAAAACAGATATCTTGTTATGGTGTCAATTGTAATTCATTCCTTGTTGTAAATATGGTTCATCCTAGATTTCAGCCACTATATTTATTTCCAAAGAAGCCTCTAATTTCTGAAATAAGTGGTCGTGGAAGCGTGGGAGACTGGGAAATTATTCAGATCTCCTAACTATCAGTGTGAGAGATAAAGTGATGGAGAGATAAAATCTAATGTACGCCTTGACTATTAATTGCAATAATTGTAATGTTGCTTTGCTAAATAATGTCAAAGTTGTCTTAGGGAAACCGGAAAGTTTTATGTTTTGGTCTCTCAATTAAGTAGCGTAACTCCGCTCAAGATCGACATCAAGAGGACTGTAAAAACTTTTGAGTCAAATATTTGTAAATCATGTAAAGGATAAAATTATGCAGTGTACAAAACTGTTTCCCTTCTAGAATATTATCTCTTGAAATTATCATTCTACATAAGTTTGGCTTACATAACGTAGTACAACAAATCATAGATAACGATAGAGTCAGGGTACTGGTTAAATATTCCCAAACGAGTTGAAGTTTGTAAGCAATCTGTTTTTTATGAGTTTCATTTCATCTACGACTACATTAGTACATCCCTAAAGATAAGTATTTCTAAAATACTTCTGTGTCAACCAAACTCTTATAAAATGTATGCTCTTAATGGATTGTGATTATGAAACAATACTTTTCAAATTGTCAAAGTGTTCTTTAGTTTATGTTTTCTATTACATGCTTTGTGTATTCTCAGAATATAAACCCTGTTCTGTTTTGTTAAGAGCTTTCTGAGTATTAATATGTACACTTTCAATTTAGTCCTGATACAATATCTTATATGGTGTGGCATATGTACTACTTGTGTTGATAAAATCAAGAGTTGTTAAGATCCTAAATTCTTCTTGGCATTTTGTGTCGACTAGTCCACCATTACTTATATGCCCAAATTAAAACAGGTACAGCAGTTTTTGTTTCGTTCATTGTAATAAATAATATTTTATTCATGGAATATTACAAAATAAATGACCCTCAAGCACATACTGTTATTTATTTCAAATAAAGGATTTGGATATTTCACTGTTGCAGCACTTTAACGCCAGCTACAGTTTGCCTATTGACCATTATCAGATGCACAATAAACAAAATATAGTAAATGTATCCTGGCATATGCTCTTACAATAAGGATCTAATGGAATCTTATCTATCAATGTCTATGGAGATTGTCCAGGTGTGACCATTAATGACTTAATGTGTACTGTAACACACTTACTCATAAGCCTTGAATTACACATTATTTGATCATTAGCAAAGCTTAACTGACTATTTATCCATTTATTCAAACAAGTTTTAAAGGTTGCACTACTTCGATTATATCCGACTAAATATTATGAAATAAATGTAAGTGTTTGTGTTCATTTATTTAAGTTGTCAATACAAACCTGTAACTTATCATTAAAAACATATAGTCATATAATACCAAAAAAAACTATTAATAAGGTATTCAAAATTGAGATGAAAACACAAAAAGTGTTATAGTATGATATAGTATACATGTATTGTATGAATTTCATGATATTAAAGCAGGTCAAGTGGACTTTTGTTTCTCATCTGGTTTGAGATTAAAAACTGATCTAGTGAATTCAAATTTTGTTAAATGACCTTATTTAATGCATCTCTGAAACAGGTAATATGGTAATCAGAAGAGAACAAAATGCCACTCATACTGTCTTCTTTGAATTAATGCTTCTGTCTCTTGGTAGTCAGACAATATTGTACTGACGGAACATGTAATCAAAGAAACAATATGAGCCAAAGCCTAAAGGCATATTGTCAGACAACCCCATATGTATTCTTGTCTTGATGGGAAAATCTTACAAGGTTCTTTTCATGCAGGACTTCCGCTCCTACTTGGTATTGAGGACGATTTCTTTGGACAACGTTGCTGTTTTTGTTGTGTATGTTATTGTTCATAGTGTGAGAAGGACCCTTGTAAATATGACAAAATCTTTAGTTGGTTTTGCAGCCCTGTTTACGATTTAAAAACAGCTTGTTAACTATAAACATTCGTGCATGGGTGATAGAGCAATGTTGTTGATAGCTCACTGTTCATCCTATTGAGTTTATATTGTACAAAATACGTAAAACACCAACTTACTCACTCACTCAGTGAATTACACTTTGCTGTTGTATCCAAAATGTTTGAACTAAGAGTTGGAATTGTGAGTCATCTTCTTCAGGACCAATCAAGGAAGCAATTGATTGGCGTACATTTAGGTCAAATAAATACGAATTGTCCTGAAGAACAGTCCCAGGGGTGACATTGTACCAGAATTGCTCTTGGTACCAAATGTGACCATAATCAAGAAACGTTGATTCTGCAACTTATGGTTTTAGTAGTTGTAAACGTGCAAATTAACATAATGTCAACGCCTCGCATATAGATTTCGAGGGCAAGTAATTTGGGTACGAGTTTCCCTAATAAAAATTCCCAGAGGTGATTAGGAATGATTATTACCCCTGGGAATGACGTCCAAAGAGAAATATAAAATATCCAGGGTAACTTCCATCAGAAGCTGCAGACCTGCAAGTTAACTTAAGGTGATGGTGATTAGCCCTGAGCTGCCTTCTATCGAATGTCCTGAAATACTGATGACAGGCTAACGATCACTGACGAACATTGGTTGGCATTCAAGCCCTGGTTCAATACAGCCGCCAGCTGTTAAGATTAGATTATTATCTAAAAAGCACAAGAACAGGGATTTAAACTTGCAATGAACTGTTAATGCATTTTCATAATCTAACGCAGACATATAGTAAGACGGCACATATCAATCTACAGCATATCTTTTCAACTGATTTGTACAGAATTAAATGTCGATGATTTCAAACAAAAACATATCAAGGCGTATGAATTGATTGCAATGATATAGCCATATTCAATATCTAGTTGGAGATAAAGAGAGATGAATAAACTAGTTTTAACAATACTTTAACTTAAGCATTACTCAAGTTAAGCAAAGACGAATTAAAAGCAATCTGAGGATCACATCATGGACATTTAAATTTGTGATGTTATATGTTAGTTCTCCCTTTCATAATTATAAAGGTACTTTTAAAACTGAGCATTCTTTATAACAGAGAGTGGTGACATTATATATTACGCGACAATAGTTTAGACTCACCATCAAATGATGCTAAGAAATTGTAGTATTGGTGGGTATGGGAAAATGGATTTTTGCTTTCTCAAATTTCAACTTATTACCAAAGTGTCATGCATTTGTCCTTAATGAATGTTGATTAACACGTCCATCATGAATGTTAACTGAGAAATGTTCAGATAAAGTCCATGTTCTTCGTTGAAAAGTCAAAATTTTTACGTTATTAGGACCCCATTGTAACGAGAGCAGTTTTTCATTATTGGAATCGAATAAAATGTTCAAGCTTTCTTTAAATCATTGTTACAGCGTTAAGTCCGAGACATGAATAATAGAGTCAATAGTTCTTAAAATATAAGCGATAGAAAATAGGACATTACGCTTTTTACATTGAAATAATGCTTCTAGAATTTTATAGAAACCAATACGTTACATGCTCATGTTCAAAGTATGTAAACATCATGTGTAAAAAATAAAAACCTTGTTACTTCTTCCATAACCAACATCTGACATGCAATGACTTACTTTTCATTCGTGTTATCAAATATTGGACAATATTACTTAACGACTTGTAAAATATTTATAATTTACATGTGCTTTTCTGTATAAAACCTTCTATTGTACATTTGACCTAACATACCTCCTTCACATGAATATATCAGTTTCAGAAATATTAAAAGTTCAACAAGCTGCAATGCTGACTACTGTTGACTCAAGAGTTAAAGGTTCGCCATGTATGTGTACATCCCAGCAGATTGTTCAATAATGATTGCTAACACATTATAAGTAGTTTTCCACTTTCGGCAGTAATCTTACGTTCGTTTGAGATTGGACATGACTGCCATGGAAGATCTTGGTGGCTTGGGTATTAAAATCTAAAATCTAGTTAAGGACGTTTATAAGTTAAAATGAATGAATAAATGATTTCAGCAAAATCGTTTTTTTCCCAATTAAGACAAAAGAAATTATATGCATTTAATACAACAAAAATATCCTTTTATTGAGTATAATGAAAACTTGAAAATGCGAGATTCACGTGATGTTGCTATTTAATTCAAGTCACATGACAGAGAGTTCAAACCATTGCTCATGATCAATATCACCAATAGGAAAACACCTACAAACCAAATTAACAGACCACAAAAGAGGAAAACGTGTACATTGACAAAAGCTGTTAACTGATACCAACTTCAGAATCATCATAGGTTCAGAATTCTAATGACATATTAAAGAATTATCATATTTGACAATCCTAATTTGTCATCATCTTCGCAGAAAATGGATCAAGTAAACAAGGATTCTTATCTTCATTTCCAATGTGAGATATTCTTACATGCATATCGTATGTCATGGATATTCTAACATGACCCAAAGGGGCAAAATAGTGCATGGTGATTTACATTTGAAACATATCACGTAAATTACCAATTCCAAAAAAATTATAAGAAAATAGAGAAAATGAGTCATTGCGATTTTTCTGAGCCCAGTGTTCTTAAAATCAATGCTACATATGTGATGAACATTAGTTTCATGATAACACTCATAGAGTAAATTCTCATTCTACCACATATCATTCTCAAACATCCATAAGTTTGAAAAGTTAATTGAGGTAACTTTGATAAATTACCTAAAAAGTCTATATGCAATTTTGCTACCATTAAGAATGTCATTTAAGAATGTGATGTAAAGCTCAAACCTTTTAGAAAACAAATGGCAGAGATCGACATTGGACTTTGTCCTTATCAATCAACCTCATCAACAGTCTAAAATTGTATATCATTGACACATCTTGATCCGTTTGTGATGAATATCCGTCTAGATGGAATATTTTTTCATGAGAATATTTTTTATTTCAGCATTCCAATTATCTTTGAATATCCAAACGAATTAAATACATTTATTGATGCTATAAAAATGACTGGAAGCTTAAGATAATCTAGATGTACGACATATATTCTGAACCTGAACAAAGCACATAATGTTTCATCAACAATCTGTATGCAGTAGGGATAATTTCGTTTTGATATCACTGTTTTCACTATAATCAGATATAATCAAACACCAGATCCATAGGAATAAGAATGTCTTTTCTATCAAACCTTTTTGACAATAATAGATAATACATCACGAGTTGACCAATCTTCCCATATACCAAACATGCATTGAAGTTGAAACGTTAGAAAATAGTTTAGCAACAGAGTAAGTGGAAAGCAAACGATAACTGTTTCCTAAATATCAGTTGGTTCGTCGTAAATAATGTACAAAGACATATAAAAATACTAATAGGGTAGCAACGAAATTAACAATCGGTTGTCATTTGTGTCATGTTATTTAGAATCTAACAAAATGTCTTACAATAGGGTAGCAACGAAAACTTTGAAAATATTGACTGCATAACCCATGATCTCAATATACAGTGCTAAAGGGCGGAACATTAAAACCAATAATATATTATACAAAGCTTTCAACAAACATATTCACAAGCCACACTACCAAATATATACATGCTTCAATGTAACTTTTGGACAAAATGACAAAGGTACTTATTAATTGCAAAAAGGAAATAAACAGGTAACTTTAATGTGTTTTTGATAAAAGATCAATGTTCCCAATTCCGAGTTTTACCAACATTGTCCTCTATTGTATATAATCTTTTATATTAAGGATTAACATACCACTATACCGCCATTTGAAGCACGCAATTTGTATAAATAATATACAAAGAAAACATTTGACTGGTGTTTAAGATATCTTGAATTCAGGTTTATGTTTATTATGTTACCCTATGAAAAAAAAGTACTTTTATATATTACTTTCCTAGACAATATGCACCCTGATATTCATTTACTACAGCCTAAAGTCTATTGATAACATTTATGCCCTTTTAAAGTCTACACTAAAGTGAAGATCGAAATTTCAACATCGTGTTCTGTAATAAAATGTCAAATTGTATTCGTGATTAAATTGATTACTGAACATGCCTAAAGAAATCCATCAAATATTTGACAACATCCTCAGGTCAATAGTTGGTTAACACGTTTATACATCTGCCATTTTAGCTTCGAGCCATTCAGGGAAGTAAAATCCTCATTACATGATCAGAATCACATGTATTCCAGCCCTGAACCTTAAACATTTGAAAATATGAAGTAATCCACTTTGGAGATGAAATTACTTTGGTTATGATGATATTGCTTTTTAATATCATGGCTATCTGTTATTACCATATTAAATCTAAACATGTATGGATTTAGATTGTTTTTCACATGCTGAATTTGGATCCATGGTCATTATTCATCAACATAACTTCATATTTTGCTGTTGCTTAATCTTATGTCGAAACCATAAACACGTCATTCATTCCATTTGATACAGTCTACTCAAAACCTTTAGTCTGACACCTCATTTATAGTTATTAACAACCCTCAATAAGGTTACCCTGGTATCAAGAATAAGCACTTATTTCAAAATCAGTTTGCAAAAGCCTCCAAACGAATAATAATTTGTTTGAATTAAATTCGCCTGAAAAAGAGTTTGGGAAAGTAGACTATTTCATCCACTTTGAAGAGAAAATATGCTCACTACTATAATAAATACGTCAGCAAATATATATAAATACATTTTAAACACTCGGGTATGTGGAGCATTTGATTAAGCAAGTTGATTGAAAACCTAAAACGCCTGTAGGAATTCATTTCAAGTGTGTTCATATTTTCACTACTGGTAACGTGAATGCAATTATGTTAGTGCAACCCTTAAATGATAAGGTGTGTTTGCATTGCAAAATTGACCTCTCTGAAAGATTATCAAAATCTGACACAATCAATAGTTTTCATGTTTATAATACAGCAAATATTTGCTGACTTGGTGTTTGTGAAAACCCACATCGGACACCCCTAAACATCAGAAATTTCAATCCACTGAGCATTAAAGGACATATGCAATATGAAACGTTGTATTGTTGTATGGTATGAAGTATCTTTTATCAGAACACTTTTTCTGTTCCAAAATAAATGAGAAATACAACGTTACTAAGGTATAAATTTATTTTCATAGCGGAATTAAATGATCAATTAAACAATGTCAGGAATGCCATCACATTAACTGTTTGTATGATCTACAAGTTCTCAACAATATTTTAATATTAAGATTGCCATTTTGAATCTGATGTGTAGTCCTCAAATTACATCAGTTTTAATTCTAGTTTTAATAATTTCATTAAGATGAAAATTCATATTTGACATGTACAGACATCAATGTTTTTGATTATTTTACATTGGGTTTTTGAGATATTACCGTATACCGGGAAATTTTCGTGGTTGGAAATTTTCGTGGTTGAGGACTCAAAGACCTTTCGTGGATTTTTATTTTCGTGGTTCAGACGTTATAAAAAAAATTCAGTTTCGTGGATTCTTATTTTCGTGGTTGAAGCTATCCAAATAAAAAAATTGAAAGCTTGTGTTTATGTTCAACGTGTAAGCGTGTTGAAAAACTGTCAGTTGACACCGCTATGTTAGTTAATAATTGCTTTCCAAACAACTTATTACAATCGGATTAGTAGGTTAAGTAGTCATCAGTCGAAATGCTTTTGATATCATTGATAACACGCTCGTGTTTGTTCAACATTTATAGGGAGAACAGGAATCACATTTAGTGACTTGTTTCAAAGATGACAATTGTAACTCAATGTTTCAATAAAGTAATACTTTACTCACTGTCACGTTTTTGCTTTGACAAATAACACTGATGCTTTACCTACACCGATATAAATCAGGATTACATTTTTATCTGTATACAACATTAGCAAAATGATACTCGTAGCGTGGCTGAAGATGAGCGTTGGTGAACCAAGTTAAATATTTCAGTTGATATGTGAATGTGAAATCCCATTTTTTTAGTCATTTGTTTTAATACAGCATGCTTCGTTGTCTTTGTCACACTCTGTTGAACATGAACTACGACCGGTTGCATTGTGTTGTGACACGTGTTAAGATCCGCTAACTATGTTGTGAACAAGCGTTCATTTAGAAATAGTTGGTAGAACTACCTTTGTAAACAGTTAGGAGTGTCAATCAAACTTTGCTACATATTAAGTAAAGTTATCAATGTATAAATTTACAACTATCAATAAACGACAAACTGAATTAGAGCTCTATTTTTAGCAGTTGTCAGTGAATAGCACCTAAATCTGTCCATGCACTAATCAGAAAATAGCTAGATGGGTCGCACAGAGAGTGGTGAAGACATGTTTAAAGAAATTCATTGGGACATTTTCGTGGTATGGAAACTTTCGTGGTTCAAGCTCTTCCTACGAAAACCACAAAAATTACCAGCCACGAATATTTCCCGGTATATGGTAATCCTTAGCTTAATGAAGATGAACGTCCTGTGAGTTTAGTAATACATTCACTCATGGTTTTTATGATAATAAACATAAACAAACAAATTAAACGAGGAGAGAATATAATGAACATGTTGAGACAAATTAAGTCCCAAACATATTATTCAAGGAAAGTAATGCGTGTACATCCTGTGTCTGTGGCGGCTGCAACCCTTCGGCATTCTATAAAATTGACTCTTGCATATAGGGGGTACTCTCTGTCACATTTCTTTTAATGTTACCTCCAAAAACGCATAGTCGTGTTCCCGTAAGTACACGTACACGCACATGCACTAAGCGATAGGCAGAGAGTCTCCTCTTCAGTTTAAAGAAAACTAATTAAAAGTAATTATTTTGTAATAAGTTCAATCTGCATGATTGCACTGCATTTGTCATTAGTCGTTATTTGCACATATGTTGTCTTTGCTGTTATTATCTATTTTTTAGCATTTTGACCACATTTTACCCATAGCATTTAAGTTGCAATTTTTTTCATTATCATTAATTTCTATAATTCAAAATGATAATTGCTGTTTGGGACCCAAAATTATGACATATGTACATGAGATAATGTAAAGGAGAACTTTGGTAACCATAAAAATAGATCATTAGCCTACTGCCCTGACTTTGCCAACACAATATATTAATTTATCGCCTGACAATAATAGTTATTATATAAAACGTTATTGAAACGTAAAACGACATCTGAAAACCTCTACAAAGAAACGGATGGGCTCTTTCGAGCAGCAAAGCTGAAAGGTTATGCATCACTGCTAATAACTCTTCTCACAACTGTCATAGGAGATCCACTGTGTCAGATGTGTATGGTTGAGGAGTTTGATAGCTCAGTGATTCATTTGAAAGAAGATCGAACCCATTCATAGATTTTATTATCAATATCTGACATAATGTGTTATTCCATAAATCCATGAATATTATTAAGGGCATTTCAATAAGAAATGAATAAATCTTTTGAAATTATTTTAAAGCCTGCTGCATAATTTGGAATCATTATTCCATCCAAAGTGGACTAAAATCATTTCTATGTTGGACTAGGGCTAAAAAGTTGGGTCAGTCCTTAAAGATATATCTTGCCAGGGGATAAATTACCTTTTATTGCGTTAGAGGTGTAAATATCAACTTTATTTAACCAGACTCTTTCCACAAAAGTTGAGATAAGATATTCATGACATGATAATCGGCACTGATTGGTGCTGCTTAGTAGTCCCGCCCGAGGTCAATGCGGACACATGTAGCAAGATTAGATATTTCTGTACATGAGAAAAGCTCAGTTGTGAGCCAAGTTTTGATAAGGTACATATAAGCTTCTAGCATAATAATAATTCTTGGGAAATGAATCGATATTTCAAGGTTATGACCAAGGTTTCTATTGTGCCAACGCTATTATTTCACCATTTGTAACCACAAATACCTGATCAAAAATTGAGGAACCAATTCCTCATTTTTTATTGATGTAACCTGCTTTGGGTATAGATATGCTAAAACTAGCACAATCATGATACAGTAACACCTATTATCAGAATTCAAACGTCTTAAATTATGTAATTCAGTTAGACTGTAGATGTCAATCGTTACCTCTTGTAAGCTAATATGTTCAGGGCCAATTTTCACAAAGCCTTTTAAGTCCTAGAGGCGCCATCAACCATTGTTATGACTCATCTGAGTCAAGAAAGCCTAACCTTACATTTCAAAACTGAGCTCAGCGAAACATATTTTTCAAATGTTGATATCTTTCCCGTCTTAACATGTTAATTTAATTTGGATTGAGTGAATTGTCCTTTTTCATTCAATTTATCTACAAATAAGATTAGGAGGTTGATGTATAACTGTAACCTGTATAATATGTTTTAATCGTAAGATGATGTCCATGTTATATTTATGAATTCTTTTACACTTAAATAGAACTCATACTTCTGCCATAGCAGAACTATACCTTCAAAAATGGTGAATCTGATAGAAGTTTTGCTAAATCATATAAATCAAACCGGTTATCAGACCTTTCAGATCCTCAAAAAAATAGGGATTGCTAATTGTATCATGAGAACTGAACCTAAATTGATATTGTAATAATAAACATACATGAGGGTTGGTGAAAAATCCAATATAATCATAACCTGTTGTTGACGGATCAATAAGTGATCCAGTGATCCAATAGAAAAAAGGCACTTCTGAGGAGGAAAATCTTTGAACATGTTCACGAATCATCTTTTATTTTATGTACATATTACGCAGAAGTTTGTTGTCTCAACATTTAACAACATAAAATATATATATTTGTGGTTACCCTTGTAACTATACTAGAAACTTGATTCCCCAATATATACTATAATGTATGATTAATAAATGTTGCTACTAATTAAACATTCGACGGAAATCAACTTTTATAAGTAGTCTACTAACCTTATTTTGCTATTGAGCTAAAAGTCAATATAACTGTGTATCATTAAAACATGGCACCACACAGGACCTTTATGACAAGGAGTGTTAGGTTATTGCCAAAAGCTCGTGGTGAAATCAATGTTAGACGTTCTAACCAGAAACACTCAATGAAAAGTAATACATGATAGCATATAAATTTCCTGAATGATTTATGGTAGATGAACCAATTGGTTGAGACAGTCTGGTTGTCAAGTTAGAACATCGATAATAATGACGGCCGTGGAAATGAACAGCAAGAGTCAGTGGTTATATACTACGGGATATAAATCCTTGCTCAGTTATATATGCATTTTGTTCCTCAGCGTGGACCTAAAATGGCCCTATTAAAAAGAATGTTCATTGGCACAGTGAGCAACTAGAAAATGTTAATCATGACACTGTGATGTTTGTGCTATAGAATGCCAATATAACTCAGGGGCATGGCAATTTGTGAGATCAATTACTCACACTGTACAATCAGTGTAATCAATGAACATAAACCTAAATGATTGATAGGTGCAAGTCAGCCAATCACTGCATTTTATTAGCCCTGAACTAACAATGCAAAAAAACCCAGATGTTACCAAGTAGATGTGAAACCTAAATAAAACGTAATTTAGTATGATACAAAAATGAAAAAAATATTGAGATTTCTTTTGTGTATCCAAGCATCGTGAATACAATATAGACTTGTATAAGGTTTTTATGCCCCCGAATCGGAGATTCCGGGGGTACATGTATATTGTGTTTCACCTGTCCGTCTGTCCGTCCGTCTGTCCGTTTGTCGACAAAAACTTTAACCTTGGTCATAACTTTTGATTGGTCAGAGCTAGGTCTTTGATTCTTGACATATGGATCCCTTGTGATGAGACCTTTCAGATGACACCATGACATTTGACCTTGTGACCTTGACCTTGACACAGCGAGCAGGATGCATCCGGGGGCATTCGTGTTTCACAAACACATCTTGTTGTCATTGCTTTGAAAGCGCTAATTAAAAAAAGACAGTTCGTGAAAAAGAACATCACACAATGAACTACCAACGCTAATCTCAGGATTATGTTTCTCATATCAATTTTAAAAATCATTTGGAGACATGACACATTTGCATGATAAAGGCATTGTATTTATAATTCAATACCATATGTTCTCCATATTACATCTAGGGCATGAGAGATGAATGAATTTTCAATATTTATTTAATTTTGTCACCTGCGTAAATCAATGAAAGCTGATCAAATACACTGTTTGCATTAAGTATTAAAATACTGAATAGTAGATGCTGAATAGTTTATAATCGTAAATTAACGTAAATTGGTACGAAAAAGCCTTCTGATAGACTATTATTTGTCGAACAAGACATTCACTTCGTAATGGATATCCCTTAGAACAGTTGCCATTATTATGCATACAACTTTTGTCCAGACATATACATAAAAAAACAGCAAAAAGTGTGGGATAAAGTAAGTATACAGTGAAGAGTGTGTGGTTAGAATCATTTCCTTGCATTTGCAACATCATAAAAGTCATACATCATTGGAAATAATTATTTTACCCCGCCTTACAGTGTACTCTGTCTGTCAGACAAAAACTAATTAGTTAATTATCGCCTGTTAGTAACTAAAAGGATTTGTCTGCAATGTGTTCCTGGTGACTGGGATTAAGGAAACGTATAACTCTGACAAATCGTGAGATACTGATGATATGTTAATCATTTCTGATAGACCTTGGTTAGCTTTCTTGCCCTTGATCCATACTGCCGCGGACTGTCAAGATTAGATTATTATCTAAATGTGATAAGCAGAGGAAAGTAACTAAGTAAGAAATGATCAATTCACATTTCCAAACCTGATGTGAGAGTACATGGAGGGTATATTTAGTACACTTTATAAGTCCTGCGTGATTGTTTTCTATGATTGTTCGGAATGAATGGTTTTACATTTGATTGAAACCACCCAGGATGAACGAAGAAACTATTTATTTAAAAAAAACTATTTCACAGTGCAAAAAGGCAATATTTGAGTTCAAACAATTTTTTATGTCTGCACAAAAGAAAAACATGTTTTTGAAATTGCATCAAAATGCATCAGGATATCATATCGTGCAAATATATACGCTTCTATACATTTGCCAAACTATACATTCAAGTATGCAGCATGTCATAAAATATGAAAGCTGAATGACAGGAACATTTCAAAGAAGAGTCTGGAAACCTTTAAATGATCTATTATTTACTGATCTAAGGATCATCCAAGTGGCTCTGATGTATCCGTTATATCCGTCTCATTTCTCTTCATCAAGATTATATCGTAGACAAGCCATACAACATTCTTTAAGGTTTTGATTAAATAATTTGTCTGTCTGGGCTGAAAGAACGCTGACAAGAATTATTCAATTAGGGTTTCTTTCCGGCCATATTTATATGTTGACTACATGTATTAACCCCATGCTATATTTGTCTTTGTTTATGATTATGTAAAAAAGCAATCTAAGGTAAATATCAGAGTTACGCTACTAACGGAAAGATGTTTTTATATGTTTGTGCCTACATATCAAACGTTTATGAAATGTGTAACGAGTAAACGTGATAATCCTTGTAGTTCAAGCATCACTCGTTTCTGATTAACTTACATATTTCCCAAAAAATTACTGTCCCATTCAATCAAGCGCACACATGTCAGATCAAACTGTAACTATCAAATAGAGGCAAGCACAAAATCTTGACTCATAAAAATGGAAATAACAATGTTAAATATAAAACAATCGAACCTTCTCTTATTAACAGACAAAACACAACAAATAAGATACCACACTAGTTTAAATTCACTCATCTATACTAGATCAAAGTGCGAGGTTGATATAACAGCCGATGGTCACTTAGATTTGTCTCGTCTCATTCCAGATCCAGTGTTTGAGAGCTACAACATCTGCTCTTTCTTAGATCTCTCTTGATTGTTGCTTTTAGGTTCTGTCTGACAAAAAGTGCTCAACGTATTCCAGTAGACCATTCTATTACTTTTCTACAATGAACTCGATTTCAGTAATAAAAAAATCAGGAATAACCATTTGTATGGGGAAACTCGTTAGCATGTACCTAAAACAATTGTTACAAAGACGAAGTGTTTTTATTCTTCGTATTATTAAGTGTCAGTTTATCAGTAAACCTTCCATCAACAGGTATAAGAATAGGCTTAACTGCACTGTGTTGCTGCCATATATAGAGAATCGGTCTCTTGTTGGATAAAGAAGCTTTTTCTCAAGATAGACCAACATAGAATGATTCCAAATTAACTGCCCACTGTGTACAGCCTGATATAATGTTCATAAAATAACTTTCAACTATGTAGCAACATTGTAATGAAAGTCAAAGTATGGTGTTCATTGGGCTATGCCATTTCATTTGAACGTGACCAACATGTTTTGAACCTAATTCTTGACTGATTATACACCTTTTCCTATGTAGTAAGTTCATATGTTTAGGAGATAAACGTTGTGTGTTTGAAAATGAGTGCCTTCAAAACAAGTTAAAAAGTATAATTCTTTATTGTATTCACGAAACTCAGACGCCCATAGCAATCTGAATCTTTTTCTTTCAAATTTCTTTTATGACATATAATGTTTCATTCAGGTTTCAATTCTACTTTGCACCAGCTGTTAACGTCTGGATTGTTATGTCAAGGCGAACAAATGTAGTGAGTGGCTGACCTGTGCCTATCAATCATTAAGGTTAATGTTCATTGATTACACAGATTGCACATGGTGTGGGTAATTGATCTCACAAATTGCCATGACCCTGAGCTATATATGAATTAAATCTAAAGCACAAGCATCACAGTGTAATGATTTACATTGTCTATTTGCCTCACTTTGCAAGTGAACCTTTCTTTTTGATAGGACCTAGTTAGGTGCCCATTTTGAAATCATTATGGCCTGAGAACAAAATGTATATAGAAATAAACAAGGATTTATATCCCCAAGTACAAAACCACTGTTCAACACTTTGTTGTTCATTTCCAAATGCGTACTTACTTAATCAACTATCCGTATTCTAACAGACTGTCTCATCAAATCAATTCATCTACCATGAGACCAATAAGGAATTTATATGCCATGATGCATTACTCTAACTTTAGTGTTCTGGTTGGCACGTCTGACATTGAGTTGACATATGGCTTTGTTCAATAAACCAACTTATCGCATCTCAAGTGTCCAGTGTAATACCATGTTGTATTGATAATGTGAGTTTTATTGACTTGAAGCTCGATAGCAAAATGAGGTTAGTAGACTACTTATTACAGTTGATTTCCGATTCATGCTATTATCAGTGGTAAACATTTATGAATCCCACATTGTAGTATATAGTAAGGCGTCAAGTTTCTGGTATAGTTTCCAAGGTTACCAGAAATATTTATATTTTATAAAAAAAACATAAAGATCTTGTTGAATGGTGAAACAACAAATCTTCTTTCCAATTTCAAAATATATGCACATAAAATTAAGACGATTCATGAACCTGTAGAAGATACAATTTCCTTCTAAGTATAGAGGCTTTCCTTCGATACAAACTGCCTTTTTGCTATTGGTTTACGAAGTCACTAATTGATCCATCAATTACGGATTATGATTATTTTGTGGTCCATTGGGAATAGATTTACACTCTTTGAAGGGAAACATGAGTGATAACTTCTGTTGTTTGGGCCTTCTTTGCTCAGGCGATATCTAGCTATTATCAGAACAATGGTTCTTGGCGCCTCTAGCACTCAAAGGTCACTTCATAAGTCACGTGTAAGATCCAAGTTGTACACCTGAATTTTATAATTTAAGACTTTTTGCTCCTGATATAATGTGAGTATATATCAAAACAATGTGCTAGCTCAAGTGTTACTTTTCTCAAAGCAGGTATATCATTAAGATAAGAAATTGGTATCTCAAGGTTCAAATCAGGTAATTGTGTTTACAAAGAGTGAAATGATAACGTCAGAGAAAGAGAAACTTTGGTCACAACCTTGAAATATCGATTGAATTCTCAAGCATTATTTGTGGTGAAATGAATTTGATGACAGGTTGTCAGGTTCAAATTATAACTGACACGGCAGCTATCAAGTTGTAACTCGCCTAAGATTAAGATCAACGGTTAGTCTATCATCTACGAATTTTGAAATCAATGCTCTAATGTTACATGAGAGTATTAATAAAGTAACTTGATCATGTAGACATCATGATATTCTAAATGTTGTTGTTAAGTTTTTTATCGGGAGATGTTGATCAGGAAAAGTACATTAATAAATATTTTAGAGACAATGAATGTGCAATTTCACCTTTTCTGTAATACCATGTCAAAATACTTATATGTTCGCAACAGAAATTGGTCTCTTTACATTCATGGTTAGGTTTGTAGCGTGTGGAAATTCCCATTATCACCATTCCAATATCTATTAAATATGTCATTGACTTTGGAAAGTATATAAGCTGTTTTTGACATGTCTAATGGCATTTTGAATGATGACATTCAATGAATCAAAATAAAATCGTGGTTTGAATTTGTCCAAAACATACCTCAGAAATCTAAAATCTGACAGGTTTTCTCAACCACCAGTATGCTAGAAGCTTATTGTTTACATATCCCAACTCAGCTTGCCCTTTAAGATAATAATCTAATATTGTCAGCATGTGTCAGCACTGACCTGGGGCGGGGACCTACCGATTATCATGTCATGAATATCTCACCTTACTCTATGGTTTTACTTGCAGGTTAGGACTGCTCACTAACATAAAATAAAATATTGAATGATTGTGAAAATGCTCGTATTTGTTTATATTTACATGGCTGTTGTTTCAGTGGCGTGTCATTATTTGACAAGCTCATCTATATTTATTATACAAATCAACTCGTGCAAATACTAAATTTTGAACTTATGTGGAAAGAGTTCACCAATGTTTTGCTGTAATTAGGTTGATGTGAGTTCTGGTTCACTTCAGTTTAGATTTACACCTATAAAAAATAATATAGGAATTTATCCACAGCCAAACAATCTTAATATCCTAATAACTAACCAAACATCTTAGTCAAAGTCCACTTTTAGATGGAATCGTGATTTCGGATTATGCATCAGATTTGAAAAGAATATCCCAAACATTTGAAATTAAACCTGCTACAAATGTATTTAGTGATGAAGTTCAGTCTTATTTAAGTGCCTAGAATAAAATTCATGGTAATGTGAATTAATAAATTATGTCAGATATAAATAATATAAACTCTGTTTTAGTAACCTGTAAGGTATTGATCATCTTTCAAATGAATCGTACCAAAATTGCCCTTGGTACCATATGTGACCATAATAAAGAAACGTAGATTCTGCAACTTATGGTTTTAGTAGCTGTAAACGTGCAAGTCAACTCAATGTCAACGCCTCGCATATAGATTTCGAGGGCAAGTAATTTGGGTATGAGTTTCCCTAATAAAAATTCCCAGAGGTGATGAGGAATCATTATTACCCCTGGGGATGACGTCCAACAAGAAATACTAAATATACAGGGTTACTTTCATCAGGAGCTGCAAACCTGCAAGTTAACTTAAGGTCATGGTGATTAGCCCTGAGCTGCCTTCTATCGAATGTCCTGAAATACTGATGACAGGCTTACGATCACTGATGCACCTTGGTTAGCATTCAAGCCCTGGTTCAATACAGACGCCAGCTGTTAAGATTAGATTATTATCTAAAAAGCACAAGATCAGGGATTTAAACTTGCAATGAACTGTTAACTGAATTCCAAAATCTAACGTGAGCATATAGTTAGAGGGCACATATCAATCTAATGCACATCTTTTCAACTGATTTGTAAAGTATTAAATGTTGATGATTTCAAACAAAAACATAATAAGGTGTATGAATTGATTGCAATGATATAACCATTTTCAATATCTAGTTGGAGATAAAGAGAGATGAATAAACTAGTTTTACAATACTCTAACTTAAGCATTACTCAAGTTAAGCAAAGACGAATTAAAGACAATCTGAGGATCACATCATGGACATTTAAATTTGTGATGTTATATGTTAGTTCTCCCTTTGATAATTATAAAAGTACTTTTAGAACTGAGCATTCTTTATAACAGAGAGTGGTGACATTATATATTGTAATTATAATTCATTTCTAAAATTTAAATTTACATTGAAATAATGCTTCTAGAATTTTATAGAAACCGATACATTACATGCTCATGTTCAAAGTATGTAAACATCATGTGTAAAAATTAAAAAACTTGTTACTTCTTTCATAACCAACATCTCACAAGCAATGACTTACTTTGCATTCGTGTTATCAAATATTGGACAATATTATAATTGTCACGACTTTTATAAATATTGATAATGTACATGTGTTTTTCTGTATAAAACCTTTGTATATTTGACCTTATATACCTCCTTCACATAAATTTTTCCGATATATAAGTATCAAATATATTAAACGTTCAACTAGCTGCAATGCTGACTACTGTGGACTCAAGAGTTAAAGGTTAGCCATATATGTGTAGATCCCAGCAGATTGTTCAATAATGATTGCTGACACATAATAAGTAGTTTGCCACTTTCGGCGGTAACCTTACGTGCGATTGGGATTGGACATGACTGCCATGGAAGATCTTGGTGGCTTGGGTATTAATATCTAAAATCTAGTTAGGGACGTTTATAAGTTAAAATGAATGATTAAATGATCTCAGCAAAATCTTTATTTCCCAATTAAACAAAAGAAGTTATATGCATTTGATGCAACAAAAAAATCATTTTATTGAGTATAATGAAAACGTGAAAATGCGAGATTCACGTGGTGATGCTATTTAATTCAAGTCACATGACATGACCATTGCTCATGATCAATATTTATCATCACCAATAGGAAAACACCTAGTACCTACAAACCAAATTGAGAGACCACAAAAGAGGACAACGTGTACATTGACAAAAACTGTTAACTTATACCAACTTCAGAATCATCATAGGTTCAGAATTCTAATGACATATTAAAGAATTATCAAAGTTGACATTCTTAATTTGTCATCATCTTCGCAAAAAATGGATCAAGTAAACAAGGATTCATATCTACAATTCCCATGTGAGATATTCTTACATGTAAATCGTATGTCGTGGATATTCTAACATGACACAAAGGGGCAAAATAGTGCATAGTCATTTACATTTGAAACATATCACGTAAATTACCCAACCCCAAAAAATTATAGGAACATAAAGAAAATGAGTCATTACGAGTTTTCTGAGTACAGTGTTCTTAAAATCAATGCTACATATATGATGAACATTAGTTTCATGATAACACTCACAGAGTAAATCCTCATTCTACCACATATCATTTCTTGAAAGTTTGAAAAGTTAATTGAGGTAATTTTGATAAAATACATAACAAGTCTATATTCAATGTTGTTACCATTATTAATGTCATTTTAAAAATGTGATGTAAAGCTCAAACCTTTTAGAAAACAAATTGCAGAGATCGACATTGGACTTTGTCCTTATCAATCATTTTCCTCCCGGTCTATAAACATAACAACGAATTGACCTCATCAACAGTCTAAAATTATTATTGTTACACCTTGATCCGTTTGTGATGAATATCCGTCTAGATGGATTTTTGTTTATAGATTATGGTTTCATTCATGAGAATGTTTTTTATTTCAGCATTCCAATTATCTTTGAATATCCAAACGAATCCAATACGTTTATTGATGCTATAAAAATGACTTGAAGATAATCTAGATATACGACATATATTCAAGCGTCTGCAATAGACAATAATAACCTGAACGAAGCACATAATGTTTCATCAACAATCTGTATGCAGCAGGGATAATTTCGTTTTGATATCACTGTTATCATTATAATCAGACATAACCAAACACCAAATCCATAAGGAATAAGAATGTCTTTTCTATCAAACCTTTTTGACAATAATAGATAATGCATCACGAGTTAACTAATCTTCCCATATACCAAACATGCATTGAAATTGAAACGTTAGAAAATAGTTTAGCAACAGAGTAAGTGGAAAGCAAACGATAACTGTTCCCTAAATATCAGTTGGTTCGTCGTAAATAATGTACAAAGACATATAAAAATACTAATAGGATAGCAGCGCAATTAACCATTGGTTGTCATTTGTGTCATTTTATTTAGAATCTAACAAAATGTCTTACAATAAGGTAGCAACGAAAACTCGGAAAATATTGACTGCATAACCCACGATATCAATATGCAGTGCAAAAGGGCGGAACATTAAAACCAATAAAATATTATACAAAGCTTTCAACGAACATATTCACAAGCCACATTACCAAATATAAACATGCTTCAATGTAACTTTTAGACAAAATGACAAAGGTACTTTTTAATTGCAAAAAGGGAATAAACGGGTAACTTGGATATGTTTTGATAAAATATAAATGTTCCCAGTTATGCGTTTTACCAACATTGTCCTCTATTGTATCACAGACTTTTATGTTTAGTGTGTTACCCTATGAAAACAGTACTTTTATATATTACTTTCCTAGACAATATTCACCCTGATATTCATTTACTACAGCTCAAAGTTCATTTATAATAATAATGTCCTCTTAAAGTCTACACTAAAATGACAATCGAAATTTCAAGATCGTGTTCTGTAATGAAATGTCAACTTGTATTAGATTAGTGAACATGCCTAAAGACATCTAACAAATATTTGACGACATCCTCAGGTCAATAGTTGGTAAACACGTTTTTACATCTGCAATTTTAGCTTCGAGCCATTCAGAAAGAATTACTTACGAAGTAAAATCCTCATTACATGATCAGAATCAAATGTCTTCCAGCCCTGAACCTTCAAATTGGAAAATATGAAGTAATCCACTTTGGAGTTGAAATTTCCATATGGTTATGATGATTTTGCTATCTGTTATTACCATATTAAATCTAAACATGTATGGATATAGTTTTTTTTCACATACTGAATTTAGATCCATACTCGGTTGGTCATTATTCATCAACTTAACTTCATATTTTGTTGTTTGCCAACTCTTATGTTAAAACAATAAACACCTCATGTATTCCATTTGATACAGTCTAGGCAAAACCATCCTTTAGTCCAGAACAGATATGAAGCCCTGACTGTACTGCGCATCAAAGTAAGAGACCATACATGTATATGTGACATAAATCCAATGCCTGTGTGTTGGTAACATTGCATGTTCTTTTCACATTTAAGAAAATGAAAATTGATGCACATTTTGGTGCTTTACAAAGATGCTAAGACACAACAAAACATATATGAAGATATTTTCGTACAAGTAATTTTTACATCCCTTCTCATACAATAAAGACAACTCATTTGCCATTGTTATTAAGAACCCTCAACAATGCTACATTGGTAATTAGAATAAAGACTTATTTCAAAATAAGTTTGAAAAGGCCTCCGAAGGAATTAATAATGTTTGAATTAAATTCGCCTGAAAAACGAGTTTGAGAAAGTAGATTATTTCATCCACTTTGAAGAGCAAAAAAAGCTCACTACTATAATACATACGTCATCAAATATATATATATATATTTATTTGTAGATTATTTGAAGAAATATTTCACTTAAGTATGAAATAACATTTAAACCCTCGGGTATATGGAGCAATTGATTAAACATGTTGATTGAAAATCTAAAACGCCTGTTGGGATTCATTTCAAGTGTGTTAATATTTTCACTACTGGTAACGTGAATGCAATTATGTTAGTGCAACCCTTAAATGCTAAGGTATGTTTGCAGTTCAAAATTAACCTCTCTGTGAGATTACCAAAATATGACACAATCAATAATTTTCATTTTTATAAATACAGCAAACACGCTGACACAGTGTTTGTGAAAACCCACATCGGAAACCCCTTTTGTCCTTTGTCCTTTTTTGGAACAATGTCTCTTTCAAATATAAATGAGAAATACAAAATTACTAAGGTATCAACTTAATTTTAAAGCTGAATTATATGATCAATTAAACAATGTATAGAATACCACCACATAAACTTTTTTGTAACATCTACTTAACAATATTTTGATATTAAGACTGTCATTTAAAATATGATGTGTAGTTTTCAAATAACTCAGTATTCCTTCTAGTTTGTATTCACATTTGACATGTACTGATATCCATGTATTGATTATTTTACATTGGGGTTTTGTGATATTAAAATTTAAGTCGTATATGTGATATAGTGTAGACCTGAATAAAATAAACTTACCTTAATGAAGATGAACGACCTGAGTTGAGAAATATATTCACTCTTGGTTTATATAATAATAAACATAAACAGACAAATTAAACGAGGAGAGAATAAAAAGAAAATGCTGAGACAAATGAAATCCCAGAGATTTTATTCAAGCAAGGTATTGCATGCATCCGGTGTTGAGATCGCGGCTGCAACCCTTCAACACTCTATGAAATTGACTCTTGTATACATTGTGTACTCTCTGTCACTTCTCTATTAATGATACTTCCAAATTAAATACACATGGTCTTCTTCAGGAGGTACAAGCACATGCACAAAGCGATAGGTAGAGAGTTTCCTCTTCAGTTTAAAGGAAACCAATTAAAAATAATTATTCTGTAATAAGTTCAATCTGCATGATTGCACTGCATCTGTCATTAGTCGTTATTTGCACATGCGTTGTTTTTGCTGTTATTATCTATTCTTTCTAGCATTTTAGTCACATTTTACCAATAGCATTTCTGTTGCCATTTTTTGTCATTATCATTTATTTCTATAATTCTAAATGATAATTGCTATTTGAGACCATAAGGTATGGCATATATACATAATGTAAAGGAAAGCTTTGGTAACCATAACAAATAGATCATTAGCCTGCTGCTCTGATTTTGCCAACAGGAAATATTAATTTATAGCCTGACAAGTACTTATGTAAAACGTTATTGAAACGTCGAACGACATCTGAAAACGGCATCTGAAAACGTTTAACAAAGAAACTGATTGGCTCATTAGAACAGCAAAGGTTATAGGTTATGCATCATTGCCAATAAATCTTCTCATAACTGTCATATGAGATCTACTGTGTCCGATTTTTGTGCCTGTGCATGGATGTGGAGTTTGATAGGTCAGTGATTTGTTTGACAGAAGATCAATCCCTTTCAGGATACGTAAACATAGGTTTTATTATCAATACCTGACATAATGTGTTATTTAATAAATCCATGAATTTTATTCTGCGCATTTCAATAAGAAATGAATAAATCTTTTGATACTTTTGAAACATGTTGTTTCCAATGTTTACGAAATTATCTTTAAACTTGCTGCATAATTTGGAATCATAATTCCATCCAAAGTGGTCTAAGTTCATTTCAATGTTGGACTAGGGCTAAAAAGTTTGGTTAGTCCTTAAATAGTTAGATATCTTGCCAGGGAATAATATTCCTTTTTATTGTTTTTGAGCTGTAAAACTCAACTTCTTTGAACCAGACTTCAAATCAACCGAATGACAGCAAAGAGAATGAACTCTTTCCACAAAAGTTCAAAATTTAGTATTTGCACAAATTGTTTTGTACATAACATACATATGAACTTTATGAATAACGACTGTTCACTGAAACAACAGTCGTGTACTTTAAACGATCACAACCTTTTTAACCATCTTTCAATGTTTTAAGAGTGCTAATTTCATGTCAGTCACTATTACTTAGCTGCAAGTGAACATTAGTAATATCGGTACTATGCCTGTATAGTCTTAAAAGTAAAGTGAGATATTCATGACATGATAATCGGCACTGATTGGTGCTGCATAGTGCTCCCGCCCTAGGTCAATGCTGACACAGGCTGTCAAGAAAGGATTATTGTCTTAATGGGACAAGCTCAATTGTGAGCCAAGTTCCCATAAGTTATATGTAAGCTTCTAGCAAACTGATGATTCCGTTTTCATGTTGTTAATAACATATCTGAACTATGATAAAATTGCTCCACAACATTAAAACCATTATTTCATTTTGAATTCAGGAGAACTGTTCTACACGCAGTCAGATTTGAGTGCAAAGCTACACTGAATCAAGTTCATGGGTGCAGTACCGCCCAACGTTGCTAGTTCCAGCCAATGCTTGCAGGTTTCAATACAAATTTGTAATATTGAGGAACTAATGTCTATATTTCTTAAATGATATACCTCTTTTGAGGATAGTAATACTACAACTGGCAAATTGTGTATCAGGAGCCAAAGGTAGATAACTTGATGCACAGTTCTTACACATGACTATGCAAATTGTAACCTCCTGAAAGCAAATATGTTCAGAGCCAATCATCATTAAGCTTCTAAAGTGCTAGAAGTGCTACAGTGTTATGACAATGGTTTATAATCAATTGAGTGAAGAAGGCCTAACCTTACATTTCAAAACTGTACTAAGTGAAAATATATTTCAAATGTTAATATATTTCTTTTCTTCACATGGTTATATGGTTTGGGTGAATTGTCCTTTTTAACTTTTTACACTTTAAAAGAACTTAACACTTCTGCTATAGCAGAACTATTCCTTCAAAGATGGTGAATCTCATAGAAGTCTGCTAATTTATATAAATCAAATTGATTATCAGACCTTCAAGATCCTCAAAGTAATAGGAATTGCTAATTGTATAGTGAGAACTGAACCTAAATTAAGATATTGTAATAAAAAACGTACATGAAGGGTTGGTGAAGAAAATCGACCACCTTCACACAAAGATCCAATATAATCATAACCTGTTGTTGACGGATCAATAAGTGATCCAGTGATCCAATAGGAAAAGGGCACTGTGTATCCCGGCAAAGCTTCTTCTGAGGAGGAAATAATATTTTGTACAGGTTCACTAATCGTATTTTATTTATGTGCATATAAGGGAGAAGTTTTATTGTCTCAACATTTAACAACATAATATATATATATATTTGTGGTTACCCCGTTAACTCTACTAGAAACGTGATGCCCCAATATATACAATAATGTATGATTGACAAATGTTAATGATAAATCATTCAACAGTAATCAACTGTTATAAGTAGTCTACTAACCTCATTTTGCTCTCGAGCTAAAAGTCAACATAACTGTGTATCATTAAAACATGGCACCACACAGGACCTTTATGTCAAGGAGTGTTAGGTTATTGCCCAAAGCTCGATGTGAACTCAATGTTTGACGTTCTAACCAGAAACACTAAATGAAAAGTAATACATGATAGCATATAAATTTCCTGAATGATTTATGGTAGATGAACCAATTGGTTGAGACAGTCTGGTTGTCAAGTTAGAACATCGATAGTAACGCCGTGGAAATGAACAGCAAAGAGTAGAGTCAGTGGTTATATACTACGGGATATAAATCCTTGCTCAGTTATATATGCATTTTGTTCCTCAGGCCACTAGGAACCATATCGATTTCAAAGCGTGGACCTAAAATAGCCCTATTAAAAAGAATGTTCATTGGCACAGTGAGCAATTAAAAAATGTTAATCATGACACCGTGATGTTTGTGTTATAGAATGCCAATATAACTCCGGGGCATGGCAATTTGTGAGATCAATTACCCACACTGTACAATCAGTGTAATCAATGAACATAAACCTTAATGATTGATAGGTGCAAGTCAGCCAATCACTGCATTTATTAGCCATGAACTAACAATGCTAAAAAACAGATGATAAGAAGTAGATATGAAACCTAAATGAAACGTAATTTGGTATGATAATTTTTTTTAATAAATATTGAGATTTCTTTTGTGTATCCGAGCATCGTGAATACAATATAGACTTGTATAAAGTTTTTGTCATTGCTTTGAAAGCGCTAATTAAAAAAAGACAGTTCGTGTAAAAGCTTTGATAATAACAAAGAACAACATACGATGAACTACCAACGCTAATCTATGGATTATGTTTCTCATATCACTTTAAAAAATCATTTGGAGACATGACACATTTGCATGATAAAGGCATTGTATTTTTAATTCAATATCCTATGTACTCCATATTAAATCTTAGGCATGAGAGATGAATGAATTTTTAATAATTATTGAATTTTGTCACCTGCGTAAATTAATGAAAGCTGATCAAATACACTGTTTGCATTAAGTATTAAAATACTGAATAGTAGATGCTGAATAGTTTATAATCGTAAATTAACGTAAATTGGTACGAAAAAGCCTTCTGATAGACTATCATTTGTCGAACAAGACATTCACTGCGTAATGGATATCCCTTAGAACAGTAAAACAGTTGCCATTTTCATACATACAACTTTGTTTTCAGACGTATACATAAAAACAGCAAAAAGTGTGGGATAAAGTAAGTCTACAATGAAGAGTGTGTGGTTAGAATCATTTCCTTGCATTTGCAACATCAAAAGAGTCATACGTCATTGGAACATAATTATTTTACCCCTTACAGTGTACTCTGTCTGTCAGACAAAAACTAATAAGTTAATTATCCTGTTATTAACTAATGACTGGGATAAAGGAAATGTATAAGTCTGATACAACAACGACTTCTTTTCACGCAGTGCTTACACAACATGTTCTTCCGAAAATAGCAGAGAGATTACAAGATTTGATATTTTCTGACAACATGTTGCAGACGGGGACAAGAAAAGGATTAGACGTGTTTCCAGTGTGATGTCATATATGCCTCACAAGCCAGCGTTCACGAGTCATACAAGAATGATAGGTTTGCACCTAAAAAACTGGCCCAGAGATGCTCTTTTCTAATGCAACGAAACGATTATCAGTTTACCCTTTGGCTTAAGGTATAGCTGAGTATCTACATTTGATAAACGAGCGTGAGCTGATCCTTTTATTGTTGTCAAATTCTATATCCAGATATATCTTTTATATCTAAATAATCATCATCAGACAAGGAGTTAACATGATTTCATAGTCAGTGCTATAAGAAAAGTAGTCAAAATAGCACAAAACGAACCAATCGGGGACACAGATTTACTAAGAAAAGGGTCAATGATAAGATTGTCAAATATGTTCAAATACGTAATCATTATACTTTTTACTATGGTGTTCATTTTAAGGGGCAGTAGCTCGTTTTTAGGGGGGATGTAAGGTGATGTCAGCAAAATGAAAATGAATGGTTCTAATTGAAAGACAATGCATTTAAACTAATAGGAGCAGTACTAATTCAAATATATAATGTAACATTTAGCCAAGCGATTCCTTTTTCTTACACAAAATGAATTAAAGGTGTTTAAAAAAAATGACAGCAAATAGATATAAGGTGAATCCTTATAATTTGTGCTCTGATTATTGAAGATTGGCTTGTGAAATGAGATTAAACGCATTGATACTTACGAGGGTAATATGAAGGGACAGATGTTGTTGCTCTCAAACAGACACTTTACCTGGAAAAAAAGAGACAACTCTTAAGTGGCCCTCGGCTGTTATATCAACCTCCCACTTTGTCCATGGAATAAGAGAAGATTCGATTATTTTGTACTTTATGTTTTCAATAAGGTATAGTTATCATATAATGGAGGGTGTTATCGATGCAATAAAGCTATCGGTGTAAACTTGGTATCCAAATCTGTTAAAGATGCAGATTGGGTCAAACAAGAACTATTTTCTTAAAACTTCATGCATGTCATGCGACTCCTAAACCCATTACAAACAATTGATAAGGTCTTCAGGAGTTTCCAGTTTTCTTTCGATCAATAAAATGCTTAAACAAAATCCGTCAGGGTAAATTCATCACACAATAGAAATAGTTTGGTTATCAAAACATTGTTATGTTGTTTTCATCGTGCATGATAGAAAGTGCTCAAATCATATAACACACATAGAAGTATTCAAACAAAGGAAGAGTTCTATCTATAATTTCAGGTGGCACTTGCGTAGAGAAAATTAATGCTTGAAGTTTGACTTTAACACATATGTCAAATACATAGTCATTTTGTGTCTGTGATAGCGGAATCTTTTGAATATATATTGGCATATACGATTTGGACGAATTAAATCAAACATAATCTTATGTCATCTCGTTAAAACTATCTAAGGTGGAAATGTCAAAATGTATCAATATGTTTTCATTAAATATCGTGATACAAACAGTCAATGTGTTAATGACAAGAAAAATTAATGTTATCTTCAAAACATGTAAAACCATGTGGTCAATGCTTTGTTTTTATCATATACTAGCTTATAAATACAGAGATTTTGAATGTACGATACACCCTCCGTCAAGCACCCTGTCAAGCACCCTGTATCAGCCCGCAGGGCAGATAACCTGTATCAGCCCGTCGTCAAGGTCGAAAACCTGTATCAGCCCGTCGTCAAGGGACTTGAACCAGGAACCTTAGGCAACGAACGCAAAACATAGATCGAAGTCGCTAGGACTTTAGAGTTGTCTCCCTTTTTACAGCTTACGTTTTAACGTGGCCGACATCGCGAAAAAAAGGCTGCAGTCACTTGTGGATTTGTCAGCTTGATACAAATTAATTTTCAATTTTGGAAATTCAACCTGAGAGAAAAAATAACTCAAAAGTCGCAAGAGGCGTAGGCTCATGAGCTTTGACTATCGGCATGTGTCAGTTCACGTTAAGCAAAATTGATATCATCAGCCACTCAGTTAATTAATGTTATTTAGTAAGCTTTAAAATGTTACATTTATTTTTGTTGTTTCTTTTGTGAATATATATGATAAAAATAGCATGACATGGGTAATTTCATATCACATTCTGTATCAGCCCTCGACCAATATCAGCCCTCGAGCTAAAGCTCTCGGGCTGATATTGGGGTCTCGGGCTGATACAGAATGTGATATGAAATTAACCATATAATACTATCTATTTAACCTACTATTTAACCTATTTCAATTAAACGTATAGTACAAAGGGCTCTTTAACACAAAGTTGTGACTTACAGGTAACGTCAAAGAACTATTCCTTAAATATTTGTAACCTTAATACTATCGAAGTATGCATACTGTCAACGGAGTCGTTTAATAAGTTTTTAAGGTTGAGTTGTGTTTTTTTATTCCAAATCACAAGGCAAGAAAATGCCAACACTAGGAAGAAAAAATCTATGAACAGATCGAATGAGACGAGACATTGCAGGGTAAGGAAATTACTTATTGAACTTTTTAAAGACTGCCCGGGCTTCCTAACAAAGAAAATTCATTAAGCATAGCGATTGAAGGAAATTGAAGAACCTTTTGAGCTGAAAATGGAAACTATTACAGAATCCCACACACGCCTTCATTCATAAAAGAATGAGTATTCATCAACCAGCCACGCTGCAAGGGGATTTCTTTGCTCGGTGGTAGCATGTAGAGTTTTAATTGAAACACCTTTTTATAGAAAACTTATAATAAATGACATTTTTATGTGCCATTTCCTGATCATTTATATATCACTTTAGTGTATTTTTGTGCTTTTGACTGCAACTGCAAATTAACAACATCACATTATAAGTGAACTACTTCTTTACAAATAACATTATCTGTGTAATATCAGTCTCTATAAAGATTCATTATTTGTTAAACGTCTGTGATGGCATCAAGAGCACGGACATTTAAGAACTATTTTGTCAGATTAACGTTTGCTGATTAATGACCTACAGAACGTTTTTTCAAAGTGTTTTTTTCTCCAAGTATTGTATTTCTTTACTTTAAATGTCTCAAAATGTCTCAAATTAAACTATTTTGATACAAATAATACATTATTACTTAAATTCTTGGTTTTGCAAAGGTATATGACAACTTCCTTTATTTGAAAATTTATAGCTTCTTATTGTGCACTCTTGTTTTCTTAAAGGTCGAAGACTTCCAACACAAAACATAATTATCTCAACAGAAGCTGCAAGGCTGCTAGCTAACTTAATGTCAAAGAGATGAAGCTATGGCTGTACTCGAGCAAATCGTGAGATACTGATGATTTGTTAATCATTTCTGAGAGACCTTGGTTAGCTTTCTTGCCCTTCATCCATACTGCCGCGGACTGTCAAGATTAGATTATTATCTAAAGGTGATCAGCAGAGGAAAGTAACTAAGTAAGAAATGATCGATTCACATATCAAAACCTGATGTGAGAGTACATGGAGGGGATATTTAGTACACGTATGTAGTAGATGAATGAAGAAAATATTTGTTTAAAAAAAACTATATTTTACATGAAACTTGTGCAAACAGGCAATTTCAAGTTCAAACTATTTCAACAAATGCCTCTAAGTAAAAGAAAAAAGATTTTAAAATTTTATTAAATGCATCAGGGTGTCATATGATGCAAATACATATGCTTCTTTACATTTGCTAAACTTCGAACACAAGAGTGCAGCGTTTCATAAAATATATTAAAGCTGAATGGCAGGAATAATACAAAGAAGAGTCTGGCAACCTTTAAATGATCTATTATTTTCTGATCTAATGATCATCCAAGTGGCTCTGATGTATCAGAAATATCCCTCTTGTGTCTCTTCATCAAGATTATATGGTAGACAAGCCATACAACATTCTTTAAGGTTTTGATGAAATAATTTGTCTGTCTGGGCTGCAAAAACGCTGACAAGAATTATTCAATTATGTTTTCTTTCTGTCCATATGTTTTGGATAACTACATGTATTAACCCCATGCTATATTTGTCTTTGTTTATTATTATGTTAAAAACAATCTACGGTAAATTTCAGAATTACGCTACTTACAATAAAAGATGTTTTAATATGTTTGTGCCTAAATATCAAGCTTGTATGAAATAAAGTAAACATGCTCAATCCTTGTATTTCAAGCATCATTCGTTTCAGATGTTCGCCAAAAATGTACTGTCACATTAAATCAAGCGCATAAAAGTCAAACTGTAACTATAAAAAAAAAGCAAACACAAAATCTTGACTCATAAAAATGGAAATAACAACGTTAAATATAAAATAATCGAATCTTTTCTTATTCATAGATTCAGCGATATGGCACCACATCAGTTTAAATTCACGCATCTATACAAGATAAAAGAGCGAGGTTGATACAGCTGATGGTCACTTTAAAACTTTTCTCATTCCAGATCGAGTGATTGAGAGCTAAGATCATCTGCCTCTTCTTAGATCTCTCTGGATTGTTGCTTTTAAGATCTGTCTGACAAAAAGTGCTCAAAGTAGTCCAGTAGACCGTTCTCTTACTTTCCTACAATGAACTCAGTTTCAGTTATCAAAAAACAGGAATAAGTATTTGTTAGGGGAAACTCGATAGCATGTACGTAAATCAGTTATTTCAAAGACAGAGTGTTTATGTTCTTCTTATTTCTAAGTGTCTTTACAAAGGAAAGATCAGTCAACCTTCCATCAACAAGCAAAAGCATAAGTATAACTGCACTGTGTTGCTGCCTTGTATAGAGAATAAGTGTCTTGTTCGATAAGGAAGCTTTTTCTTAAATTAGACAAAGATAGGATGATTCTAAAATAATTGCTCTCTGTGTTCTTCCATTACTTCGAGTCAAACTATCACCAAGTAGAACAAAGCATTCCATTTTTTAATACGAGCCGAGCACATGGTACAGTCTGATATAATATTCATAAATAACTTCGAACTGTGTAACAACATTGTAATGAAAGTCAAACTATGGTGTTCATTGGGCTATGCCATTTCATTTGAACGTGACCAACATGTTTTGAAGCTAAATTCTTGACTGATTATACACCTTTTCCTATGTAGTAAGTTCATATGTTTAGGAGATAAACGTTGTGTGTTTGAAAATGAGTGCCTTCAAAACAAGTTAAAAAATATAATTCTTTATTGTATTCACGAAACTCACACACCCATAGCAATCTGAATCTTTTTCTTTCAAATTTCTTTAAAAACATATAATGTTTCATTCAAGTTTCAATTCTACTTGGCACCAGCTGTTAACGTCTAGGATTGTTATTTCAAGGCTAACAAATGTAGTGATTGGTTGACCTGTGCCTATCAATCATTAGGGTTAATGTTCATTGAAGTCACACATCATACATGGTGTGGGTAATTGATCTCACAAATTGCCATGACCCTGAGCTATATATGAATTAAATCTAAAGCACAAGCATTACAATGTAATGATTAACATTGTCTATTTGCCTCACTTTGCAAGTGAACGTTTCTTTTTGATAGGACCTATGTATAAAGAAATAAACAAGGATTTATATCCCCAAGTACAAAACCACTGGTTCAACACTTTGCTGTTCATGTCCACATGCGTACTTACTTAATCAACCATCCGTATTCTAACAGACTGTCTCATCCAATCAATTCATCTATCATGAGACCAATAAGGAAGTTTATATGCCATGATGCATTACTCTAACTTTAGTGTTTCTGGTTGGCACGTCTGACATTGAGTTGACACAAGGTTTTGTTCAATAAACCAACTTGTGGCATCTCAAATGTCCAGTGTAATGCCATGTTGTATTGATAATGTGAGTTTTATTGACTTGTAGCTCGATAGCAAAATGAGGTTAGTGGACTACTTATTACAGTTAATTTCCGATTCATGCTATTATCAGTGGTAAACATTTATGAATCCCACATTGTAGTATATAGTAAGGCGTCACATTTCTGGTATAGTTTCAAAGGTTACCAAAAATATTTATATTTTATATAAAAAACATAAAGATCTTGTTGAATGGTGAGATTCCAAAATATGCACATAAAATTAAGACGATTCATGAACCTGTAGAAGATACAATTTCCTTCTAAGTTTAGAGGCTTTCCTTCGATACACACTGCCTTTTTGCTATTAGTTTACGGAGTCACTAATTGATCCATCAACTACGCGTTATGACTATTTTGTGGTCCATTGGGAATAGATTTACACTCTTTGAAGGGAAACATGAGTGATAACTTCTGTTGGTTTGGCCTCCTTTGTTTAGGCGATATCTAGCTATTATCAGAACAATGGTTCTTGGCGCCTCTAGCACTTCAAAGGTCACTTCATAAGTCACGTGTAAGATCCAAGTGATACAACTGAATTTAATAATTTTATACTTTTAACTCCAGATGAATGTGAGTATATATCAAAACAATGTGCAAGTTGATGTGTTTCTTTTCTCAAAGCAGGTATATAATTAAAATGATGTATTGGTACCTCAAGATTTAAATCAGGAAATTGTGAGTACAAATTGTGAAATGATAACGTCGGCACAAGAAACTTTGGTCACAACCTTGAAATATCGATTAAATTCTCAAAGCAATATTTGTGGTGAAATAAATCTGATGACAGGTTGTCAGGTTCAAGTTATGCAGCTATCAAGTTGCACATCGCCTAAAGTTAAGATCAACCGTTTGTCTATCATCTACGAATTTTGAAATGAATACTCTAAGTATTTAGTAGTACAGTAACATGATCAATTATGCCAAAATGTAATTGTAAATGTTACTAAGCCAATTTTATAATGAATATTGTGTCATTCAGTGAATGTGTAATTTCACCTTCTCTTCACATTCATGCTTGGGTATTTAGAGTGTGGATTTGGCTGTGCAATGTGGAATTGTCCATTATTAACATTCCCATATCTATCGAAAATGACATTGGCACTGGAAGTGGAAATTTCTTTTTGGCACGTCATGTCATTACGATGCTAAGTTTAATGGCATTCTGAATGATAAAGTTTAATAAATCAAAATGGAATCGTGGTTAGAATGTCGTGGAGCACCTTATCAAAGTTCAAATATGTCATTAACAAAAGAAAACGGAAATATATAACATGACAGGTTCTCTCAACTACCAGTATGCTACAAGCTCATAATTTACATATCGCAACTCAGTTTGTTCCATATAGATAATAATCTAATCTTGACAGCTTGCGTCAGCATTGACCCAGGGTGGGAGCACTAAGCAGCACAAATAAGTACTGACGATCATTTCATGAATTTCTGACCTTGCTTTATAGGACTATACAGCCATAATACGGCTTTTACTCATTTCAACTTGCAGGTTAGGAATGACATCTGACATCTGACATCATGAATATTATAAGATGGTGAAAATACTTGAAATCGTTTATATTTACATGACTGTTGTTTAAGTGGCGAGTCATTATTTGACAAGCTCATATATATTTATTCTACAAAACAACTCGTGCAAATACTAGATTTTGAACTTATTTTGAAATATTACATTACATACATTACATGTTGTTATAATTCGGTGGATTAGAATTCTGGTTCACTACAGTATTTAGTTACACCTTTACCAAAAAATAATGTATTTATGTAATTAAGGACTAACCAAACATTTTAGTCAAAGTGCAAAATAGAAATGATTGTGATTTCAAATTATGCAGCAAACTTGAAAAGAATCCCCTAAACATTTGAAATAAAACATGTAACAAATGTATGTAATGATACACTCATTCTTTTTAGTGCCTAAAATAACATCCATGTTAATATGGAAAAGCTAATTTTGTCAGGTATCGATAGTATGAACTACGTTTCGATATCCCGAAGGATATGGATCTTCTTTCAAATGACTCATTGAACAATGAACCACAACATGCTTTGTGCATGTGCGTGTGCCTACGAAACACGACTATATGTATTTGGAGGTAAATGAAGAGAGATGGGACAGAGTGTAACCGATGTAGACAAGTGTCAATTTCATAGAGTGCCGAAGGGTTGCAGTCCCCATCCGACAGACACGGGATGTAAACATTACATTTTTCGAATAAGATGTCTGGGACTTAATTTTTCTCATCATATTTGTTTTGTTCTCTCCTTGTCTAATTTGTTTGTTTATATGTATTATGATATAAACTTACGAGCAAGGGTCAAGATAAGATGTGGTGCTATTCCACTTTGTTTAATCAACAATATCAGCCATGAAAAGAAGCTGATACCTCAGTAACTGTGTATTTCTCATTACTATTGGAAAGTGACATTGTTCCGATAAAAAATACTTCATAACATACAACTATGCAAGGTTTCAAACTATAAGTGTCCTTCAGTGCTTAGTGGTGTGAAAGACCAGATGTTTAGGGGTTTCCAATTTGGTTTTCACTAACACTGTGTCAGTAAATATTTGCTGCATGTATACAAATGAAAATTATTGATTGTTTCAGATTTCATCAATCTTTCAGAGAGGTAAATTTTGCACTGCAAACATACTTTATCATTTAAGGGTTACACTAACATAATTGCATTCTGTTGCTACTGCCACTAGGCCAAAATATGGCATCTCTTTTTATAAAGCAACACGCTTGAAATGTATTCCTACAGGCGTTAAAGGATTTAAATCAACTTGTTTAATCAAATACATATACCAAAGGATATCAATGCTTAATATTCCTTCAGATAATCTTATTCATTTACACTTCCATTTAATGTGAAAAGATAAAGCAATGTTACCACCACACAGGCATTGGATTTATTTTACATATATATACATATATGGTTTCTTCTTTTGATGTGTGCTATATTCAGAGCTTAATATCTGTTCCATACTAAATAATTGTTTTGTCTAGACTGTATCCATAATATTTGACTTGTTTATTGTTTTGACAAAATATTTGGCATGACAAAAAACGATTAGGCTGTAGTTATTATGCCAGTTTTTCTGTGAATTTATTTACAATGATACGGAACAACTTATATTAGTCAGTTATAAATATCTTTAATAAACGATTTCTTTATAACAAAAATGTGTTTGAAATATAATTTTATAGATATACAGAGTTAACAAAAGCAAAATAGAAAGTTAAGTTGAAGAATGACCAACCAAGTGTGGAACTACATTGTGAATTCAACTTCGGCATATGAAAAAAAACCTAAACTTCATGCATGGTTAGATTCAATATGTTAATAAGTGATAGCCGTGCTATAAAAAAGCGATATCATCATGACCATATGGTAATTTCATCTCCGAAGTGGATTACTTCATATTTTCCAATTTTGGTTCAGTGCTCAAAGACATTTGATTTTGATCATGTAATAAGGATTTCACTTAGCAAGGAATCCTTTAAGAATGGCTCGAAGCTAAAATGGCAGAGGTAAAAACGTGTTAGCAAACTATTGACCTCCGGATGTCGTCAAATGTTTGATGGATGTCTTTAGGCATGTTCACTAATCTAATACAAGTTGACATTTTATTACAGAACACGATGTGGAAAATTCGATTTTCATTTTAGAGTAGACGTTAAAAGGAACAATATATTTTTAGAGATGAATATCAATGTAAATTCATGATTAAGAAAATAATTCCACCAGTCAATGCATTCTTCATGTATTTGTTACAAATTGTGTGCTTCAAATGGTGGTATTGGGGTGCGTAATTTACTTATCCTAACCATAGCCCTATGACCCATCACTTAACTTTGAAAAAAAATATATTTACCTGTTTCTTACATTATCATGCATCCTTTATTTTTTGCTGTTTATTCAGGGAGAAAATTATTTCTGCTTTTTTAGTTTCTCAATTTTGATTCAATTATGAATCGTTTCGTGTTACACAGTCAGACGACATTGATGTTAGGTTTTTTAAAAATGATTAAGAAGAACTTTCACCTCGAGATTTAACAGCCTAACTAAGCGATTTTAGACAAATCGTTGCTGTTATACATTGATAGAGACACAAAACATGTAAAATAATCCTTAAATAAAATGAGGGGTTATCCGCTCTTAATCAGGACATACAAATATACAGTCACGATTTCCATATACACCATTAACACATACTTATGATATGTGTACATCTAAATTATGAATTAAAAGAAAACGATTTTAAATTGTTGACAAATTTTTATTTTTTATTAACTCAAAGAATTGAGATGTCAGAGACTAGATTTGTGGATGCTTGTCATCTCCCTTTCTCCATCCATTGCAGACATCTTCTCCTTAGAACACGTTACGATACTAAGATAACTACTTATAGTTACTTATTGTGTGTCAGCAATCGTTATCTAGCAACCTTCTAGAGATGTGCAATGATGTGGATAACATACAACCTCTTGACGTTATTGGTAGTGTGGCAAGTTGAAGGTTTAATATAACATCATAACTCAAATAGGATTCATGTTAGGGAGGAAATTAAGTCTTCATAAAGCACAAAGGAGTGTCTATACAGAAACGTAAAAATTGCGAATGATTTGGATATGTAAATATGATGAATATATATATAATTTTGGATGATTTGGAGATTTAATATCATTGTGTCTTATCTAAAATTGTGAAAAATACAAATACTTGTAAAATATTAGCACTGAAGACGATAACTGTTCGCTTCGTCCAGGGGAGTTTTCGACTCTTGAGTGCATGAACTGAAAGGGTAAGTCTTTCTTGCGACTTAAACATGTGAAACACATTATCTTTTTGTACAATTGAACTCATATCTTTTAAATATTATATACTGCATTTGATAAGTCAAGAAATAGTGAACTTAGTAGTAACACATCTTTTTGTCAATTTGAACTAATGTACCATGAAGCTTTGAAAAGAATAATTCTTCTATCAATTAAATATTTTTGAATTTTGAATCGAAAACTAGATTTATATTTTGATTTCATATATAAAAGGTCATGACGAGAATTGAGATATATACGAGTGCAACATGCTGTTCTATTGTAACACATTTGCTTAACAATACTTAGTGTTGTCAATGATTATATAATTCAGTCAGTTTTTTGTATATGCTGTTTGTTTAGCATAAATTACACGGACAACAATGCTTTGGTGACATACAAATCTGTACAATACCTTAAAGACTATTTTTGTTCACCAAATGGCCTTTAAAAAAACCGCTTACATTAGGCATTCAAATACAAATCGAAGAGGTCTTCCTTAATCCTTAATTGCCTTTTCCGCTGAGGGTTAATTAAAAATCGTGTTGTTTACTATGGAAATTTTGCAGATATATATATCTCGTTCTCTTCTGCTTTGATGTTCAAGCAGCTATATGGAACTTATTGAACCTGCCTGACATTGGTTACTCTCATATTTTCCCTAGTTTCTATCAATTCTTGTTCTCATTCTGTCTCATGGTAAATGAATTTGTAGTGCAAAACATCACAAGTTCGTTCTATTAAACACAGTGCATAAGTTTTAGGATCAGAATTTCAATACAGCCAATTTCATGTAGATTTCCCATTCATCAGTTGTATTACTTCATAAGTAGATGAAATGGCCTCTTAAAGGAAATTGTGTTGTCTCGAATTGAACGCATATGGTTATTATGGTCTGATTGTAACCAAACTAGACATATCAAATTAACTGTGTATCCCCTTCCATCGCTTTATCAGACATCTAGTTGAATAAAATGACTAAGAGATGCGTATTCAGATTTGTGTTCCTTTCATAGTAATGAAATGATAGAAATTCTTTACAAAATCGTTGCTGTCATACATGTTATGTTGTAAAACTAACTTAAGATTTTAAATGTAGCTTAAAGGAGCAGTAGCACGTTTTTTGATAATTTTATATTTTGAATTTTCACTGATAATTGTACGTTAATGCTAAATGTATTATTTTGATAGTGTCAAAAATCTCATTACACAAGCCAATCTTCCATAGTCAGAGAACAAAGTATGAAGATTCACCTAAAATCCCTTGGCGGCCATTTTTTGGAACACCTTTAATTCATTTTGTGTAAGCAAAAGGAATCGCATGGCTAAATTTTACAATATATATTTGAATTATTAATGCTCCATTAAGTTTCAATGCATTGTCTTTCAATTGGAACCATTTATTTTCATTTTCCTGACATCCCCTTATATTCCCCCTAAAAACGTGCTACTGCCTCTTTAAGACTTTAACAACAGACTAAATCCTGTGTTTATTCACATCTAAGTGATATAATTGCTTTTAACTAATGAAAACGATTTATTCAAGCAGTTTACTTAAAGAGCTTCTCAGGAAACAATTCCAAAAGCATCAATTCTCAATTAATGTCAAACGTTGTATTGGTTTCGCAATTTGTTACAGTTATATGTCAAATGCTGCCATCTAAAAAGATCAAATTTATTTTTCCACAGGGAAATGATTGCAAGTCATTTACTTTGAAGGCGCCTTAAATGCATAATAATTTTGAATTGAGTGTTATATGTTTAACACTAATTGCTCATTTAAGAAAATAAATCATTTGCTCTCGAAATGACCAGATTCAAGAATGCTGTTTGATCACCTTAGAGCTTCAAGCTTAAAGCTGTTAATCATTGTGAGATACCAGTAAGGCGTCACTGCATAAAGAAGAGTGATAAATACAACAGGTTCAAGTATTACAAACTTTTATTAATTATATGATATTTATATAACATGAAATCGTCCGTTTTTAGGTAAATTTATCTCATTTGTTGAAAGGCTATAAAGTCGTGGTATCGATTAAGGATATCCTGTTCATAAGTCAAGCAGATTAGGTTACTTGAAATTCGATACCGTTATAACTAACGTCGATATTTGATGTTAATCATGCAGGTCAATTGAAAATATACTTTCATTGTCTTTGTTTACTTTTCTTTTCTCTGACTTTGCATGAACGCAGTAATTGGATTTTTTATATTACGTGATTAACCAAATATACAAGAACAATAAGGCCATTGTTTAATCAACAACATATATTTTCTCAAATAAAAGTTGAGTACTACCATAAACATTACTATGATGTTGATTTAGAATATGGCTAACCTATGATAGTTTTATTGTTAGTGAGAACTTCACATACTACATTATAATTAAGCAAATGTATCCCTTTATAGTCATCAGTCCCATACACAAGAGTAATATTGTGTCCACCAGAAACACTTGAGCTGATGTTAATCTACTAAATGCACTCCTGGTTGATATTTCAGATCAGTTGGTATGATTTGGAATCCTTTGGAATGATTAATTATAAGAAAATCTGCATAAAATCAGTATATTTTTGTTATTAATACCAGGCAGACAAGAATATCGTCACATGATTAGGGATAAGGGATAAGGTAAAGAGTGTTTATTTTTTTTATCAAACAGTATGCAGTTCACCTATATGATTAATTTAAAGATCCATATTTAAAGTGTAGTTATGTTCAATCTGTTTTCATTTATTTTTTACAAAATGTTGCGACCATTCTAAATAAAATCTGATCAAATCAGAAAGGAGATAATTTACAAAATATAACGAAACGGCAGCCGTCATGAACGCGAATCAAGTGTAGCCATCTCACATTTTGCATTTCGTAAACATACCGTTGAAAACTATTTTTTCCCGCACAGACTTGATTTTCTGTTCTTTTTCCACGAAGCAGCAACTCGTTGCAGCTCAAGTTGATACCCATCGGTCGCCATATCCATGTGGTAACTGAGGCGCGGAGTAAACCCTATACACATAATGATGATGTCATGGAAAGCGGGTTTGTTAAAATCTATTGCATTTTTGCAGAGGGTACTGTACTTTTGACGTGGAATTAGGTAGTGTATGTTTCATCAAAACACTTGTTATCAAACTTCAGACAAAAGATGTTCAACCGAGTGGTGTATGTATTTTCTCGAAACATAAATTTCATCACTAACTGCATGCAATAATGACGTTTGGGCTTTAATGTGTTTAAATACCTGGTTAATTTGGAAAAGATTTTATGTAAAACTGAAAGGGAAATTTCGTGCAATTTACAGACAGATATGTTACAGGATCTTAAAGCAGCAAAGAATTTTGCATACAAATAAAATGTAAAAATGTGCATACCGCGCGTGCATAAACTCAAATTAATTTAACAAAGCTTTAACCTTTTTAACAAAGGTGTAACAGAGTTTTCTGAACAGATTGCTCTTAACAGATTTAGCAGGTGCTATGACGTGAATAATGGCAACGATAAGGCTTCAAATGGGCTACTGCACAAAAACATCAAAATTATTGGTTCAAGAAAAAAGGACAATCAACAATGGAAGAAGTCAAAGCATTAAACATAAATCAGATCGTTTGAAATAGTTTGCATTGAAAAGGAATGCACATGGTTATGAGAGAAACAAAACCCCAGGAAAACAAGAGTCGTGAAATTTTTTAGGATGTTTTTGGTGTTTTGAAGTGAAAAATATGATTTTCTTGATAGTTCGAAATGGTAGTGTGATCCAAGAGATCAACGACTCATTAATAGCCCAGGTACAGGTCATTAACAGATCAGTCATTGCAGAATTTGTAACAGTAATCACACATGTAAATCATGCAATTTCAAACTGTTAAACCCATGAATACAAATGATAATCTTGAACGCTTTTTGGCTTCTGAAACGCCGTGTTGACGATTGAAGCTGTAGACAGTCCGAATTCAATGTGGCAGATGTCAAATTGGTCCTAAAATAATGCTGAATTAAAAAGTCGATCATTAAATCTATTCAAATTTCATTGAAATGTACATATATATTTGAGATGGTGATAATGTTTTGCTAGTTGTAATTTGTTCAAACATATATTGTATTCAGACTTACATAAGCCAAACAAACCTTCAAAAATACAACATCTGAGGCCTCAATTTGACACATACAAAGCACAGCCTTCTGTGTATTCTTTTATTCGTCATGCCAGGTGTTGCAAGTCAAATGTTTTATTTCCTTATCTCTTAAATTGAGAAGTCGATAGAAGTTTTAATATATTATTGCAACATGCTAATATACACACACTGAATAATTTTTCAATAAATTAGACATTAAAGTTTGATAAAAACTGATCGGTCGTTTTCTGTTTTACCTAATGATAAAATTTCTCTTATCATTTACATTCAATTCCTTGGACAACCAACGAAACAAGAGGTCAATGATTTATATAATATTGGACAGTGTCCTTCAGTATATCAGTAAGATGATATTGGCGACCTTTACATGCATTAGAGGCTAGTCAACGGGATATGTCACTTTGTATTGTTCTCTACATACATATAGCTTCATATTAAACACTAAAATTTTTTATCTTGAAAAAAATGTAACACACATAACATTGTGATATATTTCTCTTATCGAAATTATGCATACTTGATTGCCAAATAATTTATATTGTCTTCTATTAATGTTACTTTTCGGTTGTGCTTGCTTGCTTGCTTTAATTGGTGTAGGATAAAACATGACTCGCGGGAATTATTAATAAAGTATGCCCCATGCCTGCGGGTAATGCTAACGCGCCAGAGGCCCACGGGCATTTCCCGAAAGAGGGGGGCATACTTTTCAATAATGCCCACGAGTCATGTTTTATCTAACTTATGAAACCGACAGAAACAGTGGGAATAACATTTTGTACTAAATATAAGATGATAGACACAGTAATAAAAAAACGTGCTATTGAGGGTTGATCAAATGTGTTTTTTTCGTTTCGGAAACGCATCGCGCGAACGTAGTCACATCACCCTTGGTATGTGATTCACGTGCAGCCAGCATTCATCTGCAGTGGTATATTGACTTTTCCCCCTTTAAAATTGACTCAGACCTTTGCTATAAAAGCACCTAGCATTGTACCTTCACCAGTGCTGTGTTGGGTGTAGCAATCCGGAGAGGGAGCTTTATGGGTTTGAGACGATATAACACCAAAACCATTTGCAGATGAAAAAATAGAAATAGTGTTATTGTCTTCAAGGACATTGTTGGAACATTGCCAGGGGCAGAGGACATTGTCAAGATAATTGTCCAATGGGCAGATGACATAATCAAGCTAATTGCCCGGGGCAGAGGGACATTATCAGACCAGAGGGAAATTTTGAAAAATAGTCTCCTGGAAGAACAATAGTATGACGTCACTGGAGGTTTTAAATTTTGGTTAATTCTTACTTTCATATAATGTACAATTTTGATTTGTATTTATTGATTTGAGAAAAGTGTAGTAAACTTTGGGGTGTCAAATAAGTCATGAGTCAAACGATTCAAATGAGGCTGTTTTAATACTTTTTTACATTGTTATTAGCATCCTGATTCTTATTTTGTTTTGTTTTACCTCTTATCATGATCATCAAAAACGAGAAACTAATGAAACATACCAATATGTAAAATGTGTGCCGCCTTCTTCAATATGTGAACTAGCATGGAGTAATGGCTGTTCATGGTCAGTGAGGTGGAAAATAATTTACAAAAGCTTTAAGTTCAACTTGCAATTAGAAAGTTTTGAGCCATTATCAATTTGTAAGATACTTAAAAAATATTACAGAAATGTTTTTAATGTGTTATATACATAAATTCTGGGTCTTTAAGCACAAACACCACTGAAATAACAAATCTGAATTGACTAACACATTTACAATCTTCCTCTCAACCTCATCTTTAAGACCTCTAATAACCTCAAACAATATGCTCACATTAGGTTTTCAAAAGTATGTTTGACATTAAGTCTCATATAGAGTTGACTCACTCTGTTCGTCCCATTTAGATAATAAGCTAATCTTGACAGCCGGCGGCAGTGTGGAACCAGGACTTGAATACTAACCAAGGTCCATCAGTGATGATTATCCTGTCACCAATATCCCAATACTTTAGATGGGAGGTTACTCAGGGGTAATCACGATGATACGTAAATTAACTCACAGGTTTACAGCTCCGGGATAGACGTTCCTTGTTTAATGTCATCTCCCTGTGCATTTCTGATATTTTATCAATGCGAAAAGCGTTGCAAATATCTAAGATAGTAACTGATGCAATTTCGTACCGCTATGTTAATGTGCGAAAATCCGAGAAATTGTTTTAATACAGAAGAGTTCTGAGCGGGTGCTGCTGTCAGGAGAAGAGAGTACCTTTCTTCGGTTGCTGCAAATAACCAGTGTATAATGTGCACATTGAATCAGAAAAAGGACCTGTTCAACAGTTATCTTTGTGTGATAAACAATATGTAAGAGAAAGGTTAGAAGCCTATCTCAATGTTATAATCACTAAACAGTTTAATTAAGAATTGAATGTCAGTTTATGTGTTTGCACTGGAAAATGAACGATGTCAAAGCTACATTCAAACTCGTGTGAACCCAGCGAGCTTGCGACATCGTTTATTTTCAAGTGCAAACACACAAACTGACATTCAATTCTTATAATTTCGCACCATCTATGGAACGGAACGGCGGAGTAATATGACTCCTGATGATTCTATGAACGAGTAACACTGCAACAAGTAATAATCCCAATTTGGAAAGAAACTTAATATTTGTCAAAATTGGTCTGTGACAGTGTTCTAAAAACACGCTGCAGAAAGATATGCTAAATGAAGCGCACATTATGATAAAATACCTTCGCGCAAGGAAAGGAGATCAGAGTTATCTGCCTTATGCATAACGTCGTGTCATGCTGGCCGCCATTTGCAGGGGTATCTACCGTAACACTTTCATCTCTTGTGTATACATCGTGAGTATAAGGTTGTCTTTTTTACACCATACAGTACTCAATATTGATCGTGATGTACAATTTATGCATTTCGTTCCGTTCGATCAGATCCATTTTGCAGTCTTACAACTGATCTAAAGCAAATGATAAAATGAATGTTTTTTAGATCAAAATATATTTCTTGGTTGCTAAAATATGATGAAAGTATCTTGATAATATATACTTAAGATTTATTAAATAACATTTGATTTGATGTTGGATGGAGAATTGAAGTAGTTCCGGTGAAAACGTTCACACAAGTATGAACAAATTTTTTTGAGTTCATAAGAAATGAATCGATGAAACTTCGATCACATGACCATGCCCTAGACCAATCAACGTTCGAGAATACGTGTAAACTTCAGAGTGCGAAATTATTGCAAGTTGTCATCGCCGCACTTTAAGAGCAGAAGCCCTACACGAAGGCCTAAACCTTTTACCGACCATGTTTGAAACCCAGAAATGTATCTCGGTCAATTTGATAAGACGTCCCTATCATGATAAGAATGCACATGATGTTGTCTGACAATATGCTCTCAGGCTCTGACTAATATCGTTTACTGTGATTAGATTGTCTGTAACTTAGATACTGTCTGACTACCAAATATAAGAACTATATTCTCATCAGGGTCAGTGTAACTGGCATTTATCACGCATACCTCAGCAAATCACTCTTGGTCCGTTATTATTCTAGTTTGATCGAGTCAGAGGTTTAATCAAAACGGTTTATTAACAAGATTCCCTAGATCAGTTTTGAACTCAGCAATATGATCTTCCAAGATAAGTAAATGTAAAATTTAAAGGATTTTAATATTTTGAACAATACAATCTTCCAAGACGATAAATAATTGCAACATTTATAGGCTTTTAATATTTTTAACGTTTCAACAATGTCAGTTTCATATTTGTTTTAATACACAAATAATTAAACAGATCACCTCGTAGTTTGTAAATTGCAATCGGTTGCTCTTGAAATAATTTGCATGCTAACGTAATTGGGGTGAAACTACACAATAAACATTGAATTTTCTGAAATAAAAAATATAATTTTTATCCCTAGTTAACATTCCTACACTAAAACCTTTTTTTATTATGCATAATTTGAGGATAGTAGAAAATTGAATTTTGAGTACTTCATTATTACTCGAAATACCTTAAAAGCTAAGAGTAAATTTGAGATTCTTGAGTTGATCTTACGTCCAAAGTCCCCCCTTTTTTAGATGAGCCATTATATTCAACAGTAGCTAGTTTTTTCTTTATGCAGTTTTCTTAAAATTTGATATATTAGTAATTTTTTGGGGTTTTTTCACGTTCAAACAGCTATAAGGACTAACATTTACTGGAAGGTCATTTGCAAAAACCATCATATAAAGAAAGTGATACTACTCACATTGCAGCAATAGATATTAACTTTAATTTCAAAAGATAACTTGAATTTTGACTAAATAATATTGTGTATAATTAGAAGATAAGCAAGGTACCCTAACTCTTTGCATGAAACAATTGAATGTAGTAAATCGACCACTTGTCCTTAGCAATATTTGTTTGTCCGTCTGTGATTTGAATTGAAAAAAATCCAACATATATGTGATATGAAGAGGAGAACGTTGTTCATCAGATCATCAAACGCTAATTGTTGTTACTATAGTTATGATACACGTGTATTTTTTGTTATGCATACATCTAAAAAAAATTCCCCTTCCAGAAAAGTTTAAAACAAATGTAAATGACACATAGTCATGGTATCTTCAATCATAGCATCGGTTTATTACTTAAGGGATCTAATATGATTTTGAAAACATTACACTCCAATGTTTCATTGTTTGCAATTTCAATTCTTTTAAAAGTTTGCATTCAACCATAACATAAAACTCCAGAGTATCTGCGTTTGTCAGAACTGTTTCGCTTTAATCTAATAAAAGCATGCTATTATGAATGAGTAACGTTTTGCTGAAGTTATGCTTTTTGGATTCATGTTATTTCCCTAAGCAGTCCGTTTGAATACTATTGCATATTTCAGATACAATGAAAATAAACTCTCTACCAAAAGACGTGTTACTTTCATTAACCCTCTGTTCCAATTAGCCGAGTATGTTTGGATGCAATCATAGCTAGTTGTGCAGTCAGCGACGCTGTCTTAAAATCACCTTTTTGGTTACTGAATCATAGTATATGCATTGTGATATGAACCAACCTTTCCATGCCGGAAGTGTTGTTATTTTCTAAATTAATTCACATGGATTGTATGTTGTGGTGTGGTGTGGTGTCATTGATTTTCTTCCGTCAGGGGAGCTGCCGGAAACCAAGAATTTGGTCTATTACAAACAGAAGCTTGATCAGATGGATGAAAATCGGCTTAGTTCCGAGGAATGAAATATAAAATATTAACTCTAAGGAGAAAATAATCTTTTACGCAAGGTTTGACCGCATCCCTGAAGCTTGCTGTAGTACAGCCAAAACCCAGTAGTTAGTGGACCCATCACATCGTCTCGCTTATAAGACCGCTAGCGGTCTTCGTCTTCAAATCATGGTAGACAGGAGTACATGTAACTTGCCTCTATTACTGATACCGAAGGCTTTTGCCGGCAGATTTTGATTGGTTAGCTGAGTAAAAGTCCGAACATGCGAATTTAAGGGGTGCGATCAGACTCACTGGAGAGGGAGCCTATTGAAATAACCAGTTCTAATCTCGATAGTGTTAATATTTGGATATTTTTATACCCCAGCTTGGCTGATTTTAACCAACCTAGAGGCTTGATCGAAGTAACATGAATGAGCTGCTTCTTGGGCGAGAGACTGTGGAAATATAGCATTTAACCGATGTTTAAGGTCTTTGGGTATATGTTTGCATATCACAAGGCATGATGCTCATGTACATGTATAGCAATTTTACCAACTGTCTTTGTACATTTACTTCAGTAGTAGGGTTGTATAGTGATCCTATCAGCAGTTCAACAGAAACCCTTTGATAGTTATCTAAAATTGTTACGAAATTAGCAAGAATCCAATAATCTATTTCTGACCATATACCTACAACTAAAATGACGAAATCCTTTCATGTGTAGTTTGTAGTGTACCGTTTTAATTTTCAAAGGTTGTTTACATAATAAACCTTATGTTTTAGCTATTATATGCTTATATTTCCTTTGGATAATATGTCCTTCAAACTATGACAAAGAAAAGATATTAAAGACCAAGAATTAAGTTGTTATCATGCTGTTTAAAATTGTTAACATTTAAATTAATAACATATTATTTAAATATTATTAATTTCGTGTTAATGTAATTGATATAATTGCATTTCACTGTTTAATGCGATAAATTCCAGGTTTTCTACAAGATCTCTCTAAGAATAGTTTCAAAATCGTTAATTCTCAATAAATGTCAATCGTGGTATCGGTTTTGCAATTTGTAACAGTCGTCAGCAGTTATATGTCAAATGCTGCAATTTCAAAAGATCTAATTTGATTTTCCACTGCGAAATTAATCACAAGTCATTTACTCCAAACCAATTTAAATGCATAATGATTTGAATTGTGATTTTTTTTATTTCAACGCTGATTGCACATTTAAGAAACTAATTGATCAGACTCAAGAAGCTAAATTCAAGCCGTTAAACATTGACAAATACCAGCGAAACGCCACAGCAGTGAAATATGTTACTCGTACAAGTTTTATAAACAGTAATCAGGAATTCTCAAAGTAAATTCTTTACTTTTAATTTATATGTCTTCTTCACTTGAATTCCTAAAATACGATAAAGACATGTTGAAGACATTTTCCCCGTAACCATTGCATTACATATTCACAGTATCCAACAGTAAGATTTGAATTCAATTCCGATACAATTGCTTCTATAATGATGATTCATCAAGTTTTCTGTTTTAATTATGGCATTCATTGAATCACAATGAAAATGAAATTCCTTGTCTATATTAACATACTATCAACTGACTTTCGCCTAGAAACAGTTATTGAATCGATTCCTTTTGTATGTTGTATTTGACATTTTCTGCTCAACAACGTACAATAGCTTTGCCTTAAATACCTTCCCAACAAGAACATCTATTTTCGAGACAAAACAACTTAAAAATGATTTATGATAATTCATGTGTGTCGATTCCTTTGTTTGTTGAAACTTTTATGAAAAGTATTTCTATGTTTATACCTGTAATCTCATGGAACATTTTTAAAAGATCAAATGTACATTGTATACTTGATTTTTGAAAATCATCTCACTGAAGACAATTTGGATTATTATATGATGGGCGAGTGAGGAAGGTAGTCATCGACAATGATCAAATCTTATGTAAGCATAACTGTTCTGAGATCAATAAACCATTGGATTCACCTCAACTAAATAATTGTATATTGCTTAATGTTGTAGTATAGAAATAGTTTTGCTTTCAAATACTAAAGGAGTTAATTTGTGTGAAATACTTGAATTTATTTTATAACATATGCCTCATGCATAAATAAGGTGTCTATTGCTGCATCGATATATCATAAGGTAACATAATGACTATTAATTTTGGCTGTTTCTTAGTATGACAAACATATTTTGGATAATTTTAAGAAACAAGATAATTCAATAACCCATATGCAACTAAAATACTTTGATTATGAACATAATTTAAAAACAGTTAATCTTAAACGTTAAATAGCGCATCAAACGTGAAGCAGTCTCTTTGAAAATACATGAAAAATAGTTAAATGTGTTATCTGAGGCAAGTTGTTCTAGAATCATAAAAAATTTTTAGTGAAGCAAAAAGAAACAGATCTAGAATGATTAAATTAATCATTAAAATTACAGAATGTTGTGGATATATTAATAGTAAACTTATGCTAGCTTACTAATGCATACACACACGTTATGATGAATTGCTTCTATATTGTACCCCAGTGAATCGATCCTGATACTTTAAGTGCAGAAAGAGAGAATTGTCTCTGGCATTACTATTTTCAATCATCAGCCGCATTCACAAGAGTAACATTGTGTCCACTAGAGACGCTTTATGTGATGTTAATCTACAAAATTCACTGGCTGGTCTCTTAGTTCATTTGCATGATTTGTAATCCCATAATTCCATATAGCACAACTTTGAACACTATGTCATGAGGATATAAATATTCCTATATGTCCTTCTCCTATCATGTTTCTCCAATCAGCATAATAGGTCTGAGACATGAGAAACAGACATTTCATTAAAAAATAATGCACGTGAGGTATACTGAATAACGGTTTGCAATGTTTGAATATATTTATAGAGTTGAAGGCCCATTTGTTATAAGTCAGAAGGCCTTCAAATCACATGAATTTGGTTTATAAAACAACTTTTAGACAGAAAGACAGACATTCTATTCAGTTTAGAGGCCAATGGCCCAAAATACAAACACAAAGCAATTTTGACACAAGCGCACATAAAATGATACAGATTAAGGTTTAGTAGTTTTAGCTTAACTATTATGTACCCAATGGAGAAGGTTACAAACATTTAAGGTGATATTTCTGTCTTGACTATTTAGAAAGTATCTTAAGTTAAGTTTGTGGACATTTGTGCTAACATTTCATTTTCTACCAATGGGGATAAATCATATAATACCGTCCTACAGCAAAGGTTTTCATATTGAGATTTGATTTGACTTGACCTGTGTTGTGCGCTTGTAAACGTGCATGTTTTAGGGCAACTTAGTAAGGAATACATTGTTCATTTTGTACATGGTAAACCTCATGTGTCATACATTGAAATGTGTAAAACTATACCAATATCATATACATGTTAAGAATAGTTTCAACGTCTGACTTAGAAAATCTAAACGTTACCAATTTTTTAACAGGTATGTAGTTATTATCTAGCTTAAATATATATGGCAACTTATGATTGTTTCTAAAATCTGCAATGATGTTGGTCCAGTTGTTTTCACATGTTGAATGTGTTCATTTAAATGCACGTGTTTTATAGTGTTAATAGTGTACGCAGTGTCTCACAACTCCCGACCAAAGGCGGACTGAGGGTGGAACCGAACCCAGTCGAAATCTCTGTTGACAGCTATTTATATACTAGGATATATCTAATCCCAATGTTATGTTTTGTACAGCTAGAAACTGCAACGAAATTAATATGAAGATGTCTGTTATACTCTTTATGTAAATAAGTTGTAAATACTTTTTCAATGTATTATTTTAAAACGTGTTATTGTTTCTCCTATATCGCTGGACGATTGGTTGTGTACTCTTACTCAAATGATGCCTTTTATGTATGTACCTGTAACCTTTATGTAACACGTCAATAAATAAACCATATTCATATTATCTGGACAACTCTCGTGCATGTTAAACAGTATTCGTTTTCCCATGTTCTCGTTGAAAGATTGTTATTTTACAGTCATTCTTGTTGCCAATACAACATTACATTTCTGTTTTGGTATTATCTATCTTTATGTATAACATTTGAGGATGCTAGTGGTTTTATTTTTCTTTATGTATAACATTTGAGAATGTAAGTGGTGAAGTGCTCATTTTCTCAATAATCGATGAGTCTGCGTGTAAGTATAGGGTGACCAACGGAATATTAAATAAATGTTTTCAGATATTACAAATATGATTAAACACGATTGATATATAATATGTTTCATAACACAAATATTAATGATTTGTGTAATAATGGAGTGACACACACTTCATTCATTAATTGTCGCTCTATTTAACATATTTGTATTTGATTTCAATTTGTAGTCATATATAAGACTTGGTTTACTTTAACATAACATCGATTCAGTAGACATATACACTGTATTATGCATTTACTTCCAATTTCACTACGGGAGAACTATGTCCCCCAATTTATAGTACAGGAGATGATTTATATACACAGGCTGATGCCTGGTATCAGAGGGTTGGATATATTTTGTCATTCCGTGTTTACCATCCCGATTTAACTACCTTGATAGATGTTGTTTTGATCTGTTTTCGCACTAAAACGCATGATTGCTCCTCAGAACATGGACTAACTTGTGTATTGCAGAAATTCAATCTAAAGGTCACTTGGCGTAATCACATGCCTGAAGGATATCCAGACAAGTCCGCTGTTTCAGGAAGAACTAGAAGATAAAAATCAGATAATCAGCTGATGTCTAGAAGATAGAATGCAAGGACTAGATTGTTCATCCCTGCATCTAGCTAAAAGAGATAAACATGGTATTCGACATCGACAGCGTCCTATAGTCCTCAAATACCTAAATAACGGTGGTAGGTTCACCATAATGAAAGTAAGGCTCCCTTAGAGGTTTATGATCTTGACCTTAATTTCATTATAAAAACGAGATTGTAAAATTTAATAATTATTAACCAGCGATCTTATCATTAATCATTCACATTACAACTTGAAATCTTAGAAGCTAATGCTTTTGGTTTTTGGTGCGTAACCCTTGTAAAGATCTCCGTATGTTAAATTCTTACTTAAAGCGAACGAAGTAGCTATAGGCCTGCCTGAATAAGACAATTGTATATATTACATTGTATATGCTCAAAGATAATGAAGATGATGATACATCATATCTTATTATCGTGTTTTTCTTTTAAGAACACAAATATATTTGTTTTCAAAGATGTGGTCCCGTTTTCAAAAACGAGTAGTTAAATCTACAATATATAATTTCAATCGTGTTCATCAATAAGTATTTGAAGTAATGCGGTGAATACAGGATGAACGTGCCAGATCATGATGTTAAGATCAGAATTATTTTCGTTATTGCAGCGTATATGTTCACATCAGTTTTGAATTTCACATTTGTTTGTCTTGATCGTTATGAAATCTCTTATTGAACAGTTATCTCCACTCAAATAAAGGCATACAAGAAGAAACTTCAACCATAACCTTCTGATAACTATGAGTCATATTAGAATATCCATACATTGTTGGCCCATCAACATGAAAACCTCCAGTATGCAAATCATTTCTATTATCTTTAATGAATTTGTAAAGTATTACTCTTGAGATTAATGATGACACTAATAGCACTATTTAGCCGAATATATCAGACCCAGTTCTAACACATCTATCGAAATTGGCCTCTAGTTAATACTGTGAATGCTGTTGGTGAGTTTACCTCAGCAAGCATTTTGTCTGAAGATTGTCAGATTGTGTGAATTTACTTTTGGCTGCATTTGAAATCATCACTTATTCACTCTGGACTGACAAACAAGATATGATAATGACCATTGCTAATAAGCCTATTTTAATGATGAGATCGAGAGTGTAGTTCTGCATGCAATGGATATAACAGAATGTGGATTACATCCTAGGACAAAGGAACGACCATAGTTTTGCGAAGGTGAATAATAATACATATGATTCCATCCGTTCCTCTGCCTTTCCCTCTGTCCGAAGACAATACCGACTTATTACGGAAAACAATTCATCCGATTGTTTTCAAATCTTGCACATGTCTTCTATTCTACAAGAAGGGATTCAGTGCAAAACTACAACTAATTTGTTATTTTTTCTTTTTTAACAAATGCCCATGTTTTGTACTTATTCGTTTTCTAAATCAGAATTTGTCCTACCAATTGAAGGAAAACTATTCATCTGATTGTTTTCAAATATTGCACATATCTTCTTACATACTGGGAGGGTTGTAGTGCAAATTTACAAGGGATTCTGTTATTTTAGAAATTTGCTTTATGTCTAAGTTATGGGAAGTAAACACTGATTTTATGTGAAGGATGAATGGTCGGGGGTATAAGGAGCCACGTTCATATCCGGGACTGAACAATCAGAGATCTGCTTGTGAAACGGATATGCATCATTTTTTGGATTCTATGTTTTTATGTTTATTCTCCTACTTTAAATGTCCCGTGAGTGTTTTGTCGGGTTCAGATCCGGACACCAAGCAGAGGATTGTAAGGCGGAGGTAATCAACAACCGTCATTGTGTGCACACCCACCTGTTCTTTTTTGTTTATCAACTAAGGAATTCACATTTTATCCTCATCAATCATCAGACCAATTGATCATCTATCAATATTTGATAAAACTGTATTTATTATTCTATACATATTGGCGTTTTACATTTCATAGTTACACTCAATATAGATACTAATGGTCATTTTACATGTTTCTGAGGCATAACAAATTAAGATAAAACCTAAAAAAACATGAATAAGCTTTTTGATTCTTTTTGATAGTATAAATATTTGACATTGCTTCTTGTGAATCTGTAGTCAATTCGACATTTTTCGATAATTGGTCCTTTTTAAGATAGCCTTCCGCAAACATAAATGACGTCAATGCAATTTCCTAAACTAACACAACATTGCTCAAAATAGTCTGCATCAATTCCTAAAAAGTGTATGCATACAGAATTTGTCAAAAATGTAAATTTTGTAAATTTCTAAACAGGCACATGCACAGGTGGAATAAACTGTTAAATTCACATTATAAACTCTCGTTTAGCATCCCTACTTTCATTCTTTTATGTTGGGTGCTGAAAATATATGATCAAACAAAGTCGTTAATTTCCAATGCGATGAGGGAACGATAAGATCTTGATTAGGAAGAAGGAAGATATTTGACCAACGGATATGAACAAATTTCAAATGAAAATGCTGAAAGACATTCGCCATAGTAATAAACAAGGACTGATTAATTAGTTCAATTTTTCTTTTAATAAATTGCCTTTGGGATATGAAGGGTAATCATTTTCAGTGAAGGGTTTCGTTTCAATAGTTATTATTCATAAATAATCTTATCACGTTTTATGTTTTCTTTAATTACCTTAAATCGACATGTTGTTCAGAAGTTGAAAGTAATTGAGAATCAATGTTAGTAAGTTATTGCACATTTTCATCTTCACGATTTTTCTTTACAGAACTTTTCAAAGAGTGATAGATGATACCAAATCAATTTCGAAAGAAACGACAAAGCACAACAACATGCAATCTGTGTTTGAATACACTATGAATAAATTCTTGTCTACAGAAAAATCTTCAAATCTAGTTGTTGAACGTATTTGAGGAAATAACAGTAAACAGTTCAAAATGTATCAAGTAGATAGCATAATCACATATCCTGGATATTCCTTTGAGTCTACGTGTATAAGACTACAAATATCAAAGACAAATCTAAGATGGGAATCCATTTTATCCATTAACACCAATCATGATCCGTCGGACGGTGCATTTAGTACATAGAGGATACTAAACGACCTTCCATTTAATACTATTTTTATTAAACGAGTTAATGATTTTGTATAAAACGAGCGAAAGCGAGTTTGATACCAAATCATTCACGAGTTTAACAAAAATAGTATTAAATGGAAGGAAGTTTAGTATTCTGTTTATTACTTGCCCTAAAAATCACGCACACTTTCCGAAAATGTGCTGAAACTTGCAGTTCGGCGACTCGGCACCCATTGTGACGAAGCGCTTACATTGTGACGTCACAACAGCTCACTTCTGTGACGACATACTTGCATTGTGATATTAAACTAGTTGAATATTGTCGTATAAATATTACACTGCGGTATCTTACACGGGCGTGTAATAATATTCATATACTTACTTACATTGCAATGGGAAAAATACGAAAAGAATGACAATTATTATAATTAAGCACCTGGAATGAATACAATTCTTTTGAAAAAGCAAAGTAATAACATAATTATGTCAAATAAGAATGACTTGAGTTAAGTTAATAAATAGTCACGTTGCACATTATTTCCTCCTTCGTTGAGGATCATACATTTAAAACTATATCATAGATACACTGTATCTGTCACTTTTAACATTTTAACTGGGGGAATTTTCACTGGTTTTGATTTCATTCTGTTTTTCTTGATTATTGATATTTAAAATTGAAAGCGTCAATGTAAAAAGAAGTAACTGCGTAAATATTAAAAAAGCGAAATCGATTGGACCTGAAGAAGAAGAAGTGGAAACACATATATGTGCTCTTGATGACTTTGTTAAAATGTTCAATAACTCAGTCATATGCATTGGTTAATACAAGTCATTATTGTTTCTTTGTCTTGTAGGTTATTCCCATACATTATACGCGATGAAAAGTGAAAAATTGCAACATGGTGTGAACATAATCAATTTAACCTGTTTTTGCTGAATAGAGAATGCATCTGCACAGAACTGTCACTGATATATTACGCTGTCGCGATATCTATCATCATCAAGTAACATCATAACTCATCTACAGATAATAAAACTAACATTTGATTGATCAAATTTGATGCATTCTTAGTAAGGTTGCATTAATCATGCCATGTTTGAACTTCCTAACTTAAGTGAATTCACATAATTGATGATGTAACTAGGACAATTTGTTTATAAACTTTACAAATGGATTGATGGATATAAGATTTTCCATGTTCTTATAATAATTAGCAACGCTGTTTACGCTTGACATGTACAGTCATGTAACAAACTTTACATCTGTGTTTTATCTAAAATGAATATTTACATGTACAAGACGCTCTATAATTTCAGTTTTTCTTAAATAAACCGATCTAGTCGAGAGCTTTTAGGCCCAGCCCTCTATTGGTTGAAATATTTGGGGTGACAAGTTTGAAGCTCAGGCAAATCAGGCCGCGTAACTCAACGTCACTAACTCGATCTTTTGGCTTTCGTCGTTCATTCGCATGTTATCTAACAAATATATTAAGGGGGCAGTAGCACGTTTTTTGATAGTTTTAAATTTTAAAAAGTTTCACTGATAATTGTACGTTAACGCTAAATGTATTATTTTGACAGTGTCAATAATCTCATTACACAAGCAAATCTTCCATAGTCAGAGAACAAAGTATGAAGTTCCACCTAAAATCTATTGGCAGCCATTTTTTTTTAACACCTTTAATTCATTTTGTGTAAGAAAAATTAATCGTATGGCTAAACTGTACGTTATATATTTGAATTATTACTGCTCCATTTAGTATAAATACATTGTCCTTCAATTGGAACAAATAATTTTTATTTTCCTGGCATCACCTTATATTCCACCTAAAAGCGTGCTTCTGCCCCTTTAAAGATACACCCATATATTTGATAAATCTTCATGTTGTCTACAAATAGAAAGTAATTTTGATACCTAACAGGGCGAGAAAGTCGTCCACCACTTCGTAAACAAACTTGGCATATTTCTAGCTCTTTCGGAAGTTGTTGTACAATCAAAGTCATTTAAAGATTTCATAACATATTTTACCATGATATGTGTAATTTCGTAAATTATCAACAGGTTTATATTTTCATAATTAGTTGAGGAACCTATAAAATCCGGATTATGTTGATTAATAATGTCGTAAAAAATTCTTTCTGTCACACTCCTAAAATGGAAATTGAGTGTTAGAATGTACACCAACTGAAACTTTTTAACAATATAATGAGTAGGAGTGCATGTTATATCTTTCGACCCCTTAATTGCTTAAACAAAAGAATGGTTTTGTAACGTAGATAAATATATTTGACTCCAACTGTTAAATTTCATATTACTTTTTCTATACATGGAAGCTTTATCCTTACTTTCATAAAAAAAACTCTTAACAGTGACTAAATCAAAAAGTCATTTTCGAGCATGTATGAAACATGGATCGTGTGCTTTTTACAGTATAAGACAAAAAAAGGTATTAATAAATTGTAATGTAGTTTTGACCATAAGCATTTGATCAATCTGAATGGTTCTATGAAAAACGTGGCTACCGGTTTTCTGAATTAGCTAATCATTGGTCAATGTTTTGATTTTTAACTTGACCTTTTGGAAGCCAATATTTGCTAACTAACATCTAAAACCGGCGCAAGTAGAAAGGGACTTTGTAAGCCAATAAAGTGATGCCTCGAAGTGTATTTTCATACAATTTTTTTTACATTGCTTATTTTGTTGATTAATGGTTTGTTGTTGTTGCTGCGGAAACTCTTGCTCTTATTGTAGGACCGATTAGATTTTAACAATTAGATTTATAAATGCTTATAGCGAAAATGATATGTTCGAGTTTAAACTTTCTTCCTCTTCTCATTCTTGAGAAAATGGAAATACGTTTAAGGACATATGTCTGCTGCCATAGATTCACATTATAAACAATATATATTCAACATTGGCCCAGGAATAAATATATATAGAATTTAAATAATGAAATATAAGGTGATGTCAGGAACATGAAAATAAATGGTTCCAATTGAAAGACGATATATTTAAACTAGGTGAAGCAGTAATGAAACAAATATACAATGTAAAGTTCAGCCATGCAATTCCTTTTCTTGTACAAATTGAATTAAAGCTGTTCACACACAAATGCCCGCCTATGGACTTCATGTGAATCTTTATAATCTGTTCTCTGACTAAGCTTGATTGGCTCGTGTAATGAGATTTTTGACATTATGAAAAAAAAAAAATTTAACACTAATGTTCATTTATCAGTGACACATTCTTAATATAAAATTAAGAAAAAACGTGCTACTGCCCCGTTAAACTCCCTCAAGTCAGTTTCTAAAATATCCAAAAAGCGAGCATTATCACTGATTATAATCAATATCATATAAGCGATTAAAATGAAATATAAACAGTGACATTGAATGTCAGTTGCAAATATCTTTTAAAGACACAAAGCAATATCTGCAAAGTTACACATGTGCAACGACAACAGGTGGTAAATAAGATAAATATACCTATTTAAAAGAATTATTTTTAAGTAGGAAAAAGAGGTTCCCATTACTACTAACTGTCACTATTGGACGTTTGTTTCCTGAATTAACAACATACTTGAAACAAGTATGTGTTTTTTTCAAAAGAAAGGATTATTTAAGTTCAATAATCTTGACAATAATTATTTCCGTTCATCGTTCCAATTTGGTAGTTGGTAGCTTTTGATTTGAAGAAATCGCCTACACTTTTTAAAATATTATTTTTGAAGAAAAAAGTTTCATTTAAACAGATAACAGATGAAGATACTGTTTAGATTTTGTTAGATTAATCGACGTGAGGATCAACTATTTTTATTGGGGAAACTTAACTCTTATTGATGATTATTATGAAAGATAAAAATTCAGTGAGGTTAGCTCATAGGTGCATGGATACGGTGACCTGGTGTAACAGGGTAAGGTCGGTTCGTAATCAGAAATGAAACTTATATTATATGTATACAAGGAGAGCAAGGACACAAGTTTAATCATTTCCGGTCATAGAGCCAATGTGACAAGTTAAGTTGTCCTGATGACCATTCCAAGGGTGCTAAGAGTTTATTTTAGGAACATTGATTATTTATACTATCATGTGTTCAGGTCTTGGGAAACGTTGATCATCGATTTTGATTTGGTGTATGACAGTTAAAGTAAAGAATTAAAACTAAAGAAAATATCTCATCTACATGTACATGTATTTCTATTACATTGATTTGAATGTCAAGTTTGGTCCATAATTTTGTTATTTAGTTACTGAGATATATAAAATTTTACGAGTTATGGTGCGGTAAACCATTTATCTCAATATATCCTTTCAAGACTTATCAAAACTAGCAGTAGGTACAACTCAACGAAAAACATGCATTATCTAAATTGAGGTTTTCAAATGATTTAAGATATAATGCTTTAAATATTTATGTATCGCTTTGTTTAGTGCTTCTTATTACATTACGGTTAATTCTGGCCCTTAGTGAAAACAAGCGCTTAGTAAACTGTCATATATGCTTAATGTCTTATCAATTATCCTTCAACAAATACTTAGAATCTGACAGAATGATCTATACACCTTTTATCAAGTAATAGTTTAAAGCGGTCGTTCCGTACAGCCCTTGCAAATTAAGTTTTTTGAGTCATGGCAGGAACTTTGTGCCAAAAATGTCGTCCAAAAAACTACTTTACCATATATAAATTGAAATATCGAAATAACAATTAAATATGGATGTTGTCAGTTAAGTATGCATTGGCAAAGTTCGGCCCATAACAATTATGTTTTTAAAACTTTTTATTGAGCAATCTAAATGTATGTTAATGTAAAAAGTCATAATCACTGATCGGTGCCTGTGCTTAGTCTTGTGACGGAAGGTCTTATGACTTTTCAAAATGAAATTGTAAAGGTTTGCAATAATGATTTAAAAGGAACAAATTGCATAACTTAATTAATTGTTACGTAATTAATAGAGTCTGAGCTCATTTTCAACCGCTCTGGCTTCCATATACAGGCTGACACTCTGACAAAGAAAAAATGTCAGATATAAGGCTTCTTCCTTTCATATGTCATGTACTTGTGGCTAAATGTCTGTACCGCACTAATGAATCTTTTTGTCTATACAGCCCCAAACTATATGTCGAGTTTAGGTTGTTGCATAAGAGTTGACATGACCCATGATGATGTGATGTTTCGTTTTTTATGTAAATTCTACATTCATCTTTGTATTTATAAATGTCTTATCGATTAAATAAAAAAATATGTTAAATGTCTTTATGGTAGACATTACATAACGTTTTGGTATATATGCTTATGGTTCCAAGCACTTTTGGACATGTGGAGAACAGATATCTATAGATGTAGGGCTTAAACGAAAAATTCTATTTGTGACTGTTTGAGTGTACATGTAAGTGTGTCCCGGTTGAGGTTGTGTGGTAATGTGATGTCGTGTTCTGAAATTGCCAACAGTAGGTCATTATTCTTTGGGTATACTCACTATGTTTTGAAAATATCGTTTCCATGAAGAACAGTTTTGTCAACATCTGTTTAAGATATTGATTACCAAACTAAAATGATTGCTTTGTTAGAAAAACTGATCTTAACTTTTCATTTCCATAATTTTGATAAAACCAACTATGTGAGTACATGTAGTTGAAATATTTGGAGACGAATATAGAGTAACAAAATCGATTGAAATTATACCTGTAAGATGTTGATAGTTTGCACAAATTTTACCAAACAGGGAACAGTTTGCTACTTGTGGTCCTGTTGTAATGTTAGATAATGTTTAATCATTAAAATAAGATTGAAGTCTTGCTGAGTTATCAAACAAATATTGGTATCAGACATTGAAGATTCTCTGAAAGGAGGGACAACTAATTGCCTGGTGAGAGCAGGAATCTTCAGTTAGACCAATTAGAAAACTTATGGTTACTGAAGAAATTGACCACCTATGAGGATCGATAAAAACCAATTGTTTTTCAACAGCAAACATAGAGCATTGTATAGAAGACTTTTCATGAAATAGGTCGCTCTTATGTGAGTCACATGATGCTGTGTTTCACAGACTGACACTATTGATTGATGTACTGTATACATATGTCTTTATTATTCTTAAAAAAAGAATAAATATTGCACGTTTCAATGATCAAAATTTTGATGCTTTAAAAATAATTGGTGTTACCTTATCATTATACGGAGAAAATGATGACAACAATTCTTACTAACTGCGGTTTCACTAATGCATAAAGCTAATAATAGCAAAAACGGAAATCAACTACTATTAACCTACTAACCTCATTTTGCTCTGAAGCCATAAGTCAATATTGCTGTCATCACCATTACAACATGATATTGCACTTGTCGTTTATGATATCTAAAGTGGGTTTATTGAACAAGACTGGATGCCAACTCGATGTCAAACGTGCCGACCAGAACCATTGAAGGAAACAGTAATGCATTTGGCACATAAACTTCCTTATGGATTTCACGGTTAATAACCTGATTGGGTGAGAGAGACTGTTCGTCGAGTTAGAACATCGATAGTTGAGCCAGTAATGACATAAAGCGATATATGAATCCTTTTTGTGTTCCGCATAGTGTTCATTGTATGATTCTTCTATATAAATTCTTCATCATGTTTAAATCGTTATGTGTTAAAATAAGACACTTAACATAATCAAGGTTGTTTCGTTATTAGAAACAAATAATACATATCTCTTTTCGGCAAAAGCATGACATGCATATGTTTTCAAATATTCAACCATGTGTGTTAATGAATCCAAACTCCAATCTGGAGCAATACAACATTTGATGTTGACAAATGAGAAGCAATAAAGAGTAAAAGTACATTAATGTAATGAACTCACAAATTTTACATAAAGAATATTACTTTAATGGACTCACAAAGTTCATGTTATTGGTAAGCACATCCCGGTAAATACAAGACAGAGCTTTTAGAATACTTGTTTTGGAGACAAATAAAGATTAGATGTTAAATCCTGATACTGAGTTTACAAAATGTAAATAAGCATGAAAGGACAGAGAATATGACAAAAATCAGTCAGCTCAAAGCAATGAATCCTTGGTCACCTTGCTACTCTTTACTTATCACACCTGGAACTTTGTCAGACTAATTTGTACTCACGGTAACGCTTGAATCTTCAAAAGCACAATGACCAATGACAAGTTGGGTTTTAAAACTGTGGCTCGATTTGTATGTACATTTGAAAGAATACAATACTAAATCATGCACTTAGATGAAAACCTGCCATGTTTACATATTTAGATCTGTATTTGATTACTCGTACAGTGTCCAAGTAAAAACAAACAATTTAAGGGAGGTATCATTGAAATTGTACGTCTGGTAGAACCTTGAGGCATTGATTTTAAGAGGGATGATGTGAGGAGAGCAGATGTTTTAGAACTCAATTAGCCTCTGAACCAGTAGTTAGATGATGGTCTAGAGCGAAGCTCTACAATTGCAGTCATCTGTCATATCTATAGTGCTGTAGAGCTTAACTAGCTTCGATGACGTTTCACTTATATGGGACTATATGGAAACAACTGCAGTCATCTGTCATCTCTATAGTGCTGTAGAGCTTACATAGCTTAGGTGACGTTTCACTTATATGGAACAATATGGAAATATGTATGTTCCATCTGTATGTTCCATCTGTAACATAAATGTAATTTAGTATGACTCTCTGTATTGGTTTAAACTACAAATTAGGCAAATAATTTCAGAAGTTGCGACTAAATTCAAACTTAAACTTTTATTGCATATGACTATCAGCGTTTCAAAATTGCCTTAAAACATGAAATTTTATTGAATTCAAAGCATTTAGTCAGATAGTTTGAAGAGCAATTTAAGTAAGATGAAATTTATTATGATGCTTTTTATTCGGATAAAATTTCAAGAACTTCAGTGACATACACCTATATAACTTTTATTCCAAGCCAGCAGGAGATGCGATTTATTCCCATGTGTATGGCAACCAATAGCCATGTCAATCAGAGGTTCCTCGAGGCAGGATGAAGGTCGATGATATCCATTACTCAGACCATGTACTCCATCAGAGTACATTCAACGTGTTCATAAAGAGTATTCTGGTGTGTTCCATCGAGTGCTTAATAAAAGCCACTTGTACCTGAATTATGCAACGAAACGTTGAAAGTTTATGTTTATTAGATATGTTTATTGTTGTGAGGAAGTGTGATTTTAATAAATACCATTATTATACTTTAAAGTAGTCATAGTACTTCCAATCAAATAGTTCAATGTACTCAGTGTACGTTCTGAGCTATGTCATACATTAATTGGTTGAAGCGATGAGATTACAAAGCTATTTGTTATATTTCATAGCTTTGAAATGTGCTCTACATGTAGCAAATAATCCAGAATGATATAACTGCAAAAGCCAGGAACACTTTGATGTATATTGAGTGAAACATGAAACGTGCAAGCGTACATTGAAATACAGTTTAGTCCATTAGTTCATGCTTTAAAGCTTAATACAATTTAAAATTTAACCCATGTTATGATAAATAAATTTATTTTCTTTAAAAACAACCTTATTAAATAAAAGTAACCTAATCGACAATCTAGCTCAAACAATTTCTTTTGCTATTTCCAAACTTAATTTCTATTGTCAAAACATTATAGAGGTTTCTACTGGAAGCTCTTAGGCTCTCGAGTCTAACTTAACCTGAAAGCGTTGACTCTGAGAAGGGTAATATTGGAGTCGCAGATGTTACATCTCTCGATCAGTCATTTCACTTGCACTGAAATGAGATGAGACAGCTTCACACGTAACAGTTGATTATATCTGGTTCCTGCTAGAATATTGTTTCAAAATAGTCGGAGTGACATTTTTTATGAGAGAACGGTATCATTTTTATTTTGTTGTCTGTATACTTTTATTTCAGAATATTCGATAATTAATGTTTCTAATGGGGGAGAAATTTAGGCCACTACTTTGAATTTCTTTCATTCTTCAATTATTAAGACATGCTTAATTTATTTTCCTTAAACAAGTTTAATATTATACACATTTGAGTATTAAATTGCAGGCCACTGAGGTAAAAACACACATCTGGGTGAACTTCTTACAGGAAGCATAGATAGACATATTTACATGGTCATTGTCTGACCAGGCGAACTATTCAAGGTACCAAAATATACATCATTTTGTCCATCTATGACGGTATGAACATACCCCCACTTCTTATGTGCAAGCTATGAAGAATGTGTTAATGATAATCATAATGTTGACATTACTCGTACATAGAGAAATAGGTGCGAATACAAATCATCCAATCCATAAAGACTTATAACTTTTTGTTAAATGCCTGTTTATGTTGGTTACAGATAGTGTTAAGTACAATGACGACTAAAAAATAGCCCTATTGAAATCGAAATACGATTTCTAAACTTGTTAAAATATAGGTTGACATCTTGTTTGATGGAGAGATAGAATTCAATGTCAATCTGCACAATATCTCGAGTAAGGTTGTATCTGTACATGTTTATAGTCAAACCGCAATCATTCTAAAACTAATTTACATGCTTCACAAATAAAATGTAAGCTTCTTTTTTGTCAACGCATGTTTCTATACATTATACATTATACTTTAAAATAAAAATGAAAACCTGACAGACAGATTATGTGAAAACTTCTTAACGTATGTCATTACTCCACACAGACACATTGAATGTTAAAGAACTTCCAATTGTATGTAGAACAATTCTAACATTTACGTTATGTGCATAACAATTATAAAGTCATAAGACAAAACATATTTTATAAGAGACAAACACATACGTTCATCAAAACCTTTTAGAATGTCATATGGTTTGGTTACGATGTTTTAAAGATGACGATAAAGATAAAGTAGGTGAATATTTATCAGCGGAACGTAGCTGTTGAAATCAGTTTTGGATCGTCCAATAATGGGTAATTTAACGTCTGCCAGAGTCTGAAATAACTTCTATTTCACGTTTGTCCTTTAAAGTTAAGCTTTGATATTTTCATTTCATGTTTCAAAGGGAGCGCTGAAGCTAGTTATATGCATATCAAAGGTAGCAGAAGTATTAACCTTTATCAAAGTAGTAAACGATATCGATCTTCCAATGAACGACAAGGAGTTTGCAAACTGCCACTTATAATTATCACTGGTGAATATAAATGATAGGTGTTATGTGCATGTATATAAAATCGTTTGATTTTATTTTGCGACTGCAAAAAACTCCACCAGTATTATGGGAGCCTCTTAACATCAATACTGAAGTATCAGAGCTTACACGAACGAGTATAATATTCAAATACATGACTTCGGTTGTAACTGAATTAAATAATCAATTATTATCAGAATATTTAATCTAGTCACACGTTAACTCTATATTAAGTATATGTTCAGATCTCTATGATAAATAGTCATAGGCTCATGGAACAAACAGAGTTATAATATTTGACACAGTGATTCAGTGAATTTTAACATTTATTTAGTTTCTGATGACTTTTTATTTCTGATACCAAACATTGGTTTTCAAATGTCGGATACCAGATACGAACGCAAGTATTAATGCAGTTACATGAAGTCTCTTGAACGCATATAAATTTATCATACTCTTTCCTTAAGTCACACAAATTTAAAAAAATGATTAAAATTGTTTATATGGATTGCAGATTAAGACTAGACATACATGTAGTTGCATTTAAATAATGAATTGAGAATGATTTATGCTCCTGCAATTTGAAATGTCCCTGCAACAGATCTAAGAATAAAACAATGCTCAAACAGTTCACTGTAGCTCTGAGTTAGTGTTGATGATTTACGAATTTACCCCTTTGGTGATTACAGGATGGCTTGTTAAAGAAAGTTTCGAAAAAGGTTGAATCAAAGTATCCTCATCCAGCAGACACCGAAACTTATTTATCAAGGATTTGTTCATGTTCCATATGCGGGAAAAGGTCATCTCCTGTGGCAGTTTTGAATAGTTATGACACCATACGTTCATTATTGGGTGGTTTACTTCAATACTTTGATAAAATGAAACGTTTTTCATTTGGTTTCATGTATTTTATATGTTAATATCGATTAGAGTCTGTATAATCTTTATATCTTGCCACATTGACTACTGATTTCATTTTGAGAACAGAAATCCTCAATTACACCATATAAACATTGCCCAATGGAGAGAATTGGACTTGCGAATCAGAGATCACTGTTGGCATGACTCGAGCTTTGATTGATCAATTCGTTATCAACTATGTACCCTATCGATTGACAAATACAATCAGCTATTCACTCTAGTTCACGCAGAGTGTTGATCTGATTTTGATGCCTTTCATTGCAATGTAAGGGTCCATTACTAAAAGACACCAACAGTCTTAAGTGTTGGAAGTAACTGTTTATTGATATCTAGTCAGGTGGACGTGAAAGTGCCATTGATCCTTGATTGAAAGCTCATCAGAGATGTTAGTGGTTAACATGCGGGCCTATCACGTCAAAAGGTTCAATCCCGTCTGAGACACCAAACATTTGTTACCTGGGCTCAACACTGTGTTGTGTCCTTTGGCAAGGCACTTCATCCACATTGTACTCAGTTCACCCAGCTGTATAAATTGGTATTTGAACATGGGGAGAGTATGGACTAAGATTGCGCGCTATTATCGAATATATCGATATATTGCAATACAGGAACAACATGATACGAATCGGTACACACTTCTGAAAATAGTCAATATCTCGAACGTTTTAAAACGAGCTATTTCCATCTAAGATTGCAAAAAACACAATCAAATATAACAGGATTGACGGAAATATGTATACAGATCATGAACAGTGATAAAACAATATCCCTTTCCAAAACGGCTCATAGCTGAGCAATGATGATTGTTATAACGCTCATATTAAGACAAGATAGCATGTACATTCTTGAATTAAAGAAGTACCAATATATTCCAATACGTTTTTCTGTATCACAATATATTGCAATACAGAAATGGGGAAAGATACCCATCCTTAGTATGGAGCTATATGGTCGCTTAGAAGCTGACTCGAAAGTAGAATTCCTTCAGGTAGTTATTTTATTAGGAATTGTCCATTTGAAAACTTCCAGGGGTAATAAAGCGTTCGGAATGTGAACATTAAGCACAAAGGAGAATCGACAACTTGCAGGGAGCGTGCGCGTTCACCTCCCGCTTTATAGATATTTAAGAGTCTTACAGAATGAAGAAGACCGATACATTAGGCTGCATTATTATTGCTGCATATAGCATGAACAGAACAGACATTGAATTTTAGGAACGTGTTGTATATATACTATTTGGATATTTCGAAATTGGAATTTTTGGGGTCTTCTTTGCCCCACATTTATCATGTTACCTTATGTTCTTTTTTTAACTTTTGAATTAAATTACATGTATGTTTTCTTAACATTTCATTAAATCATGTCATTATGCGTTGTTCAACTTGGATGGATCCATTGCTTCCACGAGATACTGTTCAATTGTACTTTTTGCAAGATAATTGGAAATTTTAAATTAAGAACATATATTTAACAAGCAGCCAAAATATACAATGAACTGGTTTTTTAAAATTCAAAATCATTTTCAAATATTTCAGTATATTACATTGGATTAATTACGAATTGAATTATTGAATTAATGCAATAAACTGTATGGTGAAAGGGTGCTAAATATTGTTCATTATGGATGCATATCACGATCAATGTTTTATGCCATAACCTAAATGCTTTGAAGTTGCATTCACTAAAGGTTGTTAATCGATATTAACGTTCTTTGTTGACAAAAAACAACGTTTAAAGCTATTCTGACAAATGTAAAAGACAATGTATTAAAACTAAATGAAGCATTTATAAATCAAAAATATAATGTAAAGTTCAGCCATGCAACTCCTTTTTCATAAACACAAAGAATTAAAGATGTTCAGACAAAAATTGCCGCCAATGGAGTATTTGTGAATCTTTATGATTTGCTCTATGACAATGGATGATTGCTTTGTGTAATGAGATTTTTGACACTATCAATGATACAATTAGCATCTACGTACAATTATCAGTGAAAAATTGTAAAAACAAAATTTAAAAAAAACGTGCAAGTGCCCCCTTAAAATATGAGATTTCAACTTTGTAAAATGAAAACTGTCTAAAAACTAAACTTTCTCTCATATTAAATATTACCGAAAAACTTGATGATGAACCGTTTTATGATGAATATGCCATAACAACATCGGTTTATAGGTTGTTTGTAATGTTTGTATGTTAGTTTATGTTCATATCACAACATATTCTGTGGGATTCTATGTTTTGAGAGATATTATAATTTTGTAACACTTCAAGGTACGTCTCAAGCACATCTCACACTAAGCATGTAGATATTAATAAATACAAATTGTTGTTTGCTAATATAAATCACATTTTCGATGTGCAATGTATGATCAATGTCTCCACAGGCGTTGTTGAGCTTTTTATTAAGAAAAGTTTTTTCATCAGAAGCTTTAATTTAGTCAATGGATACAAAAACAAAAATCTATCCATACATAGGATGAGATGAGACAGCGCAAATGGAGGAAATTACTTATTGAACTATTTGATGACTGCCAAGGCATTTTAACAAAGAAAAATTATTAAGCAGAGCGTTTGAAGGAAATTGAAGAATCTTTAATGAGTTTAAATTGAAGACTTAAACAGAATCCCACACATGTGTTCATTCATAATACAAAGAGTTTCCATCGACCATCTACGGTGCTTGTGGATTTCTTGGTTTGCTGACAGTGGGTTGATTATTATTGACAAACATTTCCCTGTGAAAAAGTGTAAAACAAGGATTTTAATTTCGCTTTGTTTTCGACTGTACTAGTGTCTTCCAAAGTGTGGTTGTTAGCTAAAACCTGTTTGAGACACTTGGTATACTTATTTGTTTATTTCGAAAATCAAAAAGATAAATTTTGTGAAAGTAAGTCCATGACTTAGCTTTTCAAACCTATAAAGAGAACTTATCAAACGTTATCTAAATTTCTTCAATGTTAGTATAGAAAATCTAAATTATTTTAAATGGAATGCAAAATACAGGTTCTGTATCATTATCTAAGATATTTAACACTTTTCAGCTTGTTCGGGATCTTTCCGACTATGTGTCTTTGGTTTAACTGCAGTTTGTCTACTACGCGAGTAATATAGTGTCTGCACATGCTTTGCTGAGTCTCAGCAGCTTATTATGTCATTATTGGTAAGCCTTGCTGTAGCCATGTGAGTGGTGCGTTCATATTAAGAAATGTGTTCGTCCAAATGGGTTTGGAAATCCTTATAGATTCCTGTCTCGTGTGTTATCTGAGTAGGCTTAGTAGTTGACAAAATCGAAATTGCATTCAAGGTAAAGCGTGATCATATTTAATTAAAGTAATCGGTTGCGAAGGATAAAACACTTTTTGTCATAACATCGGTTAAATAAATTTTATTGAATACGCATTCTTTACCTCATTAACAATGACTTTGGAAGTAATGCACACATTTAGATATAGATAAAGAACTATCTGCTCTAGTTATATAAGTAAAAGTAACAAGTAACAAGTGAAGTGTGATAGTGTAATGAACAGTGTAATACCTGTGTACTCACAGAGGGCTGATGCCTTCATATCGGAAGTGTCTGGTTTGTTGACAGTCGTGTGGCTTCCGGTTGCGCTTGCGCAACACGTATGGATGTGGAACAATAGGAATACTTCGGCTGATTTCGTGACGATCACTCGGAATCGGTCAAGTCTGCCGTTGTGTTTGGAGGGACTATATCGTGCGAGCGTATGAAGGCTGTAATAGGGCTGACTCGCCTATATAAGGTCGGCACTGCTTTTGGACTAACACACGTGTTTGAGATGGGGCCACCACGAAGTTCGTTACTCCGGTTACTCATTTATGCACTCATTTTTCTGGTCAGGTAATTTAGTACTGTCAGTCACATCGTTTAGTTTATCGTTTTCTAGCATTAGTCATGTAACTGTTTGCTAAGCAGTGTGTCTTGAATGTGCGTTAGACGCTTAGCGTTGTGTTTAGCCATGCTTTCGGACCACGTGTGTTTTGGTCCGCCATCTTTGTTGGACATGAACTGTGGTCATATTTTAGTATTTGCTAAAACTTGTTCGTGCAGACCTTTCGAGCTGAACGCTCTTGCCTCTTGACCAGAGTAGTATTTTTCTTCTCCTGACTCGTCTTTCACATTTCCATAGCACTTTTCGAGATACTTAAACATGTCACAGTAATAATCACAACATTATATCATACTTCACATTATCATAGTAACTTGAGACATATAATATGTCGTACTGATAAGCTCAGCTTTGTGCCATCTTACTGTATCACATTTCACATTTCCATAAGTAACTTGAGACATATAACATGTCGTACTGATAAGCTCAGCTTTGTACCATCTTACTGTATCACATTTCACATTTCCATAAGTAACTTGAGACATATAACATGTCGTACTGATAAACTCAGCTTTGTACCATCTTACTGTATCACATTTCACATTTCCATAAGTAACTTGAGACATATATCATGTCGTACTGATAAACTCAGCTTTGTATCAGCTTGTATCGCATTTCACCTTTTCATAGTCACTTGAGACATGTTTTGTTGAAGCTTTAAACTTTGTATAAGTTTGTCAAGACCTGACCATATTTTGGAATTATGATTTTTGTACAACTGTGCCGAGGTGCACATATGTGCTGAGGGTTTGTTTTGGAAATTGTAACATGGTGTGATAATAGTCATTGTTTTGGTACATGTTTGCCAGGATACACAAATCTAGACACGCTTTAAGATACATAACAACTTTTCGTTGGTAACTGCAACCATATACCGTTTTGATATACTGAAAGTACGTTTTGAGACCCGTAACATGTTTGCTTTATAACCATCATCACTTTGTATCAGTTGTCAAGACACTTACACCTTGAAGGAACGTAACAAGACATGGTAGAAAACTGTAACTGCGAATAAGCTTATTGAGACATATATTTACAGTTTTGAAAGCATACTTTGAAACTCGTGGCACTTCTCGTTAACCCTTGTTACCTTTGAGTAAGTTTGTCAAGATACAGTGAATTTGTTGAGTGGCTATAAGTGCTCCGTAATCCTGAAGTATATCAAGTATTATATTGTGACCGTTTGAACCACTTGAGGTGGCCAATGAAACTTTGACTCTTGAAGCATATGACATGTGTTGAATAAATATGTAGAGCAGACTTTTGTGTTGTTGCCTTCTTTTGCATGCGAAAGTTTGTTTGAAAGTGACATCTCCTTGGTACTCACACACACAAATTTAAGGTTAAACCTTTATGTGAGAGCAGGAATTCGTATTCCTGGGGCGGGTAAGAATAAAGATATTTCTCACATTGGCGTCGTCGGCAGGATAATTCGTCGCATTTAAGGACGAAAGTTGTGTGTACGAGTCCAGGTGGTTTAGAACTTTCAGAACAGACTTCTCGCATTTGGTAAGATATGTTAAGTTAGGTAAGATTAAGTTAGATATTTAAGTTAAGTAGGTAGATTAGTTAGATTAGTTAGATTAGGTAGGTTAGGTAGATTAATTTAGATAAGTTGTGACTGACAGTAAGGTATTATTATTTTTTTTTTTTTTTTTTTTTTTTTAAGAGTGCGGAGTAACGACCTTCATAGGTTCATTTTGTTAACATTAATATTTGGCACCATGCAGTATTAGCCTTTAGTTTTTTTATATATATACATATAGTCTGGTTAGGTTAACGGTTAGTCTTATAATTTGATAGAGTAGGTTAGTTTGTTAGACATAGAATAACAGAAATAGGCTTTGTTATATTTAATTAGTATTTGAGCATATAAGCACATAGGTAAAGATAAGCACATAGGGTCTTTGACAGTTTGATTAGTCCAGTCCGTGAGATTGGTCGGTAGTCTGTGAGGTTTCTTAGTAGTGAACAGGGAAGTCATTTTTGTAATGTTATTTTTCCGATGTTGGTGTCTATTGAATGGATAGATCTAGCATAGCAACGCTCACAACATCGTACGTGTACTCTGTGGCTTTGATACGGTGTTTCCCTTGTAGTTGGCTAGTTCTCTGCCCAGTTCAGGTGTTTCCCTTCTAGTTGGTTAGTTCCCTTCCCAGTTTAGGTGTTTCCCTGGTGGTTGGGTTTTTCTCCGATGTTTAAGTCCATTGAATGGATATAACCGATATACCGATTTCCATCCACTACGACTAATTTGGCAAGACGTCCTGTGTGCGCCGCTAGTCTGTTAGCTGTAGTCTGTAGCTATTAGGATTTTCCAGTATGGCTTCTGGAGAAGATAAGTCTGACCAATTCTGTTGGCCGGAGACACTCGGTTCTCAGACTCCTAGAACTTACAGTAGGGCACGGAATTTGGCAGCTTCAACTCCTAAGGGTAAGGACATGGTAGATGAGGGGAGGCCAGAGACTTTAAGTAGTACTTTGTTGCCGGAAGTGTTTACTGGGGAAAAGATGGAAGAGTGGCAAGACTGGATAGTTACTTTCGAGATGTTCGCGGAGCTGAATGGGTGGAGTGAGGTGCAGAAGGCACGGTTTCTGGGAATAAGACTTACAGGAAGGGCTCGTAGAGTGTATTTTGACCTGGCACTTGAGACTCGTAATCATTATGTTTTGGTGAAAACAGTCCTGACTAACCGTTTCCGTCCCACTGGCACTCAGGCTTTGGCTTTGGTCGAATTTCATGGTAGGGGTAGACAGACCGGGGAAACCTATCTTGATTTTGCTGTAGCTCTCCGCAAGTTGTGTCATACTGCTTTTCCCGGCCTTAATACGTCAGCTAGGGAGACGATTTGTGTTAATGAGTTCGTCAATAAGCTGGGGAATCGTGAGTTGAGGTTAAAGATGAGACATACTAAGTTAAAGACCTTAGATGAGGCAGTGAATTTTGCTACAGAGTGGGAGGCTATTGAAGTGGCTGATTCTGGAAATTGTAGGCTGTTACAAGCTACGACCGAGGTGGAGGCGAGTGATAAGACATTTTGTAAGGAAATGGTAGAGGGGCTTTGCCAGCAGATTAGCCAGCTTAGGGCAGAGATAACTGCTATTAAACATAGTCAGGCAGCAGCTACTAGTGGTCCACCTCGGAGAAAGTGTACGTTTTGCGGAAAGAATGGGCATTTAGTGGAGGATTGTTATAGAAAGAAAGGAGCATGTTATGTTTGTGGGGAGCAAGGACACTTAGCCAGGACATGTGGGTCAAGGTCATCAGGGAATGGGTCTGGTTCTCGGGGGCACCCAAACTAATGCAGGCTGCCAACGAGACCCATTTGTCAGCCGATAGGGATGAAGCTAGTCCTAGTGTCACTTCAGGGTCACCAAGGTATTTGAATTGTCCGCAATATTTTGTTACGGGGCGTTTGAATGATATTTATGCACAGTTAATGGTAGACAATGGGGGCGGAAATAGTTTGATTAGTGAGACTTTCTATAATCGTCTAAGGCCCGGTCCAGTGATTCAGCCCTTTGATGCAACCTTGAGTGGTTTAGGAGATGGAAATTTGCAGACATTAGGTCTCGTGCAGTTGTCTTTGACTTTGGGTAAGAATAGAGTGACTTGCTATTTTGCCGTAGTTCGGGGTTTGCCCTATGATGGATTTTTGGGTGCCGAGTTCTGTAAGAGATATGGAGTTACGGTGGACATGCATAAGAATAGGCTGAAGTTAGCCTCAGGTAGTAGTGTTCCTATGCAGGAAGTTAGCAAGGCTGTGCAGTTTGGTGTCCGAACTTATGAGTCCGTGGTTATTCCCGCTGGTCACGAGATGGTGTTTTCATCAAGGTTAGATGGGGATTTTAGTCGTGAGGGTTTGATTGAAGGTCAACCTAGCTTTGAAAGGTCAAGTCAGATTATGATAGCTCGTGTTGCAATTCAGCCAAAGGCTAACATAGTGCCTGTTAGGGTGGTTAATGCGACTAGTTCGGATTTAACCATTTCTAAGGGTACACAGATTGGAGTATTTACGGAGTTAGTACATCAGAACCAGGTTAAGCCTTCGTCAGTTCCTGATAAGCCTAACTTTGATAGTTATAAGGTAGGGGATCTTCCGTTAGAGCATAGGCAGAAGTTAGACGTTTTGTTGGCTTCCTACTCAGAAATATTTTCTACAGGGTCACATGACTTAGGTAGAACGGACCGTGTCCAACATGAGATTCGGACAGGAGATGCTAAGCCAATTAAGCAGGCCCCTCGCAGGTTACCCTATCATAGACAGCCAGAAGTTAGGGAGTTGGTAGAACGTATGAGACAAGATGGGATAATTCAGGACTCTGAGTCGCCATGGGCTTCGCCTATTGTTTTAGTCACTAAGCCAGATGGTTCCACGAGATTTTGTGTGGATTATCGCCGTTTGAACGATGTTAGTATCAAACTGGCCTACCCTTTACCCCGGATAGACGATTCGTTAGATCAGTTGGCAGGGTCGTCCTGGTATTCCTCGTTAGACTTGGCGTCGGGATATTGGCAGGTGGAGGTATGCCCCGAAGATAGGGATAAGACAGCCTTTGCTACTTTAGGGGGGCTCTACGAATTTAATGTCATGCCATTTGGTTTGTGTAATGCTCCTGGGACTTTTCAGAGATTGATGGATTGTGTTTTGGCAGGTTTACAGTGGAAAATTTGTCTCGTCTACATCGATGATATCATAATCTATTCTAAGACGTTTGAGGAACATCTTGATCATTTAGCGCAAGTTTTAGATAGACTTAGAGAAAATGGGCTAAAAATTAAACCTGCCAAATGTACTTTTTGTGCTAGGGAAGTCTCGTATCTGGGGCATAGAGTTTCCTGGGAGGGTGTATCTCCTAATCCTAAGAAAGTTTCAGCAGTAAAGGAGTGGCCGAACCCACAGTCTGTGTCAGAGATTCAGAGTTTTCTCGGACTGGCTTCCTATTATAGGAAGTTCATTCGGGATTTCTCCCGTATCGCTAAGCCTCTGACTAGGTTAACAGAGAAGGGAGTGAAGTTCGAGTGGAGTGAGGCATGTCAGGAATCTTTCAGTAGGTTAAAGGAGGCTTTAGTATCAGCACCAGTTCTAGTCTATCCTGACTTCACTAAGGATTTCATCTTAGACACCGATGCCAGTAACGAAGGGCTAGGATATGTTTTGAGTCAGTTGGTAGATGGTAAGGAAAGGGTCGTAGCGTATGGTAGCCGTACTTTGTCAAAGCCTGAAAGGAATTACTGCGTCACTAGACGTGAGTTACTCGCTGTGGTTGAAGGGACAGCTTATTTTCGTCATTTCCTGCTAGGGAGAAAGTTTCTGATTCGAACAGACCACGGTTCTTTGACCTGGCTTATGAGATTCAAAGAATCGGAAGGACAGGTAGCCAGATGGCTAGAGGCTTTAGCTCCGTATGATTTTGAGATTAAACATAGGCCTGGGCTTAAACATAATAATGCAGATGCGTTGTCTCGTTTGCCCTGTCGTCAGTGTCATAGGGTGGAAGTGTTGGCCACTGCCGTTCAGTCACCGTTAGAGCAGGCTCAGAGAGAGGGGTTAGGATTCTTATATCAGGCAGTTGAGTCTAGTCAGATTTCTCTTGTGTCTCGTCCCGTCACTAAGTTTGTTGAGACTTTGCTCGATCAGTGGGATTCTTTAAAGATCAGTAATGGGGTTCTTGTTAGACAGTTGGAAGGTACTGGTAAGATGCAGGCAGTGATCCCTGCACATATGGTGAACGAGGTGTTAGGTGGCGTTCATGAGTCTGTCGCAGGTGGAGGACATCTTGGGATCAGAAAGACTATTTCTAAGGTCAGAGCTCGGTATTATTGGCCAAAGTGGAGGAAAGACGTAGAGATTTGGGTAAGATCTTGTGAAGCTTGTGATCGTAGAAAGGCTCCCATTCCCCGGCCGAAGGCTGGTTTACACGGCTTTACGTCAGGTTACCCATTTCAGCGTATTGCTATTGATATCTCCGGGCCGTGGCCTGTATCAAGAAGTGGAAATAAGTATATTTTGGTCGTGCAAGATTATTTCACTAAATGGGTAGAAGCTTACGCTATTCCTAACCAAGAGACTGAGACTGTGGCTAGAAAACTTGTAGATGAGTTTGTATGTAGGTTTGGTATGCCAGGGACTTTGCATTCTGATCAGGGAGCTAACTTTGAGTCTAAAGTCTTTCAGGCTATGTGTGTGGAGTTGGGAATTAAGAAGACTCGAACGACCCCGTATCACCCTATGAGTGATGGTTTAGTGGAGAGATTTAACCGGACTTTATCTGAAATGCTTAGCCAGTATGTTCAGGATAACCAGCGTGACTGGGATCTCCACCTCCCTAAGGTATTGATGTCTTTTCGGTGTGCAGAGCAGTCTTCTACCGGTTTTTCTCCTAACTATCTCGTTTTTGGCAGAGAGGTCACCTTACCCGTTGACCTTGTTTCTGGTTCTCCCGTGGAGGAAGAGACCACAGTGCCTAGATATGTTAGAGAGATGAAGACAGGATTTCAGAAAGCTTTTCAGTCGGTGGCATGTAGTTTAGAAGCCAGTCATAAGAGGCAGAAGTTTCATTATGATAAACAAGTTAAGGAACAGTCGTTAGCTGTAGGCGATATGGTCTGGCTACATTACCCTAGAGTAAAGCGAGGACGGTCAAGAAAGTGGTCTCGACCTTGGGTAGGGCCTTTGCAGGTTGTGAAGGTAATTAATCCGGTGGTAGTAAGGATTAAGGGCAAGGTAAATGGTCATGTACGTCGTGAAGTGGTGCATGTCAACCGTCTTAAGAAGTGTAAGGCTGGAGTCTCTCGTTCCTTAGATCAGGGGGTGGATGCTGAAGTTCCTGCAGATATGACAGCTGTTAGTCATGTGATAGAGTCTGTTAGTGACGAGGTTTCTGGAGATATAGGGCCTCAGGTTAAATTTTATGCTAGACCCAGGATCCCCGTTGCTAGGGAGCCTGTGCTTTCAGTGATTGAGGAGGTTCTCGATGAATCCGGGACTGGTGGTGTTCTCGCCGAAAGGAACAACTCTCAGGTGCTTGAGAGCTCTGAGGGTTTGGCGGTATCTGGGAGCTTAGGCTCTTCCAGTGTGCAGTCAGGCAGTGACTCCTCTCCTGCGGAAACTTCTGTCATTTCCTCTGTTTTTGAGGAAATAGGTTCTCCCGGGGCTGTTCCGGACCTAAGTGTTGAGACAGAAAGTGGATCTAGTGTATCTGTAACACCGGCTGGTGTAGACTTTGACTTTGAGACCAGTAGTGGGAGTTCGTTTAGTGGATTCAGGGGTGAGTTCCCCGTTTCAGGTAACTCGGGCTCAAGTTCTGGGGAATTAGCAGTTCCGGATAGAAGGGTTATGACAAGAGTTGGTCGTCAAGTCCGTCCGAATCCTAGGTACCGGGATTTCGTTCGGTAAGACGTGTCGTCAAATTTATAGAACATATGAAGTAAGGTTAAAATCTTTCCTTGAGATTGTTCGAGTCACAGAATGAGCTGATACAGGATGTGAGGGGGGACGCCTTCTGTGTGCTAGACATAAATGTGTGAGTGAATCTTTCAGATCTGTGACTGGCAAACTCGGATTGATTATTCTTTTTGTACCAGCTACCATTTGTTGAACCCCCTCTTCCGTGAATTACGTTTAGTTCTGGTTGGATATGATTTAATCAGAAGTTAGATTGGTCTGAGTTAGATGTAAATAGTTTGTTTTTATGACTTCGTTGGATTTCATGATATTGCTTGAAACCAACAAAGTACCTGGGTCTGATTAGTTTGTAGTTCTTGTGTGGAGATTTGAGTCTTTATGCTATGTTTTTACGAGAAGTGATATTTCGATGTGCTTGCTAGTTTTGGAAACTTTCACTTCCTTGTTCAAAGCTATAGAGGCAGTAAGGACTTTTGAACTTTTATATGAAATTGCTTCATCTAAAAAGTTGTGCATTTGTGTAGTATTTCTGATTTTTGGCTTTTGTATGAGATTGTCTCATATGAAAGTTCTGTTTGCTTAGAGTATGACCTTTGACTTTTGTATGAAATTGCTTCATCTAAAAGTTCGGCCTTTGTTTAGTATTTCTGAGTTCTGACTTTTGTATGAGATTGGCTCATATGAAGGTTTTGTTTGTGTAGGGTATGATTTGTTTGACTTTTATATGAAATTGCTTCATCTAAAAGTTCCGTATTTGTGAAATGTATACAATTTTGACTTTGATATGAAATTGTTTCATATTGAAGTTCTTGTCTGTTATACGTGATTCTTGATTTTCATATGAATTATGTCATGTGGAGATTTGGGATCTTTGACTTTCCATGTTATGTCAGTTGAATTGTTTAGTTTTTGTAGTCATGTTAGTTAGGGTAGGATGTAATTTATTATTATAGTATTATTCTACTGCATGGTGCTGCTTTTGGTGGCCCCTTTTCGATATCAAACACGTGGCACATTTTGTTTTGTTTTTTTCTTTCTTTTCTTTGCTTTATTTTCATTTATTATGGTTATTAGTTTAATTTCTGCTCTACAGGTGTTGGATATGTGAATATCCGTGGGTTTTGTGTACTGGTATTTCTGTATTTTTTTGTGTAAAATGTTTTTATTGTTTAATAGAGTGTATTTTTCTTTGTGGTGTGACTGACATAGAAACTTATATTGTGACAATAATTACTATGAGTGTGACCATTGAACTCTTTTTGAGGGGCTTAGGGCAACTGTATTTTGTACTAGCCCATACTGTAACTGGATAGGAACTCCTGTATTCCGCTGGTGGACTGATCTGAGATAAGCTCCTGTGTTTGACCTATGGACCATCTGAGATGAGCTTTTGTGGAGCTCTTGTGCACTGAGATCTAATATAAGCTTCTGTGAACTGTGATTAAATATAAAGCTTCTGTGAACTGTGATTAAATATAAGCTTCTGTGAACTGAGATTTAATATGAAGCTCCTGTGAATGGTGATTTAACTTAAGCTCCAGTGAACTGTGGTCCAATACGAGCTCCAGTGTACTACCGTGGACGGTGAACATGTGTATGATGTGGATGGACGCCCGGAGGTCGTCTCTAAGAGGGGGGCAATGTAATGAACAGTGTAATACCTGTGTACTCACAGAGGGCTGATGCCTTCATATCGGAAGTGTCTGGTTTGTTGACAGTCGTGTGGCTTCCGGTTGCGCTTGCGCAACACGTATGGATGTGGAACAATAGGAATACTTCGGCTGATTTCGTGACGATCACTCGGAATCGGTCAAGTCTGCCGTTGTGTTTGGAGGGACTATATCGTGCGAGCGTATGAAGGCTGTAATAGGGCTGACTCGCCTATATAAGGTCGGCACTGCTTTTGGACTAACACACGTGTTTGAGATGGGGCCACCACGAAGTTCGTTACTCCGGTTACTCATTTATGCACTCATTTTTCTGGTCAGGTAATTTAGTACTGTCAGTCACATCGTTTAGTTTATCGTTTTCTAGCATTAGTCATGTAACTGTTTGCTAAGCAGTGTGTCTTGAATGTGCGTTAGACGCTTAGCGTTGTGTTTAGCCATGCTTTCGGACCACGTGTGTTTTGGTCCGCCATCTTTGTTGGACATGAACTGTGGTCATATTTTAGTATTTGCTAAAACTTGTTCGTGCAGACCTTTCGAGCTGAACGCTCTTGCCTCTTGACCAGAGTAGTATTTTTCTTCTCCTGACTCGTCTTTCACATTTCCATAGCACTTTTCGAGATACTTAAACATGTCACAGTAATAATCACAACATTATATCATACTTCACATTATCATAGTAACTTGAGACATATAATATGTCGTACTGATAAGCTCAGCTTTGTGCCATCTTACTGTATCACATTTCACATTTCCATAAGTAACTTGAGACATATAACATGTCGTACTGATAAGCTCAGCTTTGTACCATCTTACTGTATCACATTTCACATTTCCATAAGTAACTTGAGACATATAACATGTCGTACTGATAAACTCAGCTTTGTACCATCTTACTGTATCACATTTCACATTTCCATAAGTAACTTGAGACATATATCATGTCGTACTGATAAACTCAGCTTTGTATCAGCTTGTATCGCATTTCACCTTTTCATAGTCACTTGAGACATGTTTTGTTGAAGCTTTAAACTTTGTATAAGTTTGTCAAGACCTGACCATATTTTGGAATTATGATTTTTGTACAACTGTGCCGAGGTGCACATATGTGCTGAGGGTTTGTTTTGGAAATTGTAACATGGTGTGATAATAGTCATTGTTTTGGTACATGTTTGCCAGGATACACAAATCTAGACACGCTTTAAGATACATAACAACTTTTCGTTGGTAACTGCATACCGTTTTGATATACTGAAAGTACGTTTTGAGACCCGTAACATGTTTGCTTTATAACCATCATCACTTTGTATCAGTTGTCAAGACACTTACACCTTGAAGGAACGTAACAAGACATGGTAGAAAACTGTAACTGCGAATAAGCTTATTGAGACATATATTTACAGTTTTGAAAGCATACTTTGAAACTCGTGGCACTTCTCGTTAACCCTTGTTACCTTTGAGTAAGTTTGTCAAGATATAGTGAATTTGTTGAGTGGCTATAAGTGCTCCGTAATCCTGAAGTATATCAAGTATTATATTGTGACCGTTTGAACCACTTGAGGTGGCCAATGAAACTTTGACTCTTGAAGCATATGACATGTGTTGAATAAATATGTAGAGCAGACTTTTGTGTTGTTGCCTTCTTTTGCATGCGAAAGTTTGTTTGAAAGTGACATCTCCTTGGTACTCACACACACAAATTTAAGGTTAAACCTTTATGTGAGAGCAGGAATTCGTATTCCTGGGGCGGGTAAGAATAAGATATTTCTCACAATAGGTTGTCCTTCTGTGGTGAATTTGTCATACTTTCCACTCATATGTGCTTTTTATCTGACAGGAATGTGATATTGTCGCTCCGTAATCATTTCTTTACCCAGGACAAGACCCAAAAACTATATGTACTAGCTCATCGAAACTTGGTATATGGATCATAGCTCATTGAAACTTGGTATTTCGATCAGTTCCTGAGATTCATATTCTTGATGTTTTTTCTTCTGATACCAATGTATAAAATGATAAATTAAGAAGCAGAATCTTTATGTTCTTATAAGAACGACAGAGTTGATATTCATGTATAATAAGTAGAAAGATCTAATATTTCAAACAACAGGTCGATAACAACGACAACATAAAGGTTTACTGTCTGTTTATTGATATATTTTCACTCTTTCTCTATCAAATTTTGCAAACTTATAATTGTGCATTGTGCTGTGCTCTCAAAAAGTAAAAAGTACATGCCAATCAGTTTTAGATTCAACCTCAAAAATATTATTGCATGACGATTATTCAAATTGTATGTCCATAACACAAGAACTCAAACAAATGAAAGTATCCTCACCTTTTCATCAAACAATACAAAAACTATAACATTTAACAAAGCAAACACAAAATCATCTTATACCTTTTATTTGTTTATCTATTTCAGAAACTATGCAATATATAACAAATCAAATGTTCTCAATTCTTCATGTATTTATGCCCTGTACATGTAAAATGGGTTGGTGGCCTCCTGAATAAAGCATATCATTAACAGTAGTAATACAAGTGGGGATATGAAACGTTACATTAACATGTTTCATTAGGTAAATGATGAAAGTGTTAATATGCGTATCATAAGCTTTGTTTTCTGTAATCAACAATCTCTTTTTTTATATGAATCGATTGGGGGAAAAACTTGTACAATAATTCAAGCGAATCTTAACACTTGGATTGTGGATTACATTTTGATTACACAAGATTGTTAAAACAAATCTCAATAAAAGGCGCGCAGTACAATATTTCATTAAAAGTAAACCTACGTTTGTACCTGAACATTTCTTTTTCAAATTTGTCTTTAAAGGATTTTTTGAGTTCTCTTAATGGGCAGTAATGGGTGCTTTGTATTGAAATATATGTGTCCATCAATCTTAATTAGCAGCAGATTTATCTAAAATTCCCATTTAATAATTTTAAAATATGCTCAAAGCGATTGATGCTATTAAATCATAAATTGCATTGCTAATAAACCCATTATATTACTCATTGGCAAGGGAAGGGACCACTAGTTGAAAAGATTATTTTTTAATAAAGAAAAGAACTAGAACTTTGAAGTCTCTTTAGAGTGTCAACCAATCTCACACTGTACAACCTAAATGTCAATAGGAGTCAATACACCAATTCTGGTTCTTTTTAAACCCTATGATCATAAAAATGTGCAAGTAAATTTACAAAAGACATAATTTGTAAAATATCAGCAAAATTAGATAGATTTTATTAGTTGGAAGGAAATGGTTTTACGTCAATCATGTGTGTTATCATCATCAGTCACGAGGCATTTGACCCTTTCAGTTGCCTTTAATAACAAATATTATACTAATTTCTGACTATTTGGATTTGCAATTAATCCAATTTTAGTGGCCTATGAATTTAATTGCTCTCATGCAAGTCGTTAGTCTACCTGTACTTACGCTCGTTTTGGTTTGTCTTCACATCTTGTCTGTATTGTGAAGTCGCAAATATGTTCAGAGACTATGACAATTTGTTAACTTCAAGAGGTTACTCATGGGTTTGTGGTGACGCTCACTAGACACCTCATAACAATTAAAGGGGTGACCCCAACATGCCTAATAGGCCTGATCTTTTTTTAGCAGATTTATACTTAAAATGTTGAACTGGTAAAGGGAGGATAACGTCTGAACGGTCTTAATCCTTTTGAATTGATTCTGTCAGACCAGACTGTAATTAGCATGTTATATTTCTGCAAAAGCCATATTGATCCCAAGCAGTGAAGCCTTTGATCTCTAAACCAAGTAAATGTTGATTGGGAGATGATGACGGTATTACTCAGTTAGTGTGTTCATAAGTCAACATGGTAATCAGTGGTCACAAATACTCCATGCATGATTTTAGATACGCCAATGAATCAATATTGCTATACCATCCTATAGCATTACATCATTTTACATTGACTAAATAGGTTTATTGAACAAACCAAAATGTCAATCCTGTCACATCACGTAAATCAAAGAAAAGGTTTCATGGCATGTATATTTTACTTATAGCCATCGTCAGCGGCATTAAGTATCGATCCTGTGCGTAGCGTTGGTGGTTACTATTCAAGTACCAGTATTCTATGATCTTTTGACATTTGCCTACTTCCTCTGACGTCAGTGGAGCACAGCGGTAAAGTGGTTAGCACGCTTGTCTCTCACCCCAGAGACCAAAGTTCGAATCGCGGTGGAGAAACCAACATTTGTGACTTGGGTCTCAGGTTTTTATTGTGTTCCTGGACAAGACACTTCATCCACATTGCACTCAATACCCGAAAAATACCCGAAGTATTGACCTATACGGTCTCACCGAGCGCTTGTTAATCAGCGGCACCGAATATACTATCTCTCCAGGGTTATAATACTCACAGCGCTTTGAGCAAGTTTTGTCATTGATATATGGGTGGCATTAGAAAGGTATTATAAATCTTAAAGCTTTATTAAGCAATATGAAAAAACATTTTTCTGGCAATCTGTTTTGTAACCTATGATTTATGTGTAGACTTAAGACGACAACGCATCTATTTACCTGAAACTATATAGTTTTGATTTGATCAATATATATTGTTAACCACTATCTTCAAGTTTGATACATTTTGCCTTGTATAAAATGTCTTATAAACTTATTGTACATTGCTGATAAATCCTGAAATCGCTTCACAATGGCTTTGAGCGCAGCTGAGAAACAACAGAGAAATGCAGACCCAGGCATCATGTACACATCAAGCTCCCACAAAACGTTTACAAGGGTGTCGGACTCACTAAGCCATAAGCCATCAGCTATTTGGTCACATCTGCATCCTATTCTTATGCATGCACAAGCAGAAGTCTCACACTAACACCATACGCTTCTTTTCTGGAGGTCCCACAGCGCGGCAAAAGGTGAACTTTTACTTACTGAAGAGGAGAGCAGATGAGATTGCCAGATGTGGCGTAAAAACATTATGGATGCAAATGCACTAGCCAAGGAGCTGAAAGAAAGGAATACAAATATATTTCTTCAAGTTAATCCAACTAAAGATCAATCATATAAGTCCCTTTGAAAAAACTCCAGCCTGTTCCTGGAACCATGAAACTGCATCAAGTGATATCACAACATCACAACATCTTCAAGCACAATCCTTTACTCACCCACCAACTGACGTGAGACCAGCCACATCAACTCACATGATACTCACCTTACAAGTGAAGTAAGAACAGCCATATCAAATCCTGATGATACTCACCCACCAACTGAATTGAGACCAGCCATATCAAATCCTGATTATACTCACCTGACAACTGAAGTGAGACCAGCCACCTCAACTCCGCATGATACTCACCAAACAACTGATTTGAGATCTGTCACCTCACTTCATGATGAAACTCACCTGACAACTGAAGTGAGACCAGCCATATGAAACTCTGATGAGACTAACCCTACGACTGAAGTGAGACCAGCCATATCAACTCCAGATGATTCCCACCTGGCAACTGAAGTGAGACCAGCGAAATCAACTCCTGATGATACTCACCTACCAACTGAAGTGAGACCAGCCAAATCAACTCCTGATGATACTCACCCACCAACTGACGTGAGACCAGCCACATCAACTCACATGATACTCACCTTACAAGTGAAATAAGAACAGCCATATCAAATCCTGATGATACTCACCCACCAACTGAATTGAGACCAGCCATATCAAATCCTGATTATACTCACCTGACAACTGAAGTGAGACCAGCCACCTCAACTCCGCATGATACTCACCAAACAACTGATTTGAGATCTGTCACCTCACTTCATGATGAAACTCACCTGACAACTGAAGTGAGACCAGCCATATGAAACTCTGATGAGACTAACCCTACGACTGAAGTGAGACCAGCCATATCAACTCCAGATGATTCCCACCTGGCAACTGAAGTGAGACCAGCGAAATCAACTCCTGATGATACTCACCTACCAACTGAAGTGAGACCAGCCAAATCAACTCCTGATGATACTCACCCACCAACTGACGTGAGACCAGCCACATCAACTCACATGATACTCACCTTACAAGTGAAATAAGAACAGCCATATCAAATCCTGATGATACTCACCCACCAACTGAATTGAGACCAGCCATATCAAATCCTGATTATACTCACCTGACAACTGAAGTGAGACCAGCCACCTCAACTCCGCATGATACTCACCAAACAACTGATTTGAGATCTGTCACCTCACTTCATGATGAAACTCACCTGACAACTGAAGTGAGACCAGCCATATGAAATTCTGATGAGACTAACCCTACGACTGAAGTGAGACCAGCCATATCAACTCCAGATGATTCCCACCTGGCAACTGAAGTGAGACCAGCGAAATCAACTCCTGATGATACTCACCCACCAACTGAAGTGAGACCAGCCAAATCAACTCCTGATGATACTCACCCACCAACTGAAGTGAAACCAGCCATATCAACTCCTGATGATACTCACCCACCAACTGAAGTGAGACCAGCCAAATCAAATCGTGCTGATACTCAAACCACAAACCAATTTCTGAATTTCCAATACAATTTAAAGCAAGATTTGCTTTATTTCTTTAGTGTTTGAACATTCGATTCACGGTATTCTGTAATTGATAGTCATAGATTTCATCAATTTAAGTAGCCTGGTCTTTTTTGGAAAGCTATTTACATTTTCATCCAAGACTTGGTGTTAATGGTTTTCTTGTTTCTCATTTTGAAAATGTGTCTTCTGTACTGAGACTTTCTAATAATTCTTCCACATCAAACAAAGGTAACAGTACTGACTAAAAACAAATGTCAAAAGTGTTACCTTGATGTAAAAATTGGCCAATGTATTGTTCAGGAACAATTGTAAAGAGGCAATTTTGAGGTAATGGTGTCTTACAATTAAATTATAGTGGTTTATCGTATAGAGACAATTTTAATTCATGAAGAATGGCAATCTGTTTCAAAATGTCTATACTGTTACCAGATTTGTAAGTTCGGTTGTCAACAATATTTTGAGTTACCTACAGATGTAGCTGTAACTCCTTAATTTTGTAAAAAAAACATCCATTGTGATTAAGTTTTCTGACATAATCAGTTCCAAGGTGCCAATAGTCATCTGAGTTACTGGCTATACAGTATTGAAGGAATTAAGATTAAGATTGTCTTTTCTGTTACCATCACTGTCAAATATATTACCATATATTGTCACCGCTGTTTTCTGATTAAGACTTTAAAAATTCAAGTTAAAATGTTCCAATTTTATTTTTTTTTTTCTTACATGGTTGAAGAAAGACCATGTTCCTTTAGATGCATATGGTTAACATTTTTATTCAAATTCATCACTCATTCAGATATAACGAATGATATACCTCTGATTATGTATTTTGCTGTATTTAGATCAATTAAAATGTTGAATGACACTTTTTTTCAAAAAGTGAAACTTGCTTAGAACAATATTCTTATTCATCCTAAATGTTTCTTTCTATAAGACTGAAAAGTTCCAAAATAAATCTTCATTTTTCGAAGAAATACGTCTTATATTATCGTTAACAGAACTGACTTGATCACTGCTAATTATCATTAAAACGGTTAATTACACATTAATTAAGCTAGATTAAGCTTGCATATTTCGGATTTGTGAACCTGAAGATGTATTCTGTTGAATGTTGCAAATAAATTTCAGATTAAACAACTTACATAGTGTTGATGTTACCTCCTTGAAATTTACTGGTTTTTTTAAATTGACCCATGTGACTATCAGTCAAATACATAGTTAGATTATAGTGATTGACAGAAACGACATCTGATATTTCGAAGAGATTTGATTAAATTGTTAAATTGAACCAAACTTAAAAAACGAAAGCCTGTTTGTATCAATTTAGAGCTTGCTTAAGAGATATGTCAGTGAGTAATCTATTCTAAAACTTATTAGATCATTCCATTATCTTGCCATGAGCCCTGAATAATCTTTTTTTTAAATCTAGTTTTGTGCTTTGTTGTTTACAAAGGTTGCATGCAATCTTGTACCTAATCTTATTTATGAAATCTTATGTTATCTTATAATTACTTCAACTTGAAATTTAATAATATTCTATAGCAGAATGATAGTAACCACCCCATAAAGCCTTAAAAACAACAACAATGTAACAAAAATAGCAATGTACATTATAAAACATCTCAATACTTTAAGCTGATCATCTGTAGCACATGAATAGACGAAACAACGTTATCTTACAATGTTTATTAGGGTTTACTGAAGAATCAGTAAATATGTAAAAATACATAAAGAAAAGCATACATGTATTTACCAGTGTGATTGATTAAAGATTACCTCAATTCTACCTTGTCCGTTAATCGCCATGTAACAGGCAATATGCTGATTATGTGTGCAAACAAAGGGAACATATCAACCATTCGGCATACAAATGCATTTTTACAACATGGAAGAAACTTTTGTTTTAGACCTTGTATATCTTCAGGACTCTTGAGACGAGTTCTGACAAATACAAAGTATCTATGTTCTTTTAATTGTTTTATGGGTATATGACCCTTTGAAAGTTTCTTTCAACAGAAAGTAAGGCTGCCAATGATAGGCCAATGAATGTTGAATGAAATACAAGTGAATGTAACATTTATTTTCATCACTATTCTTTCTTGCATATGCTTCTACACAATTCTAATGGCGTCACATGTACCTTTGTTGCTTAGTGTAGTTATGAATGTCGAAAACAACATGTGCAATAGACCATTTATTGCCTGATCTTTGGTTATCTATGTCAACTATGAGTTTTGCAAAATAAAACTATAAAAGCAGAAACGATGTATATTAAATTGCAATTATGTTGTTCTTTTCTCTATGTATGCAACACAAATGTGGTCAACACTACACTCATTAAACTGAATAATCAAATTTAGATACAATGTAGCTTATATTTCTTATAATCATTTTGAGTTATTTATTCTCTATGCTCTTTCGTAAATGTTTTAGGCTGCTTCTACTCTTTATGTCACAAGATTGTTTTTTAAGAAAGGCAAATAAAACAATCATGTACAAATAAGAATGCAAAAACACAACTTGCTGTCAGATAATTCAGATGACATACGTTTAATACTCTCGTGTTTACAGGTTGCAGTACAGAAATGACAGCAATAATGGGACCCTAGGGGTGTTGACCGTAATTACTCTGCAACTAACCTGAGTTGACAACAGTACAAGAGGGATAACGCCTGGACGTCCTTATATATAGAAAATAGTGAGATATTCATGACATGGCCATCGGTACTGATTGGTGCTGCTTAGTGGTCTTGCCCTAGGTCAATGCTGACACAGGCTGTCAAGATTAGATTATTATCTTAATGGGACAGGCATATCTGAGAGCAGATCAGACAAGCAGTAGAAAACTTTGGATTTAAGGCTCTAAGCAACATGACGTCTCTTTTGTCGTAACCTATGTATATCTCAAAACATTCAACACAACATAATTTTATGTGGGTCAATAATGATACGTCAATGTCGGTAAAACAATATATGAAAATTGTTGTTCTTATGGGCTACAAAGGTCTAAGAAGAGAAGGGACATCAAATTTAGTCCTGAGCAACAACGCTCACTGATATGTTTTTTTTCTATTCTCCAGAGTTACATGTATTGAAAATATAAGAAATACAGATCAGTGAATTTCTTTACATATACAGCCTTAATAACTGCCAGGGGCTCGGCATCTATTTCTGCAGTAGAAAACAGTTTTACAGGTTGGTGCAAAGCTTTACTGAATTTCTGCGCAGTACCACCCATGGTTCGCTTGTTCCAGCCGATGCTTGCAGGTTTCACTGGAACGCGTAGCCACAATAATGTTGGAGGTTTTCTTCCTGCAAAAGTACTATCACCCATGATATAAGTGAAATACTCTTGAAAGCGTCGTTAAACTCCATATCGCCTCAGCTCATCTCACATCAATGATGATTATTTTGTCATAAACGTATTACTGCAAGGAATTATGATATATTATGTTGAAATGATTATTTCATTTATATAGAAATACACTTCTATAAGCCTACTGCCCTCCTTTTGTTACTAAGCTACAAGTCAATATTGATGTCATTAGCGTGAAACCGGGACAGTGAACTGAACTAAAAATACCCACAGTAGCCCGGTTTATTGAAATTGAACAAAGCCCGCTGAAAACTAAAAGTCAGTCGTACCAACCAGAAACACAAACGGAAAAAGTTAACGCATCACGGCATCTAAACATTCTTATGAATTTCATGCCAGATGAACTGATTGGGACGGGAAAACCTTCTGTTCAATAGCAATGTTATGTGAGGCGAGATGATGGGGATTTAACAAGAAGCTTTCAAGAATATTTCACTTTCACTGTTGCTAGTATTATTGTTAAGAGACAACCTGTAACAATATTGTGGATATGCATTGCATGGGTATAGTGAATCTAAAAGTAGACAATAATCATACCAAAAACTCCTTGTAGATTTAACAGCTTTATTGGTGGTTGCGTGAGTCCTTTTGTTGGCCGACTTGTATACTGATACTGTCAGAGATTGAATGCATTGGTGTAGACATAAGACGAAACAAATCACCCCTAATAGCGTAGGAGGGCCCAAACACTTCATCAAAAGAGAAGGCAATGAATTAAATCATAATGTATCATGTTTTACTGCTTCAACGGTTGTAACACAACAGACAAAATAACTATGTTTAATCGTTTTTCAAATAACTCTGTGACACTTCATGTGTATGTTTGTTTCGATGTTGTGAGATTGTTGTATATATAGGTTTAAAAACTTTAATATGAAGGCCTCATTTGTTGTTCATTTGATACTTGCTAAAGACTGATAGTGAATTCCCCCAATCATTCTAAACTTGTTAATTTGATAAAATAAACCGACACACTTACATATGTGATACTACTGAATATGTATTGTCGTAAAACTTACAACAATTACTGTTTTAATGAAGCAAATGTTGTAAATTAATATCAATGTAAATGTGACAGTGTTTTTATTAAAAGCAATACTGTTTTTAAAGGTGATATCTTAAATATGATAAACATGTAATATGCATCATATCTGGTGATGTCAAATCTAATGTCAGTTATAATGGTGGTCTAATGACAGCTTTTTTATTCTTTCCTACTATTTAATTTAAGGAAGACAAGAGTAATTCTATGGATGAACAACTTCTTTATTGGATGGTGGCGACGTTTCGGTATAGAATCTTATACCGTTATCAAGCATATGGTGAAAAATGAGGAATACAGCAATTTATACAGTTTGGTATGATAATGAGAAAACAATAACAGTAACAACAGGATAAGGTAACAATACATCAAAGGATAATTTACATGAAGTTTAAGAAAACATAGGATGAGTGGGATACCAGTTTGTGAGTGAGTTAATAAGGCAGATTAGCGAAGAAGTTGTTCATCCAGAGAATTACTCTTGTCTTCCTTATACCATCAACTTCTAGAATGCCACTCAAACAGCCCTATTTAATTTAATTTTCACAAAAATAAATTAACAGAGACTTAAATAATTAGCATAGATAAGATATGTTTTTCAGCACAAGTGAATAATTACATAATAAAAAAAGAGTTAATTAAACCCTAGGGAAATATTTACATATTTATATATGTGATCAGATAAAACTTTAATGAACAGTACAGTATTCATGTGGATGGAGAGATGCAAGCAGTCAATGTTCATAAAATACAATTATTCTACATCTTATAACTACTAAAAGGCAACTTATCGGTTGCATTTTTCTCTCCATATTTAAAGACTTCAACAAACATCTCCTTAGCTCTCTCTTAAACATTTTTTGAAGATTTTTACTGTCCTCGCAGTCGTTTATGAGCTTTTTATAAGGCAGAATCTGTTCGATCCCAATTCACTAGCCATAAATATGTCAAAGCAAGCAACACAAAATCTATTCATATATCGAATGGGACGCGACAGCGCCGAGTAAGGAAATAACTTATTGAACTATTTGATGACTGCCCAGGCATTTTAACAAAGAAAATTCATTAACCAGAGCGTTTGAAGGAAATTGAAGAATCTTTTGTGAGCTGAAAATAGAAACCATTACAGAATCCCACACATGCATTTATTCATAATATAAAGAGTTTGCATCGACCAGCTACAGTGCTTGTGCATTTCGTGGCTGGCTGGCAGCATTTTAAGTATTACTTATACACATTATCCTTGGACTTTCATGAACAATTTTGTGTGCCATTTTCTCATATGTACTACAACACTGCAGTTTTGTTTGTTTTACGATAACTACATATTGAAGACATAACAATGAATACTTTGTTTTTTATCCGATTATGCTAAACCTTTTTGATATGTACCTTCTCCACTCAGGGATATAGATTTAATCTTAATATCTAAAGATTACCTCTGTTGCAATTTAATTATTTCACAGACTAGAACTTGATGTGTCAGGAACATGTTTTTAGTAGGATTTAACAATCAGAGTTCTGAGGGGTATGCAGTCCACAAGGTCATTTAGGTGTTGTTTGTAATGTGCAGTGGAGAAGGGATTTGCCTTCTCATATCGGGCACGGCGTCCAGATGTTTGAACACACTCACTACATGAAGCTAATAATAATACGGCAGATTTCTACATGAATACTCATCATGTAGAAGAACTGAGTCTTTAGTAGAGTTGACTTACTTTTAACATCCAAGATCGCAAACATTAGTATTGGCGGATCACAGTTCTCAGGTCCATGTACAATCACAATAACATATTTGGCACATAAGTTTGGGGAAAACGCTTACCACAGACTTAAGTATATGTTGCTTTTACAGATTGTTTCCTCTCAGGTCCTGTATACAATCATGCGAAAGATTCGATGCACAACAGGTTAGCTGCACACAAATCAACACATATTTAAGGTAGGGTGAATTATTCACGCTGTCAAGTAGGTGGCCTTCGCTGATATATACATGTATACATGTATATATACATCAACTCAAATCTTTGATTTTCTAATGAAAAAAGTGTAGTGTTGGACTACGATAAAACTTTTTTTCTGCCAATGTAAACCAAAAGATTTATTGAACTTCATAATGTCTTATTTGGATATGAATGTAATGTTGAATTCCATCCTTAACCATTTGATAAGCAAACGATTTGTAAGCAACATATTCAATTTAATAATGAATAAGAATTTAGTATCTTTAATTCAAAAGTCAATTCTTAACATTATTATACCTGCCTGCCAACAATTGTCACTTGCTAAAGTCACAATTAAGTAAAACATGTCAAATTCTGTTTATTTTGTACGATCTTTTCCTTGTTAACAGTGATCTTGTAACTAATTGTCCAACAATGCTAACAAGAGGGATAAACTATTGATATTTGGCATGATAAGATAGCTTTGATACGTAAATTACAAAGTTGATGATGTTGTTCAGGATCTCTGAAACCAAAAGTTCACTTCTAGTGGCGCATTGCATAATAAATTCAATAAGAACTTTGATTTCAGTTGCAATTTTTTATTAAATGGTTACATCTACAAGTAATGTTGCTATCTAATTCTAACTAATATGAAACTATATTAGTTTAACCATCAGGTGAAATCCCTCACATACATGAACCATAAACAACACCATCAGTTTATTTACTCAAGTTCTATGATATTTTCTTACTTCTATCGTAATTAAGCCCGAGCAGCGTAAGTAGTATCCCATCCACATTCGTGAGATATTGATGACCAGCTAATCATCACTGATGGACCTTGATTAGCTTTCCTGCTCTGGTTCCATACTGCCGCGGGCTGTCGAGATTAGATTATTATCGAAATGTGATAAACAGAATTAAACTCTGTGTAAGAACTTATCACTTCACATTTCATAACCAGATTTGAGAGTGTTTAAAGGAAAAGTTTACTAAACTGTAAAAGTCGGATAGTACAGACGTTTGTTCTACTGTGCAAATTCACCATTGTGTATTTTTCTAATATAAATGCCATATTTATGATATTTGGATATAAAATAAGGTTTTTATCTCATGGTTTTAACCTCACACGGAGTATTATTTTCTATTTTTATAGTGGTATTATTTTCTCGGGAAAATATTCAGTAAAACACAAATAGTGCTAAATCATTTAATTGTTTTACAATCCTTAACCTAGTTCTTGGATGAGCTTCAAGCTGTACCCTACACTAGGATCTCTCGACAAGAAGATGCTGCCGTTTAGCATAATGAATATCTGCACAATACAATGGAACTTCAGATTTCACTAGGAAAGTCGAAATGAGGCATGGTTATCAAGGAGCTTACCTCAAAACCGTCTTCACGCTTCCGTCGTATTGTCGAAGATAATTGTTCATCAATTGAATGACGTCCTTTCTTTCACAATGAATATGGTCTTGCTGCACAAATGATAAAAGCCTATTGTTTGTTTAGAACTTCTTCATTGCATTTCCAAATTTGTCAACCTTTCTTGGTTTTGAGACGGCCCGTTTTAATCAATTTCTTATCCATTCCTTTCTTAGCAATTCGCCATTTCATAATCAAAACTTTGAAAAATAGAGTCATTTGCTCATCAGGCTTTACATTTGATTTTGCTTTAGGGTGTGGTCAATGAGGTTTCCCACCAGGGACACAAATCCTGAAATTATTAATGCTCACGTGTCAAGGAGTCTGTACACAAAGTTTCAGCTTTGTAGGCCTTATGGTTCTGAAGAAGAAGATGAAAATAGGGTTTTAAGGGCGTGGACCCTGTGTCCCTTATTAGGGGCCACAGGGCCACCAAAGCTACAATTTATTATCCTCACTAGCCGAGGAGGCTGTACACAAAGTTTAAACGTTCTAGGTTTTATGGTTCTGGAGAAGAAATTCCACAAAGTTTACAGACGGATGGACGGACGAACAGACACCATGCCATGCCATAAGCCTATCGGGCCTTACAAGCCAGATGAGCTAAAAATGCAAAACGCTAATTTAAATTCTTAACAATGCTTAAAATATCCAATGGACTTAATTGACAGAATCCATTAAAAAACTATGAGTATCACTTGTATTCCTGAGGCCATTCCTAGTTATCTAGAACATGGCAAGAATATTGTCAACAGGAATCTGGGATATTCGTTTGCAGAAACCATAGAGCAAAGTTAATTTTGATGACCTTGACACAGCAAAGCCTGACCTTTAAAGCTTTAAAATCTCACAAAAGGTTATTGAATTATCTTTATATCTCACAGCAGGCTTCGACGCGGAAAGAAAGAATGAGACCTTAGCTTAAGTTCAGAAGGTCCTTGAAATGTCGAGCAAGGAAGCAATAACTCATCTTTATACGTTAAGACGCGGCCATGAATCGAACTCCGGTCTTCAAGGGGGGTGAGAACTCATATAAGAAAAGTACCTGCCTCTTGGTATGTTATCAATTTGAATGCTGATGGCACAAATGTGCAAGTTTGTTGTCAAAGAATTGATTCATGTCAACACACGACTTTCGACACAATGTTTGAAATATGAAAGGCATATACTAGGTTATAAGTCGGTTATGTTATGTTTGACTTCGAGCATAGTGCTTCATGAACAAACCATTAGCAGTTGATTTCCACTATTGGAAAATTCGAGACACATTATGACAGTACACTTTGGAATAAACATACTTTAATTCCACGTTATAATGTATGAAATGTATGTATGTAATGTATGTATAATGTATGAAATGCGTTGAAATGCATTCTGTACATCGGATTCTCTTACAACTCAATAACAGTAATTGTTATTGTTCTATAACCTGCAAACGAGTGTTCATAATGTTTCAGTCAAAATTTAATTAAATGAGAAGTGTCATTTCTGATATTCCTTACATTGACAACTTAATTAGGCCAATTAAATTAATACCAGAGGCGAATCTTAGGTTAATCCTAGAAAACACACTTTTTCTTTAATCTCATTTTCCAGCAAATTCATACCAAAATAAATACAAATGTTTTGAAGCTCATCATTATTTCATGTTGTGCCTTAAGGATTTGACATTTATAGGGTTTAAAGTGTAATAATTATAATCTGCTTGGCAATGTTCCTCTACTCAAAGGTATCTGTAGTTGGGAGACACTGTATTTCAGTCTGCAACTGGACGTTTTGGTATCAATATTATTCTAAGTATCATCTCATCATCTTTAAAATTATACAGATAGTTTGTTTTAGTCAATCACAGTTTTTCCATTTGGATAACTGTTGATTTGATAATGATAACCGGATTTCACGATAAGACCATATAGTAGAAATGTATTTAAATCAACATGTCGGTTATCATGATTAGATAGTATATAAATACAGTAAGCTTGATCAATAAGTCAGAAGAATTGTTTTGTAACTTCTAAAATTACGTCATTGCACCATGACTGAAGTAGGTATATTGAACAAACAATGATGCCAATCAGGTCAATAAGTCATGTTAAGCAAACTTAAGGCTTCATTTCCTGTAGATTGCTTTTGTCAGTTTACAATAATGATGTCTGTATCTAGCGACTTACGTTACTATTGTAGTATTCTATGATTGTTTCACATTATAAGTCTACCTATTCCAGCAGCCTTTAGTAAGGAACATAAATTTACATTTCGAAAATAAGATATGTATTTAAATCAGTGTCTTAACAAAATTAAACTACATATTTTCCAATATTTATATTTGTGTAGAACAATGTAACAGTACATTTAGTATTTGATTGAAAATGTTGAAATCTTAATTTTGAAATATTCATCCATTGCTCACCTGATGCAAGATTTTAACAATCTAATCATTTCAATCAAATCATACTGACACTGAATCTCATATTGTTTGATGAAAACAGCAAAACAGGGAGCTTAATGTTAACAGGTTGATTTCGTGTGTGGGAATGACATGTTAACGTACCTGCAAAATTATCCCTTTTTTGATATTATTGAATGATTCACGAAATAATCAATGCATACAGCAAACATGCTTGCATCGCGTGCCTTATCAAGTTTCAAACCTTTATCATTCACAAAACTAGTCAATTTAATATTCAAATTGAGCTTATTGACAGAAAATGCCTCCGGTGTTTTGTAGGGATTCTATTAGGTTTTTGATTGAACCAATCTTAGCCTGTTTTAATACATTTCTAGCTCCGTTTTTTCTGTATGATATTAAATCATATCAAGTTCTGTTAAACAAAATTGTGTTCGTCCAAAGGCACATGCAGTCATGCCTTGTGTGACTTCCATCCTTGAATATAACGGCAGAATGTGGCTTTATTGCAAAGTAATGCATTATGATATCAAGTATGGGATGCTCTAAAACAGAGACATAAATGTACAAGTTAAAGTTAATATAGTCCCTTACATCGAATGATGACCTCCGTTTATGAGAATGTATACTTTTTAAAGATGTCTATGCTTATAAATCAAAGGTTAATTTGAGCATGAATCTGATAATGAAGGCATTAGGCAAAACATGAAGTAGATATTGATACTAGTGTAACCCATATTTGCGGTTTGTTTCAACGAATGGTCCATACCTATAGCTTTCAAAAAGAACAACTACAAATTCATTTTTGGGCACTTTATAAAATATCACTCTTTGTGCAGAACAATGACCAGATGCACAATGAAAATGTAAGCAATACATGTTATATCGGTTTACAACATACCTGAAGACACATTTGTCACTCTCATATAGTTGAAGAAAATATAATTTGGTTATTTCTGATAAAAGTGATATCTTCCCCACAAATCCACGGAGACCTCTAGAGTGGTGCCTGATATCTTTGAGCATATAATTACAGTGCATAGTGAGGGCAGGGAGCTATTTGTCTGTATATAACTTCCAAGCTTTCCTTTCATCAAGGTTACTACGTTTATTCTAAAAAATGAAGAATAGAGTCTCTAGTTTTTAAGATATTAGCGCCAGACAATAAGATATGAATGTTGATGGACTCGACCAAATGCACTAGAAATATAAAGATATTAGGTTTTGCGATTTGTGGGTTTGGCACTGTGGGGGCCGAAACGTGAATCTTGATGTTTAGTATTGCCATTGAGTTTGACCAATTACAGTAGAACTCGGATATAACGAACTCTAAGGGACCAAAGAATTTAGTTCGCTATATCCTGTGTTCGCTATACGCATATAATTTTTATGATATCATATAGGGACGGGACTTGAATTTTTTTTCGCTATATACAATTGTTCGCTATATCCGAGTTCGCTATATGCATGATCTACTGTACTTCACATAGGGAAATTTGTTTAGTTCCTCCTCTCGAACCATATGCATCATCGGATACACATGCTTGCATGGTATTCCCTGACATCAATCCCTGTATTCTTATCTTCAGAATATGTACAGGAGGGCCACGGTATAAATACCGAAAAACCGAACGTGTATGGTCTGTTATACTTGACCTTAATAAGCATTCGGACAACATATTGCCAAACATTGGTAATTGATGTCAACTATCTATGTTTGATTGCAAATTACCAGACCATAAAAGCGCTGCACAAGTCCCTTTTATTATTATCATTTGTTTTCCATGATTTATGTCTATGCAACACGAAATTGCAAAGCACTACACAACTAGACTAACAGTGATTATTTTTTTTAAATTCTGAAAGTTAGAAATTGATATATTTTTAATGCTAAAGGATTATCGTAAACTATCCTTAGTCATTATCACTTATTTTAACATATGAAAATTTTATCGATAGCATTTACATTGGATCGATATTCCTAAGGCTTCCAAAGTTGTGTTTACTCCAAATAAGGTCACAAGCTCTTTTAAGAAAACGATGTGTCAAATCAGTTTTGTTTATACCGTTTTCTTTTTTTACCAGGTACATATAGGGCTAGCCATCACGTTGGGTTTATACCTGCGCATGTTGATCAGTAGTATCTTCATTTGTTTAGGACTTTTCGAAAAGGGACTAGAAAGTATCCTCTTATATTTGAAACTCATTTTCGGAAATATTTAAGCAATAAAGAGGCAGTAGCACGTTTTCTGATAATTTTAAATCTAAAATTTTTCATTGATAATTGTACGTTAATGCTTAATGTCTTATTTTGAAAGTGTTAAAAATCTCATTACACAAGCCAATCATCCATAGTCAGAAGACAAAGTATGAAGATTCACAATAAATCCATTGGCGGCCATTTTGTGCGAACACCTTTAATTCATTTTGTGTAAGAAAAAGGAATCGCATGGTTAAACGTTAACTTTACATTATATATTTGAATTATTACTGCTCAATTTAGTTTAAATACATTGTCTTTCAATTGGAACCATTTATTTTCATTTTCCTGACATCACTATATATCCCCCCTAAAAACCTGCTACTGCCCCTTTAAAGCAATTTACCATAAAACTATAATGCAATGAAATTACTTCGTGTTTTACAGATTTGCTGTTTAGAGATGACAGCAAATGGTGATAAGGCCTCCAGAGTAAACGCCACAATTATGTTGCCACTAGTATAGCCAGCAAGTTGACAACAGTAAACGCAGGATTATGGCTGAACATCCCGATAGAGAAAATAGTGAGATATTCATGACATGATCATGGTACTGATTGGTCTTGCTTAGTGATCTGCCCTAGGTCAATGGTGACACAGGCTGTCAAGATTAGATTATTATCTAAATGGGACAACCATGCTTGTTTGCAGGCCTGTCAGTCAAAGAGCGAGGTTTGTCCCGCTGTAACCCGGGGCTCCCCATTTATGTCATTACCAAACTTAACATTGAAAAAGAACATATTGTCTTCTGAAGGTCATTGGGCTTGTGTATAATATGTCATGTTAAATAAATGGTCTCTCTCAAACTGATCTTACAAAATGGATTGATTAAGTAATACAGGAAAGTGAGATGTATAATGTGTCATGTTTATCCACATTTGCAGGTCTATGCAGACGAGATCCTTAGCAACCAAGCACTGAGAGACTTTTCGATTCCCTTGAATTTAAAAAAATACTAACATGAATACAGACCAGCAAAATATTGTTCCATGCAAAACCTTTCTTACCTACTTTAATGATATATTAAAATCAGTGATTATTATTTTTGTAAAGTAATACAGGAAAGTGAAATGTATTAGCCAAGTAACCTAATTTGCCATTGGGATAAAAGTCAATACTGATGTTAACATCATTACAACAGGTCATTGCACTGCACTTCAATAATACCTAAAGCGAGTTAATTGATCAAGACCGGATGTGAACTCCAATTCAAACTGCCGAGCACAAACATTAATGGAAATAGAAAATGCATCATTCCATATAACTTTCCTTGTTGATATCATGGGAGATGAACTGACTGGGATGCGAGATTTTGAATGACTAAAATAGCTTGAATATCTCTGGTTTCTTGCCAAACAATGACTTTGCTTTGACTTCAAACTCTGTAATCATTGTACCTTTTAATCGGAAATCCGCCATCAAAACTCCTAAAAGACTGTACACATTGCATGATATGTATTTGGCTGAATACGTGCTTTCTATTGAGACAGGGACTGATTTATCCGAACCAAGGAGCAATAGCTTAATAAAAGCAATAGCTTAAGTTGGGATATCGTAATCTTTTGTTGGGATTGGTCTCACGTTTCTTGTCTAAATGTGTCATATTCAAAATATGAATATGCTTAATGACTAGAGACAGGTTGTTATATATTGGCAGTATATAAAATATAATCATGACATCTTCAAATGCACATAAAGTTTACACATCACAGGATATGTAACTTTGAATCACCTGCAAACACATTAGAGCTATACGCTTTTATGCAACTTTAGTTAGTCAATATGTCCTTCATTCTTTATGGTAGTTTATCTGAGTTCTGCCGTGTTCTTCTTTACAACTGAAACATACAGTCAGAAATGTAGTTTTGCCATTGCTCCTTAACTGTATTTCAATTTTCGTTTTAGTGAAGCCATTAATGCTAGTCTGTTCTGTCCTTAATCACATTTACGATGTTCACAAAGACCCCTCAAACCACCAAACGACAGTCAATCTGTCGTTGGATTCAATTATTACTTGTCAGTGTTACCTCTGTTATGATACTCGTAATCTTCTCTTTCACTTTCCTAAAAAACCCATTTTGTTATATCTCTAACTGAAGTAAAGAGCATTGACAGGATATAATGGAATGGTCTACTGGAAACGTTTCGGTACTAATAGTCAGACAGATTCTAAAAGCATTGATTGTGAGAGGGGTAATATGAGGGGAGCAGATGTTCTTGCTCTCAAACAGCCACTGGGCAAGAGGTTAGCTAGGAATTAGAAGAGACAGGTTCACTAGTGCCAATCAGTTCACATATCTATTGGATCTTAAACTAGGTTTGAGCGATATTCCGCTTTCCCTGTCCATAAATCTTTTGATTTCTAGCTCATCAGGTCTGAAAGACCCGATAGGCTTATGGCATGGCATGGCGTCCGTCCGTCCGTCCATCCATCCATCTGTAAACTTTTGATATTTTCGACTTCTTCTCCGGAACCAATGACTCTAGAGAGCTGAAATTTGATGTGCAGACTCCTTGGCAAATGGGGATTCTAAATTGTAGATTTCATGACCTCATGACCCCAAATGGGGTCACAGGGGTCAAAACCTTGAAAAACTATTTTCATCTTCTTCTCCAGTTCCAAAAGGTCTAGAGAGCTGAAAAGTTGTGAGTAGACTCCTTGGCCAATGGGGATTCTAAATTGTAAATGTTGTGAACCCAGTACATAAATGCTGATAAGGTACACACCCTGTAATGATAAATGATTCCCAACCAACACTGATCATGACAAGAATGCACATGATGTTGTCTGACAATATGCCCTCAGGCTCTGATTAATATCGTTTACTGTGATTAGATTGTCTGTAACTTAGATACTGCCTGACTACCAATGAGAAGAAGTATAAACTCATCATTGTCAGTGTAACTGGCATTTATCACGCATGCTTCAGCAAATCACTCATGTTCCGTTAATATACTAGTTTAAACGAGTAGAGATTTAATCAAAAAGGTTATTAACAAGACTCATTAGATCAGTTTTGAAACTCATCAATATGGTCTTTCAAGACGATAAGTAAATGTAAAAGTTATAGGCTTTAACTTTGCAACAATATGAACTTCCAAGGCGCTATGTGATGTAAAATTTATACGCTTTTGATATGTTCAACATTTCAACAGTGTCAGTTTCATGTTTTACTATACACAAAAAAAGAAATTGATCACCTATTTTGTAATTTGGATGAAACTACACAATAAACATTGGATTTTCTAAAATAAATAAAAAAATTATCCCTAGTTGACATTCCTACACAAAAACCTTTTTCATTATGCATGATAAGAGGCTAGCAGAACATTGAATTTTCAATTCTTTTTTAATAATTGAAAAACCTTAAAAGCTAGTAGGGAATTGGAGAACCTTGATTTGATCTTAGGTCGAAAGAACCCTTTTTCTCTTTTAGATAAGCCATTATATTTAACAGTGGCCAGTTTCTTTAACAGTGGAAGCTTTTTCTTTATGCATCTATTGTCATTTTGTGATTTTTGTCACGTTCATACTGCTGTAACGAAAATTTTTTGCTGTAATTTCATTTGCTAAAAAGTCATCATTTTAATAAAGAAAATGATATGACACACATTGCAGCAATAGATATTGACTTTCATTTTCAAAACAATTCTATGGTAACTTGAATTTCGACTAAGAAATAATGTTAGTAATATAAAGATAAACAAGGTACTATAACTCTTTACATGAAACAATTCAATGTTGCCATATTCCTTTGTCCATCTATGATTTGATTTGAGACGGAATACTTTGTTCATCGGATCATCAAACGTCAATCGTTGTTGCTAAAGATGATGATACTCATGTCATATTTGTTATGCATACATCTAGGAACACCCCTTCCAGAAATGTTTAAAACAAATGTTGTAAATAACAATTGGTCATGGTATCTTCAATCATAGCATTGGTTTCGTATTACTTAAGGGATTTAATGTAATTTTAAAAACATAACACTCCCATCAATTAATAACGAATTTCCAATTCTTTTAAAAGTTTGCATTCAACCATAACAATAGAACTCCAGGGTATTCGCGTTTGTCAGTGTTTCGTTTTAATCTACTAAAAGCATGGTAGTATGAAAGATTAACTTTCGCTGAAGTTAGGCTTTTTGGATTCATGTGATTCAACAATCAGTCCGTTTGCATAATATTGCAAGTTTCAGATTCAATGAAAATACATGCTCTGCCCATAGATGCATGTTACTTTGATCAATCCTATGTTCCAATTAGCCGAGCCTGTTGGGATGCAATCAAACTTAGTTGTGCAGTCAGCAACGCTGTCCTCAAATCATCTTTTTTGTTACTGACTCATGGTAAATATATTGTGATGAACCAACCTTGCGAGAAGTGTTGTCATTTTCTAAATGTATTCAAATCGATTGTGATGTGGTGTTTCAGATCTTTTTTCCGGAAACCAAGGATTTGGTCTAATTCAAACAGAAGCTTGATCAGTCTGATTAGAATCAGTCTAGTTCCAAGGAATATAATATAACATATCAACTGTACGGAGATATGAAATCCTCTGCACTAGGTCTGACCGCATCGCCGAACCTTGCTTGTTTTTTACCAGTTTAGTGTAGCCAAAACCCAGTAGTTAGCGTACCAACCACATCGCTAGCGGTGATCATCTTCAATGCATGGTTAACAGGAGTAACTTAGGCCTAATATCGATACCGAAGGCTTTTGTCGGCAGCTTGTGGTTGGTAAGATGAGTAAAAGTCCGAACATGCGACTTAAAGTGGCGCGGTCAGACTTAGTGGAGAAGAGGCCTATTTAAAAAATAAGTTTGATTCTCGATATTGTTAATATTTGGATACTTTGAGTATGTTAACGAGCCTAAGAGTGGATCAATGTAATATGAATGAGCTGCCTCTGTGGTGAGAGATTTTGGAAATATAGCATCTAACCAAATTTTTTTAAATGATGTTATCAGCAGTTCAACAGTTACCCTTTGATGGTTATCTAAAATTGTTACGAAATAAGCAGGAATCCAATAATCTGTTTCTGAAAAAGGAACTACAATTAACCTGAACAAATCATTTCATTTGTAGTTTGTTGTGTAAACATTTTGGTTTTGAAAGGCTGATTACATAATAAACCTAATGTTTAAGCTATTATATGCAACATTTCCTTTGGATAATATTTCATTTAAAATATGACAAAGAAAAGATATTAATGACCAAGAATTAAGTTGTTTTGCTGTAAGAAATTTGTTATTGGACTTTGCAACTTTTACGTCATTGAATTTATTAGGTGTTAATGTAATTGATGTTATTGCTTTTCACTGTTAAAATCAGTATAAAATTCAGGTTTTCTTCAAGATCTCTTTAGAAATAGTTTCACAATCGTTAATTCTCAATAAATGTCAATCGTGGTATTGATTTTGCAATTTGTATGAGTTGTCAACAGTTATATGTCAAATGCTGCAATTTCACAAGATCTAATTAAATTTGCAACTGGTAAATCGATCACAAGTTATTTACTCTCAACCGTTTTAAATTCATAATGATTTGAATTGTGATTTTGTTTAATTCAACGCAGATTGCATACTTTAGAAAATATCTGATCTGACTAAAGAAGCCAAAATTGTAGCTGTTGTAAAATAACAGCGAAACGCCACAGCATACAGAAAGGTGAAATATGCAACATGTAAAAATATGTTCAATAAATATGCAACTCGTATAAATGGTATTCAGGAATTCACTAAGTAGATTTTGAAAAGCCCTTTTAACTCTCCTTCACTTGACATTTTGAAATATGATAAAGATAATATGTCCCTTGAAGACATTTTCCAGCTAACATTAGGCAGCATATAGTATCCAACAGTAAGATTTGATTGCAATCAATTTTTTATTGCTTCTACAATGAGAAATTTCATCCAGTTTTCTGTTATGCTCAACAACGTAAAATGTGTATGTTTACATACTTGATAGCAGTGCCTTGAATACCTCCCGAACAATAAAATTTATTTTCGAGAGAAAAACACTTAAATGATGTGTGATAATTCCTGTGTGTCGATTTCTTTGTTTATTGGAACTGTTAATTCCTGAAAAGTTCTCTTTGTTTAGACTCGTAATTTCATGGGACATTTTTAGGATCAAACAAACATTGTGTACTTGATTTTCCAAAATCATCTCAAGAAAGATAAGTTGAATTACTAAATGTTTAGTACAGAAATAATTTTGCTTTCAAATACTTAAGGAGTTCATTTGTGTGAAATACTTAGATATGATTATTTTTTACATTTTCAGCAGATTCATTGTGTACCACATGTTATAACAAATTACTCTTTACACATCAACTTTACACAGATAATTGAATCAGAAAATGATATTCACATCACTGAATTAGAACAAATTTGTATCTAGAATACAAAAATGTCTAGAATTGATACGGTATATTCAAAATCGATAATAAATAAATTTTACGGTTATCCTAACATATACTCCATGTATAAATAAGTTGTGTGTATCAGAAGATGATAAGTGAATATTTGTTTCGCTGTTCCTTAGTATGACAAACTTATTTTAGATGCTTTCAAGAAGCAAGATGATTCACAATAACTCACATGCAACTAAAAAACTTTGATTCTAACAAATCTAAATTTAAACTAAAGTGTTTAATCACGTATTAAAGTGAAAACAGTCTCTTTTTAACATACTAAGGAATTATTAAAATTTGTTTTTTGTTTGAAATTTATTCATTTTTATTCATAATTTACTTTTGTTGATATGAGGCAAGTTGTCTTTGAAAAATTTAATATGAAAAGTGTTTGACGAAGAACCAGAATAATTTTATTAATCATCAATCAAAATGACACAATGTTGTGGATATATAAATATTAAGCTTTTGCTAGCCTACTAATGCATACAGGTTATGATGAATTGCTTCTATATTGTACCCCAGTGAATCGTTCCTGATACTTTAAGTGCAGAAAGAGAGACTTGTCCCTTGCATTATTATTTTCAATCATCAGTCGCATTCACTAGAGTAACACGGTGTCCACCAGAGACGCTTTATGTGATGTTAATCTACAAAATTCACTTCTGGCTGGTCTCTAAGTTCATTTGTATAACTTGTAATCCAATAATGCCCATTTAACACAACTTTGAACACTATGTCATGAGGATATAAATATTCCTATATGTCCTTCTCCTATCATGTTTCTCCAATCGGTATAATAGGTCTGAAACATGAGAAACAGACATTTCATTTCAAAATAATGCACGTGAGGTATGCTATGTTCTTTTGATAGAATGAGGGAAAAGTTCAATACTCGTTCTTAATAAAGGTTTGCAATGTATGAATATATTTAAAGAGTTGAAGGCCTATTTGTTATAAGTATTTCCCTCAGAAGGCCTTCAAGTTACAAGTTACAAAATTTATAAAAAAACTTTTAGACAGAAATACAGACATTCTATTCAGTATAGAGACCAACGGCCCAAATACAAACACAAAACAATTTTGACACAAGCGCACATAAACTGATACAGGTTTAGGTTTAGTAGTTCTAGCTTAACTATTATGTATCCAATGGAGAAGATTACAAACATTTAAGGTGATATTTCTGTCTTGACTATTTAGAAAGTATCTCAAGTTAAGTTTGTGGACAGGACTGAGACTATCTTTCCAAAGTTCATTGAATATTCTGAACGTCTTCTTGGAAATTAACGACCAAAGAGAATTTTGCTAACATTTCATTTTCTATCAATGAGGATAACTTATATAATACCGTCCTACTGAAAAGGTTTTCATATTGAGATGTGATTTTACTTGGCCTGTGTTGTGCGTTTGTAAACATTAGAAATGAGGGTGGAACCGAACCCAGTCGAAATCTCTGTTGACAGCTATTTATATACTAGGATATATCTAATCCCAATGTTATGTTTTGTACAGCTAGAAACTGCAACGAAATTCATATGAACGAAGATGTATTTTATACTATTTCTATGTAAATAAGTTTTAATACTTTTTCATTGTATAACTTGAAAACGTGTTTTTGTTTCTTATATATCACTGGGTTGTGTACTCTTACTCAAATGATGCCTGTTATATATGTACCAGTAGCCTTTATGTACATAAGTGACACGTGAATAAATAGTCCAAATTCATATTATTTTACAGTGATTCTTGTTGCCAATACAACATTACATTTCTGTTTTGGTATTATCTATCTTTATGTATAACAGTGGAGAATGCAAGTTGTGCAGTGCTCATTTTCTCAATAATCCATGAGTCCGCGTGTTAGTATAGGATGACCAACGGAATATTAAATGAATGTATTCAGATATTACAAATATGATTATAAACAATTGATATATAATGTTTCATGACACAAATATTTATGATTTGCGTCATAATGAAGCGACACACACTTCATTCATTAATTGTCAGTCGCTCTATTTAACATATTTGTATTTGATTTCAATGTGCAGTCATATATAAGACTTGATTCACTTAAACATAATATCAATTCAGTGGACTTGTTATTTTGAATCTAGAAGAGTTATAGTATGCATTTACTTCCAATTTCGCTACGGGAGAACCATGTCGCCCAATCTATAGTACAAAGTGATGACTTAAATACACACACTGATGCCTGGTATCAGAGGGATGGATATAGTGTATATATATATTATACCATCCCGATAAAACTACCTTAATAGAAGTTGTTTTGATCTGATATCGCACTAAAACGCATGATTGCTCCTCAGAACATTGACTAACTTGTGTATTGCAGAATTTCCTTCTAAAGGTCACTTGGAGTAATCACATGCCTGAAGGATATCCAGACAAGTCCGCTGTTTCAGTAAGAGCCAGAAGATAAAAATCAGATAATCAGCTGATGTCTAGACGATAGAATGATAGACTAGATTGTTCTTCCTCGCATCTAGCTAAAAGATATAAACATGGTATTCGACATCTACAGCGTCCTATAGTCCTGAAATACCTGAATAATGGTATATTTCCACTGCTGCATGTAGGTTCATCATAATGAAATAAGGCTCCCTTAGAGGTTTGTGATCTTGACCTTAATTTAATTATAAAAACGAGATTGTAAACTTTTACAATTATGAACCAGCGATCTTATCATTTATCATTCACATTATATCTTGTGCGTAACCCTGGTAAAGATCTCCGTAAGTTAAATTTAAAGCGAATGAAGTAGCTATAGGCCTGCCTGAATAAGACAATTGTATATATTACATTGTATATGCTCAAAGATAATGACGATGAAGATTTATCATGTTTTTCTTTTAAGAACACAAAAATATTTGTTTTCATAGATGTGGTCCCGTTTCCAAAACAAGTAGTTAAATCTACAATATATAATTTCAATCATATTCATCAATAAGTGTTTGAAGTGATGTGGTGAATACAGGATGAACGTGCCAGATCATGATGTTATGTTCAGAGTTATTTTTTCTTTATTGCAGCGTGTTCACCTCAGTTTTGAATTTTACATTTGTTTTGTCTTGACCATTATGAATATATTTCTTATGAAACAGTCATCTCCACTCAAATTAAGGCATACAAGAAGAAACATAATCTTCTGGTAACTATAAGTCGTATTAGAATATCCATAAATTGTTCGCCCATGAACATGAAAACCTCCAGTATGCAAATCATTTCTATTTTCCTTAAATGAATTTGTAAAGTATTACTCTTGAGATTAATGATGACACTAATAGCCCTGTTTGGCTGAATATATCAGACCCAGTTCTAACCCATCAAGAAGGGATCCAGTGTAAAAATAAAACTAATTTGTTAATTGTTCTCTTTTAACAAATGCCCATCTTTTGTACTTATTTGTTATCTAAATCAAAATTTGTCCTACCAATTGAAGGAAAACTATTCATCTGATTCATTTCAAATATTGCACACATCTTCTTACATACTAGGAGGGTTGTAGTGCAAATTTACAAGCGATTTTGTTTATATTTCCAAATTTGTTGTATGTCTAAGTTATGTTATACCCATCCATAAGAAAGATAGAGTTAATGAGTGCAGCAATTATAGACCAGTTTCTCTTACATGTTGTTTATCTAAGGTGTTTGAAAAATGTGTTCACAAATATGTTTTTTGATTATTTTAGAGATAATTACCTCATTAGTACACTACAATCTGGTTTTATTCCTGGAGATTCAACAACCTACCAGTTGTTAGATCTGTATAACTTTAATGCAAGTGCTATGGACAAAGGTAAAGAAGTAAGCAGTGTTTTGTGATATTAGTAAGACTTTTGATAAAGTTTGGCATAAGGGACTTATCTATAAGTTACAATCACTTGGAATTAGTGGAAAATTACTCAAATGGTTTAACATTTATCTTACAAGGATCGGTGCTTGGACCATAACTGTTTCTTGTTTATATAAACAATCTTGTAGAGAATATATAATGTAATATAAGACTTTTTGCAGATGACACTTCAATCTATGTTATAAATTATTGATGATCCTGTTCAAGACGCTGCTCGCCTGAATAGCGATTTAGAATTGATTTCTAGTTGGGCCCAGAATTGGCAGGTAAAATTTAATCCTTCGAAGACTGAAACTGTACAGTTTAGTAAGAAACGCTCTTCAGGTCCTATTCCAAAATTATATATGCAAAATACTTCCATAAATGAAGTTTCTGAACATAAACATCTAGGCCTCTGGTTTCAAAAAGACGCTAACTGGAATGTACAAATAGATTCCTTATCCGATAAAGTTTTCACCTATGATAAATTGTTTAAGAAGTTTGAAATATCGATTATCAAGGCATTAATATAAGCCATTGGCTTGTTTGCCAATCCAGTTTCTGTATATTTATAGAAATAAATATGTTTAAAACAAGTTATGGGAAGTAAACACTAATTTAATTTGAAAAGGATGAACGGTCGGAGGTATAAGTGAGTCAAGTACATCTCCGACACTTAACAATCGAATGAACTGCTTGTGAAAAGGATATGCATCATGATTTGGATTCTATATTTTTATGTTTAAACGCCTTCCTGAAATGTCCCTTGAGTGTTAAGTCGGGTTCAGATCCGGACTCCAGGCAGTGTAGTGATAGACGGAGGTTATAAACAACCTTTATTTTGTGCACACCCACCTGTTCTTTTTTGTTTCAATTTTTATAAAGACAATGCTCCTTATGAATCCATGTTGACTCAACATCGACTATTTGATCCTTTTTTAAATAGTCTTCCGAAACAGGTTGTATGTCTATGCCATTTTCTCACTTAAACAACACTGCTCAAATATTTTCTGCCTCATTTCCTAAAAAAAGCGTTTGCATACAGTATTTGTCATCAATGTCATTTATATTACTTGACAAGTACATGCACAAGTGGAATAAACTTTAAAATACACATTTTGAGTTCTCATTTGTCATTCTTTTTTTGTTTTTGGTGTAAAAAATATATGATTAAACAAAGTCGTTAATTTCAAGTGCGATAAGGGAAAGGAAATGCCAAAATCGTGATCAAGAGAGGGAAGTTATTTGACCAGAGAATATGATCAAACTTCAAAAAAAAATGTTGAGTCACATTCACCAAAGAACTGATTAATTAGTTCAATTTTTCTTTTAATAAATTGCCTTTGGCATATGAAGGGTAATCATTTTCAGTGAAGGGTTTACTTTCAACAGTCATTATTCATACTGTGTTCTCTTTTTATGTTTTCTGTAATTACCTTAATATGACATGATGTTCATAAGTTAAAAGTAATTGAGAATCAATGTTAGTAAACTCTAGTTATTGCACGTTTTCATCTTCACAATTTTTCTTTACAGAAAGTTTCAAAGGTTGATACATGATACCAAATCAATTGATAAGATAAGACAAAATATAACAACATGCAATCTGTGTTGGAATACACTATGAATTAATGTCTTGTCTTCAGAAAAAGAAAAAGCATCAAATCCAATTGTTGAACGTGTTAGAGGAAATAACAGTAAACAGTTAAAAATTTATCAAGTAGATAGCACAATTACATACCCTGGATATTCCTTTGAGTCTACGTGTATAAGACTTCAAATATCAAAGAAATAATCTAAGATGGGAATCCATTTTATCCATTACCTACCAATCAAGATCCTTAGGACGGAGCTTTTAGTATTATTCATATCCTTACTTACATTCCAATGCGTTTCATAATCTTATTATATACTCATGTAAACTTAGGATAGAAATACAAGGGTATAATACGGAAAACGTCTTCTCATTCCATATTGCACGAAAAATAGTCAAGTTGCACGTTTTTTCAGTCGTCTAAATTACATTCATACATATAAAACTACATCCTGCTACATCAGTGTATATGTCTCCGCTAATGCTACAACCTATCCCCTGATATCCTCCTATGGTCTTCTGTCGTATCGCTATATATAGCAAGCCAATCAATTGATGCCCTTTCAGCGATAGCGGCAAACTAGTTTCTTGGCTTCGTTCCGCGTGCTCACCTCGTGATTCAAATTAACCAATAGGAGTGCTATTAGATAATAAATCTGATTCTCGTTGCTGTCTCCAGCTAAGCTCCAAATCACGCGCTCTTAGATTTCCACGTGCGACATCACTAGACAACAGTGTATGGAGTTCGGAATAGTTTGACTGAAAACAGACAGGCTATAAATAGCGCCGAGCAACCATCGGTCAGCGATACAACAGTAGACCATAGGAGGATATCAGGGGATAGGTTGTAGCATTAGCGGAGACAGATACGCTGATGTAGCAGGATGATAAAACTATATCATAGATACACTGTATCTGTCACTTTTAACATTGTAACTGAGTGAATTTTCACTCGTTTTGATTTCATTCTGTTGTTCTTGATTATTGATATTCAAAATTGAAAGCGTCAATGTAAAAAGCAGTAACCTCGTAAATATTAAAAAAGCGGAATCGATTGGACCTGAAGAAGAAGAAGTGAAAATAAATACATGTGCTCTTGATGACTTTGCTAAAACGTTCAATAACTCAGTCATATGCATTGGTTAAAACAAGTCATTATTGTTTCTTCGTCATGTAGGGTATTCCCATACATTATAGTTTGTTACGATTAAAAGTGACAAAAAGTGAAAAATTGCAACATGCTTTGAAAATATCCAATTTATCCTGTTTATACTGAAGTGAGAACGCATCTGCACCGAACCACCACTGATATATTACACTGTCACGAAATCTATCATTGCACTATCAATAATGTATAGCTGACATTTTAATGTACAAGAATTCAAAAAGTAACATCATTACTCATCTAAACATTTGATTGATCCAAATTAAATGCATTCTAAGTAAAGTTCCATAAAAATCTTGCCATGTGTGAACTGGGAGTAATTTCACACAATGGATCGCAAAAATAGGGACAACTTGTTTTATAAACCTTACAAATGGATTGATGGATACTAGGTTTTCCATGTTATTATCGCATCGCTGTTTAAGCTTGACAAAACGCTTTATGAATCATAAATATTCAACAATAGCCCAGGAATATTTTTGCAGAATTTCATTTCCCTAAAGTCAGTTCCTGAAAAAAAATACAAAAAGCAAACATTTTTACTTATTATGAATAATATCATTTAAGTGATTAAAATGAAACATAAACATTGACAATACTAGTCAGTTTCAAATATCTTTAAAGATACAAAGCAATTTTCCTGCAAAGTCATACATGTGAAACGACAACAGGTTGTTAAAAAAATAAATTAATCTACTGAAAACGATTATTTAGAATTAGGAAAAGAGGTTCTCATTACTTACCCCGAACTGCCATTACTAACTGTCACTATTGGACGTTTGTTTCCTGCATTAACAAAATATTTGAAAAAAGTATCTGTTTTTTCCTAAGAAAAGGATGATTTTATTTCAATAATCTTGACAATAATTATTTCCTATCGTCATTCAATTAGGTACATGTAGCTGGTAGCATTTGATTTGAAGAAATCGCCTACAATTTTTAGAATATTATTTTTGAAGATAAAAAAATCATTTAAACAGATAAACAGATTAATATACTGTTTAGATTTTGTTAGATTAATCGACGTGAGGATCACCTATATTCATTGGGGAAACTTAACTCTCACCAGATAAAAACTAGGAAAGATGAAAATTCAGTAACGTTTCAGTAGCTCATAGGTGTATGAATAAGGTGACCTGGTGTAACAGTGTATGGTCGGTTCGTAATCAGAAATCAAACGTATACCTGTATACAAGGAGAACAAGGAAACAAGTTTAATCATTTCCGGTCATAGAGCCAACACGACCCTGTCACAAGTTGTCCTGATGACCATTCCAAGGGTGCAAAGAGTTTAACTTTAGGAACATTGATTATTTATTGATTATTTATACAATGTTTTAAAGGGGCAGTAGCACGTTTTTAGGGGGAATATAAGGTGATGTCAGGAAAATGGAAGTTAATGGTTTCAAATGAAAGACAATGTATTTAGACTAAATGGAGCAGTAATAATTCAAATATATAACGTAATGTTCGGCCATGCGATTCGTTTTTCTTACAAAAATGAACTAAAGGTGTTCACAAAAAAATGGCCGCCAATGGATTTTATGTGAATCTTCATACTTGGTCCTCTGACTATGGGTGATTGGCTTGTGTAATGTGATTATTGACACTGTCAATATAATACATTAGGCATTTACTAACAATGATAAGCGCAATTTTTAAAATATAAAATTATCAAAAAACGTGCTACTGCCCCTTTAAACATCTTCATTTCTATTACATTGATTTGAATGTCAATCTCAGTCCATAGATTCCTGAATTAGTTATGTGTTTTAGTTACTGAGATATATAAAATTGTACTAGTTATGGTGTGGTAAACCATTTATATCAATATATCCTTTCAAGACTAATCAACCTAAACTAGCAGTGCACTCAATGGAAAACAAGCATTATCTAAATTTCTTCAGATCTGTAAATATGCTATGAGATAATGATCAGTGTGAATGTCATTACATCAAGGTTCTTTCTGGCCCTTAGTGAAAACAAGTGCTTAGAAAACTGTCATAAATGCTTAATGTCTTATCAATTATCCGTCAGAAAATACTTAGAATCTGACAGAATGATCATCTATACACCGTTTATCAAGTAATTGTTCAAGCGGTCGTTCCATACATTCCTTTGCAAATTATGTTTTTCAGTTATGGCAGGAATTTTCTACTAACTCACGTTTTCTCGGAAACAAAAATGTCCTTTTAAAATTTACTTTACCATATATATAAAGTGAAATATCAATAACAATTAAATATGGATGCTGTCAGTTAAGGATGCATTGATGAAGACCGAACCATAACAATATTTTTTAAAACTTTTTATTGAGCGATCATTGTGCATGTTATTGTGAAACAAGTCATAATGACGTGATCAAGGTGTCGGTGCTTAGTAATGTGACAGAAATTCTTATAACTTTTCAAAATGAAGTTGTAACGGTTTTCAACAATGATTTAAAAGGAACACATTGCATAACTTAATAAGTTGTTTTGGTGACTAAGCTCATTTACAAGCGCTCTGGCGTTCATCTACAGGCCGACACACTGACATATTTGTATTTATACATTTCTTATCAATGAAATAATAAGGAAATGATGGTAAATGTCATTATGGTTAACATTATCAACGTTTCGGTATATATGCTTGACATTAAAAACACTATTTGTATATAGAACTATTTTTAGATAAAACGGTACACTCGAACGTTACAGGTCAAGCATACATGTACCTTACATGTAACAAAGTCATGTTACCGTTGTCATGCGGCAATCAAATTCCCTGATCAGTTTTCTTTAATTGTATTGCCCTTTTGCATTTTTGTACTTGGTTTTTAACTTTCTTTTGCATTTTTGTACTTGTTTTTTAACTTTCATGTATTGCAAGTTCGGTTTCGCCAGGAATTATTTATGAATAGTTCCAAGCTTGTTTGAAGGATGTCTTTAGTCATTTTCACTTGTAGCCTTTGTAATTTTATTACCAAACACAATGTTGAAATTCTATTCCAATATACTTAAATTCGGGGGTTGAATCGGAAAAAATCATGACTATTTCTTAAAGTTCTCCATTGCAAAGGGTAAATGTCAGTGTAATTTAAATATAAGAAGAACGGGTTTCTTATCTTGGTGCTCGATTTCAAGCTTTAGGTCACACCAATCAATATATATACTTAAGATTAGGATGAGGTTTTATATCATTTGTATTTCTCTCATCCATGTTGCTTGAAACTACTTAAACAGTGACAGCAAAGGAAGTTTGGTCACGTTTTAACTTCAAGGATTCGCAAAAAGCATGGTGGCTCAACTTCACAATGTTACTGGTTCAACTTACCTATCCACCCCTAATTGTTTGATGCTGTTATAAGGTCAGTATCAGAGTTATTTTCTAACCTCCGGGTCGATATGGAGAACATGTATTTACTACGCTCCGCGATCTTCACCTCATTGGTCCTTACCCTTACCCTAACTAATCACCTACTAATATACCCTTAGCCTCAAATTCATATTTTTGATATATTTAGAATCTGTGTGCCATTCTAATGCGTATCAAATGGTCCTTTTTAAAATAGTCCATGGCAAAGCAGAATTTGATATCAAAATGCAGTTCCCAAAAAAGCAAAAGTGTAATATTAGGAATACAAATATTCACTGAAATAAACACAATGGAAATAAGACAGTCAACCACGATCTCATATTGGAGAACATATTTACATTATTTAATTTCATGATTCTTTGAGTATACTGACTATTTTTTTTAAATATCGTATTCATGAAAAAAAGTTTTGTCAACATCTGTTTAAGATATTGATTACCAGACTAAAATGATTGTTTTGTTAAAAAACCTTATCTTAACTTTTCATTTCTATAATTTTGATAAAACTAGCTATCTGAGTAGTCGAAATATTTGGAGATGAATAGAGAGTACGAAAAAAGATTGAAATTATACCTGATAGATGTTGATAGTTTGCACTAATTTCACCAAACAGGGAACAGCCTGCTACATGTGGTTCTGTTGTAATGTTAGATAATGCTTAATCATTAAAATGTGATTGAAGTCTTGCTGAGTTATAAAACAAATATTGGTATCAGACATTAAAGATTCTCTGAAAGGAAGGACAACTAATTGCATGGTGAGAGCAGGTATCTTCAGTTAGACCAATTAGTAAACTTACAGAACAAATTAACAACCTATGGTAACATCATTATATTCCTAATCCATAGTTGAGGATCGATGGAAAACCTTTGGTTTCCAACAGCAAACATAGAGCATTGAAAAGAAGACTCTTTCATGAAAAAGGTCACTCTAATGTGAGTCAAATGCTGACACTATTGATGGATGTTTTGTACCCATGTGTATTTGTTAGAACATAAAGATCGCACGTTTCAATGATTGGATAGGCTTTACCAAATATTTTAAGCTACCTTTAATTATATTGGTAAGTTAATGACAACAATTCATACTACAAATTTCGATTTCACAAATGTAGGAAGCCAATAATAGCAACAACGGAAATCAACTACTATTAGCCTACTAACCTCATTTTGCTCTGAGCCCATAAGTCAATGTTGCTGTCATTATCATTACAACATGGCATTGCACTGGTCGTTTATGATATCTAAAGTGGGTTTATTGAACAAGACTGGATGCCAACTCGATGTCAAACGTGCCGACCAGAACCATTGAAGGAAACAGTAATGCATTTGGCATATAAACTTCCTTATGGATTTCACGGTTAATGAACTGATTGGGTGAGAGAGTCTGTTTGTCAGTTAGAACATTGATAGTTGAGCCAGTAATGACATATAATGATATATGAATCTATTTTGTGTTTCCGCATAGTGTTCATTGTATGATTCTTCTATATAAATTCTTTATTATGTTTAAATTGTTACGTGTTAAAATAAAACACTTCACTTATCAAGGTTGTTTTGTTATTAGAAACAAAAAAAGCATGAAATGTTTTCAAATATTCAACTATGTGTGTTAATAAATCCAAATTCCAATCTAGAGCAATATGACGTTTGATGTTGACAAATTATTTGTATGTACATTTTAAGGAAAAGAATGCTTCATCATGCACTTAAATGGAAACCTGCAATGTTTACATATTTCTGTATTTGATTACTCGTTCATTGTCCAAGTAAAAGCAGACAATTAAAGGGAGGAATCATTGAAATTGTACGTCTGGTAGAACGTTGAATCATTGATTTTAAGAGGGATGATATGAGGAGAGCAGATGTTTTAGCACTCAATTAGCCTCTGAACCAGTAGTTAGCTGATGGTCAAGAGGGAAACTCTACATCTGCAGTCATCTGTCATATCTGTAGTGCTGTAGAGCTTAAATAGCTTCGGTGACGTTTCACTTGAAAATGGAACAATATGGAAACATGTATGTTCCATCTGTAACATAAATGAAATTTAGTTTGAGTACCTATATTGGTTTAACCTAAAGATTAGGCAAATATTTTCAAAGGTTGCGACTAAATTCAGTTTTATTGCATATGACTATCAGCATTTTAAAATTGACATAAAACATGAAATTTTATTGAATTCAAAGCATTTAATCAGATAGTTTGAAGAGCAATTTGAGTAAGATGAATTTATTATATTGTTTTTTATTCGGAAAAATTTCACTACTTTCTGTGACATACACCTTTATAACTTGTATTCCAAGTCAGGAGGAGATACGATTTATTCACATGTGTATGGCTAACATTGGTTATGACAATCAGAGGTCCCTGGTCGATGATATCCATTACTCAGACCATGTACTCTATCAGAGTACATTCAACCGGTTCTTTAAGAGTATTCTGGTGTGTTTGAAATCTTCCATCGAGTGCTTAATGAAAGCCACTTGTACCTGAATTATTTAAAGAAACGTTGAGAGTTTAAGTTTATTAGATATGTTAATTGTTGTGAGGAAGGGTGATTTTAAGATAATTATACTTTAAGGTAGTCATAGTACATCCAATCAAATAGTTCAATGTACTAAATGTACGTTCTGAGCTATGTCATACTTAAATTGGTTAAAGTGATGAGATTACAAAGCTATTTGTATTATTAGGTCTTCAAGACGAAAGTCTGAAGACCTATTGTTTTTATCCGAATTTTTATTATTATTATTATTATTATTTGTACCAATTTTGTCCGAGCTCTACAGCCATAACGAATCAGCCGATTTTGATGAAATTTTCAGGGATTGTAGCTTGTGTCCTAACTTAGTGCATCTCGAGCCAGATTTTTGAATTTCGATTTTGTTTTTGAGTTATCTCCCCTTAAAGGAAAAACTTCAAACCTCAATTTCTCAGTAACTATGGGAGATAACTGCATAAAACTTTCACCAAAATGTGGGCAACATAATTCCCCATCGATGAAGCCCATAGCGGTTCTCGGCCGTATAAATAGATTTTTTGCTATTTTCGAAAAACTGAAATTTTGGTGAAATTTCGCGGTTCTGACGGTACGCGTCTTTGAAATTCTTCTCCTCACTAACTACGATACATACAGACGCATGCTATAGCTCATTTTAAAGCTGAAACAATGCTGTGTAAAGGAACCCCCCAAACTTGACCTCTATTTTGAACGGTTTTTGAGCTACAGCGATTTCAAAAACGATCTTTCGAAAAAAAGGATTTTGACGCGTCGCGTTCAAAGGGGCACTTCTCTGAAAGGAAATGTCAAAAATGAAATCTGCTTAATCCATTCTGTTCTACAAAGATTGTTGACCAAGTTCACTTCAGGTCCTTATTATATAAAAGTTGATAATAAAGGAACTATGGGAACATAAACAATTTTCTTTCATTTTTTGGCGGTTTTAACATTTTTCGAGGGTTATTTTACTTTGAGAATTTTAGTTTCAAAACTGTTACAGATAGAAATTGTATCATTGATGTTTTGTGAAGCAGATGTAATGAGTAGACGGAAACAAATATCAACAGGTCATGATAAACAAATTTATGTCCATGACCGGTCCTTGAATATTGCGATTTTTGGAAAATCCTCATTTTTAGCACATTTCAAGGTTCCACAGTTTCTTTATTAATAAAGATATCTTTTAATTGATTGTAGTTTCACATACGCCATTCCAAGCACAACGTTTGCTATGTTGTTCCTTATCATAAAAATGTTGATAGTTAAGGAGGTAGAAGGACCAACATGGAGTAGGGGTAAAAAAATCTTCAAATATCAGTGTGTTCTTTACATTACAATGTTAAATCACATGTATCTCGAAAACGGTGAGAGATAATTTAACCAAATTTTTTTCTGCTACTAGGAATGATATTCTCTGAAGAATGGTGTCATAGCTGACATTGGCCACCATGATGAATTTTTATGAAAAGTCTTTAACACTGAATATCAAGTGGAATTTGGTCATTTTGATAATGTATTAGCTACTGTTTACCTCTTAGACAAAAAGTCATGTCAAGGTCAAACACTGTGTGAAGGTCAAAGAGGAATCTTGAAGACCTAAGTATTGACGCGTCAATCCTAGTTATTATTATTATTATAATTCTTAGCTAAGAAATATGCTCTAAATGTAACAATAAACCAAGGATAATATAACTGCCAAAGCCATGAGCACTTTGTCGTATGTTGAATGAAACATAAAATGTGTAAGTGTACATTGAAATACAGTGTAGATAAGAACATGCTTTATAGTTTTATACAATTTACAATATTCCCATGTTTTCATAAATACAATTTATAAAATAACAATACCAACCTTAAAAGTAACCTAGTTGACAATCTAGTTCAAACAATTTCATTTGACCATTTCCAAACTTAATTTGACTATACTGCAAAACATAATAATCCTACTGGAAGCGTTTAGGCACTTCTGACTTGAAGGGACATTAGCTCGTTTTTAAGGGGAATATAAGGTGATGTCAGGAAAATGAAAATTAACGGTTCCAATTGAAAGACAATGTATTTAAACTAAATGGAGCAGTTATAATTCAAATATATAACGTAAAGTTTAGCCATGCGTTTGCTTTTTCTTACACAAAATGAATTAAAGGTGTTCACACAAAATGACCGGCAATGGATTTTGTGTGAATCTTCATACTTTGTCCTTTGACTATGGATGATTGGTTTATGTAATGAGATTTTTGACACTGTCAAAATAATACATTTAGCATTAACTTACAATTATCAGTGAAAATTTAAGAATATAAAATTATCAAAAAACGTGCTATATGTACTGCCTCTTTAAACCTGAAAAGCATTGACTCTGAGCAGTGTCATATTGGAGTCACAGATGTTAAATCTCTCGATCAGCCATTGGACTTGTAGGTAACTGAAATGAGAAGAGACAGCTCCACACGTCGGTAACAGTCGGTTGTATCTGCAACGTGATAGTTTTTTTTCAAAATAGTCTGAGTGACATTTTCATGAAAGAAAGGTATCATTTTCATTTTGTTTACCGGTATACTTGTAAATCAGAATATTCAATAATTTTATAATCAAGTTTCTGATAGGAGAAAAATCTAGGCGATCCCTTTGAATTTCTTTCATTCTTCAATTATTAAGAATTGAAACTGAGTTAAGATATGTTTATTTTAATTTAATTTAAACATTGTGTTAAGCTTAGTTTTATACACATTTGAGTATTAGATTGTAATCCATTGAGGTTAAAACACACATCTGGGTGAACGTTTTACAGAGGAAGCAATGATAAACATATTTACATGGTTACATGGCCATTGCCACTTCAGACAAACTATTCAAGGCACCAAAATATGCAGCATTTTGTCCATCTATGACAGTTTGAAAATGCCTCAACTTCTTATGTGCAAGCGATTAGATATGTGTCAATGATAATCATTATGATGGCATAACTCGTACATAGAGAAATAGAATCCAAATCCACAAAGACTGATTACCTTCTTTTTAAATGCCTGTTAATGCTTGCTTATCCTGTTTGATAAAGACATAGAATTTTATATTCAACTGCACAATATTTATAATAAGGATGTACCTTTAAATTCACATGGACAAACAAATAATACCGAAATCGTTCTCAAACTTCACATGCATCAACATAAAATATCAGCTCATTTTTGTCAACGCAAGGTTCTATACATGTGATATCAAAATAAACATGAACATGTAACAGACAGATTATGTGTAAACTTCTTAACTTCTATCATTACTATACACAGGCAAAAGAATGTTCATGTTAAGTAGACAAATGCTAACATTAACGTTATGTGCATAACAATTCTGAAGTCCTATCATTTTAGAAGACAATAAACCATTTGGTTAGAATCACAGACAGACACATAAGTTCATCAAAATCTTTTAGAATGTCATATGGTTTGTCTACGATGTTTTGTTGATGATGATGAACTAAATCATTATTTATCAGAGCAACTTAGCTCAAAGGAGTAAACGATATGGATCTTCTAAACGACAAGGAGTCTATAGGATGGCAAACTGCCATTTATCATTATGTTATCACTGGCGAATATTACCAAAAGGTGTTATGTGCATGAATCGTTTGAATATATTTTGCGACTGCAGAAAATTTCACCTGTATTATGCATGCCTCTTAACATCAATAATGAAATATAGAGTACACGTGAGGGTATAATATTCAAATTCAGGATCAGATGTAACTTAAAACTGTTTTGTATTAAATGGGATTCATGATAAGAAATGTCAACGTTAACTCCATAGCAAGTGTATGTTCACATCTTTATGATTAATAGTCATGCTAGGCTCATGAACGAAACAAGAGTCAGAAGCTATGACACAGTGTATCAGTTTAAAATACCCTTGAAATTTCTGAAGACGATTTTAATCACCACATCAAAATGTTGTTGGATACCAGGTACAAACGCATATAACGCATATAAATTCAATATACCCATTCCTGAAGTTACTAAAACATAGTTCATTAAATAATCGTTTATACAGACTACAGTTTAAGACTAAACTTACTCTTAATAACGTGACATAGTTGCATTTGAAATAATGAATTTTGATTTTTTTTTATGCTCCTGCAATTCGAAATATTCCAGCAATAAAGGAATAAAACAAAAATTAAACAGTTCACTGTAGCTCTAAATTTAGTATCGATGTTATATTTAACAGGATTGATCTTTTAAAAAAGTGTTTCGAAAATGGTTGAATCAAAAAATCATAATCCAGCAGAAACCAACACTTCAAGAATTTGTTGATATTGCATATGCGGGAAGAGGTCATCATCCCCTGTGGAAGCTTATAATAGTTATGATCAAATATCAAAATACTTTCATAATTATGTATTATTATTTGATGATTTGATCAAATGAAACGTTTTTTATTCAGTTTCCGATAAAATGACACTTTGTACATTTGGTTTCAAGAATGTTATAGGTTAATATAGACCAGAGTCTGTATAATCTTAATATCTTGCCACGGTGACTGTTGAATACATTGTGAGAACAGAGATCCTCAATTACACCAAATAAATATTGCCCAGTGGTGAGATTGGTCTTGTAAATCAAAGCTCACTGTTGGCATGACTCGAGCATCAAGAGATCAATTAGTTACACTTTGTACCCTATCGACTGACAAATACAATCAGCTATTCACTTAATTCACGCAGAGTGTTGATCTGGTTTTGATGCCTTTCATTGCAATGTAAGGGTCAACTATTTAAAGCGAAAAGAGACACCAACACTTTTAAGTGTGTGAAGTTACTGTGATTATTGATTTATTGATATCTAGTCAGGTGGACGTGTCATTGATCCTTGATTGTAAGCGCATCAGAGATGGAGCACAGTGGTGTAGTGGTTAACATGCTGGCCTGTCACGCCAAAGGCCCGGGTTAGATTCCCGGTGGAAACACCAAACATTTGTAACCTGGGCTGAACACTGTTTTGCGTCCTTGGGCAAGGCACTTCATCCACATTGCACACAGTTCACCCAGATGTATAAATTGGTACCTGAACATGGGGAGAGTATGCACGCTATTATTGGATATATCGATATATTGCAATACAGGAACAACATGATACGAATCTGTTCACATTTCTGAAAATATTCAATATCAAAAAGAGCTATTTCCATCTAAGATTGCAACACAACCCTATAAAACATTGACGGAGAGTCCCTTACAAAGTTTGAAGATGTGTTGAGAAAATAGCTTAAATATGTATACAGTTCATAAACAGTGATTGAAAAATATCCCTTTTCAAAACGTCTCATGACTGCGCAATGATGATCCTCCTGAACGTTTATATGATGACAAGATAGCATGCACATTCTGGAAGTACCAATATATTGCAATATGCTTTTCTGTATCACAAAATAGTGCAATACAGAATTGAGGAGGATATTCATCCTTAGTATGGACCAATATGGTCTTGACTCGAAAGTAGAATTCCTTCAGGGTAATAATATACATTATATTGCCATGTGTATCGCCATTGAGCAGGTCCTTTACTGGTTACTAGGCGTTAAAATTATCATTATCATATTATCATTATTATTATTAGAGATGACAAGCCAGAATGGCGTATGACACATTCTCTCCACACAGAGGCAGATCAAATCCTGAAATGTTGTTGAAACCAATGAAGCAATTTCATTCATCCACAAATGAACACCATTCAACTTGCACAGTTGTGCTTGAATTCATGTCATTGGTTCAACCCACGTAAGCTTTTGGTTATTAAGCTAGGCCACCAGCTTCCCTGGCAGACTGATTGCAGATCTATTTGACTTGCAGAGTCCAGAAAGCAAACATTGTTGTGGTTATTTTATTATGAAATGTCCCGTTGAAAACTCCCAGGGGTAATTAAGTGTTTGGTATGTGAGCATCAAGCACAAACGAGGATCGACAACTTGGTATCCTGCTTTATGAACATTTTACAGTCCTGCAGAAAGAATAACAAAGATAAATTATGCATTTTTTAAAACTGTATTGCTCCATACAGAATTTACAGAACAAACATGGAATATTAGGAAAGTTTTGTACATGTATACAATCTAGAGATTTTAAATTGCAGTTTTTGGGGTCTTCTTTGCCCCTCATTTATCATGTTACATGTACCTTATGATCTTTTCATTTACTTTTGTATTAACTAACATGTCCCAATAACCAATCTTGTCTTAACATTTCAATAAATTATGCCATGATGCATTGTTCAACTTGGATGGATCCATTGTTTTCACCAGAAACCTTTTAATTGTGCCTTTCGCTAGATAATTCAAATTAAGAATATATATCCAACAAGAAGTCAAAATATACATATAACTGTATTTTAAATATTAAAAGTCATTTTTAAATATTACAGTGTATTACATTGGATTCATTACGAATTGAATTATTGAATTAATGCAATAAACCATATGGTAAAAGGGTGCTAAATATCGTTCATTATGGATGCATATCACGATCAATGATTTATGCCATAACCTAAATGCTTTGAAGTTGCATTCATTAAAGGTTGTAAATCGATATTAACTTTCTTTGTTGACATAAAACAACGTTTAAAGCTATTCTGATGATAATAAAATATAAAAAACCTAGACATGTTGATAAGCCATCAACAGTTCAAAGAGTGTCGAGATTTAGACTTAATTGAAAACATCCCCAACTTAAGTGAGATTGTTACATTCGATAACGGTAATGATGCAAATATGGCTTGTTTTAGTTGTTTTAAAATATTTTACAGCATAACAAATGTACATTTTAGTACATGTACATGTGAGCTTTCCTTTAAAGGGGCAGTAGAACGTTTTAGGGGGAACATAAGGTGACGTCAGGAAAATGAAAATAAATGGTTCCAATTGAAAGACATTGTATTTAAACAAAATGAAGCAGTTATAAATCAAATATATAATCGAAAGCCATGCATTCCTATTTCTGATTAAAGGTGTTCACACAAACATGTCCGCCATTTTAAATATTAAGCTTTCAACAGTCTTGATATGATATATGCTATAAATCATTTACCTGGTAAAATACACTGGTCACATAAAATGTTTATCGTTTCATTGATAAACAAGATAAACCTATCATGGCTAACTGGATTGCACAATTTACAGTAAACCGTCTGATAACTGTATGTGATCAATTTTCTTTGAAGTTTAATTTCCTCATATAAAATATTTTATATTATATAGACCTAAAGGTGAAAAACTTTTCAGATCGTTGGTATTTGACGATGAATATGAACATCAGATAAGATGTTTGTAATGTATGAATGTTAGTTTATGTGCATATCGCACAAATAATCGGTATCATTCTATTTGTGCACACTTAAGGGTACTTGTCAAGCACATCTTACACATAGCAAGTAAATAACAATATATATGAATTCTCTTTTTCTTGCAAATAACATATTTTTGAAGTCGTTCATGAGTTTTTTATTGAGATTAATTCTTCAATCCCAAATCAGGAGCTTTGAATAGAGCAATGCAAGCAACAACAACAAAAATCTATCCAAACAATGGATGGGACGAGGCAGCGCAAAGTGAGAAAATTCCTTATTGAACTATTTGATGACTTCACAACAAAAGAAAATTCATTAAGCATTGCGTTTGAAGGAAATTAAAGAATCTTTAATGACTTTAAAATAGAAACAGAATCCAACACATGCGTTCATTCATAATACAAAGAGATTCCATCGACCAGCTACGGTGCTTGTGGATTTCTTGGTTTGCTGACAGTGGGTTGATTATTATTGAAAAACATTTCCCTGTGAAAAAGGATTTGAATTTTGCTTTGTTTTCGACTGTACTAGTGTCTTTTAAAGTTTGGTTGTTAGCTCAAACCTGTTCGAGATACTTGGGATACTTATTTGTTTATTTTCGATTCAAAGATCAAAAAGAGAAATTCTGTGAAAAAAGTCGATGACTGAGGTTATCAAACCTTGTATAAAGAAATCTTATCAAACATATTGTGAATGTCTTAAGAGTAAGTTTAGGAAATCTAAGTTCTTATTAAGTGAATGCAAAATATTGGTTCAATGTCATTATACTAAGATATTTCACACGTTTCACCTTGTTCGGGATTTTGCCGACTCTGTCTCTTTGGTTTAGCTACAGTTTGTCTCCTACGCGAGTAATACAACGTTTGCACATACTTTACTGAGTCTCGGCAGCTTATTATGTCATTATTGGTAAGCCTTGCTGAAGCCATGTGAGTGGTGTGTACATATTAAGAAATGTGATCGTCGAAATGGGTTTGACAACTGATAAGTTCATAGAAAATCCTTATAGATTTCTGTCTCGTTGGTTATCTGAGTAGGCTTAGCTGTTGACAAAATCGAAATTGCATTCAATGACAAAGCCAGATCATATTTAATTTAAGGAATATGGTGCCAAAGGATAAAACATTTTTTTCTTAACAACATAAAATAGCTTTTTTTTAATTAGCATATTTTACTTCATTAACAATGACCATGGAGGTAATGCACACATTGATTTAGGTCAGAATAATACTTTTATCTGCTCTAGTTATAAAAGTAGAAGTAAAGAGTTTAAGAATAATAACATCCACGAGGAAAACAGAAGATTATCATAATGATAAACATGAAAGAGAACTTAAGACTTAACACTCGTCAGTGAGACAAGTTCCCTGCTCCTATCTCATGTCAAGTGAACTAGAAGCGTAATGATATACATGTAGGTTGCTGTACTGTGGTACATATGCGTAACTCTCCACTCATATGTGGTTATCCTACGGGTATGTAATACTGTCTATCCGTCCGTCAGTTATCATTTCGTCCGTCCGTTATCACTTCGTTGCCTAAGACTACAAAACTATATGACCTAGCTCATTGAAACTTATGAATATGAATATGAATATGGATCATAGCTTATTTAAACTTGAGATATGGATCAGTCACCTCGAACAGATGTGGCTTTCGGGGTTTTCAACCATTTGGGATTTATAATCTTGATGGTTTTCAATAATATTGATATTTTACTAAGAATTTTGTTTGCAGGGCATAACTCCAAAACTATTTGACCTAGCTCATTGAAACCTGTTACATGTCAACTTGTGCAGATGTGCCTATTGGGATTTTCAACTTCTTCGGATATCTATTTTGTGGTTTCCAAGGAAACATAACCTAGAAATTCATTTCCAGAGCATACCTTCAAAACCAGTTTACCAAGCTCATTGAAACTTCAAATATTGATATCAGCATGTGAAAATGGGTCTTTTGAAATTTTCAGCTCCTCAGGAATCTCTTTTGTCGGTTTCAATTGAAATGAACTTATAATTTCTACAGAAAATTTTCCTCTACATCAATCTTAGATCTATTAAAGATACTCTGATTTAGTTGGGTCAGAAGGGATATGTCATTATCTGATGACTGTTGCTGATATTGAATGTGGTACTAAGAAAATCAAGGAGGACTGATCACATGGATAATTGAAAGTCATACAACAAATTTAGATACACAATAAGGTTTATTCTACTCCAATCTCCAATTTGTCTGGGAAAACTGTATCTTAACTTTTAATTCTAGTTTGGACCATAGAATTCATTTAATGTCTGCCTTGTCATTTGCAAGCTTGGTAACTAACACTATTGTATACATAAACACTATGACGATACTTTAAAAATGGTATAACAATTACTGATTTTTATCTTTTTTCAGCTGTTATCCATGAAATAATTCTAGTTGATAAGATACATTTGTTGGCCGGTTAATTATTTCAAAAGTGTTTTCTTATCTCAATTAAAGACTGATACCAATGTATAAATTGGTAAGTTAGGAAGCGAAGTCCTTCTGAAAATATTTATTAGAAAACTATGCATTTTGCACTGTTCATATAAGAACGGTATAGATGATATAAATTTTGAGACAACATAAATTTATTTTCATTTTTCTCTATCAAATGTTGCAAACTTATAATTGTGCATTGTGCTGTGCTCTCAAAAAATAAAGAGCACATACCAAAAACCATAACTGTCCCTAAACTGTAAATGTATATGAATTTTGTATAAATGAAAAGTTGCCTGAGTAGCTTCCCGTCTAAAGTCGTGAGATACTGATGACCAGCTAATCATCACTGATGGACCTTTATTAGCTTTCCTGCCCTGGTTCCATACTGCCGCCGACTGTCAAGATTAGATAATTATCTTAATGTGATAAACAGTAAGAGAACAGTCGCGGTCAGAAATGTTCAAATTGCATTGCTTATTTAAGGGTATAATTAATGAATATCTTATAATATAAAATTGTATCCCGTACATAACACAATAATCAACGGAATTGTTTCAGAAAACATTGGATTTATACTTTCTTGTTGCATTTATTTGAACATACACGTGAAAGGTCGTAATTTACCATTACAAATAATTTACAATTCGATAACCAATACAAGTGAAACTATCTTTTTTTGAAAATGTTTTGTTGAGATAATTATTTCGGATTATCCCATTACCACCCCAAAGGTCTATATTGTGATGTTGTTACCAATCTTCACAGCCTTCATACCTATGAAATAAGTGTGATCTAATGAAACCCCAGTTTTGTTAAACAGTCATTATGCATGTGGAATTACAAGACTATATTGATATCCATCTTCTATATTCACAAAACAGCAATTTATGTTTTGATTATTATACCTTTTCGAGCATGTGGACAGGATGAATGTACAGCAGTTAAAAAGATATGATATGATTGGATTCAGAACAAATGTGACAACAATTAATAACAAAAACGAATGGACAATAAAGGCTACAGGATACGGATACTACCAGGAGACTGTAGGTCAACAATAAAGTGCCTATCTCCAAAAGGTTGCTAGAAAACGATTGCTGACACATAGTAATTAGTCTGTCACTTCTCGGCTGTACTCGTACACATGGGGAGGATCAGGTATATTTGTCATGGATGATAAGAGCAACTTCAGTAACCACAAAACTCTGTAAATCTAAAGATTGATTCCCCTTGACTACGAGTCAAAAGTAAATGACTTATGTTCGTCATTGTTTTTTATTTGAAATTACAAACAACATCTAATCAAACATAGGACATTAACATTAGAACAATGCCCTCAAACTGCTACCTGCAAGTTCATGACATCACCTTTATTATAAATCATCAAGTATTAGACATCACATGCTATGACATTCTAAACAATGCTATATGACATCACTGCATGGGCAATGCAGTTTTTAAAATGTACAATATTAATGTATATGTAATGCAAAATGAGTTAAGAGGATAAATAGATTTTCTCATCCTAATGTCATCAATATGAAATTTAGAATGCTCGGATATTCCTCTTCTTAACATTTCTACCACCTCGTGGTGATATATTTGCTATCAGAAGACACTTGGTGAGATGCTCTATGTGAAGAATTGATGACAAGCTAATGGCACTGATGGACCCTTGTTGGCACTGATGCCCTGATGCCAAGTTGATTTGCACTGCTAAATCTGATTAGTGTACATTGTACTGGGCTTGGGTCAATGCAAGCGGATTTAAGGGAAGCCAAAGAATTCGTTCTCTCACATGTACTTTTACAATATTGCTATACAATCCTATAGCATTACGTCATTTTACATTGACTAAATAGGTTTATTGAACAAACCAAAATGTCAATCCCGTCACATCACGTAAAGCAAAGGAAAGGCTTCATGGCATGTATATTTTACTTATAGCCATCGTCAGCGGCATTAAGTATCGATCCTGTGCGTAGCGTTGGTGGTTTCTATTCAAGTACAAGTATTCTATGATCTTTTGACATTTACCTACTTCATCTGACGTCAGTGGAGCACAGTTGTAAAGTGGTTATCACGCTTGTCTCTCACCCGAGAGACCAACGTTTGAATCCCGGTGGAGAAACCAATATTTGTGACTTGAGTCTCAGCCTGTATTGCGTTCCTGGACAAGACACTTCATCCACATTGCACTCAATACCCGAAAAATGTGGAAGGATTGACCTATACCGTCTTGTTAAGCGCTTGTTAATCGGCGGCACCGAAAATACTATCTCTCCAGGGTTATAATACTCATAGCGCTTTGTGCAAGTTTTGTCATTGATATATGCGTGGCATAAGAAAGGTATTATAAATCTTAAAGCTTTATTAAGCAATATGAAAAAACATTTTTCTGGCAATCTGTTTTGTAACCTATGATTTATGTGTAGACTTAAGAAGACAACGCATCTATTTACCTGAAACTATATAGTTTTGATTTGATCAATATATATTGTTAACCACTATCTTCAAGTTTGATACATTTTGCCTTGTATAAAATGTCTTATAAACATATTGTACATTGCAGATAAATCCTGAAATCGCTTCACAATGGATTTGAGCGCAGCTGAGAAAGAACGGAGAAATGCAGACCCAGGCATCATGTACACATCAAGCTCCCACAAAACGTTTACAAGGGTGTCGGACTCACTAAGCCATAAGCCATCAGCTATTTGGTCACATCTGCATCCTATTCTTATGCATGCACAAGCAGAAGTCTCACACTAACACCATACTCTTCTTTTCTGAAGGTCCCACAGCGCGGCAAAAGGTGGACTTTTACTTACATGTACTCTTCACCAGATTTTATGAGTTTTGTTTTAAAAGCGCAACATGGAACTTATTTGAGACTGTCCATGGCAAAGATGCTCCTGATGGTGTAGGAGAATCAGTGAAGAGGAGAGCATATGAGATTGCCAGATGTGGCGTAAAAACATTATGGATGCAAATGCACTAGCCAAGGAGCTGAATGAAAGGAATACAAATATATTTCTTCAAGTTAATCACTTCACTTCATGATGAAACTCACCTGACAACTGAAGTGATACCAGCCATATGAAATTCTGATGAGACTAACCCTACGACTGAAGTGAGACCAGCCATATCAACTCCAGATGATTCCCACCCGGCAACTGAAGTGAGACCAGCCAAATCAACTCCTGATGATACTCACCCACCAACTGAAGTGAGACCAGCCAAATCAACTCCTGATGATACTCACCCACCAACTGAAGTGAGACCAGCCATATCAACTCCTGATGATACTCACCCACCAACTGAAGTGAGACCAGCCAAATCAAATCCTGCTGATACTCAAACCACAAACCAATTTCAGAATTTCCAATACAATTTAAAGCAAGATTTGCTTTATTTCTTTAGTGTTTGAACATTCGATTCACGGTATTCTGTAATTGATAGTCATAGATTTCATCAATTTAAGTAGCCTGGTCTTTTTTGGAAAGCTATTTACATTTTCATCCAAGACTTGGTGTTAAGGTTTTCTTGTTTCTCATTTTGAAAATGTGTCTTCTGTAATGAGACTTTCTAATAATTCTTCCACATCAAACAAAGCTAAGGTAACAGTACTGACTGAAAACAAATGTCAAAATTGTTACCTTGATGTAAAAATTGGCCAATGTATTGTTCAGGAACAATTGTAAAGAGGCAATTTCGAGGTAATGGTGTCTTACAATTAAATTATAGTGGTTTATCGTATAGAGACAATTTTAATTCATGAAGAATGGCAATCTGTTTCAAAATGTCTATACTGTTACCAGATTTGTCAGTTCGGTTGTCAACAATATTTTGAGTTACCTACAGATGTAGCTGTAACTCCTTAATTTTGTAAAAAAAACATCCTATGTGATTAAGTTTTTTGACATAATCAGTTCCAAGATGCCAATATTCATCTGAGTTACTGGCTATACAGTATTGAAGGAATTAAGATTAAGATTGTCTTTTCTGTTACCATCACTGTCAAATATGTTACCATAAATTGTCACCGCTGTTTTCTGATTAAGACTTTAAAAATCAAGTTAAAATGTTTCAATTTTAATTTTTTTTTCTTACATGGTTGTAGAAAGACCATGTTCCTTTAGATGCATATGGGTAACATTTTTATTCAAATTCATCACTCATTCAGATATAACGAATGATATACATGTACCTCTGATTATGTATTTTGCTGTATTTAGATCAATTAAAATGTTGAATGACACTTTTTTTCAAAAAGTGAAATTTGCTTAGAACAATATTCTTATTCATCCTAAATGTTTCTTTCTATCAAACTGAAAAGTTCCAAAATAAATCTTCATTTTTCAAAGAAATACGTTTTATATTATCGTTAACAGAACTGACATGATCACTGCTAATTATCACTAAAACGATTAATTACACATTAATTAAGCTAGATTAAGCTTGCATATTTCGGATTTGTGAACCTGAAGATGTATTCTGTTGAATGTTGCAAATAAATTTCAGATTAAACAACTTACATACAATGTAGTGTTGATGTTACCTACTTGAAATTTACTGTTTTTTTAAATTGACCCACGTGACTATCAGTCAAATACATAGTTAGATTATAGTGATTGACAGAAACGACATCTGATATTTTGAAGAGATTTGATTAAATTGTTAAATCTAAAACTTATTAGTTCATTCCATTATCTTGCCACGAGCCCTGAATAATCTTTTTTTTAAATCTAGTTTTGTGCTTGGTTGTTTACAAAGGTTGCATGCAATCTTGTACCTAATCTTATTTATGTAATCTTATGTTATCTTATAATTACTTCAACTTGAAATTTAATAATATTCTATAGCAGAATGATAGTAACCACCCCATAAAGCCTTAAAAAAAACCAATGTAACAAAAATAGCAATGTACATTATAAAACATCTCAATACTTTAAGCTGATCATCTGTAGCACATGAATAGACGAAACAACGTTATCTTACAATTTTTATTAGGGTTTACTGAAGAATCAGTAAATATGTAAAAATACATAAAGAAAAGCATACATGTATTTACCAGTGTGATTGATTAAAGATTACCTCAATTCTACCTTGTCCGTTAATCGCCATGTAACAGGCAATATGCTGATTATGTGCAAACAAAGGGAACATATCAACCATTCGGCATACAATTGCATTTTTACAACATGGAAGAAATTTTTGTTTTAGACCTTGTATATCTTCAGGACTCTTGAGACGAGTTCTGACAAATACAAAGTATCTATGTTCTTTTAATTGTTTTATGGGTATGTGACCCTTTGAAAGTTTCTTTCAACAGAAAGTAAGGCTGCCAATGATAGGCCAATGAATGTTGAATGAAATACAAGTGAATGTAACATTTATTTTCATCACTATACTTTCTTGCATATGCGTCTACACAATTCTAATGGCGTCACATGTACCTTTGTTGCTTAGTGTAGTAATGAATGTCGAAAACAACATGTGCAATAGACCATTTATTGCCTGATTTTTGGTTATCTATGTCAACTATGAGTTTTGCAAAATAACAGTCTATAAAAGCAGAAACGATGTATATTAAATTGCAATTATGTTGTTCTTTTCTCTAATGTATGCAGCACAAATGTGGTCAACACTACACTCATTAAACTGAATAAACAAATTTAGATACAATGTAGCTTATATTTCTTATAATCATTTTGAGTTATTTATTCTCTATGCTCTATCGTAAATGTTTTAGGCTGCTTCTACTCTTTATGTCACAAGATTGTTTTTTAAGAAGGCAAATAAAACAATCATGTACAAATAAGAATGCAAAAACACAACTTGCTGTCAGATAATTCAGATGACATACGTTTAATACTCTCGTGTTTTACAGGTTGCAGTACAGAGATGACAGCAATAATGGGACCCTAGGGGTGTTGACCGTAATTACGCTGCAACTAACCTGAGTTGACAATAGTACAAGAGGGATAACGCCTGGACATCCTTATATATAGAAAATAGTGAGATATTCATGACATGGCCATCGGTACTGATTGGTGCTGCTTAGTGGTCTTGCCCTAGGTCAATGCTGACACAGGCTGTCAAGATTAGATTATTATCTTAATGGGACAGGCATATCTGAGAGCAGATCAGACAAGCAGTAGAAATCTTTGGATTTAAGGCTCTAAGCAACATGACGTCTCTTTTGTCGTAACCTATGTATATCTCAAAACATTCAACACAACATAATTTTATGTGGGTCAATAATGATACGTCAATGTCAGTAAAACAATATATCAAACTTGTTGTTCTTATGGGCTACAAAGGTCTAAGAAGAGAAGGGACATCAAATTTAGTCCTGAGCAACAAAGCTCACTGATATGTTTTTTTTCTATTCTCCAGAGTTACATGTATTGAAAATATAAGAAATACAGATCAGTGAATTTCTTTACATATACAGCCTTAATAACTGCCAGGGGCTCGGCAACTTTTTCTGCAGTAGAAAACAGTTTTACAGGTTGGTGCAAAGCTTTACTGAATTTCTGCGCAGTACCACCCATGGTTCGCTTGTTCCAGCCGATGCTTGCAGGTTTCACTGGAACGCGTAGCCACAATAATGTTGGAGGTTTTCTTCCTGCAAAAGTACTATCACCCATGATATAAGTGAAATACTCTTGAAAGCGTCGTTAAACTCCATATCGCCTCACCTCATCTCACATCAATGATGATTATTTTGTCAAAAACGTATTACTGCAAGGAATTATGATATATTATGTTGAAATGATTATTTCATTTATATAGAAATACACTTCTATAAGCCTACTGCCCTCCTTTTGTTACTAAGCTACAAGTCAATATTGATGTCATAGGCGTTAAACCGGGACAGTGAACTGAACTAAAAATACCCACAGTAGCCCGGTTTATTGAAATTGAACAAAGCCAGCTGAAAACTAAATGTCAGTCGTACCAACCAGAAACACAAACGGAAAAAGTTAACGCATCACGGCATCTAAACATTCTTATGAATTTCATGCCAGATGAACTGATTGGGACGGGAAAAACTGTCTGTTCAATAGCAATGTTATGTGAGGCGAGATTATGGGGGTTTAACAAGCTTTCAAGAATATTTCACTTTCACTGTTGCTAGTATTATTGTTAAGAGACAACTTGTAACAATATTGTGGATATGCATTGCATGGGTATAGTGAATTTAAAAGTAGACAATAATCATACCAAAAACTCCTTGTAGATTTAACAGCTTTATTGGTGGTTGCGTGAGTCCTTTTGTGGGCCTACTGGTCAGAGATTGAATGCATTGGTGTAGACATAAGATGAAACAAATCACCCCTAATAACGTAGGAGGGCCCAAACACTTCGTCAAAAGAGAAGGCAATGAATTAAATCATAATGTATCATGTTTTACTGCTTCAACGGTTGTAACACAACAGACAAAATAACTATGTTTAATCGTTTTTCAAATAACTCTGTGACACTACATGTGTATGTTTGTTTCGATGTTGTGATATTGTTGTATAAATAGGTTTTAAAAACTTTAATATGAAGGCCTCATTTGTCTTCATTTGATACTTGCTAAAGACTTATTGTGAATTCCCCCAATCATTCTAAACTTGTTAATTTGATAAAATAAACCGACACACTTACATATGTGATACTACTGAATATGTATTGTCGTAAAACTTACCACAATTACTGTTTTAATGAAGCAAATGTTTTAAATTAATATCAATGTAAATGTGACAGTGTTTTTATTAAAAGCAATACTGTTATTAAAGGGGCAGTAGCACGTTTTTTTATAATTTTATATTTTAAAATTTTCACTTATAATTGTAAGTTAATGTTAAATGTATTATTTTTACAGTGTAAAAAATCTCATCACACAAGTCAATCACCCATAGTCGGAGAACAAAGTATGAAGATTTACACAAAATCCATTGGCGGCCATTTTTGTGTGAACACCTTTAATTCATTTTGTGTAAGAAAAAGGAATCGCATGGCTGAACTTTACATTTTATATTTGAATTATTACTGCTCCATTTAGTTTCAATACATTGTCTTTCATTTGGAACCATTAATTTTCATTTTCATGACATCACCTTATATTCCCCCTAAAAACGTGCTACTGCCCCTTTAAAGGTGATATCTTAAATATAATAAACATGTAATATGCATCATATCTGGTGATGCCAAATATAATGTCAGTTATAATGGTGGTCTAATGGCAGCTTTTTTATTCTTTCCTACTATTTAATTTAATTTTCACAAAAATAAATTAACATAGACTTAGATAATTAGCATAGATAAGATATGTTTTTCAGCACAAGTGAATAATTACATAAAAACAAAAGAGTTAATTAAACCCTAGGGAAATATTTACATATTAATATATGTGACCAGATAAAACCTTAATAAACAGTACTACTTAGTACAGTATTCATGCGATGTGGGTGGAGAGATGCAAGCAGTCATTGTTCATATAATACAACTATTCTACATCTTATATTAATTCAAAACTACTAAAAGGCAACTTATCGATTGCATTTTTCTCTCTATATTTAAAGACTTAAAAAAACATCTTCTTAGCTCTCTCTTAAACATTTTTAAAAGTATTTTTACTGTCCTCACAGTCGTTTATGAGCTTTTTATAAGGCAGAATATGTTCGATCCCTATTCACTAGCTATAAATATGTCAAAGCAAGCAACAAAAAATCTATTCATATATCGAATGAGACGCGACAGCGCCGAGTAAGGAAATTACTTATTGAACTATTTGATGACTGCCCAGGCATTTTAACAAAGAAAATTCATTAACCAGAGCGTTTGAAGGATATTGCAGAATCTTTTGTGAGCTAAAAATGGAAACTATTACAGAATCCCACACATGCATTCATTCATAATATAAAGAGTTTCCATCGACCAGCTCGGAGATTGAGCATTTCGTGGCTGGCTGGCAGCATTTTAAGTATTACTTATACACATTATCCTTGGACGTTTATGAACAATTTTGTGTGCTATTTTCTCATATGTTCTACAACACGTTTGCTTTGTTTTACAGTAATTACATATTGAAGACATCACAATGAATATTTTGTTTTTTATTCAAATATGCTGAACCTTTTTGTCATGTACCTTCTCCACCCAGGGATATAGATCTAATCATAATATCTAAAGATAACCTCTGTTTCAATTTAATTATTTCACAGACTAGAACTTGATGTGTCAGGAACATGTTTTCAGTAGGATTTACCGATCAGAGTTCTGCGAGGTATGCAGTCCACAATGTCATTTAGATGTTGTTTATAATGTGCAGTGGAGTAGAGATTTGCCTTCTCATATCGGGCACGGCGTCCAGATGTTTGAACACACTCACTACATGAAGCTAATAATTATATGGCAGATTTTCGACATGAATACCCATCATGTCGAAGAACTGGGTCTTTAGTAGAATCATATAAGATCATATACATTTGTATTGGTTGATCACAGTTCTCAGGTCCATGTACATTCACAACAACATAGTTGGCACAGAAATTTTTTTGAAAACGCTTACTACAGACTTATGTTTCTCAGTTCCTTTATACAATCATGCGAATGATTCGATGCACAACAGGGTAGCAGCACACAAAATCAACACATATTTAAGGTAGGGTGAACTATTCACGCTGTCAAGTAGGTGGCCTTCGCTTATATATATATATATATATACATATATCAACTCAAATCTTTGATTTTCTAATGAAAAAAGTATATTGTTGGCCTATGATAAACTTTTTCCTGCCAATGTTAACCAAAGGATCATTCATTGAACTTTGTAATGTCTTATTGGGATATAAATGTAATGTTGAATTCAATCCGTAACCATTTCATAATTGGATTTGTAAGTAAAATAATCAATTATATAATGAATAAGAAATTAGTATCCTTAATTCAAAAGTCAATTCAAGTCAACCTGCCTGTCACAAATGTCAAATTAAGGATTCAGCCTTTCAGGCTGAATCCTTATTGTTATTGGCGTGTTTAATTATTATTTTATTCCACCGATTTTTGTCCCACCTCTACAGTCTTAACAGATCAACCGAATTTTACGAAATTGTCAGGGATTGTAGCTTGTATCCTAACTTAGATCCAATCGTCGCCCGATTTTTGAATTTCGATTTTAGTTTTGAGTTATCTTCCCTTAAAGAAAAAACTTCAAACCTCAATTTCTCGGTAACTATGGGAGATAATTGCATAAAACTTTCACCAAAATGTGGGCAACATTATTCGCCATTGATTGCACTATAAGCTGTTTTCGGCCGTTATAATATATTATTTGCTATTTTCGAAAAACTGAAACTTTTCTGAAATTTGCGGTTCTGACGGTACGCGTCTTTGAAAATCTTCTCCTCACTAACTGCAATACATACAGACGCATGTTATAGCTCATTTTAAAGGTGAATAAATGCTGTTTCAAGGATACTTCCCCTTTTAATTCACTATTTTCAGTAGTTTTTGCGGTACATCGATTTCAAAAACGACTATTGGAAAAAAAGGATTGTTGACGCGTCACGTTCAAAGGGGCGAAACTCTGTTAGGAAATGTCAAAACTTAAATCTGTTTATTGCATTCTGTTTTACAATGATTGTGCAACATATTCACTACAGATCATTACTATATAAAAGTTGATAGTTAAGGAAATAATTGGACATAAACACTGTTTTTACATTTATTTTGCGATTTTTAAATTTTTAGAGGGTTATTTTCTTTTGAGAATTTTAGATTCGAAACTGCTCCAGATAGAAATTTTATCATTGATGTTTTCTGAAGCAGATGTAATGAGTAGACAAAAATAATATAAACAAGTCATGATAAACAAAATTCTGTCCATGACCTGTCCTTGAATATTGCGATTTTTGGAAAATCCTCATTTTTCGCATATTTCAATTATCCATTGGTCCTTTGCTAATTAAGATATCATAAATTTGATTATACCTTCACACGCCCCATTCAAAGCACACTTTTTCCTATATTACATATTATATTATATAAGTTGATAGTTAAGGAGCTAGAAAGACAAACATCGGGTAGGGGTTTAACAAAATTCATTTGTCAGTTTTTTCACCCAAGTTAAAAAAGTCGTTACTCCTTTACTATTTAAGTTATCTAAACAAACTATAAATCAATAGATGCGCTTGCTAAAGACAAACATATTTTGTGTGGTAACTTATTATGGAAATCTTAACGGTTAATGTATTAAGTTCATAAATTGCTTGTATGGGTCGTCAGCTGTTTTGTATAACAGATCGAAAATTACGCTAAATTATTCATTTCCTGACCGATTTGGATCAAATTTAAAATGTAGGTCCATCTTAACAATCAAAAACAATAAACGAGTGCAAAATGCAAGGTTGGGAACTAAACTTTTTATCATAGGGTCCACTGCGGGATTCAAAACGGAGTTGGATATTGTCTTATTTGATGTTTTTATGGATTGGATTACCTCTCTTAGACCAGTGTTGACAAAGGATATATACATTTTAGACTTCAAATGTCTGTACCTGCAGAATGGTTGCTGATTATTCCACCAACTAGTCTGCGCATCACTTACAGCTTCGTAATTCTTGTTTGCACATACACAAATTAAACTTGTAAACAAAGACAATTCTCTCCTCTACACGATGGGAAAATAGAAATAAAATATATCCAATGGTTCGGGAGCTTTTGAGGCTTTAAATTACATCTTTTTTAACATGACCATTGAAATGCATTAACTTATATGTTTGGCATTATGATTTGGATTTGAATTTGAAATGTACTTACATCAAAGCACATACAGTAATTATTCAATATTACATAAACGTTTGCAATTGAAAGAGTCTTTTGGGCTTGGCTCATTTTCCTCACAATTTTTTATCAAAGTCGATAAAAAAAATGTGGAAAAAAGTTGCTAATGGCTCCTGAAGCTTTATGTGTCAACAGAACTTGATGAAATTTTCAGGACTGACTCTTGACATGTTTATCTATGCCATGAGTAGGCTATAATTGCTATATATTGAATCACTTTAAAAGGCCCATTCAGTTAGAGATTTATTTGATTGATGACTTTCCATAAACGGTCTAGGAACATTATCCATTGGCAGAAAGTCATTAAACTTTTAGGAATGACTCCTGACATGTTTATCTTTGTACTGAACACGATGTTAATGCGGCTGAATCCTGTTGTCGCCGCTTGCGGCTATATTTTCGTTTATTTTTACTTTTCCTTGTTAACAGTGATCTTGTAACTAATTGTCCAAGAATGCTGACAAGAGGGACAAACTCTTGATATTTGGCACGATATGAGAGGTTTGATACGTAAATTACAAAGCTGATAATGTTGTTCAGGATCTCTAAAACCACTAATTCATTTCTAGTGGCGCATTGCATAATTAATTCAATAAGAACTTGATTTCAGATGCATTTTTTTAATTAAATGGTTACATCTACAAGTGATGTTTTTTTCTGATTCTAACATATATGAAACTATATCAGTTTAACAATTAGGTGCAAATCGCTCACATACCATAAAAAACATCTTCAGTTTATTTGCTCAAATTCTATGATATTTTCTTCTATCAAAAGTTGTTAACCTGCATGTTAACTCAACTTCAACGTGATTAAGCCTGAGCATCGTAAGTAGTCTCCCATCCAAATTCGTGAGATATTGATAACGGGTTAATCATCACTGATGGACCTTTATTGGCTTTCCTGTCCTGGTTCCAAACTGCTGCGGGCTGTCGAGATTAGATTATTATCAAAATGTGATAAACAGAATTAAACTCTGTATAAGAACTTATCACTTCACATTTCATAACCAGATTTGAGAGTGTTTAAAGGAAATGTTTACTTAACTGTAAAAGTCGGATAGTACAGATGTTTTTTCTACTGTGAAAGTTCACCATTGTGTAATTTTTTATCATAAATGCCACATTTCCGTGGATTGATATAAAAAAAATTTTGTATCTCATGGTTTTAACCTGACACAGAGTTTCAATAAGTGGTATTATTTTCTCTGGAAAATACTTTACAACTCAGTAAAACACAAATAGTGCAAAATCATTTAATTGTCTTAGTATCCTTAACCTAATGCTTGGATGAGCTTCAAACTGTGTCCTACACTAGGGTCTCTCGACAAGAAGTTTAGCATAATGAATATCTGCACAATACAATGGAACTTCAGATTTCACTAGGAAAGTCGAAATGAGGCATGGTTAACAAGGAAATAACCTCAAAACCCTCTTTACAGTTCCGTCGTTTTGTTCGAAGATAATTGTTTATCAATTGAATGATGTCCTTTCTTTCACAATGAACAGGGTATTGCTGCACGAAACATTCAGGTAGTCTTAGTGGAATGATAAGAGATGGCGCTTACGGTTAATCTTAGTGTGGGTTCTTTCTTGTGAAACGGCCCCCTAGTCTGCTTTCTCCAGATACATTCTATACCGATATCCAAATGAATGAAGAAGTTTCCAAAGTCATCGATTAGTGTCCGTCATACAATGTACTGTTTCCATGTACTTCTTCACAATTCTCATTGACAAAACTTATTTTTTGTATAAAATTTCTCCATCGCATTCCCTTGGTAAGCTGTGCAGTTTTTCTACCTTTCTTGGTTTTGAGACGACCCCTCATAATCGCTTTCTTATCCATTCAAATTACTAAGAATTCGCCATTTCATGATCAAAACTTTGAAAAATGCAAACCGCTAATTTAAATTAGAAAATAGTTAAAATGCTTTCAATATCCAACAGAGTTAAATTACAGAATACATTAAAAGGTTTAGGATTTCACATGTATGCCTGCAGCCATTGCTTATTATCTAGAACATGGCAAGAATAGTCAACAGAATTATGGATGTAATAACATTACATTTCTTTGACAGAAGCTTTAGATCAAAGTTCATTTGATGACCTTGACACAGCAAAGCTCGACCTTTTTAAGCTTGCAATATCTCGCGAAAAGTTTAATGAAGTATCTTTATATCCCACAGCAAGCTAAGACGCGGAAAGAAAGAATGGGACCTTGATTGAAGTTCAGGAGGTCCTTGAAATCTCGAGCAAGGCAGCATCAACTCATCTTTAAACATTATGACGCAAATATGATTCAAACCCCGGTCTTCCGGGAGATGAGGAATCAAATAAAACCTGCCTTTTGGTATGTCCATTTTCCTAGCATTAAATGTGAATGCTGCTTATGACACATTCGTGCTAGTTTGTTATAAAAGAATTGATTCATGTCAACTTGCGACACAATGTTTGTAATATGAAAGGCATATACTCGTATTATCAGTTGTTTTTTGTCTTTTAGCATTATGCGTTATGAACAAATCATCAACAGTTGATTTCCGCCCTTGGAGAAAAAACATTCGAGACAAACATTATGACAGAACACTTTAGAATAGACATACTTTAATTCCACGTTATTATGTATGCGTTGAAATGCATTCCATGCATCATATTCTCTGACAAAAAAAACAGTAGTTGTTATTGTTTAATGACCTGCCAACGAGATTTGTTCACAATGTTTCAGTCAAAATTTTATGAAATGAGACGTGTCATTTCTGAAATTCCCTTCAGTGTCAACATAATGACGGCAATTGAGCATGCGAGGAGGATCTAAGGTTAATCCTACAAAACACGCTTTTTCCTCAATCCAATTACTCCACATACCAAAATAAAGACATTTGTTTTGCAGCTCATCATTATTTCATATCGTGCTTTAAGGTTTTGGCATTAATAGGTTTTAACGTTTAATAATTAAAATCTGCTAGGCAATGTTTCTCTACTCAAGTTTCAGCAATATAGTGTTAATCCTGCAAACAGCTTTTACTTGAATTCTGTGCTCATTCATTGATACTCATTGTTTCACACTCACACATACATGTATTGTGTCTATCCGGTTACTAGACAGTTGTATTCATACTATCTTCAATGTATTTATCTAGAACCAGTTATGTTCAAGTTTTATATTGTTCATATCATTTGTGCAATAGAATCATGAGTTTTTGGCAATTTATCTGATTTTTGCCACAAATATAACATCAAACTGAACACATCACCAATACTCTGAAAGAGTCAGTCCTTCTTATGTTCACTAGCAGGTACTTTAAGAGAATGACCAAGACGTTTCAACACACAATCCCAACCTACCAACAAATTCAACAAAAGAAAATGAGTTTCATAGCATTACTGTATCTGTTGAAAAGTAAAATTAGAAGGCAGGAGAATGGACACTATGTTATCCGAATAGAAATGAGGAGAATCAAAACTTTAGAAAGCAGGGGAAACTACCCGCAACCGCGGAGTTGGTCTAATGCGAACAGAGGTTAGGATCAACATTTTATTACCTGATCTACCACTGTAGGGAGACACTGTATTTCAGTCTGCAATTTGACCTAATGGTATCAATATTATTCTAAGCATCATCCCATCATGTGTGGAAATGACATGTTAATGTAACTACAATAATATCGCTTATTTGATATCATTAAATGATTCATAAAAAAATCAACGCATATAGCTTACATGCTGGCATCTTGGGACTTTGGAAGTTCCAAACCTTATTTTTCATTCACAATATTACTGAATTTAATATTCCAATTGAACTGATTGACAGAAAATGCCTCCGGTGTTTTGTAGGGATTCAATTAGGATTTTGATTGAAACAATCTAAGCCTGTTTAAATCCATTTTAACTCTGTTTTTTTTTCTGTATAATATTAAATTATCCCTTGCCTTATGAACATCTTATCATCAAGTTCTGTTAAAACACAATTGTTTTATTCCAAAGTCACACGCAGTCCTGTCTTGTGTGACTTCCATCCTTGAGTAAGACGGCAGAATATGGCTTTATTGCACAGTAATTCATTATGATATCAAGTATGGGATGCTCTAAAACAGAGACATAAAAGTTAGAGTTAATATAGTCCCTTACATCGAAGGAAGACCTCCGTTACTGAGAATGTATACTTTTTAAAGATGTCTATGCTTATAATCAAAGGTTAATTTAAGCATGAATCTGATAATCAAGGCATTAAAAACTATACTTTGAAACATGAAGTGAATATTGAAACTAGTGTAACCCATATTTGCGGGTTATTTCAACGAATGGTCCATACCTAAAGTTTTTAAAAAGAACAACTACAAATTCATTTTTGGGCACATTATAAAATATCACTCTGTGTGCAGAACAATGACCAGATGCACAATGAAACTGTCAGCAATACATGGTATATCGGTTTACAACATACCTGAAGACACATTTGACACTCTCATATAGTTAAAGAAAATATAATTTGGTTATTGCTGATAAAAGTGATATCTTTCCCACAAATCCACGGAGACCTCTAGAGTGGTGCCTGATAGCTTTGAGCATATAATTACAGTACATAGTGAGGGCAGGGATCTATTAGTCTGTATATAATTTCCAAGCTTTCCTTTCATCAAGGTTACTGCGTTTATTCTCAAAAATGAAGAATAGAGTCTCTAGTTTTTAAGATATTAGCGCCAGACAATAAGATATGTATGTCGATGGACTCGACCAAATGCACTAGATATAAAAAGATATTAGGTTTTGCGATTCGTGGGTTTGGCATGGTGGGGGCCGAAACGTGAATCTTGATGTTTTGTATCAAGGGGAACAAGTGTATAAATACCGAAAAAACGCCTAAGTGAATACTCAAATAGTTTTGTTTGAGCGTGTATGGTCTGTTATACTTGACCTTTATAAGCATTCAGATCACATATTGCCAAAGATTGATAATTGATGTCAACTATCTATGTTTGATTGCAAATTACCAGACTATAAAAGCGCTGCACAAGTTCCTTTATTACTATCATTTGCTTCGCATGATTTATGTCTATGTCTATTATAGGGCTAGCTATCACGTTGGGTTTATACCTCCGTATGTTGATCAGTAGTATCTTCATTTTTTTAGGACTTTTCGAAAAGTGACTAGAAAGTGTCCTCTTATATTTGAAACTCTTTTTCGGAAATATTTAAGCATTAAAGGGGCAGTAGCACGTTTTTTGATAATTTTATATTTAAAATTGTTCATTGACAATTGTACGTTAATGCTTATTGTCTTATATTGAAAGTGTCAAAAATCTCATTACACAAGCCAATCATCCATAGTCAGAAGACAAAGTATGAAGATTCACATTGAATCCATTGGCGGCCATTTTGTGCGAACACCTTTAATTCATATAGAGAAAATAGTGAGATATTCATGACATGATCATGGTGCTGATTGGTCTTGCTTAGTGATCTGCCCTAGGTCAATGCTGACACAGGCTGTCAAGATTAGATTATTATCTAAATGGGAAAAACCATGCGTGTTTGCGGGCATGTCAGTCAAAGAGCGAGGTTTGGCCTCCTGTAACCCAGGGCTCCCCATTTATGTCATTACCAAACTTAACATTGAAAAAGACACATTGTCTTCTGTAGGTCATTGGGCTTATGTAAAATGTGTCATGTTTGGAACATGATCTCTTTCAGACTGATCTTACAAAATGGAGTGTTTTATCCACATATGCAGATCTATGAAGACGAGGTCCTTAGCAACCAAGCACTGAGAGACTTTTCGATTCCCTTAAATTAAAAAAAAATACTAACATGAACAGAACAGCAAATATTGTTCCATGCAAAACCTTTCTTATCTACTTTAATATTGTAGATATATTACAACGAGTGATTATCATTCTTGTAAAGTAATACAGGAAAGTGAAATGTATTAGCCAAGTAACCTAATTTGCTATTGGGATAAAAGTCAAAATTGATGTTAACATCATTACAACAGGTCATTGCACTGCACTTTAATACTACCTAAAGCGAGTTAATTGATCAAAACCGGATGTGAACTCCAATTCAGACTGCCGAGCACAAACATTAATGGAAATAGCATCATTCCATATAACCTTTCTTGTTGATATCATAAGAGATTAACTGACTGGAATGCGAGATTTTGAATGTCTCCTAAATAGCTCTGTAGGTTTCTTGCCAAACAATGACTTCGCTTTGACTTCAAACTCTGTAATCATTGTACCCTTTAATCCTAAATCCGCCATCAAAACCCCTAAAAGACTGTACACTTTGCATGACCTGTATTGTGCTGAATTCCTGCTATCTATGGAGACGGGAACTGTTTTATCCCAACCAAGGATCATGGCTGTCTCAACTGTGGTAAATGAAAGCAATAGCTTAAGTTAGGATATTGTATGCTAAATGCATATAAACACATGGTGATTCATACACAATTTTGTTGAGATTTGTCTCAAGTTTTTTTTCTAAATGTGTCATTTTTTAAATATGAATATGCTTAGTGTGTAGACATAGTTGTTCCATTTTGGCAGTATATAAAATACAAACATTACCTTTTCAAATATTCATACAGTTTTAACATCATACGATATGTAACTTTGAAATATGAGGGGAGCAGATGTTCTTGCTCTCAAACAGCCACTGGGCAAGAGGTTAGCTAGGAATTAGAAGAGACGGGTTCACAAGTGCCAATTAGTTCACACATCTATTGGATCTTAAAATAGGATTGAGCAATATTCCGCTTTCCCTCTCCCAAAATCTATTGATTTTTATATGTAATCAATTGAGTTTGAACACATGTATTATCTGATTATGAGAAATCACATATGAGAAAAGAAAAGTAGAGCCATTGGCTCTGTAGCTCATCGATTTGGCTTTAGTGTGTAGCAACTGTGGTTTCCCCTTACTTGGAGCAAAAAGGTCTCCAAATGTAACGATAATTTTGAAATATCACAACGGCTAAAACAATCTTTGAGGTTTAATACAGCTGCATATGAAAGACGTATAATGTAAGAATGAAAGTAAATAACAAATATGTTTATCATTTTGGGCAACACTCACTAAGAAAGTACAAACATGCTGATAAGGTACACATCCTGTAATGATAAATGATTCCCAACCAACACTGATCATGACAAGAATGCACATGATGTTGTCTGACAATATGCTCTCAGGCTCTGACTAATATCGTTTACTGTGATTAGATTGTCTGTACGTTAGATACTGCCTGACTACCAACGAGAAGAAGTATATACTCATCATTGTCAGTGTAACTGGCATTTATCACGCATGCCTCAACAAATCACTCATGTTCGGTTATTATACTAGTTTGAACAAGTCAGAGATTTAATCAAAATTGTTTATTAACAAGACTCATTAGATCAGTTTTGAAACTCATAAATATGGTCTTTCAAGACGATAAGTAAATGTAAAATTTATAGGCTTTAAATCTTTGCAACAATATGAACTTTCAAGACGATAGGTAAAGGTAAAATTTATACGCTTTGATATGTTCAACATTTCAACAGTGTCAGTTTCATGTTTTACTATACACAAAACTTAAATTGATCACCTCCTATTTTGTAATTTGGGTGAAAATACACAATTAACATTGTATTTTCTAAAATAAATTTTTTTTATCCCTAGTTGACATTCCTACACAAGAACCTTTTCCATTATGCATGATAAGAGGCTAGCAGAACATTGAATGGAGAACCTTGATTTGACCCTTTTCTCTTTTAGATAATCCATTATATTTAACAGTGGCCAGTTTTTGTAACAGTGGAAGTTGTTTTTCTTTATGCAGTTTTCTTTGGGTTTGTCATCTATTTGTCATCTTTTTCTGTACCAAATAACTACAACTTTCCTGAACAAATCATTTCATTTGTAGTTTGTAGTGTTACATTTTTATTTTTAAAGGTTGATTTCATTATATACCTATTACATGTATATGCATATAATTCGTTTGGATAATATGTCCTTCAAACTATGAAATATGAAAAAAATGAAAAAAGGATATTAATGACAAAGAATTAAGTTGTTCTGCTGTATAGTTGTTAACATTTCATATTGGACTTTGCAACTTTTACATCATTGAATTTATTAAGTGTTAATGTAATTGATGTAATTGCTTTTCACTGTTAAATTTCAGGTTTTCTTCAAGATCTCTCTAGAAATAGTTTCACAATCATTAATTCTCAATAAATGTCAATCGTGGTATTGATTTTGCAATTTGTAACAGTTGTCAACAGTTAAATGTCAAAAACTGCAATTTCACAAGATCTAATTTGATTTGCAACTGGTAAATCGATCACAAGTCATTTACTCTAAACCGCTTTAAATACATAATGATTTGAATTGTGATTCTTTTTAAATCAACGCAGATTGCACACTTACGAAATTAACTGATCTGATTAAAGAAGCAAAAATTCTAGCTGTTGTAAAATAACAGCAAAACGCCACAGCAAACAGAAAGGTGAAATATGCCATTCGTAAAAGTATGCGCAATAAATATGCAACTTGTATAAATGGTATTCAGGAATTCAGTAGTAGATTTTGAAAAGCCCTTTAACTCTCATTCACTTGACATTTTGAATTATGATAAAGATAGTATGTCCTTTGAAGACATTGTCAAGTAAACATTAGGCAGCATATAGTATCCAACAGTAAGATTTGATTGCAATCAATTTTATTGCTTCTACAATGAGAAATTTCTTCCACTTTTCTGTTATATTTTACATGTTCTGCTCAACAATAAAACACTTAAATGATGTGTGATAATTCCTGTGTGTCGATTTCTTAGTTTATTACTCTTTGTTTAGACCCGTAATTTCATGGCACATTTTAAGGATCAAACTAACATTGTGCACTTGATTTTCGAAAATCATCTCAAGAAAGACAATTTGAATTACTTAATGTTTAGTACAGAAATAATTTTGCTTTCAAATACTTAAGGAGTTCATTTGTGTGAAATCATTAGATGTCATTTTTCTTACATTTTCAGCAGATTCGTTGTGTACCAAATGTTATAACAAATTACTCTCATTTCTCTTTAAACATCTACTTTACACAGATAATTGAATCAGATGATATTCACATCACTGAATTAGAACAAATTTGTATTTAGAATGCTTATTTTGGATGCTTTCAAGAAGCACGATGATTCACTTACTCATATGCAACTAAAATACTTTGATTCCAAACAATCTAAATTTAAACTAAAGTGTTTAATCACGTATCAAAGTGAAAGCAGTCTCTTTTTAACATCCTTGGACATTATTTTAATGAATTATTTGTTAGAACTTTATTCTTTTATATTCATAATTTAACTTTGTTGATATGAGGCAAGTTGTTCGTGAATTATAGAAAAGTGTTTGGCGAAGCAAAAATAATTTAATCAATCATCAATCAAAGTGAATGTTGTGGATTTTTTAATAGTAAGCTCATGTTAGTCTACTAATGCATATACGTTATGATGATTTGCTTCTATATTGTACCCCAGTGAATCGATCCTGATACTTTAAGTGCAGAAAGAGATACTTGTCACTGGCATTATTATTTTCAATCATCAGCCGCATTCACAAGAGTAATATGGTGTCCACTAGAGACGCTTTTTGTGATGTTAATCTACAAAATTCACTTCTGGCTGGTCTCTAAGTTCATTTGTATGATTTGTAATCCCATAATGCCCGTATAGCACAACTTTGAACACTTTGTCATGAGGATATAAATATTGCTATATGTCCTTCTCCTATCATGTTTCTCCAATCAGCATAATAGGTCTGAAACATGGGAAACAGACAGTTTCATTTATAAATAATGCGGTATGCAATGTACATGAGGTATGCAATGTTTTTATGGTAGAATGAAGGATTAGCTGAATACTTTCCTCGCATGACATAATACATTTCAACTTTACAAAATTATTCCAAAACATGGAACAGTTTCATTTGATTTGAAAAATACTCCTTCAGATCTTTTTTTGAGGGATTGCTCAATACAACGATTTCTGAACCTTTCTTGAAAGAAAATTGGACTTATTCTTACTGAATAGAGGTTTGTAATGTATGATTACATTTAAAATATATAGTAGTATATGTTATTAGCAGTTCCCTTAGGAGGCCTTCAAAGTTATTTGCTTTAAAAAAAACCTTCTAGAGTATCTTTCCAAAGTTTATTTTCTGAAGATTAACGACCAAGGAGTACTAGATTAACAAAATGTGTATTTTGCAAACATTTCAGTTTCTACCAATAGGGATAGCTCATAGCTCAAGGTTAGCATATTTGGATGTGATTTAACTTGGCCTTTGTGGATTGCAAACGTTCATATTTTAGGGCAACTTAGTAAGGATTACATTGTTCATTTTTTACATGATTTACCTCATGTGTCATGTACTGAAATGTGTGAAACTATACACATGCCTATAGATATTAAGAATAGTTTAAATGTCTGACTTTGAAAGTCTGAGTGTTACAATTTTTTAAGAAGGTATATATATGTAATTATTATCATTGATAATTAACCATAAAAGCGGGGTGACAGTTGATAGAATTATTTGGAAATTAGTATTTTGTGTTCTATTTTTAATAGGCAACAATTATTTCGGAGGCAGGCGGATAACATGCAAAATCGTTCGTGGATGTTTATGACGTTCTTTGATTGTGACACAAGGCCGATCACCTCAGCCCCATCATTATGACATTACAAAGGAACAGTTACGTTTACACATGACAGCATGACTGTTAAAGGCATGACCGACATTCTCTGTTGAAATCAGTCTTGTTGTGTCGGAGTGTTTCCTTGTCTTAAAACAGCCTAATTTTCCAACCAAAATTCGTTGTTTTAATGTGACGTTTTATGTATAAGTAAATTAATCAAATTAAAACAGCTTTCTTGATAGAAGGCGTCCCTTAATATCACTATCTAGATTAAATGTATGGCAAATTATGCTTGTTCATAAAGTCTGCAATGCTGTTTGGCAAGTTAACATATAACATATGAATACATGTCTTTTATAGTGTTGACAGTGTGCCAAGTGTCTCACAACTTCCGACCAAAGGCGGGCTGATAGATTTTCGAGAAAATTACTATATATTAAATCTTAAAGGGAATCAACAACTTAGTTTGTGAAACCTAATTGACCATCGTTCACGAGAGCTTCCAGACGGTTAAGGGGGGTCACATGACACATACTTGGTACTGGATGTCAGCTGTAAGCGGTTTGTAACCAAACGATTTCGTCCCTACAAAGCATGTACGACTTTTTCGGGGCCCTGCTTATAAGTCTGGAAGTAAAAAATTCGGGTTGCAGACCCCCTTTAATGTTATGTTTTAAACAGCCAGAAACTGCAATGCAAATTCATGTCTTTGTGAAGGATCAATGGTCGGGGGTATAAGGAGCCACGTTCATATCGGGACTGAACAATCAGAGATCTGTTTGTGAAACGGTAATGCATCATTTTTTGGATTCTATGTTTTTATATTATTTTCCTCTTTAAATGTCCCTTGAGTGTTTTGTCCGGTTAATATCCGGACTCCAGGCAGAGGAGTGTAAGGCGGAGGTCATCAACAACCGTCATTGTGTGCACACCCACCTGTTCTTTTTCGTTTTTATCAACTAAGGAATTCACATTTTATCCTCACTTATCAATCTAGTCTGTTAAAGGGGCCATCAGACCAATTGGTCATCAATCAATATTTAATAAAACTGTATTTATTATTCTATGCATATTGGCATTTTACATTTCATAGTTACATTCAATATAGATACTAATGGTCATTTTACATGTTTTTAGGCATAACAAATTAAGATAAAACCTCAAAAAACACGAACAAGCTTTTGTCTAAAAAGATAAATTATCACAAAATTATTTAATGTAATTATTCAATTATTATTTAAGGATTCTTTTTGATAGTATAACTATTTGACATTGCTTCTTTTGAATCTGTAGTCAATTCAACATTTTTCGATAATTGGTCCTTTTTAAGATAGCCTTCTGCAAACATATATGACGTCAATGCCATTTTCTACATTAACACAACATTGCTCAAAATAGTCTGCATCAATTCCTAAAAAGTGTATGCATACAGAATTTATCAAAAATGTCAATTTTGTAAATTTCTAAACAGGCACATGTACAGGTGGAATAAACTGTTAAATACACATTATATACTCTCATTTAGCATTCTTTCATTCTATTATTTTGGGTGTTGAAAATATATGATAAAACAAAATCGTGATTTCCAATGCGATGAGGGAACGATAAGATCTTGATTAGGAAGAAGGACGTTATTTGACCATAGGATATGTACAAATTTCAAAAGAAAATGCTGAAAGACATTCGCCATAGTGATAAAGAAGGACTAAATAATTAGTTCAATTTTTCTTTGCATAAATTGCCTTTGGGATATGAAGGGTAATCATTTTCAGTGAAGGGTTTCGTGTCAATAGTCATTATTCATAAATAATGTTTTCACGTTTTATGTTTTCTTTAATTACCTCAATTTGACATGTTGTTCATAAGTTGAAAGTATTTGAGAATCAATGTTAGTAAGTTATTGCACGTTTTCATCTTCACGATTTTTCTTTACAGCAGTTCGAAGGTTGATAGATGATACCAAATCAATTTAAAAGAAAAGACAAAGAACAACAACATGCAATCTGTGTTTGAATACACTATGAATAAATTCTTGTCTATAGAAAAAGAAAAAGCTTCAAATCCAGTTGTTGAACGTATTTGAGGAAATAACAGTAAACAGTTCTAAATTTATTAAGTAGATAGCATGATTACATATCCTGGATATTCCTTTGAGTCTACGTGTATAAGACTACAAATATGAAAGAAAAAATCTAAGATGGGAATCCATTTTATCCATTTACACCAATCATGATCCGACGGCCGCAGCGTTTAGTATTATTCATATCCTTACTTACATTGCAATGCGAAAAATACGAAAACAATGACAATTATTATAATTAAGCACCTGGAATGCATACAATTCTTGTGAAAAAGCGAAGAAATAATATAATTTTGTCAAATAAGAATGACTTGAGTTAAGTCCATAAATAGTCACGTTGCATGTTTTTTCAGTCGTCTAAATTACATTGAGGATCATACATTTAAAACTATATCATAAATACACAGTATCTGTCACTTTTAACATTTTAAATGAGTGAATTTTCACTCGTTTTGATTTCATTCTGTTGTTCTTGATTATTGATATTTAAAATTGAAAGCGTCAATGTAAAAAGCAGTAACTGCGTAAATATTAAAAAAGCGAAATCGATTGGACCTGAAGAAGAAGAAGTGGAAACAAATATATCTGCTCTTGATGACTTTGTTAAAATGTTCAATAACTCAGTCATATGCATTGGTTAATACAAGTCGTTATTGATTCTTTGTCTTGTAGGTTATTCCCATACATTATACGCAACGCGATGAAAAGTGAAAAGTTGCAACATGGTGTGAACATAATCAATTTAACCTGTTTTTGCTGAAGAGAGAACTGCCACTGATATATTACACTGTTGCGAAATCTATCATTGCACTATCAATAATGTATAGCTGACATTTTCATGTACAAGAATTCAAAAAGTAACATCATAACTCATCTACAGATAATAAAACTAACATTTGATTGAGCCAATTTGATGCATTCTTAGTAAGGTTCCATTAATCATGCCATGTTTGAACTTCCTAACTTAAGTGCATTCACATAATTGATGGTCTAACTAGGTCAAATTGTTTATGAACTTTACAAATGGATTGATGGATATAAGATTTTTCATGTTATTATAATAATTGGCAACGCTGTTTAATTTTACGCTTGACATGTACAGTCATGTAACAAACTTTACATCTGTTTTTTTTTATCTAAAAATGAATATTTACATGTACAAGACGCTCTATATTTTAAGTTTTTCTTAAATAAACCGATCTAGTCGAGAGCTTTTAGGCCCAGCCCTCTACCGTGATTGGTTGAAATATTTGGGGTGACAAGTTTGAAGCTCAGGCAAATCAGGCCGCGTAACTCAACGTCACTAACTCGATCTTTTGGCTTTCGTTGTTCATTCGCACAGTTTCTAACAAATACATTAAAGATACACCTATATCTATGATAAATCTTCATTTTGTCAACAACAAAAATGTCAGATATAAGGCTTCTTCCTTTCATATGTCATGGACTTGTGGCTTAATGTCTGTACCACACAAATGTCGAGTTCAGGTTGTTGCATAAGAGTTGACATGACCCATGATGATGTAATGTTTCGTTTTTATGTTAATTCTACATTCATCTTTGTATTTATAAATGTCTTATCAATTAAATAAAAAAGAAATAATGTTAAATGTCTTTTTGGTAGACATTACCAACGTTATGGTTCAAAGCACTTTTGGACATGTGGAGAACAGATATCTATAGATGTAGGGCTTAAACGAAAAATGCTATCTGTGACTGTTGGAGTGTAAGTGTGTCCCAGTTGAGTTTGTGTGGAAATGTGATGATGTGTACTGAAGTTGCCGACAGGTTGGTTTAATTCTTGTGTTCGCCACCATCAAATCACCAAACGTGAGTAATGATTAGGTTTAAAGGGGCAGTAGCACGTTTTTTGGAATATTTTATATGTAAAATTTTTCACTGATAATTGCATGTTAATGCTAAATGTATTATTTTGATAGTGTCAGAAATCTCATTACACAAACCAATCATCCACAGTCAGAGAACAAATTATTAAGATTCACATAAAGTTCATTGGTGGCCATTTTCGTGTGAACACCTTTAATTCATTTTGTGTAAGAAAAAAGAATCGTGTGGCTCAATTTTACATGAAATATATGATTTATTACTGCTTTATATAGTTTAAATACATTATCTTTCAGGTTGAACCATTTATTTCCTATTTGTGACTGTTTGAGTGTACATGTAAGTGTGTCCCGGTTGAGGTTGTGAGGACATGTGATGTCGTGTTCTGAAATTGCCAACAGTAGGTCATTATTCTTTGGGTATACTCACTATTTTTTGAAAATATCGTTTCCATGAAGAAAAGTTTTGTCAACATCTTTTTAAGATACCGATTACCAGACTTAAACGAAAGCTTTGTTAGAAAACTGATCACAACTTTTCATTTCCATAATTTTGATAACACTAACTATGTAGTTGAGTACTTTAAATATTTAGAGATGAATAGAGAGTAACACAAAAGATTGAAATTATACCTGTAAGATGTTGATAGTTTGCACAAATATTACCAAACAGGGAACAGTCTGCTACATGTGGTCCTGTTTCAATTATAGATAATGTTTAATCATTAAAATGAGATTGAAGTTTTGCTGAGATATCAAACAAATATTGGTATAAGACATTAAAGATTCTCTGAAAGGAGGGACAACTAATTGCATGATGAGAGCAGGTGTCTTCAGTTAGACCAATTAGTAAACTTACAGAAAAAATTAACAACCTATGGTAACATCATTACATTCCTAATCCATAGTTGAGGATCGTTGGAAAACCACCAACAGCAAACATAGAGCATTGTATAGAAGATATTCTTTCATGAAATAGGTCGCTCTAATGTGAATCACACGAAGTTATGTTTCAAATACTGACATCATTGATTGATGTTATGTACATGTACACATATGTATTTATGATTCTTCAAATAGAAAATAAAAATCGCATGTTTTAATGAGCTACATGTTAATGCTATAAAAAAAATTGAAGTACCTTTATAATTATCCTGGAAAATTGATGACAACAATTCATACTACAAAGTGCGGTTTCACTAATGCATAGCCAATTATAGCAAAAACGGAAATCAACTACTATTAACCTACTAACCTAATTTTGCTCTAAAGCCATAAGTCAATATTGCTGTCATTATCATAACAACATGACATTGCACTGGTCGTTTATGATATCTAAAGTGGGTTTATTGAACAAAACCGGATGCCAACTCGATGTCAAACGTGCCGACCAGAACCATTGAAGGAAACAGTAATGCATTTGGCACATCAACTTCCTTATGGATGTCATGGTTAATGAACTGATTCGGTGAGAGAGAGTGTTTGTTTGTCGAGTTAGAACATCGATAGTTGAGCCAGCAATGACATATAATGATATATGAATCTATTTTGTGTTTCCGCAAAGTGTTCATTGTATGATTCTTCTATATAAATTCTTTATCATGTTTAAATTGTTACGAGTTAAAGTAAGACACTTCACTTATCAAGGTTGTTTCGTTATTAGAAACAAATAATACATATCTCTTTTCGTCAAAAGCATGAAATGTTTTCAAATATTCAACTATATGTATTAATAAATCCAAATTCCAATCTTGAGCAATATAACATTTGATGTTGGCAAATAAGAAGCAATAAAGAGTAAAATTTCATTAATGTAATGAATTCACAAATTTTACATAAAGAATATTACTTTAATGGACTCACAAAGTTCATGTTATTTGTAAGCACATTTCGGTAAATCGAAGACAGAGCTTTTCGAATACCTGTTTTGGAGACAAATAACGATAAGATGTTAAATCCTGATACTGAGTTTACAAAATGGAAATAAGCATGAAAGTACTTTGCTTGAACTATATTGAAACAGAGAATATGGCAAAAATCAGTCAGCTCAAAGTAATGAATCCTTGGTCACCTTGCTACTCTTTAGGTATGATACCTGGAACTTTGTCAGGCTAATTTGTAATCAAGGTAACGCTTCAATCTAAAAAAGCACAATGGCCAATGACAAGTTGTGGTTTAAAACTGTGGCTTGATTTGTATATACATTTTAAAGAAAACAATATTGATTCATGCACCTACATGAAAACCTGCAATGTTTACATATTTCGATCTGTATTTGATTATTCGTACATTGTTCAAGTAAAATCATACAATTTTAGGGAGTAATCATTGAAGTTGTCTGGTAGAACCTTGAAGCATTGATTTTAAATGGAATGATATGAGGAGAGCAGATGTTGTAGCACTCAATCAGCCTCTGAACCAGTAGTTAGCTGATGGTCAAGAGGGAAACTCTACATTTGCAGTCATCTGTCATCTCTATAGTACTGTAGAGCTTAAATAGCTTCGGTGACGTTTCACTTATATTGAACAATATGGATACATGTATGTTCTATCTGTAACATGAATGCATAAATAGTTTGACTATCGATATTGGTTTTACCTGATCTGAATCAAATGTTTAATAAATTGGGCCAAAAATAAAGTTTAAGTTTTGATTGCAAACGACAATCAGCGTTTTAGAATTGACTTGGAACATAAAATATTAACGGATTCTGATCAGATAGTTTGAGGAGCAATTTGTGTAAAATGACATTTATTATGATGCTTTTTATTCAGATACAATTTCAAGAACTCCAGTGACATACACCTTTATAACTTTTATTCCAAGCCAGGAGGAGATTGGATATATTCACATGTGTATGGCTACCATTAGCCGTGTCAATCAGAGGTCCCTCGAGGCAGGATGAAGGTCAATGATATCCATTACTCAGACCATGTACTCCATCAGAGTACATTCAACGTGTTCATTAAGAGTATTCTGGTGTGTTTGAAATCTTCCATCGAGTTCTTAATAAAAGCCACTTGTACCTGAATTATGTAAAGAAACGTTGAAAGTTTATGTTTATTAGATATGTTTATTGTTGTGAGGAAGTGTGATTTTAATAAATACGATTATTATACTTTAAAGTAGTCATAGTACATCCAATCATATAGTTCAATGTACTCAATGTACGTTCTGAGCTATGTCATACATAAATTGGATGAAGTGATGAGATTACAAAGCTATTTGTTATATTGCATAGCTTTGAAATGTGCTCTACATGTAGCAAATAATCCAGGATGATATAACTGCAAAGCCAGGAGCACTTCGATGTATATCGAGTGAAACATGAAACGTGCAAGCGTACATTGAAATACAGTTTAGTCCATTAGTTCATGCTTCATAGCTTAATACAATTTAAATTTTTTTTTAAAAAGCCTAATTAAATAAAAGTAACCGTATCGACAATCTAGCTCAAACAATTTCTTTTGCTATTTCCAAACTTAATTCGAGTATATTGTCAAAACATTATAGAGGTTTCTACTGGAAGCTCTTAGGCTCTCGAGTCTGACTTAACCTGAAAGCATTGACTCTGAGTGTGGTAATATTGGAGTCGCAGATGTTACATCCCTCGATCAGCCATAAAACTTGCACTGAAATGAGATGAGACAGCTTCACACGTAACAGTTGATTATATCTGGTTCCTGCTAGAATTTTTTTTTCAAAATAGACGGAGTGACATTTTCATGAGAGAACAGTATCATTTTCATTTTGTTGTCTGTATACTTGTATTTCAGCATATTCGATAATTCTATAATTAATGTTTCAAGTGGGGGGGGGGGGGGGGGATTTAGGCGACTACTTTAAATTTCTTTAATTTTTCAATTATTAAGACATGCTTAATGCATTTTCCTGAAGTAAGTTTAATATTATATTCATTTTAGTATCAAGTTGCAGGCCACTGAGGTAACAACACACATCTGGGTGAACGTCTTACAGGAAGCAAAGATAGACATATTTACATGGTCATTATCTGACCAGGCGAACTATTCAAGGTACCAAAATATACAGCATTTTGTCCATCTATGACGGTATGAACTTCTTATGTGCAAGCTATGAAGTATGTATTAATGATAATCATTATGTTGACGTTACTCGTACGTTTTGTTAAATGCCTGTTTATGCTGGCTTCAGATATTGTTGAGTACAATGACGACTAAAACATAGCCCTATTGAAATCGAAATACGATTTCTTAACTTGTTAAAATATAGGTTGACATCTTGTTTGATGAAGACATAGAATTCAATGTCAATCTGCACAATATCACGAGTAAGGTTGTATCTGTACATGTTTATAGTCAAACCAAAATCATTCTAAAACTTATTTACATTCTTCACAAATATAATATAAGCTTCTTTTTTGTCAATGAAAATTTCTATACATTATACAATATGCTTTAAAATAAAAATGAAAACCTGACAGACAGATTATGTGAACACTTCTTAGCTTATGTCATTACTCCACACAGACACATTGAATGTTAAAGAACTTCCAATTGTATGTAGACAAATTCTAACATTTAGGTTATGTGCATAACAGTTATAAAGTCATGAGACAAAACATATTTTATAACAGGCAGACACATAAGTTCATCAAAAGCTTTTAGAATGTCATATGGTTTGGTTACGATGTTTTAAAGATGACGATAAAGATAAAGTAGGTGAATATTTATCAGCGGAACGTAGCTGTTGAAATCAGTTTTGGATCGTCCAATAATGGGTAATTTAACGTCTGCCAGAGTCTGAAATAACTTCTATTTCACGTTTGTCCTTTAAAGTTAAGCTTTGATATTTTCATTTCATGTTTCAAAGGGAGCCGCTGAAGCTAGTTATATGCATATCAAAGGTAGCAGAAGTATTAACCTTTCTCAAAGTAGCAAACGATATCGATCTTCCAATGAACGACAAGGAGTTTGCAAACTGCCACTTATCACTGGTAAATATCAATGATAGGTGTAATGTGCATGTATATAAAATCGTTTGAATTTATTTTGCGACTGCAAAAAGGTCCACCAGTATTATGGGAGCCTTTTTACATCAATACTGAAGTATCAGAGCGTACACGAAAGAGTATAACATTCAAATACATGACTTTGGTTGTAACTGAATTAATTAATCAATTATTATCAGAATATTTAATCTAGTCACACGTTAACTCTATAGTAAGTATATGTTCAGATCTCTATGATAAATGGTCATAGGCTCATGGAACAAACAGAGTTATAATCTTTGACACAGTGATTCAGTGAATTTTAACATTTATTTAGTTTCTGATTACTTTTTATTTCCGATACCAAACATTGGTTTTCAAATTTCGGATACCAGATACAACGCAAGTATTAATGCAGTTACATGAAGTCTCTTGAACGCATATACATTTATCATACTCTTTCCTTAAGTCACAAAAATTAAAAAAAATATTAAATAAGTGTTTATACGGATTGCAGATTAAGACTAGACATAGTTGCATTTAAATAATGAATTGAAAATTATTTATGCTCCTGCAATTTGAAATGTCCCTGCAATAGATCTAAGAATAAAACAATGCTCAAACAGTTCACTGTAGCTCTGAGTTAGTGTTGATGATTTACGAATTTACCCCTCTGGTGATTACAGGATGGCTTGTTAAAGAAAGTGTTCGAAAAAGGTTGAATCAAAGTATCCTCATCCAGCAGACACTGAAACTTATTTATCAAGGATTTGTTCATGTTGCATATGCGGGAAAAGGTCATCTCCTGTGTCAGTTTTTAATAGTTATGAAACCATACGTTCATTATTGGGTGGTTTACTTCAATACTTTGATAAAATGAAACGTTGTTCATTTGGTTTCATGTATTTCATATGTTAATATCGATCAGAGTCTGTATAATCTTTATATCTTGCCACATTGACTACTGAGTACATTTTGAGAACAGAAATCCTCAATTACACCATATAAATATTGCCAAGTGGAGAGAATTGCAATGTAAGGGTCAATTATTTAAAGCGAAGAAAGACACCAACACTTTTAAGTGTTGGAAGTTATTGTGATTCTTGATTTATTGATATCTAGTCAGGTGGACGTGTCATTGATCCTTGATTGTAAGCGCATCAAAAATAGAGCACAGTGGTGTAGTGGTTGACATGCTGGCCTATCACGCCAAAGGCCCGGGTTAGATTCTCGGTGGAGACACCAAACATTTGTAACCTGGGCTGAACACTGTGTTGTGTCCGTGGGCAAGGCACTTCATCACATTGCACTCAGTTCGCCCAGATGTAGAAATTGGTATCTGAACATGGGGAGAGTATGGACTAAGGTTGCGCGGTATTATCGATATATCGATATATTGCAATACAGGAACAACATGATACGAATCGGTTAACACTTCTGAAAATATTCAATATATCAAAAAGAGCTATTTCCATCTAAGATTGCAAAACGCAAAATCATATAAACAGCATTGACGGAAAGTTAAATATGTATACAGATTATGAACAGTGATTAAACAATATCCCTTTCCAGCAATGAGCAATGATGATTGTTATTAACGCTCATATTAAGACAAGATAGCATGTACATTCTTGAATTAAAGAAGTACCAATATATTCCAATACGCTTTTCTGTATCGCAATATATTGCAATACAGTAACGGGAAAAGATACCCATCCTTAGTATAGAGCTATATGGTCGCTTAGAAGCTGACTCAAAAGTAGAATTCCTTTAGGTAGTTATTTTATTAGGAATTGTCCAGTTGAAAACTCCCAGGGGTAATAAAGCGTTCTGAATGTGAACATTAAGCACATAGGAAAATCGACAACTTGCAGGGAGAGTGCGTGTTCACCTCCCGTTTTATAGATATTTAAGAGTCTTACAGAATGAAGAAGACCGATACATTAGGCATTCATGAAAAACTTTATAGCTGCATATAGCATTAACAGAACATACATTGAATTTTAGGAACGTGTTGTATATATATTATTGGGATATATCGAAATTGCAATTTTTGGGGTCTTGCCCCACATTTATCAGGTTACATTATGTTCTTTTTTAAACTTTTGAATTAAATTATATGTACCAATAACCAATCTTTTCTTAACATTAATTTTCAATCAATCATGTCATTATGCGTTGTTCAACTTAGATCAATCCATTGCTTCCACCAGATACTGTTCAATTGTACCTTTTGCCAGAGATCATTCATTATGGGTGCATATCACGATCAATGTTTTATGCCATAACCTAAATGCTTTGAAGTTGCATTCATTAAAGGTTGTTAATCGATATTAACGTTCTTTGTTGACATAAAAGAAAGTTTAAAACTATTCTGATGATAATAAAATATAAAAAGCCCAGACATGTTGATAAGCCATCAACAGTTCAAAGAGTGTCGAGATTTAGACTTAATTGAAAACATCCCCAACTTGAGTGAGATTGTTACATTCAATAACAGTACTGATGCAAATATGGCTTTTTAAAAGTTGTTTTTAATGTTTTTTCAGCCTAACACATGTACATTTTAATGCGAATTTTCCTTTAAAGGAACAGAAGCACGTTTTAGGGATGATATGAGGTGACGTCAGGAAAATGAAAATAAATGGTTCCATTTAAAAGACAATGTATTAAAACTAAATGAAGCAGTTATAAATCAAACATATAATGTAAAGATCAGCCATGCAACTCCTTTTTTCATAAACACAATGAATTAAAGATGTTCACACAAACATTGCCGCCAATGGAGTATTTGTGAATCTTGATTTGATTTGACTTGATTTGCTCTATGACTATGGATGATTGCTTCGTGTAATGAGATTTTTGACACTATCAATGATACAATTAGCATCTACGTACAATTATCAGTGAAAAATTGTAAATACAAAATTTAAAAAAAACGTGCTAGTGCCCCCTTAAGATATGAGATAGGTCATAATTTCAACTTTGTAAAATACAAAAAAAAAAAAATCGAAAACTGTCTAAAAACTGTACTTTCTCTCATATGAAATATTACTGAAAACCTGATGATGAACCGTTTGATGATGAATATGCCATAACAACATCGGTTGATAGGTTGTTTGTAATGTTTGTATGTTAGTTTATGTGCATATTACAAAATATTCTGTGTGAGTCTATGTTTTGAGAGATATTTTAATTTTGTAACACTTCAAGGTACGTTTCAAGCACATCTAACACTAAGCATGTAAATATTAATAAATACAAATTCTCTTTTGCTTATGCAAATCACATTTTGGATGTGCAATGTATGATCAATGTCTCCACAGCTTTATTGAGCTTTTTATTAGGAAAAGTTTTTTCATCAGAAGCTTTAAATTAGTCAATGGATACAACAACAAAAATCTATCCATACATAGGATGAGACGAGACAGCGCAAATTGAGGAAATTTCTATTTGACGACTGGCCAGGCATTTTAACAAAGAAAATTCATTACAAAGAGCGATTGAAGGAAATTGAAGAATATTTAGTGAGTTTGAAATGAAAACTTAAACAGAATCCCACGCATGCGATCATTCATTATACAAAGAGTTTCCATCGACCAGCTACGGTGCTTGTGGATTTCTTGGTTAGCTGACAGTGGGTTGATTATTATTGAAAAACATTTCCATGTGAAAAAGGATTTCAATTTCGCTTTGTTTTCGACTTTATTATATACTCATGTAATCTTAGGATAGTAATACAAGGGTGCAATACGGAATACGTCTTCAAAATCTGTATTGCACTCCAGAATCCGTATTGCACGCCTGCCGGTTCTACTTTTTCTAAGCTTCGGCAATTCTCGGAATTTTCCGCAAGTAACAATCATTTTTCTAATTATAACATTAAAATTAATGTATCTCAATGGATTGGTAAAAACCTACTTTTTAATATGACATTGAAGAATTAAATAGTGAGAAACTAGAGTAATCATTAGTAAAGAAACGGCAAAACTAGTGTCTTCCAAAGTGTGTTTGTTAGCTAAAACCTGTTCGAGATACTTGGTATACTTATTTGTTTATTTCGAAGATCAAAAAGAGAAATTTGTTGAAAAATAAGTCCATGACTGAGCTTTTCAAACCTATAAAGAGAACTTATCAAACGTTATTTAAATTTCTTCAATGTAAGTATAGAAAATTGAAAGTATTTTAAATGGAATACATGTTCTTTATCATTATCTAAGATATTTAACACTTTTCAGCTTGTTCGGGATTTTTCCGACTCTGTGTCTTTGGTTTAACTGCAGTTTGTCTCCTACGCGAGTAATATAGTGTCTGCACATGCTTTACTGAGTCTCAGCAGCTTATTATGTCATTATTGGTAAGCCTTGCTGAAGCCATGTGAGTGGTGCGTTCATATTAAGAAATGTGTTCGTCCAAATGGGTTTGACAACTGATAAGTTCATAGGAAATCCTTATAGATTCCTGTCTCGCGTGTTATCTGAGTAAGCTTAGCTGTTGACAAAATCGAAATTGCATTCAGTGGCAAAGCATGATCATATTTGATTCAAGTGATTGGTTGCCAAAGATAAACACTTTAAAACACAATTAAATAAATTCATTTGAATAAGCATATTTTACTTCATTAACAATGACTTTAGAAGTAATGCACACATTTCGATTTATATCAGAATAATACTTTTATCTGCTTTAGTTATAGACATGTAAGTTGAAGCAAAGAGATAATTGAAGTGAAGAGAATAATTATATCAATGAGGAAACCAGATGTTGGTATCAATGAAGATTATTATTATGATAAACATGAAAGAGAACCTAAGACTAAATGCTCGTTAGTGAGACAAATTCTCCGCTTCTATCTCATGTCAAGTAAAATAGAAGTGTAATGATATAGGTTGCTGTACTGTGGTAAATTTGCCACACTTTCTACTCATATGTGCTTTTTATCTGAGAGGTATGTTATAATGTCGGTCCGTAATTATTTATTTAACAAGGACAAGCCTGCAAAACTATATGACCTTGCTTATTAAAAGGTTGTATCTGGATCAGTCCCCGAGATGTGCCTTTACTGATTCATATTCTTGATGGTTTTCTTCAATATTGATATTTTACTTAGAATTTTGGTAGCAGAGCATACCTCAAAAACTATTGGACCTAGCTCATTGAAACCTGTTACATGTCAACTTGTGCAGATGTGCCTATTTGGATTTTCAACCTCTTCGGATATCTATTTCATTGTTTCCAAGGAAAAGTAACCTAGAAATTCATTTCGCGAGCATACCTTCAAAACCAGTTTACCAAGCTCATTGAAACTTTGAATATTGATATCAGCATGTGAAAATGTGTCTTTAGAAATTTTCAGCTCCTCTGGAATTTTTGTCGGTTTCACTTGAAATGAACTTATTATTTCTACAGAAAATTGTGTCCTCTACATCAATCATAGATCTATTAAAGATATATACTCTGATTTAGTTGGGACAGAGGGGACATGTCATTATTCCGATGACTGTTGCTGATATTGAATGTGGTAATAAGAAAATAAAACTTTGTGTAGTGGAGGACTGAGCACATGGATAATAGAAAGTCATACAACAAATTAAGAAACACAATTAGGTCTATTCTACTCCAATTTCCAATTTGTCTGGGAAAACTGTATCTTAACTTTTAATTCTAGTTTGGACCATAGCCTTTATTTAATGTCCGCCTTGCCATTTGCAAGCTTGGTAACTAACATTATTGTATACATAAACACTATGGCGATACTTTAAAAAAGGTATAACCATTACTGATTTTTATCTTTTTTCAGCTGTTATCTATGAACTATTTCTAGTTGATTAGATAAATTTGTTGGCCAGATAAATATTTCAAAAGAGTTTTCTTATCTCAAATAAAGTCTGATACCAATGTATAAAATGATAAGTTAAGAAGCAGAATCTTTCTGAAAATATTTCTTTATGTTCTTATAAGAACGGCAGAGTTGATATTCATGTATAATAAGTACCGTATACCGGCAAATTTTCGTGGTTGGAAATTTTCGAGGTTGAGGACTTAGAGACCTTTCGTGGACTTTTATTTTCGTGGTTCAGACGTTGTCAAAAAATTTCATTTTCCTGGATTTTTATTTTCGTGGTTGAAGTTATCCAAATACAAGTTTTTAAATCGTGTATTTATGTTCCATTTGTAAGCGTGTTGATGTTAAACTGTCATGTTAGTTAATCATATTGCTTTCCAATCAACTTATTACAATCGGATTAGTAGGGTCAGTAGTCATCAGTCGAAATGCTTTTGATATAAGTGATAAAACGATCTAGTTTGTTCAACATGTATAAGGAGAAGACACGAATCACATTTTCTGGTCTGTTTCAAAGATGACAATTCTAACTCAATGTTTCAATAAAGTATTACTTAACTCACTGTCATTTTTTGCTTTGACAAATAAAACTGACGCTTTACCTTCAAGTATATAAAAAAGTATTACATTTTAATCTATACAACATTAGCAAAATGAACCTCGTAGCCTGGCTGAAGAAGAGCGTTGATGACCCAGATTAAATATTTCAGTTGATATGTGAATGTGAAATCTAGTTTTTATTCATTTGTTTGAATTCAGCATGCTTCTTTGTCTTTGTTACACTCTGTTGAACATGAACTACGATCGGATGCATTATGTTGTGACACCTGTTAAGCTCCGCTAATTATGTTGGAAACAAGCATTCATTTAGAATTAGTTGCCAGTAGAACTAGATTTGTATACAATGAGGAGTGTCAATCACAGTTGGCTACATATTAAGTAAAGTTATCAACGTATAAATTTAAAACTATCAATAAACGACTGAATTAGAGCTCTATTTTTAGCAGTTGTCAGTGAATAGCACCTAAATTTGTGCATGCGCTTTTCTTAAAAAACATGAAGCTAGATGGGTCGTACAGAGAATGGTAAAGATATTTTTAATGAAATTCATAGGAAAATTTTCGTTGTATGGAAAATTTCGTGGTTCAAGCTCTACCCACGAAAACCACGAAAATTACCAACCACGAAAATTTCCCGGTATACAGTATAGAGATCTAATATTTCAACCAGCAGGTCGATAACAACGACAACATAAAGGTTTACTGTCTGTTTATTGATATATTTTCACTCTTTCTCTATCAAATATTGCAAACTTATAATTGTGCTGTGCTCTCAAAAAATAAAAAGCACATACCAAAAACCATAACTGTCCCTAAACTGTAAATGTATATGAATTTCGTACCAATGAAAAGTTGCCTGAGAAGCTTCCCGTCTAAAGTCGTGAGATATTGATGACAGGCTAATCATCACAATAAGTAACAGTAAGAAAACATTAGCGGAAATGTTCAATTTGCATTTTAAAAGCTTATTTAAAGGTATAATTAATGAATATCTTATAATCCCCCGTATAAAATAGTTTTCCCGTACATAACACAATAATCAACAGAATTGTTTCAGAAAACACTGGATTTATACTTTCTTGTTGCATGTATTTGAACATACACGTGAAAGGTCTTAATTTACTATTACAAATAATTTACTATTCGATAACCAATACAAGTGAAACTATCTTTTTTCGAAAATGTTTTGTTGAGATAATTATTTTGGAATATCCCATTACCATCCCAAAGTCTATATTGTGATGTTGTTATCAATCTTCAAAGCCTTCATACCTATGAAATAAGTGTGATCTAATGAAAATCCAGTTTTGTTCTAACAGTCATTATGCATATGAAAAAGTACGAGTTTATATGGATATCAATCTTCTGTATTCACAGAATAACGACGTTTGTGTGTTGATTATTATACCATTTCAAGCATATGTACAGAATGGATGTATAGCAGTATACAAATATGAATATGATTACATTTACAAGAAATAAGATAATAATGAATAACAATAAACGAATGTTCGTTAAAGGTCACAGCAATACGAATACAACCAGGAGACTGTAAGTTAGCAATAACGTGCCCAGATAACGATTGCTGACACATAGTAATTAGTCTCTCACTTCTCGGCTGTACTCGGACACATGAGGAGGATCAGGTATATTTGTCATGGTTGAGAAGAGCAACTCCAGTTACAACAAGCTTCTGTAAATCTAGTGATCAATTCCCCTTGACTACGAGTCAAAAGAAAATGATTTATATTCGTCATTGTTTAAATGAAATTACAAACATTTCACTAGACATTAGATATTAAAATCAGAAAAATGTCCTCAGGCTGCTATCTGCAAGTACATGACATCAAAATAAGTATACATCATCAAGTATTTGACATCACATGCTATGACATCTTAAACATTTCTATGACATCACTACATGGACAGCCAACGACAGTGCAATTTCCAAATGCACATTCTTAATGGATATGTTATGCTAAATGAGTTAAGAGGATAAATAGATTTTTTCTTCATCATATCATCGGCCATATATTCAGATATTCTTCTTCGTATAACTTCTATCACCTCGTGTTGATATATTTGCTATCAGAAGATACTTGGTGAGATTCTCTATTTGCAGACTTGATGACAAGTTAATGACACTGATTGACCCTTGTTGGCACTGACGCCCTGGCCAAGTTGATTTACACTACTAGATCTGATTAGTGTACCAGGCTCGGGTTAATACAAGTGGATTTAAGGGAATTAAATTCGTTTCTGTGACATGTATTTCTACAACTTCAACAGGTCGTAGAGTTTGCTGAACCTTATCGACCATTATGCTTTAGTTTTGAGATCATGTATGAAACTTGTCTATGAAACTAGGAACTATATAAGATAATGTGAATGTTATAAAATATAATTTTAGTACAATGAAGAATTAGTGTCTATGTTTTAAAATACTGATATACTGTTACTTCTGCTAAACCCTGACAGTACTCGTTTTTTCTGCATTTAAAACAGGCAGGTTACCTCTTCAAATGAAACAAATATAAATGCTAAAGTATTCAACTCAAAAGTTATAGTTATTCTTGCCAATTTGGATTTGCAATTTATCAAATCTTAGTTGCCTTTGAATTTAAACATTCTGATATAAATCCTTAGTTTACCTGTACTTACGCTCGTCTGGGCTTGTCTTCACATCTTGTCTGTATTAGGAAGACACATAGAAGGGGTGATTCAGTCTGACTTTATTTAGCGTAATCCTTTCTGCAAAAGCCATATTGATCCCAAACAGTAAAGCCTTTGATCTCTGAACCAAGTAAATGTTGATTGGGAAATGATGACGGTATTACTCAGTTGGACCATACACTAAAAGTGTGTTCATAAGTCAACATGGTAATCAGTGGTCACAAACACACCATGCATGATTTTAGAGACCGATTAGACAGAATAGTAACGTCAATGAATCAATATTCCTATATCATCCTATAGCATTACGTCATTTTACATTGACTAAATAGGTTTAGTGAACAAACCAAAATGTCAATCCCATCACATCACGTAAAGCAAAGGAAAGGCTTCATGGCATGTATATTTTACTTATAGCCATCATCAGCCATCGTATCGATCCTGTGCGTAGCGTTGGTGGTTACTATTCAAGTACAAGTATGCTATGATCTTTTGACATTTACCTACTTCCTCTGACGTCAGTGGAGCACAGTGGTAAAGTGGTTAGCACGCTTGTCTCTCACCTGAGAGACCAAAGTTCGAATCCCGGTGGAGACACCAATATTTGTGACTTGGGTCGCAGCCTGTATTGTGTTCCTGGACAAGACACTTCATCAACATTGCACTCAATACCCGAAAAATTTGGAAGGATTGACCTATACCGTCTCACGGAGCGCTTGTAAATCGGCGGTACCGAATATACTATCCATCCAGGGTTATAATACTCATAGCGCTTTGAGCAAGTTTTGTCATTGATATATGCGTGGCATAAGAAAGCTATCATCATAAGTATGGAGCAACATAAATATTTGGATAAGGAATTTTTGGTCATTTAATTCTTTTTATGATCATGAAACCGTCTTATAAATAGAAAAAGGCCCAGAGATTTTAAATACTGCCTTTTTATATGTGGTGTTAATTTATCAAATCCAATTCTAAACACTACGAGTTATTTGCTTTGTTTAAACCTACATGTTGTAGACTGATTTTAAGCAACTCAGGCCATACTGACCCATATTCAAACATATAAACTAGTATTGAGTCATGTCTCAGAAGTGAATGAAAGACATGCTAAAAAATCTGTCAACGTTATGATGCTCTTTGGTTACATTAAAAGACGTGTTTATCTTTCAGTATTTATTCTTTTTCAGTTCCCCAAAACAGATTGATGAGTTATGTGATAATCATTCAATACATAGTTAGATTATAGTGATTGACAGAAACGAGATCTGGTATTTCTAAGGGATTCTATTAAATTGTTAAATTCAACAAAACTAAAAAACGAAAGCCTGTTTGTATCATTTTCGAGCTTGCTTAGGATATATGTCAATGAGTAGTCCATTCTAAAACTTAGTAGATCATTCCATTATCTTGCCATGAGCCCTGAATAATCTTTTTTTTTTAAATCTAGTTTTGTGCTTGGTTGTTTACAAAGGTTGCATGCAATCTTGTACCTTATCTTATTTATGTAATCTTATTTTATGATAGAATTACTTCAACTTGAAATTTGATAATATTCTATAGCAGAATGATAGTAACCACCCCATAAAGCCTTAAAAGAAACAGTAACAATGTAACAAAAATAGCAATGTACATTTATAACATCTCAATATTTTAAGCTGATCATCTGTAGCACATGAATAGACAAAACAACGTTATCTTACAATGTTTATTAGGGTTTACTGAAGAATCAGTAAATATGTAAAAATACATAAAGAAAAGCATACATGTATTTACTAGTGTGATTGATAAAAGATTACCTCAATTCTACCTTGTCCGTTAATCGCCATGTAACAGGCAATATGCTGATAATGTGCAAACAAAGGGAACATATCAACCATTCGGCATACAATTGCATTTTTACAACATGGAAGAAACTTTTGTTTTAGACCTTGTATATCTTCAGGATTCTTGAGACGAATTCTGACAAATACAAAGTATCTATGTTCTTTTAATTGTTTTATGGGTATATGACCCTTTGAAAGTTTCTTTCAACAGAAAGTAAGGCTGCCAATGATAGGCCAATGAATGTTGAATGAAATACAAGTGAATGTAACATTTATTTTCATCACTATTCTTTGTTGCATATGCTACTACACAATTCTAATGGCGTCACAACATGTGCAATAGACCATTTATTGCCTTATCTTTGGTTATCTATGTCAACTATGTGTTTTGCCAAATAACAGTCTATAAAAGCAGAAACCATGTATATTAAATTGCAGTTATGGTGTTCTTTTCTCTTATGTATGCAACACAAATGTGGTCAACACTACACTCATTAAACTGAATAATCAAATTTAGATACAATGTAGGTTATATTTCTTATAATCATTTTGAGTTATTTATTCTCTATGCTCTTTCGTAAATGTTTTAGGCTGCTTCTACTCTTTATGTCACAAGATTGTTTTTTAAGAAAGGCAAATAAAACAATCATGTACAAATAAGAATGCAAAAACATAACTTGCTGTCAGATAATTCAGATGACATACGTTTAATACTCTCGTGTTTTACAGGTTGCAGTGCACAGATGACAGCAATAATGGGACCCTAGGGGTGTTGACCGTAATTACGTTGCAACTAACCTGAGTTGACAACAGTACAAGAGGGATAACGCCTGGACGTCCTTATATAGAGAAAATAGTGAGATATTCATGACATGGCCATCGGTACTGATTGGTGCTGCTTAGTGGTCTTGCCCTAGGTCAATGCTGACACAGGCTGTCAAGATTAGATTATTATCTTAATGGGACAAGCATATCTGAGAGCAGATCAGACAAACAGTATAAAACTTTGGATTTAAGGCTCTAAGCAACAAGACGCCTGTTTTGTTGTAACCTATGTATATTTCAAAACATTCAACAAAACTAAGAAGAAGAAGAGCATCAAATTCAGTCCTGAGCAACAAAGCTCACTGATATGTTTTTTTCTATTCTCCAAAAATATTGAAAAGATAAGAAATACAGATCAGTGTATTTCTTTGCATATACAGCCTGAGTAACCCCCAGGGGCTCGGCAACTTTTTCTGCAGTAGAAAACTGTTTTACACGTGGTATGGTTTTGGTGCAAAGCTTTACTGGATTTCTGCGCAGTACTACCCATAGCTTGCTAATTCCAGCCGATGCTCGCAGGTTTCACCGCAATGCATAGCCACAATAATGTTGAAGGTTTTCTTCATTCAAAAGTACTTTCACCCACGATATAAGTGAAATACTCTTGAAAGAGGCGTTAAACCCCATATCACCTCACCTCATCTCACATCAATTATGATTACTTTGTCATCAATGTATAACTGCAAGGAATAATGTTATATTATGTTGAAATGATTATTGCATTTATATAGAAATCAACTACTATCAGCTTACTTCCCACCTTTTGCTACTAAGCTACTAAGTCAACATTGATGACATTAATGTTAAACCAGGACAGGAAATGCACTAAAAATACCGACAAAACCAGATGTAAACCAACCAGAAACACAACAGGAAAAAGTTAACGCATCATAGCATCAAAACTTCCTTATGAATTTCATGGCAGATGAACTGATTGTTTACTGTTGTAACTGATATTTACATATATGTGACCATATAAAACCTTAATAAACAATACTAGTTAGTACAGTATTCACGTATTGAGAATGGAGAGATGCAAGCAGTTATTTTTCATGTAATACAACTATTCTATGTCATATATTAATTCAAAATTACTAAAAGGCAACTTATCGATTGTATTTTTCTCTCTATTCCTTGTTGGAAGTTTCATGTAAAGATTAGCAATAAGCTGAAACTGTCATGTAAGACTTAAAAAAACATCTCCTTAGCTCTCTCATAAACATTTTAAGTATTTTTACTGTCCTCGCAGTCGTTTATGAGCTTTTTATAAGGCAGAATCTGTTCGATCCCAATTCACTAGCTATAAATATGTCAAAGCAAGCAACACAAAATCTATTCATATATCGAATGGGACGCGACAGCGCCGAGTAAGGAAATTACTTATTGAACTATTTGATGACTGCCAAGGAATCTTAACAAAGAAAATTCATTAACCAGAGCGTTTGAAGGAAATTGCAGAATCTTTTGTGAGCTAAAAATGGAAACTATAACAGAATTCCACACATGCATTCATTCATAATATAAAGAGTTTCCAGCGACCAGCTACAGAGCTTGTGCATTTCGTGGGTGGGTGGCAGCATTTGAAGTATTACTTATACACATTACCCTTGGACTTAGATGAACAATTTTGTGTGCCATTTTCTCAACACTGCAGTTTTGCTTTGTTTTACGGTAATTACATAGTGAAGACATCACAATGAATACTTTGTTTTTATCCAAGTACGCTGAACCTTTTTGTCATGTACCTTCTCCACCCAAGGATATAGATATAATCTTAATATCTAAAGATAACCTCTGTTGCAATTTAATTATTTCACAGATTAGAACTTGATGTACCAGGAACATGTTTTTAGTAGGATTTAACGATCAGAGTTCTGCGGGGATATGCAGTCCACAAAGTCATTTAGGTGTTGTTTGTAATGTGCAGTGTAGTAGGGATTTGCCTTCTCATATCGGGCAAGGCGTCCCGATGTTTCAACACACTCAGTACATGAAGCTAATACTTATTTGGCTGATTTTCTACATGAATACCCATCATGTCGAAGAGCTAGGCCTTTAGTAGAGTTGAATAACTTGATTCATATAAGGTCGCATACATTTGTATTGGTTGATCACAGTTCTCAGGTCCATATACATTCACAACAACATATTTGGCACATAGGTTTTTGGGAAAACGCTTAACACAGACTTAAGTATATGTTGCTTTTACAGAATGTTCCCTCTCAGTTCCTGTATACAATCATGCGAATGATTCGATGCACAACAGGGTAGCAGAACACAAATTAACACATATTTAAGGTAGGGTGAATTATTCACGCTGTCAAGTAGATGGCCTTCGCTGATATATATATATATATATCAACTCAAATCTAATGAAAAATGAATAAAACTTTTTTCTGCCAATGTAAACCAAAAGATCATTCATTGAACTTCATTATGTCTTATTTGGATATAAATGTAATGTTGAATTCCATCCTTAACCATTTCATAATTAGATTTATAAGCAAAACATTGAATTTTATAATGAATAAGAATTTAGTATCTTTAATTCAAAAGTCAATTCTTAACATTATTATACCTGCCTGCCAACAATTGTCACTTGCTAAAGTCACAATTAAGTAAAAAATGTCAAATTCTGTTTATTTTGTACGATCTTTTCCTTGTTAACCCTTACGATGCGGCTATATATTTTTGCTCTACAAGCCCACGTGGCGGAATTGTTTTGTCCGGTGCCAGCCACCGTTATATCCTGATTAACCGCTTCTTTATTTTTGTGCGCGGATATACATATGATACATGGAAATAAAGACAATTCTCTCTTCTACACGATGATGTAAAAATTATAGAATTATCTCTATTGGTTTGTGAGATATGAATGCCGCAAGGTGGGTACCCTCAATCATTTTGAGGTAAACAAATTTTTTGCGGCACTTGTCGCAACGCTTTGCCGCTTCTTTGTTTTTGTGCGCGGATATACATATAATACATGGAAATGAAGACAATTCTCTCTTCTACACGATGATGTAAAAATTATAGAATTATCTCTATTGGTTTGTGAGATATGAATGCCGCAAGGTGGGTACCCTCAATCATTTTTGAGAAAAGGTTTGATATTTTATATCCGGGAGCAGCCAAGACTGCTTGCAGTCAATATATAGCCTTATCCTGAAAGTTACGGATTTCGCCAAGAGGGCTTACGTGCCATTTTATATTTGGCCCGTAAATATCACGCGCCCCGCATCGTAAGGGTTAACAGTGATCTTGTAACTAATTGTCCAACAATGCTAACAAGAGGGATAAACTATTGATATTTGGCATGATAAGATAGCTTTGATACGTAAATTACAAAGTTGATGATGTTGTTCAGGATCTCTGAAACCAAAAGTTCACTTCTTGTGGCGTATTGCATAATAAATTCAACAAGTACTTTGATTTTAGTGGCATTTTTTTATTAAATGGTTACATCTACAAGTGAGTTTTTTTTTCCAGTGCTAACTAATATGAAAGTATTTTAGTTTAACCATCAGGTGCAATCCCTCACATACCATAAACACAATCATCAGTTTAAATCCTCAAGTTCCATGATATTTTCTTACTTCTATCAAAAGTTGTTATCCTGCATGTTAACTCAACGTCAACGTAATTAAGCCCGAGCAGCGTAAGTAGTCTCCCATCCAAATTCGTGAGATATCGATGACGTGCTAATCATCACTGATGGACCTTTATTAGCTTTCCTGCCCTGGTTCCACACTGCCGCGGGCTGTCGAGATTAGATTATTATCGAAATGTGATAAACAGAATTAAACTCTGTGTAAGAACTCACACTTCACATTTCATAACCAGATTTGAGAGTGTTTAAAGAAAATGTTTACTAAACTGTAAAAGTCGGACAGTACAGACGTTCTTTTCTACTGTGAAAGTTCACCATTGTGTATTTTTTTTATTATAAATGCCACATTTCCATGGATTGATATAAAATAAGATTTGTATCTCATGGTTTTAACATGACACAGAGTGGTATTATTTTCTCAGGAAAATACTTTACAACTCGGTAAAAACACAAATAGTGCTAAAAGTGCCAAATCATTTAATTATTGTTTTACAAACCTTAAAATAATTCTTGGATGAGCTTCAAGCTGTGTCCTACACTAGGATCTCTCGACAAGAAGAAGCTGCCGTTTAGCATAATGAATATCTGCACAATACAATGGAACTAGGAAAGTCGAGATGAGGCATGGTTATCAAGGAGATTACCTCAAAACCCTCTTCACGCTTCTGTCGTATTGTTCGAAGATAATTGTTCATGAATTGAATGATGTCCTTTCTTTCACAATGAATATTGTCTTGCTGCACAAATGATAAAAGCCTTTTGTTTGTTTAGAACTTCTTCATTGCATTCCCTTGCAAGTTCCAAATTTGTCAACCTTTCTTGGTTTTGAGACGGCCCGTTATAATCAATTTCTTATCCATTCCATTCTTAACAATTTCATAATCAAATATTTGAAAAATAGAGCCATTTGCTCTGTAGCTCATCAAGCTTTACATTTGATTGTGCGTTCGGATGTGGCCGATGTGGTTTCCCCACAGGGACACAAAACCTACAATTATTAATGCTCACATGTCAAGAAGTCTGTTTTAAATTTTTAGGCCTTATGGTTCTGGAGAGTGAGTGAGTGAGATTGTGTTTAACGTGTTTTGAACAATATTTCAGTTATTAAACACGTGGATGTTGCCATCCAAAAGAGAGTAGACATATCAGGGAGAAAGGGATCGAAAGGATAAGGGAAAAGACGGAAAGAAAGGCATAGTAGGGACCACAGGGCCACCAAAGCTACAATTTATAATCTATAATCTGCATTAGCCAAGGAGTCTGTACACAAAGTTTAAACGTTCTAGGTATTATGGTTCTGGAGATGAAGTCAAGGTTTTAAGGGCGTGGACCCTGTGTCCCTTATTAGGGACCACAGGGCCACCAAAGCTACAATTAACAAGCAAAAAAGTGAGCGTGGCTCACTAATACCCCCGACCGTGCATCCCTGACTACCTGAATTACTTTTTACCTTTAATGTAGTCATCTCTTGCACAGCATTTGACCCCCAAAGAGGAATTGAGAAAAATGACTAATCCAAAAAATTGAAGTTTGTAAAAAAAAAAAAACACACAAAAAACACTCATCAATTTTAGTATTGATTTGGCACTGCACCGCTCCTAGTATGGAAGAAGACATGTGCAAAATGTGAAAAGAATCAGATGAAACTTTTTTCCCGTAATAAGTCGGACAAATCTGATGTTGGAAAATTACTAAGTTCAAAACATGGAAATTTGTAAAAAATTCAAATATTAAAAAAATTTGCTGTTACTTCACACTGCACCCCTCCTAGTAGGGTAGAAGACATGTGCAAAATTTGAAATTAATCGGACAAATGGTTTTCCCGTAATAGGTCGGACAAAAAATGTCCTCGGACGGACACACACACATACACGGACGGAATCGTTGGTATTACTAGATACCCCGGACCGTTGGTCGGGGGTATAATAATCTATAATCCGCACTAGCCAAGGAGTCTGTACACAAAGTTTAAACGTTCTAGGTATTATGGTTCTGGAGATGAAGTCGAAATTCCACAGACGGACAGTTTACAGACAGACGGACGGACCAACGGACACCATGCCATGCCATAAGCCTATCGGGCCTTACAGGCCAAATGATGAAAAAGGCAATACGCTAATTTGAATTAGAAAATTCGTAAAAATGCTTAAATATCAAACGGACTTAATTGACAGAATCAATTAAAAACTAAGAGATTTCACATGTATGCCTGAGGCCATTCCTAATTATCTAGAACATGGCAAGAATATTGTCAACAGGAATCTGGGATATTCTTTTGCAGAAACCATAGAGCAAAGTTAATTTTCATGACCTTGACACAGCAAAGTCTGACCTTTAAAGCTTTAAAATCCCAGGAAACGTTATTGAATTAGCTTTAGACGCGGAAAGAAAGAATGGGACCTTGGCTTAAGTTCAGTAGGTCCTTGAAATCTCGAGCAAGGAAGCAATAACTCATCTTTAAACGTTCGGTCGCGGCCATGAATCGAACCCCGGTCTTCAAGGGGGGTCATGACTCCAATAAGAAAGGTACCTGCCTCTTGGTATGTAATCAATTTGAATGCTGGTGGCACATATGTGCACGTTTGTTGACAAGGGAACACAATGTTTGAAACATGAAAGGCATAAGTCGGTTATGTTATGTTTGACTTCGAGCGTTATGCTTTATGAACAAACCATCAACAGTTGATTTCCGCTATTGGAAAATTCTAGACACACATTATGACAGAACACTTTAGAATAAACATACTTTAATTCCACGTTATAATGTATGTGTGAAATGCGTTGAAATGCATTCCATACATCGGATTCTCTTACAACTCTACAACTTCTATAACCTGCCAACGAGTGTTCATAATGTTCCAGTCAAAATTTAACTAAATGAGAAGTGTCATTTCTGATATTCCCTACAGTGACAACTTAACTAGGCCAATTAAATACGAGAGGCGAATCTTAGGTTAATCCTAGAAAACATGCTTTTTCTTTAATTTCATTCTTCAAGCAAATTCATACCAAAATAAATACAAATGTTTTGAAGCTCATCATTATTTCATGTTGTGCCTTAAGGATTTGACATTTATTGGGTTTACAGTGTAATAATTATAATCTGCTTGGCAATGTTCCTATACTCAAAAGTGTCGGTAGGGTACATTCGCCATATTCCGACCCCCCAAGAACTCCTCACTGCACATCACTGCACCAAAGCGGTGTTGTCAACCCTGCAACAAGCGAAGGTCACAACAACCAATCGTATTGTAGTTTACAGCTTCATTTAGGTTATAATTCGTCATTTGTGAGCGTTAGAAGTGTGTTTGTGAGACAACTGAGCAGAGTATTATTCCGACCCCTCTACCGAATATTGCGACCACGTGGACTGACTAATTCCGACCCCGACTGCATATCTCCGACCACTGTGTGTATAATTCCGACCCCCAAAGAGTGTTTTAAAAAATGGTGTGAAACGTAACATGGAATGGCACGGGCTATCGAAATGTACAAAGTATTTAGTAGTTTGCAAACACTGGATGAACAACGTGTTTTCTTTAAACTTTACATTAGTCAAGACAACCATCGTGCACAAACAACATGGAATTGAATGGATGGAGATGTACATCGACAAAGTGAAAGTAGACCCTCTGTTATAATCGGAGGCATTGAGGTATGGACATTAAACACAATCCAACAATCAAAAAGCTGACATAGTATTAGCCTACACGACCAAGGTCAGATATTACAAGCCAGTGTTTATTGTCAAATGTTGATCTGACGATGATGTGGCAAATATCGATCGTACTTTACCGACTTTCTCGTCATAACATTTAAACCCAATATTGCATCTTTGGCAAAACCCCATTCTCCTGTTTACAAATTCACCAGGGATGGATGATTTGAGATAGAATTTTCCAGAATGGGAGACATCACTATCCATGAGTTTTGAAATTAAAATGGCTGAATGTCGCTTCAGATATGCGACTTTCCGTGGACCATCAAACAATGCCACCGCATTGGGATCATGTAAATTGTTCTCCTCTCACCGAGCCATGTACACGCATCCAACTCGTAGTTGTGCGGAGCGATAGTGGGACATCCCAACAGCAAAGACCGGCTTTATAATTACGTTTTTCATTCTGAAAGTATAAGCTCAGATTTTAACTGGAACTCAATTGATTTTATTAACGTGAAACTTCAGTTCATAAATACGACCTGGATCATGTAAAAACTCATTTAACGAAGATATGTACGTAATCTAATGAAGCAAAACTAATGAATACTTCAAAGTTCATTATATTTCAACTCACTTCAATGGCCTGAGATAAGCATCAAAAGAAATTATGTAAAGCATTCTCAATTTTAGATAATATGCAGATCAATATTTGTAGAAGTAGAATGTTCTTGTAATTTTGCTGCACTAAAAAACGTACAAATCTATGATAAATTCGATCACAGAATTTCGATTCGTGAGCAAGCTATGATATGATTTTAAAAATTTGAGCTGCTTGTTAACTTTTATGTTAAGCTGCTTTTGAGCACGCTTTTTCTGGCGATCCTCTTTTTCCTTTTGTTGTTGCTCTTTGAGCCGCTTCGCTTCCCGTTTATCATTCATAACTTGCTCACTTGTCAAAATTCTGTGACCTGTGATAGAACGTCGTTTGGATTTACAGGTGGATTGTGTGGCGTCAACCTTTGGAATTGAGAACACTTGGTCAAGCTCAGCATTCCAATTTATGAGTTTGGAACCGCCATTCGAAAGGTTGCTCAATATTGAAGAAGCAGAGAACACTTCCATGGCTGGCGGGGATGAAACAGGGGGCGATAGGGGCATTGGAGCATCTACCTGGTCAGTTTCTTCTGCTTCAGCGTTCAACTCTGCTAATGTTTGTTGAGCAGAGATTGAAGCTGAAGTAGAGGGAACTGATTGACCATCTGCAGGGGGTACTGGATCAGGCTGGTGCGTATCAAGGCTCGTCAAAGATGTTTGGGATGGAGAATGGGATTGAGCAGTTACAGGCGTCTCATTGGGCTTATCGAAGGGGAGGCTTGGTGTGAACAGAGAATCAGATACAGCGTTTGGGTCGAAAGGGTGGATCCCTGTGGATCGGAAACCTGCGGTGATGTTTGCAGGGGTAAAGGATTGTTCCCAGGCAGTTCGAAATATTCGCGGCCACGTGGTTTTGTTGATGGTGTTGGATGGGTGGGAAGCTAGAAATTCAGAGCATGATCTGTTATATGCTTTTGAGAATGGGCCGAAGACAGATTTATCTAGGGGCTGCAGTGCGTGTGTGGTGTGTAGGGGGAGAGCTAGTATCGTGATCCCTTCTTGAAGAGCATTCTCTAACAACCCTATAACTTCATGGGAGCTGTGAGAGTCTAAAATAAGAAGTTGCGGCCTCTCCGGGCCACAGTTGGGGAGAAAAACATTCTGAAACCATTCTTGCCCAAGAATGTCATTCATCCAAGCCTTCTCTTGATAGGACCAGAAGGTCCCTTCTGGTCCATCAAGAGTGGCAAAGGAGTGAAGTGATCTCTGCGTTTTGCCCTTCACAACGCACATGGGAGGCATGGCACACCCACCTGCGTTGACACAGGCCAAAACTGTGATATTTTCGCGGGAGTTAGAAACTCTGCTAGACAGACTTCGTCTGCCCTTCCCCACAAGTACTTTAGAGGGGGTATGTTCGAACTGTTTCCCCGTTTCGTCCAAATTCCAAATTTGATGGGGCCTTTTGGCCAGACCTAGGTCTGTAACTATGTGCCCTAACTCTACAAAATATTTTTCAACTACGACAGAGTTGAGCATTCTTGCCCTTGACGTTGTTAACTTCTCAGGGCATCTCAAGACCAGATCTGGGTGACGTTTCTTTAATCCAGCAAACCAGTCATTACTAGGTATTCCATTTCTGAACAGCCTTCCGTCTGAAAGACGAGACACCTTAAGGAGCAGCTGCCTCTTGCTAATACCGAAGCCTTTATCAGCAGCATGGATAACCTTCTGCACCAGCTGTTCCTCAACTTTCGGCACCAAGACGGTCGAACGACCAGGTCGACTCCCTGGGGAGTATCGGCCCAACACGTGGTCCACAAGCGTTGTTTTGGGCACTCCAAACTCCTTAGCTTCACGTTTATAGCCTAAAGTTTTTGATCGCACGGCACTCACGGCCTTTTCCAGCTGTTCCGGATTGTAGGTTTTGTTTTTCGGCATCTTAAATAAAATTAGGTGCAAATACTATTGATAAATCGCAACAATTGATAAATTGTTTAATTTGAAATAATGTGCATTGTGAAGATCTTATAAAACATGTCAAAACTATTTACTTTAAAATGTTGTATTATTTGTGTTTACACGATCTTAAACTGCAAGTGTGCACTCATGCTTTTAACTTAATTGTCGCTTTGTATATTATTACATTCAATTTATGTTTCTTGTATTGCAAAGTAATAGCAATATAGTTTAATCGTCTCACCGAGCTTCATTCTAGTGACATTTGTTCATTTAAAATTTCATGTGTACATCTTCATGTATGTCTTTCCTTTTAATGTACATATGATATTGTAATAAACAATCTGTATGAAAACGTATTTAATATTCATTCAGAAAGTATGAATTTGAGGATGAATATGTGTAATGTGTAATTTATATCAGCAGATAAAGTATTTTGGAACGTAACAAAGCCCAACAAAACGTAAAAAAAAACACTGAATGCACTGAAAGTTTACTTCAGTGATGGACACATTAATAAAGATATATTTCTTCTTCTATGTTAACCTTCAGGGGTCTGAATAATACATATGTACAAAAAACATTGGTTTAATTCCGACCACTGTTAATTAGTAAAATATATCTGCTAATAAGCGCAATTACATATAGGTGAATTATGATCATATAGTGGATTTCGAACATATTACTGTTCACTACATTTAATTGGGTTTGTGATGGTATACCTCAGTAATAGATTGCACTTGATGTGTTCTCTGTCAGCGATGTTCAATGACCGCGATAGCAAACGCCCGGAAGCAGAGGACGCGCATTTCACAGCGTGTGTCTCAGTAGCCACTCGGTTGTAACGATCGAGTCGATTGGTTTTTAAAAATAGATAACCCTTCCATTTATTTCCGGGGTCGAAGGTACTTGAAACACATCTGTGAGATGATTTGATTGGTATAAATTGGAAGGGGTCGGGTTTACCCGTGGGGTCGGAATATTGCTAACCTACCCTAGTGGGGAGACACTGTATTTCAGTCTGCAACTGGACGTTTTTGGTATCAATATTATTCTAAGCATCATCTCATCATCTTTAAAATTATACTGATAGTTGGTTTTAGTCAATCACAGTTTTTCCATTTGGATAACTGTTGATTTGATAATGATGACCGGATTTTACGATAAGACCATATAGTAGAAATGTATTTAAATCAACATGTCGGTTAACAAGATTAGATAGTATATAAATACAGTAAGCTTGATCAATAAGTCAGAAGAATTGTTTTGTAACTTCTAAAATTACGTCATTGCACCATGACTGATGTAGGTATATTGAACAAACAATGATGCCAATCAGGTCAATAAGTCATGTTAAGCAAACGTAAGGCTTCATTTCCTGTATGTCCTTGTCGGTGCACGATAATGACGTCTGTATCAAGCGACTTACAAGCGACTTACGTTACTATTGTAGTATTCTATGATTGTTTCACATTATAAGTCTACCTATTCCAGCAGCCTTTAGTAAGGAACAGAAATTTACGTTTCGAAAATATGATATGTATTTAAATCAGTGTCTTAACAAAATTAAAATACATATCTTCCAATATTTATATTTGTGTAGAACAATGTAACAGTACATTTAGTATTTGATTGAAAATGTTGAAATCTTAATTTTGAAATATTCATCCATTGCTCACCTGATGCAAGATTTTAACAATCTAATCATTTCAATCAAATCATACTGACATCAATCTCATATTGTTTGATCAAAACAGCAAAACAGGGAGCTTAATGTTAACAGGTTGAATTCGTGTGTGGGAATGACATGTTAACGTACCTGCAAAATTATCCCTTTTTTGATATTATTGAATGATTCACGAAATAATCAATGCATACAGCAAACATGCTTGCATCGAGTGCCTTCACAAGTTTCAAACCTTTATCATTCACAAAACTAGTCAATTTAATATTCAAATTGAGCTTATTGACAGAAAATGCCTCCAGTGTTTTGTAGGGATTCTATTAGGTTTTTGATTGAACCAATCTTAGCCTGTTTTAATACATTTCTAGCTCCGTTTTTTTCTGTTTGATATTAAATCATATCAAGTTCTGTTAAACACAATTGTGTTCTTCCAAAGGCACATGCAGTCATGCCTTGTGTGACTTCCATCCTTGAGTAAAACGGCAGAATGTGGCTTTATTGCACAGTAATGCATTATGATATCAAGTATGGGATGCTCTAAAACAGAGACATAAAAGTACAAGTTAAAGTTAATAATAGTCCCTTACATCGAATGATGACCTCCGTTTATGAGAATGTATATTCTTTAAAGATGTCTATGCTTATAAATCAAAGGTTAATTTAAGCATGAATCTGATAATCAAGGCATTAGGCAAAACATGAAGTGGATATTGATACTAGTGTAACCCATATTTGCGGTTTGTTTCAACGAATGGTCCATACCGAAAAGCTGTTAAAAAGAAAAAAATCACATTCAAGAATGTATTATCATCAAAATACAGTTAGACTGTTCAATAAGTCTTAATGGTGATTTTTGGGATCATAATAAAATATCACTCTTTTCGCAGAACAGTGATCAAATGCACAATATAAACTGTAAGCAATGCATGTTATATCGGTAACATACCTGAAGACACATTTGACACTCTCATATAGTTGAAGAAAATATAATTTGGTTATTGCTGATAAAAGTGATATCTTTCCCACAAATCCACAGGGACCTCTAGATTGGTGCTTAGAGCATCAAAATACAGTTCATAGTCAAAGTCAGGGATCTATTAGTCTGCATTTAATTTCAAAGCTTTTCTTACATCAAGGTTAATGCGTTTATTCTCAAAAATGAAGAATAGAGTCTCTAGTTTTTAAGTTTTTAGAGCCAGACAATAAGATGGACATGGAGTCTAAACTTTTGTCTTGTAGTATAGTAGATGCATGTCGATGGACTCGACCAAATGCACTAGAAATATAAAGATATTAGGTTTTTCGCGATTTGTGGGTTCGCACTGTGGGGGCCGAAACGTGAATCTTGATGTTTAGTATTGCCATTGAGTTTGGCCAATTACAGTAGAACTCGGATATAACGAACTCCAAGGGACCAAAGAATTTATTTCGCTATATCCGGTGTTCGCTATACGCATATAATTTTAATGATATTATAAAGGGACGGGACTTGAAAATTTGTTCGTTATATTCGATTGTTCACTATATCCGTGTTCTACTGTACTTCACATAGAGAAATTTGTTCATTTCCTCCTCTTGCAACCGTATGGATCATCGGATACACATGCTTGCATGGTATTTCCTGACATCAATCCCTGTATTCCTATCCCCAGGATATGTACAGGAGGGCCACACACCATCAAGGGGATCAAGTGTATAAATACCGAAAAACCGCCTAAGTGAATAATCACAGGGTTTCGTTTGAACATGTATGGTCTGTTATACTTTACCTTTAAAAGCATTCGGATTACATATTGCCAAACATTTGTAATTGATGTCAACTATCTATGTTTGATTGCAAATTACCATACCATAAAAGCGCTGCACAAGTCCCTTTTATTATTATCCTTTGTTTTCCATGATTTATGTCTATGCAACACGAAATTGCAAAGCACTACACAACTAGACTAACTGTGATTATTTTGTAAAATTTCTGAACCAAAGTTAGAAATTGATATATTTTTAATGCTAAAGGATTATCGTAAAATATCATTAGTCTTTATCACTTATTTTAACATATGAAAATTATATCGATAGCATTTACATTGGACCGATATTCCTAAGGCTTCCAAAGTTGTGATAACTCTGAAAAAGGTCACAAGCTCTTATCAGAGAAAGATGTGTCAAATTGGTTTTGTTTATACCGTTTTTTTTTTATCAGGTACATATAGGGCTAGCTATCACGTTGGGTTTATACCTGCGCATGTTGATCAGTAGTATCTTCATTTGTTTTGGACTTTTCGAAAAGTGACTAGAAAGTGTCCTCTTATATCTGAAACTCTTTTTCGGAAATATTTAAGCATAAAAGGGGCAGTTTTTTTATAATTTTATATTTAACATTTTTCATTAATAATTAATTGTATGTTAATGCTTAATGTCTTATCTTGAATGTGTTAAAAATCTCATTACACAAGCCAATCATCCATAGTCAGAAGACAAAGTATGAAGATTCACATTAAATCCATCGGCGTCCATTTTGTGCGAACACCTTTAATTCATTTTGTGTTAGAAAAAGGAATCGCATGGTTAAACGTTAACTTTACCTTATATATTTGAATTATTACTGCTCAATTTAGTTTAAATACATCGTCTTTCAATTGGAACCATTTATTTTAATTTTCCTGACATCACTTTATATTCGCCCAAAAACGTGCTACTGCCCCTTTAAAGCAATTAACCATAAAACTATAATGCAATGAAATTACTTCGCCTCCAGTGTAAACGCCACAATTACGTTGCCACTAGTATAGCCAGCAAGTTGACAACAGTAAAAGCAGGATTATGGCTGAACAACCTTATATAGAAAATAGTGAGATATTAATGGCATGATCATGGTACTGATTGGTCTTGCTTAGTGATCTGCCCTAGGTCAATGCTGACACAGGCTGTCAAAATTACATTATTATCTAAATGGGACAACCATGCTTGTTTGCGGGCATGTCAGTCAAAGAGCGAGGTTTGTCCCTCTGTAACCCAGGGCTCCCCATTTATGTCATTACCAAACTTAACATTGAACAAGAACACTTCTGTAGGTCACTGGGCTTGTGTATAATATGTCATGTTTGGAACAAGAACTCTCTCAGACTGATCTTACAAAATAGAACTATGTTTTATTCACATTCACACAGGTCTATGCAGACGAGGTCCTTAGCAACCAAGCACTGAGAGACTGTTTGATTCCCCTGAATTTGAAAAAAATACTAACAGAAATACAGACTAGCAAATTAGTGTTCCATGCAAAACCTTTCTTACCTACTTTAATATTGTAGATATATTACAACCAGTGATTATTATTTTTGTAAAGTAATATTGAAAAGTGAAATGTATTAGCCAAGTAACCTAATTTGCTATTGGGATAAAAGTTAATATTGATGTTAACATCATTACAACAGGTCATTGCACTGCACTTTAAAGGGAGCTCAGCACAGCGCTAATGAAAACATACGCTGTAAGGAGCTTAGAGCTCGTCATCGCAAGGGGCTTGATATGTTTATTGTTGTATAATCATGTACAATTTAAAAGCCAAATGCAATTCATATACTTTGATTGTGAAAATAATGCACGTATGGAAAATAATTGTAAAAAGTTTCCTATAACTACCTTCCTATGTTAGCTGCTGTTATGCATTATCATGTTCAAATATCATAATCGAGCCTGTATTTTTCTGAAGAAATTGCTTCACGAGATCACGAGCACATGTAACAATAATTCTTCTTCTTCTGCGTTGTGGTACACTTCCCTTAGAACTAGAACGTAGTAGATTTTCCCGCCCTGTGACACTTCTTGTTGATAGGATTTGTCGTCACTGTAGTCGTCAGGCTGTCGAAGACGAAGTTCACTTCTTAGTAAATTGTCCATGTTACTCAGATCTCCGGTATGACCAAAATGTTTGTATTTCGTACCCGAGTTTCACCCAGTTGTCAGATATTGAGAAAACTGCATTCCTCTTACAACTAGACACTATCGTCAATCCACTGGCTAGCCGTATATGTATCGGCGTAAGATGTCAACTCAATCATAATAATCCATATTCTAGCCCTTCCATGTCGGAGATATTTCTTTGTATCTCTATCTTTTAATATCTAACTTGTATGCACATTGTCTTGTGTGTCTCATTCGCCATATATGGCCTGGTGTTTGTATATTATTTTATGTTTTTAAACTGTCACTGTACCCGATTATTCACAAAACATGTGACATAATAATAAAATATTTTGTCTTGTCTTGTCTTGTCTGTGATTATGTTCACACCAATCAGGGGGGAGCGACCTGGATTTATCCACGGCTTTAGGTGGGTAAACATTAGTTATGTAGTGATGAGCTGAACTGAATATAACACCCTACAGTAAATACCGAGATAATAATGTGATGGAACATTTACACTTTACAACATGTTGGTAACCAAAATGGATGAATTCCTCCATAGTCATCGTTTATTTTATCTTGAGTAATACGTTGACAACCAAAAAAAACAAAAACATTTATTTCCTCCTATTTTTCTCTAATTCTTCTGTATTATAATGAACTTGTTTCCGAAAGTATAACTTTTTCATCATATAAATACAAAATAAATAGGCAAATGCTTGGGCGACCACAAGTTTGACCCATTTGGAATCAAGTCACATCTCTTACGCTGATGGAACTCGATCTTCAGCAGGAAGACGGGGGGTAAGTAAAATTTTATTTGAAGTTGCAATATGATATTAATTTAATTTTTGTATGTTTCTTTTGCTATATTGTATGCATATGGAATACGCATTTATAACTGTAAATTTGAAAGAAGTGATAATGACAATGAATAATTACAATATTCTTACCCTGGAACAAAATGATAAGTAAATTAGTGATTTATTTACGGTTTAAAATTATGGTGGTCAATAACACCTACATATCTCTTTTGTTTATTCGTGCTCGTCAACTGCAGCCAGGGAGGTGAAACGAGATTGCAGTGGTTGTTTGAACCAGACCTTGTAAGTACTATAAACATAACTGATGTTACGTTATGTTAATTGATATGGCCGATCATTTCCTGTTCGGAGGACAGCTGTGCTTTATTGCTATGTGGCTGACTGATTGATTATAACCTATTAGATAACACTTGTTATTTAGAACTGCCGGTCTTTGCATGCATGCGAGGACTTCTGATAAAGGAATTCAGCACCGGATAGCCTAATTTACTGTGTATTTCAGAGCTCCAGATATGCTTTTGCTTATGTGGGTAACATGGGTATTTTGAAAACGGAGTGGGTATTTCTAATTTTGAGTGGGTATTCATACATTTTGATACCCAGCGCTTTTTTCGAAATATAGGTATTCAATTCAAATAACAATTTAGTAAGTTATAAAATTTTAAACAACAATAAGTGCAAACTGTATTCACTCCTTTAGTTTCTTGTCATCAAGTAAAAGTAAAAATAAACAATTGAAAAACACATTCTGAAGCATGAGTTTAGGTCACTTTGTAAGTAAAAAGATAGTGTTCTCATAGCAGTATGTTGAATCTTGTAACCACGTCTGCTGGTCATTGCTTTCAAGTCATAAGTGTACACTTGTCTTGAAGAAGGGCTAAAATGTTTGAATGATATTTTTTATAGCAAGGTCGCCAATTATCTAAACATATTGTACAAATAGCTGACGGAAGAAACTTTATTTTCGTTCTGATTTATCAAGAAACACGTAAAAACATTCGAGGTTTCAAACACGATAAAAATAAGAGGGTGTTTTACTGATTAAAATCCCCTGTCACATATAAAAATTAATCTTAAAAAGCATACGAAAATGACTGATGGAGTTCAGGATGGGAAAGTTTGTTTTTGCAAAATTTTGATTATCATTTGTCTACTAATAGCCTAGCATTGTATATATAGAAAGACGTTTTTACAAACATACTAGAGTCAATATTCTGAAAACAAAGACATACATCCGAGGCTGAACGGTAACTCATGCTAGTTCTGGGTGTACATATAATATTACCAGGCTTGATCATCAAGTAGCCTTCAAACTCCTCACACAACTGGCAACCAATAGGTCAGTGTTTCCGACGTGTGGTAAATTTCCGTTATTATTTGTTATCAGTGTCTTCAAAATTGAGATTTTCTCGTAGCTATTTCGATTGGTGTAATTGGAAGGATATGCACATGATTTTGTTGTATTGGGTAAATACGCACTTTTATTTTTGAGTAGTGTAAACGGGAATATTTAGTGATTTTCTACACACAGACAATTATTTTTCTTGCGTATTTTGCCTTTTTTGCGTATAATACGCAAATACGAGGCTTATCTGGAGCTCTGCCTGGCGAGTATTTATTATGTTCGAAATGAATCCATTGTTAATTTTCTTTTCCATCAGTTTGCTAATAAAAGACAAGTTACTTAAAACATCTACATTCTACAAATATTTGAGTATCGGGAAGATGTATGGCAAATATTGAAATGTTAGTAAATTGCTAATAGCCTTATTTGGTACCTTGATCTTGGTCGTAAAGCCATGTATGCATTGTATTGTCAATTTGGCATTAGGACAAGTCCCTTTTCATTATGTACTCAAATGAATTCTTTCATGTTTAGGGCCACCATTGGGGAGTCAGTTGACATTGCTGCTACAGAACGACGACCTTCTCATGTTATCAACCAATCAGAGCATAAGACTCGCGCGGGGGGAATCCCCCACTGAGAAGCGAAGCCTACACCCTTCTCAGCTCACCGTCTCATCAGCGAAGCTCGTTAGCAGGCAGGCGCGGTCTTATGCACGAGTACAGCCTAGGACGCAAATCCCCTTTAATACTACCTAAAGCGAGTTAATTGATCAAAACCGGATGTGAAATAGAAAATACATCATTCCATAGAACCTTCTTGTTGATATCATAAGAGATGAACTAACTGGGATGCGAGATTTTGAATGTCTCCTAAATAGCTCTGTAGGCTTCTTGCCAAACAATGACTTTGCTTTAACTTCAAACTCTGTAATCATTGTACCCTTTAATACTAAATCCGCCATCAAAACCCCTAAAAGACTGTACACTTTGCATGACCTGTATTTGGCTGAATTCCTGCTTTCTGTGGAGATGGGGACTGTTTTATCCCAACCAAGGAGCATGGCTGTCTCAACTGTGGTAAATGAAAGCAATAACCTCAGTTGGGATGTTGTATGCTAAATGCATATAAACACATGGTGATTCATACACAATTTTGTTGAGATTTGTCTCAAGTTTTTTTTCTAAATGTATCATTTTTTAAATATGAATATGCTTAGTGTGTAGACATAGTTTGTTCCATTTTGGCAGTATGTAAAATACAAACATTACCTTTTCAAATATTCATACAGTTTTAACATCATACGATATGTAACTTTGAATCACTTGTAAACAGATTGGAGCTTTCCTCTTTTAAGCAGCTTTAATTTCTCAAAGTGTCATTCATTCTTGACAGGTTAATCTCAGTTTCTGCCATGATTCTTCTTTTTAACTGCAAGTGTGTTTATCCAGGTAGGACATACAGTCAGAAATGTAGCTTTTGCCATCGCTTCTTAACTGTATTTCAATTTTTGTTTAGTTATGCTGACCCGAGCAGTCATTAATGCTAGCCTATTCTGCCCTGAACCACATTTACGATGTTCACAAAGACCCCTTATACGACCAAAAGGTAGTCGTTCTGTCTTTGGATTGTTAATTGTTACTTGTCAGTGTCGCCTCTGTTATGATACTTGTGATATCCCATTTCACTTTCCTAAGCAACCCATTCTGTTATATCTCTAACTGAAATAAAGAACATTGACAGGATATAATGGAATGGTCGACTGGAAACGTTAAGGTACTTATAGTCAGACAGATTCTGAAAGCATCGATTCTGAGAGGGGTAATATGAAGGAAGCAGATGTTCTTGCTTTCAAACAGCCACTGTGCAAGAGTTTAGCTAGGAATTAGAAGAGACAGATTCACAATTGCCAATCAGTTCACATATCTATTGGATCTTGAAATAGGTTTGAGCGATATTCCGCTTTCCCTGTCCCAAAATCTATTGATTTTTATATGTCACCAATTGAGTTTAAACACATGTATTATCTGATTATGAGAAATCACATAACAGAAAAGAAAATAGAGCCAGTGGCTCTGTAGCTCATCAATTTTGCTTTAGTGTGTAGCAAATGTGGTTGCCCCTTACTTGGGGCCAAAGGGTCACCAAATGTAAAGACAACCTCTAAACAGTCTTCGAGGTTTAACTCAGCTGCATATTGAAGACGTATAAGGTAAGAATGGAAGTAAATAACAAATATGTTTATCATTTTGGGCAACACGCACTACGAAAGTACATAAATGCTGATAAGGTACACACCCTGTAATGATAAATGATTCCCAACCAACACAGATCATGACAAGAATGCACATGATGTAGTCTGACAATATGCTCTCAGACTCTGACTAATATCGTTTACTGTGATTAGATTGTCTATAACTAAGATACTGTCTGACTACCAACGAGAAGAAGTATTTACTCATCATTGTCAGCGTAACTGGCATTTATCACGCTTACCTCAGCAAATCACTCATGTTCCGTTAATAAACTAGTTTCAACGAGTCAGAGATTTAATCAAAACGGTTTAATAACAAGACTCATTAGATCAGTTTTGAAACTCATAAATATGGTCTTTCAAGACGATAAGTAAATTGAAAATTTATAGGCTTTAAATCTTTGTAACAATATGAACTTCCAAGACGATAGGTAAATGTAAAATTTATACGCTTTTGATATGTTCAACATTTCAACAGTGTCAGTTTCATGTTTTACTATACACAAAGACTTAAATTGATCACCTCCTATTTTGTAATTTGGGTGAAACTACACAATAAACATTGAATTTTCTAAAATAAATAAAAAATTGACATTCCTACACAAAAACCTTTTTCATTATGCATGATAAGAGGCTAGCAGAACATTGAATTTTCAGTTCTTCTTTAACAATTGAAAAACCATAAAAGCTTGCAGGGAATTGGAGAATTTTGATTTGATCTTAGGTCGAAAGACCCCCTTTTCTCTTTTAGATAAGCCATTATATTTAACAGTGGAAGTTTTTTCTTTATGCAGTTTTCTTTGAGTTTGTCATCTATTTGTCATTTTGTGATTTTTGTAAAGTCATTTGCTAAAAAGTCATCATTTTAATAAAGAAAATGATATGACTCACATTGCAGCAGTGGATATTGACTTTAATTTTCAAAACAATTCTATGGTAACTTGAATTTTGACTTAGAAATATTGTAAGTGATATGAAGATAAACAAGGTACCATAACTCGTTACGTGAAGCAATTCAATGTTGTAAATCGACCACTTGTCCTTTGCCAGATTCGTTTGTCCATCTATGATTTGAATTACAAAAGAGCCCCAACATACATGTATATGTGATATGAGACGGAATACGTTGTTCGTCAGATCATCGAACGACAATTATTGTTGCTAAAGATGATGATGCTCATGACATATTTGTTATGCATACATCTAGGAACATCCCCATCCAGAAAAGTTTAAAACAAATGTTGTAAATAACAATTGGTCATGACATCTTCAATCATAGCATTGATTTCGTATTACTTAAGGGATTTTTTTTTTTTTTAAAAACATAACACTCCCATCAATTAATAACGAATTTCCAATTTAAAAGTTTGCATTCAACCATAACAATAGAACCCCAGGTTTACCATAAACCCAGTGTTTCGTTTTAATCTACTAAAAGCATGGTATTATAAGATAAACTTTTTGCTGAAGTTACGCTTTTTGGATTCATGTGATTTCAATAAGCAGTCCATGTGAATATTATTGCAAATTTCAGATACAATGAAGATAAACTCTCTACCCACAGAGGCATGTTATTTGATCAACCCTCTGTTCCAATTAACCGAGTCTGTTTGAATGCAGTCAACGACGATGTCCTAAAATAATATTTTTAGTTACTCAACATGGTAAATGCATTGTGATATGAACCAATTGTTCCATGCAAGAAATGTTGTTATTTTCTATATGAATTCAAATGGATGGGGTGTGGCGATTTAGATCTTTTTCCGGAAACCAAGGAAATGTTCTATTTCAAACAGAAGCGAGATCAGTCTGATTAAAATGGGTCCAGTTCCGAGGAATAGAATATAACATATCTACACTAGGTCTGACAGCATTCTCGAACCTTCCTTGTTTTTATCAGTTTAATGTAGCCAAAACCCAGTAGTTAGCGGACCAACCACATAGTCTCGCTTATACGACCACTAGCGGTGATCATCTTCAAAGCATGATTAACCGGAGTAACTTACCCCTATTACCGATACCAAGGCTTTAGTCGGCAGCTTGTGGTTAGTTAGATGAGTAAAAGTCAGAACATGCGACTTAAAGGGGCGTGGTCAGACTAAGTGGATAGGACCTATTTAAATAATAAGTTCAAATCTCGATAGTGTTAATATATGGATACTTTTAGTCCTCAGCTTTGCTGATTTTAACCAGCCTGAGGTTGGATCAATGTAACTTGATTGAGCTGCCTCTGTGGTGAAAGATTTAGAAATATAGCATTTAACCGAAGTTGAAGGTCTTTGGGCAACAGTTTGCATATCACAAGGCATCATACACATGTATAGAAATTTTACCAAGTGTCTTTGTACTTCAGTTTAACTGCGGTTGTATAATGATGCTATCAGCAGTTCAACAGTTACCCTTTGATGGTTATCTAAAATTGTTTCGAAATAAGCAATAATCCAATAATCTATATCTGACCAAGTACCTACAACTAAAGTGACGAAATCCTTTCATGTGTAGTTTGAAGTGTACCGTTTTAATTTTCAAAGGTTGTTTACATAATAAACCTAATGTTTAAACTATATGTATATATTTCCTTTGGATAATATGTCCTTCAAACTATGACAAAGAAAAGATATTAAAGACCAAGAATTAAGTTATTATCATGCTGTTTACAAAATTGTTAACATTTAAATTAATTACATATTATTAAAATATTACTTATTTCGTGTTAATGTAATTGATGTAATTGCATTTCACTGTTTAATGCGATAAATTCCAGGTTTTCTACAAGATCTCTCTAAGAATAGTTTGAAAATCGTTAATTCTCAATAAATGTCAATCGTGGTATTGGTTTTGCAATTTGTAACAGCCGTCAGCAGTTATATGTCAAATGCTGCAATTTCAAAAGATCTAATTTGATTTTCCACTAGGAAATTAATCACAAGTCATTTACTCCAAACCAATTTAAATGCATAATGATTTGAATTGTGATTTTTTTATTTCAACGCTGATTGTACATTTAAGAAACTAATTGATCAGACTCAAAAAGCTAAATTCAAGCCGTTAAACATTGTCAAATACCAGCGAAACGCCACAGCAGTGAAATCTGTAACTCGTACAAGTTTTATAAACAGCAATCAGGAATTCTCAAAGTAAATTCTTTACTTTTAATTTTATAAGTCTTCTTCATTTTCATTCCTAAAATACGATAAAGATAGTATGTCTCTTGAAGACATTTTCCCCGTAAACATTGCACACCATATTCACAGTATCTAACAGTAAGATTTGAATTTAATTCCGATACAATTGCTTCTACAATGATGGTGCATCAAGTTTTCTGCTTTAATGATTGCAATTATGGAATCACAATGAAAAATATAGTCGCAAGCGACGACAAACGGATTCAGCACTGTATGGTGTTAATGTAATTCACAAAGGGAATGATTTCAGTCAAAAGCTTCTAGGTAATAGTCTTTTGTTGATGATTAACGTATTTTACAAACATACAGTTATCAAATGCATTTAAAACGCATGCAGGTTTGACAATTTTTCGAAGATCAGTAACGCAGTGTAAATAAAAATCAGAATTTTCGATTCAATTTATAAAAAATCTATAGACTTTTGACTTTCATATGATATATAGAACAATGTGTTATCTTGAGTCGTTGATTCGCTACGATGTCTTAAACATACCCACTGAAACACCATTTTTCAAAATGTAAAGTTTGACCTCTGCTCCTGACCGGAAATGACTGTTCGCGAGCGATTTTATTCTTTTATCTTAAAGACCTTGCCAATGTCTAACTCTCATGCAAAAATCATAAACTTCTATGGTCTGGTTTTTGAGTTATCTGCCCTTGAACGTTGCGATTTTTACATTTAGGTCAACTTTGAAAATTCACAGCAAGAAAAGTATAAAGTTAGGACTTTTTAAAATGCAAATTAAGAACAACAATGCTTCAGCTACATTGAGTGTAAATTTCAGCTATCTGGTGCAAGTATCCTCAGAGGAGAAGATTGTCAAAGGTGAGTGGGGTCGGAAATTGCCGAAAATGCACTAAAAGCAAGATGGCGGCCAAACCACGTGACCTACGAATTTTCCATGATTTCGTTTTTTGCAGCATTTTTGATTGCGCATCTTTTAATAAAAAATTCAAGTCTCTAAGTGCATTTTGAAAAATCAATGTTAAATTTTCGACTTTGGATTCGAACTGGACCTTTAATGTACGAACCGATTTGGCCCAAAAGCTTATTGTCGTGTCTCCTCAACAAGGTCTACCAGCATGTGAAATTTGCCTTTGATAGCATTAGCCGTTTGGTCTGAATCTTGTTAACAAGAATCGTGGAATAATAATAAAAACAAACAATAACAAAGGGCTGAATCCTTAACGAAATTCCTTGTTTATATTAACATACTATCAACTGACTTTCGTCTAGAGGCAGTTATTGAATTGATTCCTTTTGTATTTTGTATTTGACATTTTCTGCTCAACAACGTACATTCATGTGTGTCAATTCCTTTGTTTGTTGAAACTTTTAAGAAAAGTACTCTATGTTGGGATCCGTAATCTCATGGAACATGTTTAAAAGATCAAATTTACATTGTATATCATCTCACTGAAGACAATTTGGATTATTATATGATGGGCGAGTGAGGAAGGTAGTCGTTGACAATGATCAAACCATATGTTGACCTTGGGAAACGTCACACGAGGTCAACATAACAATCCAATGACCTGGAGCTAAAATAGATCGCACTACGAGGAGCGCCGTAAAGAGTTGCTTCCAAATAAACTCTAAATAATTGAATAGTTTTCGAAATAATTAAAACTTTCATAAATCATATAATAAAACAGTTGTTGACTTAAGTTATCGATGAATCCAATAGTTTATTGACCTCGGAAACTCATGTTCTGAGGTCAATAAACCATTGGATTCACTTCAACTAAAGTCAATAATTGTATATTGCTTAATGTTGCAGTATAGAAATAATTTTGCTTTCAAATACTAAAGGAGTTAATTTGTGTGAAATACATTAGGTGTTTATTGCTGCATCGATATCATAAGATAACATAATGACTATTAATTTCCGCTGTTCCTTAGTATGACAAACGTATTTTAGATAATAAGATAATAAGAAACAAGATGATTCAATAACCCATATGCAACTAAAATACTTATGATTATGAACATAATTTAAAAACAGTTAATCTAAAACGTTAAATAGCGCATCAAACGTGAAGCAGTCTCTTTGAAAATACATGGAAACTATTTAAATATGTTGTCCGAGGCAAGTTGTTCTAGAATCATAATTTTTTTTTAGTGAAGCAAAAAGATCAGATCTAGAATGATTTAATTAATCATTAAAATGACAGAATGTTGTGGATATATTAATAGTAAACTCATGCTAGCATGCTAATGCATACACGTTATGATGAATTGCTTCTATATGGTACCCCAGTGAATCGATCCTGATACTTTAATTGCAAAAAGAGAGACTTGTCACTGGCATTATTATTTTCAATCATAAAGCATTCACAAGAGTAACATGGTGTCCACTAGAGACGCTTTATGTGATGTTAATCTACAAAATTCACTTCTTACCATGGCTGGTCTCTCTTAAGTTCATTTGTATGATTTGTAATCCCATAATGCCCATATAGCACAACTTTGAACACTATGTAATGAGGATATAAATATTCCTATATGTCCTTCTCCTATCATGTTTCTTCAATCAGTATGATAGGTCTGAAACATGAGAAACTTTGGTAGAATGAGGGAAAGCTCAATACTCTTCGCAACTTTATGTTTTGTTATCAAAAACCAAAACGATCAATTGAACTTGGAGCAGTTTCCTTTTTTATTTCATTTGAAAAATACCTAACACCTTCAGGGCAATCAGTCTCGTATAAAAAAAATTGTGTTTTAGGGATTGCTGTTTAAAGCGATTTCCGTATTTTCCTTGAAAGAAACATGTGCATCTTCTTACTGAATAAAGGTTTGCATTGGATAATCTTCATATTCTAGAGTACTATATGTTATAAGTAGTTCCCTCAGGAGGCCTTCAAGTGATTTGGTTTATACAAAACCTTTCTGAAGTTTATTGAAGATTGTTAACGTCTTCTCGGAAATTAACGACCAAAGAGTGCTTGATTTACAAAATGGGGAAAGGATTTTGAACACATTTCATTTTCTACCTTTAGGGATAGCTCATATAATATCGTCCTTCAGCAAAGGTACGCATATTGAGATGTGGTTTGACTTGGCCTGTGTTGTGAGTTTGTGGTACAGTTGCTTTCACATCTTGTATGTGTCCATATGAATACATATCTTTTATAGTTTTAACATTGTGCCCAGTGTCTCACAACTCCCGGTCAAAGGCGGACTGATAGCTAGATTGTGAGAAATTTGAGAGAAGTGAGAAGAAATAGATAAAGCATATTCATACATGCATTCATATTGTTTCCACAACTCTCTAACCATTTTCCGATGTTCTTGTTAGAAGATTGTTATTGTATACACATTATTGTCGCCAAAACAACATTACATATCTGTGTTGGTAATATCTATCTTTAAGTATAACATTTGACATGGATGATGCAAGTTATGAAGTGGTCATTTTCTAAATAATCCGTGAATCGGATTGTAAGGCTCTACACGTGTGAGTATAAATAAATGAATTAAGATAATACAAATATGATTAAACACAATGAACAATGAGTGTTTTATAAAAAAAATCAATGTCTGGCGTCATAATGAAGCGACGCACACTTCATTAATTAATTCTCATTTGCTTCATTTATCTAATTCGTAGTCGATCTCAATTTATAGTCATATAAATTGAGTTTGCTGAAACATGATATTGATTCGGTGGACTTGTAATTAAAATCTAGAAGACGTATATTATGCGTATACTGCTAATGTCGCTACGGAAGAACCATGTCACCCAACTTATGGTACACAGGGATGATTTATATACACACGCTGATGCCTGGTATCAGAGGGATGGATATACTTTGTCATTCCGTGTTTACCACCCCGATTAAACTACTTTGATAGAAGTTGTTTTGATCTGATATCGCACTTGAGCGCATGATTGCTCCTCAGAACATGGACTAACTTCTAAAGGTCACTTCCAGCTATCACATGCCTGAAGAAAATCCAGACAAGTCCGCTGTTTCAGGAAGAGCCAGAAGATAAAAATCAGATAATCAGCTGATGTCTGGAAGATAGACTGCTAGGACTAAATTGTTCTTCCCCGCATCTAGCTAAAAGAGATAAACATAGTATTCTACATTGATAGCGTCCTAAAGTATCTGTGTTGAAATGAAATACCTAAATAAGTTAACGATTTACTTCCACTTATTATCTCCTATACGTATATGTCCAATGCACACCTCACAATGACAGAAAGTCTCTCTTAGAGTTTTGTGATCTTGACCTTACTTTCAATATAAGAACGAGACTTCGACGTTTGATAATTAGCAGCCCCGTCAAACGTCAAGGTCACAAGAAAATGCCCAATATGCTGAGGCTTGTAGAAGGCGGAACAGGGTAAGGCGAAACCCCAAGTTTCGGGGCTGCTCTGTTTTTGCGGTGTCCCGCACACACTAATCTAGTTATGAACCAGCGATCTCATCGTTAATCACTCACATTATTCTCTTGAAACTGTAGAGGCTAAGGCTTTTGGTAACTACTCAGTGTTCATTTGTTTGAAGTGACATAAATATTACTACAAAGAGACGTTTATCATTTTAAGCATAGAAAACATGTTAAACTTGATGGTGTTTTCATCTGTTTGGAAAGGAATCATACTACCTAAATAGATAAACGCTTAACCACTGTAAACATGTCCGTAAGTTAAATTCTTGTACAAAGCAAATGCAGTAGTTATAAGCCTGCCTGAATAAGACAAATGTATATAAATATGCGCAAAGTTTATTCCCACCTTAGTTTTGAATTTTTAATTTGTTTTGACTTGACCATTATTAATATATCTCCCATGAAACAGTTAAAACATAATCTCCACTTTAAGAGAGGCACAAAAGAAGAAATCCAACCTTTACCTTCTGGTAACTATTGATCATTTCTGAATATAAAAAAATCGTTGCCCCGCAAATCATTTCTATTTTCCTTAAATGACTTTGTAAAGTTTTACTCTTGAGACGATTGATAACACTAATAGCCCTATTTGGCTGAATATATCAGACCCAGTTTTAACTCATCTATCGAAATGGGCACGCTGTAAGTGAGTTCAATGCAACAGCAGTTTGTCTAAAAAAAGTCAGATTGTGTGATTTTACTTTTGGCTGCATTGTATCATGATTTATCAGCACTCTGGACTGACCAACAAGATATGATAATGACCATCTTTATTGCTAATTAGCCCATTTTAATGATGAGTTTGAGAGTGTAGATCTGTACGCAATGAACATTGAGAGTGTAGATCTGCACGCAATGGACATAACAAAATGTGGTTTACATACTAGGTCAAAGGAAAGGACCGTAGTTTCTCGAGGGTATGTAGTAATACCAACGAGTTCATCTGTTCCCTCTGTCTGAGGACATTTTTGTCCGACCTATTACAGAAAACAATACATCCGATTGTTTTCAAATCAAGCAAATGAACAAATCTTCCATCTACCCTACAAGGAGCGGTGCAGTGGCAAATTACAACCAATTTCGTTAAATTAATATTTTCTAAAGAATTTCATGTTTTGTACTCAGTCGTTTTCTATGTCAGAATTTGTCCGACCAATTGCAGGAAAACAATTCATCTGATTCATTTTGAATTTTGCACATATTTTCTTACATACTAGGAGGGTTGCAGTGCAAAATACAAGCGATTTTGAGCATTTTTTAAATTTGTCTAAGTTACATGTATATTATGGGAAGTCAACACTAATTTTATTTGTGAAAGATGAATGGTCGGGGGTATAAGGAGCCACGTTCATATCGAGACTGAACAATCAGAGATCTGCTCGCGAAACGGATATGCATCATTCTTTGGATTCTATGTTTTTATGTTATTCTCCTCTTCAAATGTCCCGTGAGTGTTTTGTCGGGTTCAGATCCGGACTCCAAGCAGAGGAGTGTAAGGCCGAGGTAATCAACAACCGTCATTGTGTGCACATCCACCTGTTCTTTTTTGTTTTTATGAACTAAGGAATGCACATTTCTCCTCACTTATCAATCTGGTCTGTACAGGGGGCCATCAGACCAATTGATCATCTATTAATATTTAATAAAACTGTATTTATTATTCTATGCATATTGGCGTTTTACATTTCATAGTTACACTCAATATAGATACTAATGGTTATTTTACATGTTTTTAGCCATAACAAATTAAGATAAAACCTCAAAAACACAAATGAGCTTTTCTCGAAAAAGATAAAATATCAAAAAATTATTTAATGGAATTATTCAATTATTATTTAAGGATTCTTTTTGATAGTATAAATATTTGACATTGCTTCTTGTGAATCTGTAGTCAATTCGAGATTTTTTCGAAAATTGGTCCTTTTTAAGATAGCCTTCCGCAAACATGTATGACGTCAATGCCACTTTCTACACTAACACAACTTTGCTCAAAATAGTCTGCATCAATTCCTAAAAAGTGTATGCATACAGAATTGTCAAAAATGTCAATTTTTATAACTCTCATTTAGCATTCTTTCTTTCATTCTTATATTTTGGGTGTTGAAAATATATGATAAAACAAAATCGTGAATTTCCAATGCGATGAGGGAACGATAAGATCTTGATTAGGAAGAAGGACGTTATTTGACCAAAGGATATGAACAAATTTCAAAAGAAAATGCTGAAAGACATTCGCCATAGTGATAAACAAGGACTGATTAATTAGTTCAATTTTTCCTTTAATAAATCGCCTTTTGGATATGAAGGGTAATCATTTTCAGTGAAGGGTTTCGTTTCAATCGTCATTATTCATAAATAATGTTTTCACGTTTAATGTTTCTTTAATTACCTTAATTTGACATGTTGTTCATAAGTTGAAAGTAATTGAGAATAAATGTTGGTAAGTTATTGAACGTTTTCATCTTCACGATTTTTCTTTACAGAAATTTTCAAAGGTTGATAGATGATACCAAATCAATTTAAAAGAAAAGACAAAACATAACAACATGCAATCTGTGTTTGAATACACTATGAATAAATTCTTGTCTACAGAAAAAGAAAAAGCTTCAAATCCAGTTGTTGAACGTATTTGAGGAAATAACAGTAAACAGTTCCAAATTTATTAAGTAGATAGCATAATAACATATCCTAGATATTCCTTTAAGTCTACGTGTATAAGAGTACAACTATCAAAGAAAAAATCTAAGATGGGAATCCATTTTATCCATTAACACCAATCATGATCCGTCGGCCGGAGCGTTTAGTATTATTCATATCCTTACCTACATTGCAATGAGAAAAATACGAAAACAATGACAATTATTATAATTAAGCACCTGGAATGCATACAATTCTTTTGAAAAAGCGAAGAAATAATATAATTTTGTCAAATAAGAATGACTTGAGTTAAGTCCATAAATAGTCACGTTGCATGTTTTTTCAGTTGTCTAAATTGTACATTGAGGATCATACATTTAAAATTATATCATAAATACACTGTATCTGTCACTTTTAACATTTTAAATGAGTGAATTTTCACTCGTTTTGATTTCATTCTGTTGTTCTTGATTATTGATATTTAAAATTGAAAGTGTCAATGTAAAAAGCAGTAACTGCTTAAATATTAAAAAAACGAAATCGATTGGACCTGAAGAAGACGAAGGGGAAACACATATATGTGCTCTTGATGACTTTGTTAAAATGTTCAATAACTGTCGTATGCATTGGTTAATACAAGTCATACAAGTCTTTGTCTTGTAGGTTATTCCCATACATTATACGCAACGCGATGAAAAGTGAAAAATTGCAACATGGTGTGAACATAATCATTATCTGTTTTTGCTGAAGAGAGAATGCATCTGCACAGAACTGCCACTGATATATTACACTGTCGTGAAATCTATCATTGCACTATCAATAATGCACAGCTGACATTTTCATGTACAAGAATTCAAAAAGTAACATAATAACTCATCTACAGATAATAAAACTAACATTTGATTGATCCAATTTGATGCATTCTTAGTGAGGTTCCATTAATTATGCCATGTTTGAACTTCCTAACTTAAGTGCATTCACATAATTGATGGTGTTACTAGAACAAATTATTTATGAACTTTACAAATGGATTGATGGATATAAGATCTTCCATGTTATTATAATAATTCGCAACGCTGTTCACGCTTGACATGTACAGTCATGTAACAAACTATACATCTTGGTTTTTTTATCTAAAAATGAATATTTACATGTACAAGACGCTCTATAATTTCAGTTTTTCTTAAATAAACCGATCTAGTCGTTTGAAGCTCAGACAAATCAGGCCGCGTAACTCAACCTCACTATCTCGAGCTTTTGGCTTTCATAGTTCATTCGCACATTATCTAACAAATATATTAAGGGGGCGGTAGCACGTTTTTTTATAGTTTTATATTTTAAAAGTTTCACTGATAATTGTACGTTAACGCTAAATGTATTATTTTGATAGTGTCAAAAATCTCATTACACAAGCCCAATCTTCCATAGTCAGAGAACAAAGTATGAAGTTCAACCTAAAATCCATTGGCGGTCATTTTTTGTGAACACCTTTTATTCTTTTTGTGTAAGACAAAATAGAGCCATTGGCTCTGTAGCTCATCAGGCTTCATTATCAATTATGCTTTATTAGGGGCAACAGGACCACCAAAGCTACAATTCATAATCCTCACTAGTCAAGGGGTCTGTACACAAAGTTTCAGCTTTCTAGGCCTCATGGTTCTGGAGAAGAAGATGAAAATAGGTTTTTAGGTCGTGGCCCCTGTGGCCCTTATTAGGGGTCACAGGGCCACCAAAGCTACAATTTATTATCCTCACTAGTCAAGGAGTCTGTACACAAAGTTTTAGGTTTCTAGGCCTCATGGTTCTGGAGAAGAAGATGAAAATAGGTTTTTAGGACGTGGCCCCTGTGGCCCTTATTAGGGGTCACAGGGCCACCAAAGCTACAATTTATAATCCTCACTAGTCAAGGAGTCTGCACACAAAGTTTTAGGTTTCTAGGCCTTATGCTTCTGGAGAAGAAGATGAAAATAGGTTTTTAGGCCTTGGCCCCTATGGCCCTTATTAGGGGTGACAGGGCCACCAAAGCTACAATTTATTATCCTCACTAGACAAGGAGTCTGTACACAAAGTTTTAGGTTTCTAGGCCTCATGGTTCTGGAGAAGAAGATGAAAATAGGTTTTTAGGGCGTGGCCCCTATGGCCCTTATTAGGGGTCACAGGGCCACCAAAGCTACAATTTTTTTATCCTCACTAGCCAAGGAGTATGTACACAAAGTTTGAGGTTTCTAGGCCTTATGGTTCTGGAGAAGAAGTCGAAATTCCACAAAGTTTACGGACGGACGGATGGACGGACGGACACCATGCCATGCCATAAGCCCATCGGGCCTTACAGGCCAGATGAGCTAAAAATGAATTGTATGGCTAAACTTTACGTTATATGTTTGAATTATTACTGCTCCATTTAGTATAAATACATTGTCCTTCAATTGGAACAAATAATTTTTATTTTCCTGGCATCACCATATATTCCCCCTAAAAGCGTGCTACTGCCCCTTTAAATATACACCAATATATTTGATAAATCGTCATGTTGTCAACAAATGGAAAGTAATTTGGATACTTAACAGGGCGAGAAAGTCGTCCACCACTTAAACAAACGCATTTTAACTTGGCATATTTCTAGCTCTTTTGGAAGTTGTTGTACAATCGAAGTCATTTAAAGATTTCATAGCATATTTTACCATGATATGTTTAATTTCATAAATTATCAACAGGTTTATATTTTCATATTTAGTTGTGGAACCTATAAAATCCGGATTATGTTGATTAATAATGTCGTATAAAATCCTTTCTGTCACAATCCTAAAATGGAAATTAAGTGTAAGAATGTACACCAACTGAAACGTCTTAACGATATGATGAGTTGGAGTGCATGCTATATCTTTCGACCCCTTAATTGCTTAAACAATAGAATGATTTTGTAACATAGATAAATATATTTGATTCCAATTATCAAATTTCATATTACTTTTTCTATACATGGTAGCTTTATCTTAACTTTCATGAAAAAAAACCTCTTAACAGTGACTAAATCAAAAAGTCATGCAATTTTCGTGCATGTATGAAACATGGATAGTGTGCTTTTTACAGTATAAGACCAAACAAGGTCTAAATAATTTGAAATGTACATTGTAGTTGTGACCATAAGCATTTTATCTATCTGAATGGTTCTATGAAAAACGTGGCTACCGGTTTTCTGAAATAGCTAATCATTGGTCGACGTTTTGATTTTTAACTTGACCTTTTTGGAAGCCAATCTTTGCTAACTAACATCTTAAACCGGCGCAAGTAGAAAGGGATTTTGTAAGTCAACAAAGTGATGCCTCGAAGTGTATTTTCATACAATTTACGCTTTCATTGCTTATTTTGTTAAGTAAGGGTTTGTTGTTGTTGCTGCGGAATTTCTTGCTCTTATATAGCTTATTGTAGGACCGATTAGATTTAAACAATTAGATTTCTAAATGCTTACAGGGAAAATAAGATGTTTGAGTTTAAATTTTCTTCCTCTTCTCATTCTTGAGAAAATGGAAATACGTTTAAAGACATATGTCTGCTGTCATAGATTCACATTATAAACAATATTTATCAAACATTGGCCCAGGAATAAATATATACAGAATCTAAATGGGCAGTTGCACGTTTTTAGGGGGAATATAAGGTGATGTCAGGAACATGAAAATAAATGGTTCCAATTGAAAGACGATATATTTAAACTAAGTGAAGCAGTAATAAAACAAATATACAACGTAAGGTTCAGCCATGCAATTCCTTTTCTTACACAAATTGAATTAAAGCTGTTCACACAAAAATGCCCGCCAATGGACTTTATGTGAATTTCTATAATTTATCCTCTGACTAAGGTTGATTGGCTAGTGTAATGAAATTTTTTACATTATATAAATAATACATTTAACATTAAATTTCAATTATCAGTGACAAATTCTTAATATACATTTTTCAAAAAAGCGTGCTACTGCCCCTTTAAACTCCCTAAAGTCAGTTCCTAAAAAAATAAAAAAAGCGAGCATTATCACTTATGATGATTAATATCATATAAGCGATTAAAATGAAATATAAACATTGACATTGAATGTCAGTTGCAAATATATTTTAAAGACACAACGCAATAACTGCAAATTTACACATGTGCAACGACAACAGGTGGTAAATAAGATAAATTAAGCTACTGAAAACAAAACTGTTTCAAGTAGGAGGAAGAGGTCCTCATTACTTGACCCCGAACTGCCATTACAAACTGTCACTATCTGGCGTTTGTTTCCTGAATAAACAAAATACTTGAAAAAAATTGGGTTTTCTAAAAAAGATGGTTTTTGTTCAATAATCTTGACAATAATTATTTCCGTTCATCATTCCAATTAGGTAGCTGGTGGCATTTATTTCGGAGAATTGAAGAAAGACATTTTATTTCAACAGATAGAACTATGGAGATAATGTTTAGATTTTGTTAGACTTATCGTGAGGAACACCTATATTTATTTGGGAAACCTGATTTTTATTAAACCTGATAACAATTATTAAAAAAATGAAAATTTCAATAGCTCGTTGGCTTATCACAAAGGTTTAATAGGGAAGGTCGGTTCTGTAACCAGAAATCAAACTTACATCTGTATATAAAGAGATCAAGGAAACAAGTTTAATCATATCTGGTCACAAAGCAAACCTTACCCTGTCACAAATTATCCTAATGAACATTCTAAGGGTGCTATAAGCTAGTACTTTCGGAACATTCTTGTGTTCAGGTCTTGGCAAATGCTGATTATCGATTTTGATTTGGCGTTGGACCGTAAAAGAAACTAACGAATTAAAACTATCTGAAGAAAATATATCATTGAGTCTTAATTGGAGCATCAATTGTTTTAAACATCTTCATTTCTATTACATTGATTTAAATGTCAATCTCAGTCCAGAGATTCCTGAATTAATAGTTACTGAGATATATATTATGGTAATAGTTATGGTGTGGTAAACCATTTATCCCAATGTAGCCTGTCAAAACTTAACAAAACTTGTAGTTAGTTGTACACGGAAACCAACCATCATCTAAATATCTTCAGATCTTAAAATTTTAAAAACCTGCTATCGGGTAATGGTGATTGTGAATGTCATGAATGCACCTATCTATTTGAGCTTTTCAATTGACTTAAAATATCAAATATACGTCAAAATGATATTAGAATCTGACAGAATGATCTATACACCTGTAACAGTAACAGTGTAAAGCAGTCCTTCGTACATCCCTCGAGATTTAAGTTTTTGAGTTATGGCACAAAATGTGTGCCAATGGGGGTCACGTTTTCTCGGAAACAAAACTGACATCCAAAAAAAAACTTTACCATATTTAAACTGAAATATCAAGAACAATTACATACATGCATGGATGTTGTCAGTTGAGTATGCATTGACAAAGTTCAAACCTTAACGATTATGTTTAAAACTTTTAATTGAGCAATCTTTATGTGTGTAATGGGAAAAAAACGTCATAATCACTTGATCAAGGTGCCGGTGCTTAGTCACATAATGGAAAGTCTTGTTACTCTTCAAAATAAAGTTGGAACGGTTTGCAACAATGATTTAAAACGAATAAATAGCTTTATTTTATAACTTGTTTTAGGGTCTAAGCTCATTTTCAAGTGTTCTGGCTTCTTCCATTTCACATGTCATGTACTTGTGGCTAAGTGTCTGATGAATCGTTTTGTCTATACTGCCCCAAACTATAAGTCGAGTTCAGGTTCAAGAGTTGACATGACCAATGATGATGTTATATTCTGTTTTCTATGTTAATTTTTCATTATATATCTCTGTATTTATTAAATTCTTATCAATAAAACTAAAAAAGAAATGATGATAAAAGTCTTCGAGGTAGACATTACCAAAGATTCGGTAAAGATGTTTATGGTTTCGAACCACTTTGGGACATTAGGGGAACAGATATTTATACATTTAGGGATTAAAAGAAAAATATGAACGTCTCTAGCTATTTGTGACTGTTTGTGTGTAAGAAATGTGATGATATGTTCTCAAATGGCAGACGGTATGCTTCATTCTTATGTTTTTCACAATCAAATCACCAAATGTTCATAACGTAATGAATCGGTTTGATATGTTTAAGGCTATTAAACTATAAACTATAAAATGTCGAAACTGAGAAGAATGATAGTAGTTGTCATGATAAAAGGGTTTGTAACACTTTCAAAAAATATAATCGTGACATACAAAAACTATTTGGATACATAGCTATTTTTAGATACAACGCTACACTCAAATGTTAAAAAAGGTCAATATTTACAAGCAACCATACATAAAGCAAAGTCACTTTACCGTTGTCATGCGGCCATCAAATTCCCTGATCAGTTTTCTTTAATTGTATTGTCTCGTTGCATTTTTTTACTCGATGGTTATCTTACATGTAATTAAAGTTTGGTCTCTCCAGGAATTCTTTATAAATAGTTCCAAGCTTGTTTGAATGATGTATTTAGGCATGTTAACTGAATTTTTTTATTACAGAAAATTCTATTCCTATGTATATAAGTTCGGAGGTTAAACGGGAACAAAATCACTACTATTTTTTAAAGTTATCCATTGCAGAGAATGAATGTCAGTGTAATTTAAATTTCAGAAGAGGGGTTTCTTATCTTAGTGATCGTTTTCAAGCTTCAGCTCACACCAGTCAATATGTATACTTAAGATAAGGATTAGGTTTTATATCATTTTTATTTCTCTTATCAATGTATAATAAACCCTTCGCCTCAAATTATTATGTTTGACATTTTGAGAATTTGTTCGCCATTCGTATGTGTATCAAATGGTCTTGTTTAAAATAGCCAATGGAAAAGCGGAATTTGATATAAATATGTAGTTTCTGAAAAAGCAAAAGTGTAACATTAAGAATACATAAAGTCTGATTTCAGTCACTGAAATAAACACATAGGAAATAAAATAGCTATAGTCAACCGCGATCTCATATTGTATGGCACATTTACATTATTTTATTTCACGATTCTTTGGGAATACTGACTATTTTTGAAAAATAAGTGGTATCAGTGAAGAAAAGTTTTGTCAACATTATGTATTGATTACCAGACTAAAATGATTGCTTTGTTGGAAAAACTGTTCCTATTTCCATAATTTTGATAAAACTAACTATGTGAGTAGTCGAAATATTTTGAGATGAATAGAGAGTAGCAAAATATTGAAGGTACACCCCGTTGATGTTGTTAGTTGCACAATTATTGTTACCAAACAGGGAACAGTTTGCTAGTTGTGGTCTTGTTGTAATGTTAGACAATGTTTAATCATTAAAATGAGATTTTCTGATTTATTAAACAAATATACGTTATCAGTCATTGATGATTTTCTGAAAGGAGGGGCAACTAATTGCATGGTGAGAGCAGGTGTCTTCGGGTAGACCAATTAGTAACTTACATAATAAATTAACACATATGGTAACATCATTATATTCCTAATCCATAGTTGGGGATCGATGGAAAACCTTTAGTTTACAAAAGCAAACATAGAGCATTATATAGAAGACTTTTTCATGAAAAAGTTCACTCTAATGTGAGCCACATGCTGACACTATTGATTGCTGTTTTGTACCCATGTGTATTTGTTAGAACATAAAGATTGCAAGTTTCAATGATCTATATGGTAGTGCTTTACCAAATTTTTTAAGATACCTTTATAATTATACTGGTACGTTAATGACAACAATTCATACTACAAAGTGCGATTTCACAAATGCATAAAGCCAATAATAGCAAAAACGGAAATCAACTACTATTAACCTACTAACCTCATTTTGCTCTGAAGCCATAAGTCAATATTGCTTTCATTATCATTACAACATGACATTGCACTTGTCGTTTATGATATCTAAAGTGGGTTTATTGAACAAAACCGGATGCCAACTCCATGTCAAACGTGCCGACCAGAACCATTGAAGGAAACAGTAATGCATTTGGCATATAAACTTCCTTATGGATTTCACGGTTAATGAACTGATTGGGTGAGAGAGTCTGTTTGTGGAGTTAGAACATTGATAGATGAGCCAGTAATGACATATAATGATATATGAATCTATTTTGTGTTCCGCATAGTGTTCATTGTATGATTCTTCTATATAAATTCTTTATCATGTTTAAATTGTTACGTTTTAAAATAAGACACTTCACTTTATCAAGGTTCACAATTCTGAAGTCCTGTCATTTTAGAAGACAATAAACCATTTGGTTAGAACATATTTTATCACAGACACATAAGTTCATCAACAGCTTTTAGAATGTCATATGGTTTGTCTACGATGTTTTGTTGATGATGAGAAACTAAATCATTATTTATCAGAGCAATTTAGCTGTTAAAAACCGTTGCTGATTGTCAAATCATTGGTCATTTAATGTCTGACAGAATGTGAAATTACTTCTGGTACACGTTTGTCCTTTAAAATTAAGCTTTGATGTTTTGTATAACATGTTACAAAGGAAGCGCTGAGGGTAGTTATATGCATATCAAAGGCAGTAGAAGTATTAACCTTTGTCAAGTAGTAAACGATATCGATCTTCTAAACGACAGAGAGTCTATAGGATGGCAAACTGCTATCTATCATTATGTTCTCACTGGCGAATATTACCAATAGGTGTTATGTGTATGAAACGTTTGAATTTATTTTGCGACTGCAGAAAATTTCACCTGTATTATGCATGCCTCTTGACATCAATAATGAAATATCATAGAGTACACGTGAGGGTATAATATTCAAATTCAGGATCAGATGTAACTTAAAATTGTTTTGTATTAAAATGGGATTCATGATATGAAATTTTAACGTCAACTCCATAGCAAGTATATGTTCACATCTCTATCATTAATAGACATGCTAGGCTCAGGAAAGAAACAAGAGTCAGAAGCTATGACACAGTGTAACAGTTTTATATACCCTTGAAATTTCTGAAGACGTTTTTAATCACCACATACAATTTTTTTGGGATACCAGGTACAAACGCAAATTACGCATATAAATTCAATATAACCATTCCTGAAGTAACTAAAACATAGTTCATTAAATAAGCGTTTATACGGACTACAGTTTAAGACTAGACTTACTCTTAATAACATGGCATAGTTGCATTTGAAATAATGAATTTTGTATTGTTTTATGCTCCTACAATTCGAAATATTCCAGCAATAAAGGAATAAAACAAAAATTAAACAGTTCACTGTAGTTCTAAATTTAACATCGATGTAATATTACAGGATTGTTCGTTTAAAAAAGTGTTTCGAAAATGGTTGAATCAAAATATCATTATCCAGTATAAACCAACACTTCAAGAATTTGTTGATATTGCATATGCGGGAAAAGGTCATCATCCCCTGTGGTAGCTTAGAAAAGGGGTACGATGTTTATTGATAATGGTGGTGATAAACTAGATAATTATTTATCAGAGAAACTTAGCTGTTGAAAACAGTTTTGGATCCTCAAGTAATGGGTCATTTAACGTCCACCAGTGTCTTAAATTACTTCTATTTCATGTTTGTCCTTTGAAAATTAAGCTTTCATATTTTTATTTCAGGTTTCACAGGGAGCGCTGAAGGTAGTTATATACATATCAAAGGTAGCAGAAGTATTAACCTTTATCAAGGTAGTAAACGATATCGATCTTCCAATGAACAACAAGAAGTCTATAGGATTGCAAACTGCTACTTACAATTATGTTATCACTGACGAATATTACAAATAGGTGTGTGTGTATGTATATAAAATGGTTTGAATTTTTCAACAGCAGAAAATTTCACCAGTATTAATCATGATAACAAAATTTTGTCAGACACCAGGTACAAACGCAAGCATGCAATACATTGAACGCATATAAATATTTCCTAGGGTCAGTAAAACCTAGATGATAAAGTTATAAGCGTTTAAACGGATTACAGTTTAAGACTTACTCTGAATAACATGATATAGTTGAATTTGAAATAATGAATTTTGAAATTTATTATGCTCCCTCAATTCAAATTTTCCAGCAATAAATCTAAGAAGAATACAATACTTAAACAGTTTACTGTAGCTCTGAGTTAGTATTGATGTGATACTGTACTGTACAAGACGGTTTGTGTAAAACTTGTTTTGAAAAAGGTCGAATGACAATATCATAATCCAACAGAAACCAAAACTTCAAGGATTTGTTAATATTGCATATGTGGATAGCTTATAAAAGTTATGATCAAATGTCAAAATACTTTCATAATTACGTATCTTTGTTTGATGATTTGATCAAATGAAACGTTTTTTTATTTAGTTTCTGATAAAATGACACTTTTACATTTTGTTACAAGAATATTATAGGTTAATAGACCAGAGTCTGTATAGTTTTTATTCCTTGCCACAGTGACTGCTGATTACATAGTGAGAACATAGGTTCTCAATTACACCATACAAATACTGACGTGTGGTGAGAATTGGTCTTGTAAATCAGAGATCACTGTTGGCATGACTCGAGCTGTGAGAGATCAATTAGTTACACTATGTACCCTCTCGACTGACAAATACAATCAGCTATTCACTTAGTTCACGCAGAGTGTTGATCTGGTTTTGATGCCTTTCATTGCACTGTTAGGCTCAATAACGTATAGCTAAGAAAGACACCTTTTAAGTGCTGGAAGTTACTGTGACTCTCGATTTATAGATATCAGGTAACAGGGATGTGTAATTGTCATTTTATCCTTGATAGTTAGCTCATAAGAGCTGAAGAGCCAGATCGGCGTATGACACATTTTCTTCTCACACAAGCAGATCAAATCATGGAAAGTTGTTCGAGCCTCTGATTTTATTCTTAACTCTTAAGTACTATTTTTGAACTTGATGACTATTGTGATTTCTCTTCAGTGAGTGAGTAAAATAATAATAATGTATTGAATCAAGCGGTTGAGAAAGTGCCTGAGAGGGAAATATTTTCTTTTCCAGTCTGAAAGCCCAGAAGGGTTAATCGTTCTTAAAGATACATCTGGAATGAAGATTTATCAATCAAAGATTTGGCAACGCTGTGGCAATGTCCTAAAACATATTCAACATTCCCTCAAGAACAATCTTTAATCATTTATACAGACTCATTGACAAAACTGATTTTCATCATGGTGACACTTAAATCTAATCATAAACATAATATTTAATGTTAATGACTGATTAGTTGCAGAAGCAATGGTTTAAATCTAAAATAAATATATATTATTAACATAAACGGCTTACATTAATTTTATCATCCATTACTTTTATTGCGGAATAAAATCATTAAATTCACTAGTTATCCAAACCTTTACTTGCACTCTAAAATTTGAATGTAATTGGTATGGTATTACCCGCCAATGCGTTAGCTTTTGGATATTAAGCTAGGTCACCAGAGTCCATAGTGAAAACTGATTGCTTATCTATTTGATTGACAAACATGGAAATTTAGGAAAGTATTGCCTATATTATTTTGTACTTGTTGCTTGATAATTGGGCATTTTTTTTATTAGGAAAGCATATTTAACAAGCAGTAAAACTATAACTTTTTTAACATCATAAAGTCCTTTTCAGTTTATTAAAGTTGGATGAATTGATTAATTGAACTATTGCAACAAACTGTTTAGTAAAAGGTAAATGTAGTGAATAATGGATTCATAATAACGACCAATGTTTTATGTGTCATTACTCATGGCTTTGATGTTGCCTTCATTCAGGGTTGTTATTCGATACAATACTTTTTCATAAAGCAACGTTTAAAGCTATTATGATGATAATTAAAGATAAAAAGCCTAAATATGTTGATAAGGCATATTAACAGTTTAAAGAGTGTCACAATTTAAACTTAATTGAAAACATCGCTCACTTTAGTGAGATTGTTCATTCAATAACGGAACCGATACAAAAATGCCTTGCAGCATAACACATGTGTATTTTAATGTCTGTTTTCCTTTAATTTATGAGATATGCCATAATGCATTTACCTTGTTAAATAAATAAAAAAGTCAAGCGCACCTGCTGGTAGCACAAAATTTTCCATAGATAGGATAAGACGAGACGGCTGAAAGTGAGGAAATTGCTTAACTATTTGATGATTACCTAGGCATTTTAACAAAAAGAATCCATTAAAAAAAGCTTTTGAAGGAAATTGAAGAATATTTAGTGAGTTTGAAATGAAAACTTAAACAGAATCCCACGCATGCGTTCATTCATAATACAAAGAGTTTCCATCGACCAGCCACATTGTTTGTGGATTTCTTGGCTTTCTGACAGCGGGTCGATTATTACTGAAAAACATTTCCCAAAAGAAACCATGCGATAAAGTAAAAAGGACTAGAATTTTGCTTTGTTTTTGACTGTCCTAATGTCTCTCCAACTCTGATTGTTAGGTTATCCTGTTCGAAATACTTGGAGCACTTATTTTATTTGCACATGAAAATATATATATTTTTTTTCAAACATCAAAAAGAGGCCTCCTGTGCGGGTTGATAGCAATAATAATAAATGTTATAAGAATCAGAGTTTTCAAAAATATATTCTAGCCCTTTCCCCATATTTCTGTCAGTTTAATCAATACTGCATGTTGTTCTACTTATTCGTTATACTCGCCTAATTACTGTCTATATATGGCCGATTGTTCTATCGAAACATAACTTAGAATCAAGTTTTGGGTTTGAACCTAAAGTTCATAAGGTTTTTTGAAATTAAACTACAGTAACTATATCTAATGATAATGTGTTCATGTTTCATGTTCTCTTTGTACTGTTTCTCTTTGGGAAAGAATTGATTTTTTCATGGATTAAAAATGAAAAAACAGTTGATGACTGAGTTTATGAAACTTGTGTAAAGTGAACTTATCAAAATGATTAGAAGTTGTCAAAGAAAGTTAAGAAAATCTAAGTTATTTTTAATTGAATACAAACAATCTTTAGACTGAACTATATCAAACTGTTCACCTTGTTCGGGATATTGCCGACTCTGTCTCTTTGATTTAGCTGCAATTTGTCTTCGCGAGTAATACAATGTCTGCATATACTTTACTGAGTCTCGGCAGCTTATTATGTCATGATTGGTAAGCCTCGCTGAAGCCATGTGAGTGGTGCGTTCATGTTAAGAAATGTGTTCGTCGAAATGGGTTTGACAACTGATAAGTTCATAGGAAATCCTTATAGATTCCTGTCTCGTGTGTTATCTAAATAGGCTTAGCTGTTGACAGAATCGAAATTGCATTCAATGGCAAAGCAAGATGATATTTAATTTAAGGAATAGGCTGCCAAAGGATAACACATTTTTTTCTTAACAACATAAAATAGATTTTATTGAATTAGCATATCTTACTACATTAACAATGACTATAGGGGTAATGCACACATTGATTTAGATCAGAATAATACTTTTATCTGCTCTGGTTATAAAAGTAGAAGTAAAGAGTTTAAGAATAATAACATCCACGAGGAAAACAGATGTTGATATCAATGAAGATTATCATAGTGATAAACATGAAAGAGAACTTAAGACGTAAGACATATCTCATGTCAAGTGAACTAGAAGCGTAATGATATACATGTAGGTTGCTGTTATGTGGTACATATGCCACTCATATGTGTTTATCCCACGGGTATGTAATACTGTCTATCCATCTATCAGTTATCATTTCATCCGGCCGTTATCATTTCGTTGCCAGAGCAAGACTCCAAAACTATATGACCTAGCTCATTGAAACTTGGAATATGTATCATAGCTTATGTAAACTTGATATATGGATCAGTCACCTCAAACAGATGTGGCTTTCGGGGTTTTCAACCATTTGGGATTTATATTCTTGATGGTTTTCAATAATATTGATATTTTACTTAGAATTTGTACGCAGAGCATAACTCCAAAACTATTGGACCTAGCTCATTGAAACCTGTTACATGTCAACTTGTGAAGATGTGCCTATTGGGATTTTCAAATTCTTTGGATATCTATTTCGTTGTTTCCAAGGAAACGTAACCTAGAAATTCACTCCGCGAGCATTCTTTCAATAACCAGTATACCAAACTCATTGAAACTTCAAATATTAATATCACCATGTGAAAATGTGTCTTTAGAAATGTTCAGCTCCTCAGGAATCTTTTTTTGTAGGTTTCAAAATTAAAATGAATTTATTATTTCTACAGAAAATGTTGTCCCCTACATCAATCTTAGATCTATTAAAGATAGATACTCTGATTTAGTTGGGTGAGAAGGGGTAAGGCATTATTTGATGACTGTTGCTGATATTGAATGTGGTAATAAGAAAATCTTTGTGTTGTGGAGGACTGAGCACATGGATAATGGAAAGTCATACAACAAATTTTGATCCACACTAAGGTTTATTCTACTCCAATCTCCAATTTGTCTGGGAAAACTGTATCTTAACTTTTAATTCTAGTTTGGACCAAAGCATTTATTTAATGTCTACCTTGCCATTTGCAAGCTTGGTAACTAACATTATTGTATACATAAACACTATGGCGATACTTTAAAACGGGTATAACCATTACTGATGTTTGTCTATTTTCAGCTGTTTTCTATGAACTATTTCTAGTTGATAATATAAATTTGTTGGCCAGATAAATATTTCAAAAGAGTTTTTTTTATCTCAAATAAAGTCTGATACCAATGTATAAAATGATAAGTTAAGAAGCAGAATCTTTCTGAAATTGTTTCTTTTTGTTCTTGTAAAAACGGCATAGTTGATATTCATGTATAATAAGAATAGAGATCTAATATTTCAACCAACAGGTCTATAACTACGACATCATAAAGGTTTACTGTCTGTTTATTGATATATTTTCACTCTTTCTCTATAACATTTTGCAAACTTATAATGTGCATTGTGCTGTGCTCTCAAAAAATAAAAAAGCACATACCAAAAACCATAACTGTCCCTAAACTGTAAATGTATATGAATTTCGTATCAATGAAAAGTTGCCTGAGTAGCTTCCCGTCGAAAGTCGTGAGATACTGATGACAGGATAATCATCACTGATGGACCTTAGTTAGCATTCAAGCTCAGGTTCCACACTGCCGCCGGCTGTCAAGATTAGATTATTAACTAAATGTGAAAAGCAGAGAGAGCAAACTTGCGATTTGAAATGTTGAATTTGCATTTCAAAAGCTTACGTGAAGGTATAATATATCTTATAATCCCCTATATAAAAGAATTCCCGTACATAACACAATAATCAACGGAATTGATTCGGAAAACAGTGCATTTATACTTTCTTGATGCATGTATTTGAACATAAACGTGAAAAGTCTTAATTTACTATTACAAATAATTTACTATTCGATAAATAACACGACAGAATTTTTAAAATGTTTTGCTGAGAAAATTATTTTGATTTTTACTATTACTATCCAAAAGGTCTATATCGTGTCAATCTTCACAGCCTTCATACCTATAAATAAGTGTGATCTAATGATAATCCAGATTTGTTTAACAGTCATTATGCATGTGAAAAAGTACAAGGTTATATGGATATCAATATTATGTTTTGACATAATAACTACGTTTGTGTGTTGATTATTATACCGTTCCAAGCATATGGACAGGATGGGTGTATAGCAGTATACAAAAATAGAGCCATTGGCTCTGTAGCTCATCAGGCTTCATCGTCAATTACAATACATGCTGTTGAGTAACAAATTTCGAATTTTAAAGAACATATCTCTCTTCATCAAATGCATTTTATCACATATGTAATAGTGTATATGCTGTTGTATGTTATTCTTTATGTTATGCATGCGCAATCCGCATCTTTATTTCTCTACATGTAAAATTGCTAATGTACCACCGTGCGTGGTTTTAGAGAATAAAGAATCTTGAATCTTGAGTGTGGCAAATGTGATTCCCCCTTTGTAGAGGCCATAGGGTCACCAATCATAAAATTAAGTATAATAGGCGACAAATTTCAGTTTTCAAGGCTGGCCTTATACTTCATTGGAGCAACAGGGTCACCAAACCTACAATTCATAATCCTCAATAATCAAGGAGTCTGTACACAAAGTTCCAGCTTTCTAGGCCTTATGGTTCTGGAGAAGAAGATGAAAATAGGTTTTTAGGGTCTGGCCCCTGTGGCCCTTATTAGGGGTCACATGGCCACCAAAGCTACAATTTATAATCCTCACTAGTCAAGGAGTCTGTACACAAAGTTTCAGTTCTCTAGGTCTCATGGTTCTGGAGAAGAAGATGAAAATAGGTTTTTAGGGCGTGGCCCCGGTGGCCCTTATTAGGGGTCACATGGCCACCAAAGCTACAATTTATAATCCCCACTAGCCAAGGAGTCTGTACACAAAGTTTCAGCTTTCTAGGCCTTATGGTTCTGGAGAAGCAGATGAAAATAGGTTTGTAGGGCGTGGCCCCTGTCGCCCTTATTAGGGGTCACAAGCCCACCAAAGCTACAATTTATAATCCTCACTAGTCAAGGAGTCTGTACACAAAGTTCCAGCTTTCTAGGCCTTATGGTTCTGGAGAAGAAGTCGAAATTCCACAAAGTTTACGGATGGACTGATGGACGGACGGATGGACGGACGCCGGACACCATGCCATGCCATTAGCCCATCGGGCCTTACAGGCCAGATGAGCAAAAAATGAATATGATTATATTCACAACACATGAGATAATAATGAATAACAATAAACGAATGTATAATAAAGGTCATCGCAATACAATTACAACCAGGAGACTGTAAGTTAGCAATAAAGTGCCCAGATAACTATTGCTGGCACATAGTAATTAGTCTGTTTCTTCTTGGCTGTACTTGTACACATGAGGAGGATCAGGTATATTTAACATAGATGAGAAGAGCAACTCCAGTAACAACAAGCTTCTGTTAGTCAAGGGGAATCGATCACTAGACTATGAGTCAAAAGAAAATGATTCATGTTCGTCAATGTTGTTTAAATGAAATAACAAACAACATTTCATTAAACATTATACAAAAACATAAGAACAATGCCCTCAAACTGCTATCTGCAAGTACATGACATCACAAATATAATACAGCATCAAGTATTTGACATCACAAGCTATGACATCACTGCGTGGGCAGCCAAAGGACAGAAACAAATTAAAATGTACATTATTAATGGATATATTATGCAAAATGAGTAAAGAGGATAAATACATTTTCTAGCCCTCGTGTGGTCAGACATAGAATTAAGAAGGCTCTAATATTCTTCCTCTTATAACTTCTATCACCTCGCGTTGATATATTTGCTATCAGAAGACACTTGGTGAGATTCTCTATATGAAGAATTGATGACAAGCTAATGGCACTGATGGACCCTTGTTTGCACTGACGCCCTGGTGCCAAGTTGATTTGCACTTCTAAATCTGATTAGTGTACCAGGCTCGAGTTAATGCAAGGGAAACCGACGAATTTGTTTCTCTGACATGTATTTCTACAACTTCAAAAGGTCATAGAGTTTACTGAACCTTATCAAACATTATGATTAAGTTTTGAGATCATGTATGAAACTAGTAAATGAGATAATGTGAATGTCTCAATTAACGAGGAAGAGGATAAAATTTAATTTTAGGTCAATGAAGAATTAGTGTCAATGTTTTAAAATACTGATATACTGTTACTTCTGCTAAACCCTGACAGTACTCGTTTTTTTCATTCAACTCAAAAGTTATAGTTATTCCTGCCAGTTTGGATTTGCAATTGATCAAATCTTAGTTGCAAATAAATTTAAAAGCTCTGATACAAGTCCTTTTTCTACCTGTACTTACGCTCGTTTGGGCTTGTCTTCACATCCTGTCTGTAATTGGAAGTTCAAAGACTATGACGATTTGTTAACTTCCAGAGGTTTCTCATGAGTTTTGGTGGCGCTCACTGGATACCTCATAACAATAAAAGGAGTGACACCAACAGGCCTAATAGGCAGATTTATACTTTAAATGTTGAACTGGTAAAGGCAGGATAACGTCTGATCCGTTTAGGGGTGATTCAGTCTGACTTTATTTAGCGTATTATTTTCTGCAAAAGCCATTTTGATCCCAAGCAGTAAAGCCTTTGATCTCAGAACTAAGTAAATGTTGATTGGGAGATGATGACGGTATTACTCGGTAAGACCATACACTAAAATTGTGTTCATAAGTCAACATGGTAATCAGTGGTCACAAAAACACCATGCATGATTTTAGAGACTGATTAGACAGAATAGTAAAGCCAATGAATCAATATTCCTATACCATCCTATAGCATTATGTCATTGTACATTGACTAAATAGTTTTATTGAACATACCAAAATGTCAATCCGGTCAAGACGTCACGTGGAGCAAAGGGAAGGTTTCATGGCATGCAGATTTTACTTATAGCCATCGCCAGATACATTAAGTTTATCGATCCTGTGCGTAGGGTTGGTGGTTACTATTCAAGTACAAGTATTCCTTTGACATTCAAACACTTTCCTTCTTCCTCTGACATTAGGACAGAAACTACATAAAATTTATAAGCTTGTAATGAAGGCACGTATTTATTTCTTCTTATAATTATGAAAATGTATTATAAATAGAAAAAACGCCTAGAGACTGCTTTCCCATATTTGGTGTCAATTGTTTGAATTCTATTTAAAGCACTACGTTGCTATTCACCTTGCTTTGTTGTATTAAATAACCCTAGCCATAATGGCCCATATTCAGAAGAAAAAATATAAAACAAATAATTCAGCCATGTTACATAAGTAAATGAAAGACATGCTAAAACAAACTGTCAACTATTTGGTGTTATTGAATGGTAACATCAACAGACTCATGTGCCCTTGAGTAGGTATTCGTTTTCAGTTCCCAAAAAAGGTTTATTAATCGTGTGACAATCATTCGAATACATGTTGAGATAATATTGATTGACAGAAACGATCGCTGATATTTCGAAAGGAATGATATTTAGTTGTTAGATTAAAAATTCAAAAACGATACCCTCTGGAATCCATTTCAAGCTTGTTATAGAGATATGTCATCTAGTCATCCATTCTAAAATTTGCTACATCACTTCATTATCTTGCCGTGAGCCCTTAATAATGTTGTTGTCTACATCCAGTTTTGTGTGGTGTTGTTTACAAAGATTGCATGCAACCTTGTACCTAGTATTATGTAAATTACTTCAAGTTGATATTTATAACAAATTCTATAGCAGAATGATACATTTATGTCAAAGCACAATAGAGCTTTTAAAGAGTAGCAATATTTTTACAATTTAAAACCTCTCAATATTTTAAGCTGTAGATCTGTGGCACATGAATAAATGGTCCTTTCGAGAAACAATCTGATTGATGTCTTACAATGTGCATAAGGTTTACTGAAGAATCAGTAAATTTGTAAAAATATTTTTAAAACATCATGCATGCAGTTACTAGTGTGAATGACGATAGAATATCTCAATTCTACCTTGTCCTTTAATCCTTATGTAATAAGTCATTATGCTGATCTTGTAAAAAAAAAAGAACCATATCAACCATTCGGCAATCGTGCATTTTGACAACATGAAAGAAAGTTTTGTTTTAGACCTTGTATACCTTGTGGAGAGACGAATTCTGAAAAATACAACCTATCTATGTACGTTTAATTGTTTTATGGGTAACATATACAAATATTAATTAGTAATCCACACTTTCTCGTTTTCATATTTCCAATAAATGTTGACCCCCACCACTCTTTATCAATATTGTGTTGCCAATTTCTATGGTCACAATTTTGATAATTTGGGTTTATTTTAAAGATTTGACATTGCGTTTTTATTAATTTGTGGCTTACTAAAACGACCATGTTGTATCCTATCAGGTGGAATTCACCATTTATTAAAACAGTTGGTGGTTACACTACGTACAAGAGTGTGATTTTCAATGTTACCACTGTATGTTCAGATTGATATGTGACCGTTTGAAAGTTTCTTTTAACGCAAAGTAACGTTGCCAATGAACGTTGGATGAAGTATAAGTGTTTGTAACATTTTGTTTCATCATTATTATTTGCTACATATGTTTCTATCCAATTTCAATAGCGTCACAAGAACCCTGTCAAAAATGTTGAAAATCAGCAATAATCAAAAGCAAGTGAAATTATAAAATGAGATGAATTGAAATTGGCTTTGAACATTGTGATTCTCGTTAATTATGTATAATTATAATTTAACACGAATATAAGTGCAAGGGCAACCTTTAGATAATGAAACAATATACATGTATCTACTTATGAAAAATATAGTACCGTTTTTCTTTTGGACATATTGAGAAGAAGAAATTATAATAATAAGACTGGGATAAACATCTGGGAAGACAAGGCAACCTATCAAAAATGCATTCAAACCCCCACATAAAAACATAATATGGGTTATGTTTCAAGTCTATCGGTGGTTAAGGTATTGAGGTCTCATACCTTGGAGTCAGTTAGGAATAAACCTAATTTGCTCAGCTTGAGGCCCTTAACTCTCGGCGTATGCAGCAAACAAGACAATGAAATTGAATCATGCAAACCTATTCCCTGCCATTAAGTCCTGTAATAAATGGTGCCCTAAGATCCCTTGTGATGTTCAGGAGGGTCAAGCACCTGCACACAGCAATCCTCCTATGGGGTCATGATTAACAATGGAAGAACAGAAAATGTTATTGTGAATAGCATAGGGCATAATCATGGGTTTGTTGTATGCATGTGCATGGTTTGTTATAGCTAATCATCATGTGCAATAGATAATTTATTGCCTGATCAATGGTTATTTATGTCAATTATGTGTTTTGCCAAATAACAGTCAAGAAAAGCTAAAAACATGTACATTAAATTGGAATTATTTTGCTCATTTGCTTAATGTATGCAACACTTAAATGGACAAGACTACACTAATTAAACTGAATAATAACATTTAAAAAGTTTATATTTTGAGTTATCCATTGTCTATGCTCTTTCGTAAATGTTTAAGGTTGCTTCTACTCTTTATGTCACAAGATTGGTTTTTAAGAAGGGCAAATAAAACAATCATATACACATAAGAATGCAAAAACACAACTTGCTGTCATATAATTCAGACGACAGACGTTTAATACTCTCGTGTTTTACAGGTTGCAGTACAGAAATGACAGCAATAATGGGACCCTAGGGGTGTTGACCGTAATAACGTTGCTTCTAACCTGAGTTGACAACAGTACAAGAGGGATAACGCCTGGACGTCCTTATATAGAGAAAATAGTGAGATATTCATGACATGGCCATCGGTACTGATTGGTGCTGCTTAGTGGTCTTGCCCTCTGTCAATGCTGACACAGGCTGTCAAGATTAGATTATTATCTTAATGGGACAGGCTTATCTGAGAGCAGATCAGACAAACAGTAGAAAACTTTGGATTTAAGGCTCTAAGCAACATGACGCCTCTTTCGCCGTAACCTATGTATATTTAAAAACATTCAACACAACATATATGTGGGTCAATAATGATATGTCAATGTTAGTAAAACAATATATGAAAATTGTTGTTCTTATGGGCTATAAAGGTCTAAGAAGAGGAGGGGCATCAACTTCAGTCCTGAGCAACAAAGCCCACTGATATGTTTTTTTCTTTTCTCCAAAAATATTGATTGGAAAAGAAATACAGATCAGAGTATATCTTTACATATACAGCCTGAATAACCGCCAGGGGCTCGGCAACTTTTTCTGCAGTAGAAAACTGTTCTACACGGAAAGCTATGATGCAAAGCTATATTTGATTTCTGCGCAGGACCACCAATAGTTTGCTAATTCCAGCCGATGCTCGCAGGTTTCCCCGGAATGCAAAGCCACAATAATGTTGGATGTTTTCTTCCTGCACCTCATCTCACATTGATTATGATTACTTTGTCATAAACGTATTACTGCAAGGAATAATGTTTTATGATATAATAACAATGAAATATAGGGTTATACAGTGAAAATATAATCCATATTTTAAGAAAAGCTGTAGAAAGTCATATTTTCACCTGCAGTGAAAATATAATTCATATTTTCACTCCGGTGAGAAAAGTAGGACTGAACCTATTACCTCCCTTTGAAACACGATTATCTCCCTTTGCGGAAATCGAACGCTTGCCTCGCGTAACGGCGTTGGTTAGGATCGAAGAAAAACGACTCTTTAGGATGTTTTCGGTATGTAACTATTTTCAGTTTGCAGTGACAATTTATTCTTCGATATCAAAAAGCCAGCCGAAGTCCATATCTTGTTGCTGTAGTTAATAATTGTTCATTTTATAGCAAAATAAATTTACGAAGCGAGCGACGACATAGCGCTTCACTCATTGTATACGTTAGCGTCAATACTGACTTTCCAAAAAAAGATAAGGAACCTTTCTTTCACCTAGTTATAACCAAAAATATATTGTGGATCTGATATCATTTAACATTCACTCATTATATATTTTTCATGAAATTATTTCTGATTAAATATGGAGTCATTTCTATCGAACTTTTTTTAAGGAGAAAGGATAAATGGAGTTGCTAGACTGTCTAGAGCAAAACTTTGCCTTCCGATGCCTGACAACTCGTGAAGTGAAAAAGTGTCATTTTCCGCGTGACTGCGCCACTCGTGAAATGTCACTTTCTCACTCCACTCGATGAGATAGAAATGATAAACAATGAAGGAGTCTCTATATAATCTGTTGAAATGATTATTTCATTTATATAGAAATACACTTCTGTTAGCCTACTGCCCTCCTTTTGTTACTAAGCTACAAGTCAATATCGATGTCATTAGCATTAAACCAGGACAGTGAACTGCACTAAAAATACCCACAGTAGCCCGGTTTATTGAACATACCAGATGTAAACTCAATGTAAGTGGCACCAACCAGAAACACAAACGGATAAAGTTAACGCTTCAAAGCATATAATCTTCCTTATGAATTTCATAAGAGTTGAACTGATTGGGATGGGAAAACCTGTCTGTTCAATAGTAATGATATGTGAGACGAGATGATTTGGGGTTAACATGCTTTCAAGAATATTTCACTTTCACTGTTGTTAGTATTATTGTTAAGAGAAAACCTGCAACAATATTGTGGATATGCATTGCATGGGTATGATGAATTTAAAAGTAGCCAATAATCATACCCAAAACTCCTTGTAGATTTAACAGCTTAATTGGTGGATGCGTGAGTCCCTTTGTGGGCCGACTTGTATACTGATACAACTGTCAGACATTGAATGCACTGGTTTAGATATAAGATGAAACAAATCTCCCCTGATAGCATAGGAGGGCCCAAACACTTCAGCAAAAGAGAAGGCAATGAATTAAGGCATAATGTATCATGTATTACTGTTTTAACGGTTGTAACACAAAAAAACAACAACTATGTTTAATCGTTTTTCAAATTACTCTGTGACACTACATGTGTACGATGGTTTCGATGTTGTGAGATTTTTGTATAAATAGGTTTAAAAACTTTAATATGAAGGCCTCATTTGTCCTGATTTGATACTTGCTAAAAACTTATAGTGAATTCCCCCCATCATTCTAAACTTGTTAATTTGATAAAATAAACCGACACACTTACATTTGTGATACTATTGAATATGTATTGTCGCAAAACTTACAACAACACTTACTGTTTTAATGAAGCAAATGTTGTAAAATAACATCATTGTAAATGTGACAGTGTTTTAATTAAAATCAATACTGTTATTAAAGTATATATCTTAAATATGACAAAAATTTAATATGCATCATATCTGGTGATGTCAAATTTAATGTCCGTTATAATTCAGAATTCTGTCATACTATTTAATTGAATTTTCACAAAAATAAATTAACATAAACCAAAATAATTATCATAGGTTAGATATGTTTTTTTCAGTGAATGATTACATGATAAAAAAAGAGTTAATTAAACCTTAGTGAAATATTCACATAGATAAAACCTTAATAAACAGTACTAGTTAGTACAGTATTCATGTGTTGTGGATGGAGAGATGCAAGCCGTCATTGTTCATATAATACACTATTCTACATCATATATTAATTCAAAACTACTAAAAGGCAACTTATCGATTGCATTTTTCTCTCTATTCCTTATTGGAAGTTTAATGTAAAGAATAGCAATAAGCTGAAACTGTCATGTAAGACTTAAAAAACATCTCTTTAGCTCTCTCTTTAACATTTTTGAAGTATTTTTACTGTCCTCACAGTCGCTTATGAGCTTTTTATAAGGCAGAATCTGTTCGATCCCAATTCACTAGCTATAAATATGTCAAAGCAAGCAACACAAAATCTATTCATATATCGAATGGGACGCGACAGCGCCGAGTAAGGAAATTACTTATTGAACTATTTGATGACTGCCCAGGCATTTTAACAAAGAAAATTCATTAACCAGAGCGTTTGAAGGAAATTGAAGAATCTTTTTCGAGCTAAAAATGGAAACTATTACCGAATCCCACACATGCATTCATTCATAATATAAAAGAGTTTCCATCGACCAGCTACAGAGCTTGTGCATGTCTTGGCTGGCTGGCAGCATTTGAAGTATCAATTATACATATTATCCTTGGACTTAGATGAACAATGTTTGTGTGCCATTTTTCTCAGATGCAGTTTTACTTTGTTTTACGGTAACTACATATTGAAGACATCACGATGGGAAATCTTTATCTTTTTTCCAATTACGCTAAACCTGTATGTCATGTACCTTCTCTACTCAGGGATATAGATCTAATCTTAATATCTAAAGATAATCTTTCTTTCAATTTAATCATTTCACGGACTTACACTTGATGTTTCCAATAGGATGCAGTAAATTGTCAGCAACATGGTTTTCATCAGTAGGATTTAAGGATCAGAGTTCTGGGGGTGGGGGGGGGGTGGGGGGGGGGGGGGGATATGCAGTCCACATTGTCACTTAGGTGTTGGTTGTAGAGTGCAAGTCCTGGATTAGAGATCTTCCTTCTCTTTCAGTACATGAAGCTAATTGTATGGCAGACTTTCTCCATGAATACCCATCATATCAAAGAACTGGGTCTTTTAGGGATCTTCCTTCTCTTTCAGTACATGAAGCTAATTGTGTGGCGGACTTTCTTCGTGAATACCAATCATGTCAAAGAACTGGGTCTTTAGTAGAGTTAAATTACTTTTATCCTCCATAATCCCATACATTTGTATTGGTTGAACACAGTTCTCAGGTCCATGCACATTCACAATAACATATTTGACACATACTTTTACATCAAACGCTTACCATTGACATTTGATTAAATTTTACTTTACAGATTGTTCCCTCTCCCCACCATGGCTTGGTTTGCCGATGACCTGTGGTTGAATGGTATTGGCCTGAACACTAAATACATCTTACAGTTCCTGTACACAATCTTGCCAATGATTCGATGCACAGCAGGTTAGCTGCACCAAATTCAACATATATCTGAGGTCGGGTGAAATATTCTCGCTTTCTAGTACATGCAGTTGGCCTTGGCAGATATATATATATAAATTCAAATCTTTGATTTTCCAATGAAAAAAAGTATAGTGTTGGACTATGATAAAACTTGTGTTTGTCAATGTTAACCAAAAGATCATTCATTGAACTTCATAATGTCTTATTGTGATATAAATGGAATTTCATAATTGTATTTGTAAGCAAAATAATCAATTTTATAATAAATAAGATATTAGTATCTTTAATTCAGAAGTCAATTCTTAACATTGTTATACCTATACATTTTTTACGTGCTTTTCCTTTTTAACAGGGATCTTGTAACTAATAGTCGAACAATGCTTACAAGAGGGACAAACTCTTGATATTTGGCATGATAAGGAATCATACGTAAATCAATATCTGATTATGTTGCTCATAACCTCTGAAACCAACAGTTCACTTCTAGTGGCGCATTGCATAATAAATTCTATAAGAACTTTGATTTCAGTTGCAATTTTTTATTAAATGGTTACATCTACAAGTTATGTTTTTATCTAATTCTAACTAATATGAAACTACATTAGTTTAATCATCAGGTGAAATCCCTCACATACATGTACCATAAACAACACCATCAGTTTATTTACTCAAGTTCTATAATATTTTCTTACTTCTATCAAAAGTTGTTATCCTGCATGTTAACTCAACGTCAACGTAATTAAGCCTGAGCAGGGTAAGTAGCCTCCCATCCACATTCGTGAGATATTGATGACGGGCTAATCATCACTGATGGACCTTTATTAGCTTTCCTGTCCTGGTTCGAAACTGCCGCGGGCTGTCGAGATTAGATTATTATCGAAATGTGATAAACAGAATTAAACTCTGTGTAAGAACTTATCACTTTGATTAAATGTTAGATTTAAAGGAACTGTTTACTAAACTGTAAAAATCGGATAGTACAGACGTCTTTTCTACTGTGAAAATTCACCATTGTGTATTTTTTTATTATCAATGCCACATTTCCGTGGATTGATATAAAATAAGGTTTGTATCTCATGGTTTTAACATGACACAGACTTTCAATAAATTATAAGTGGTATTATTTTCTCGGGAAAAAACTATTCAACTTAGTAAAAACTCAAATAGTGCTAAATCATTTAATTGTTTTAGTATCCTTAACCTAATTCTTTGATGAGCTTGAAGTTGTGTCCTACCCTAGGATCTCTCGACAAGGGGATGTTTAGCCTGATAAATATCTTCACAATACCAGATTTTTCTGAGTAAGTCTTGGTTCTAAATTAGGCATGGTTATCAAGGAGATTACATCAAAAACCCTCTTTACGGTTCCGGTGTATTGTTCGAAGATAATTGTTCATCAATTGAATGATGTCCTTTCTTTCCCAATGAACTGGGTCTTGCTGCACAAAACACTTAGATGAACTAAGTCACTAAGGTAGTCTTAGTTGGTTGTTAAAAATGGGGCTACGGTTAATCTTAGTGTGGCATCTTTCTTGTGAAACGGCCCCCATGTCTGCTTTCTCCACATACTTTCTTATACCGATATCCAAATGAAATGAATGCAGAAGTATTCAAAGACAATATTTAGTGACCATGATATAATATTCTGTTTCCGATTATTTCTTCACAATTCTCAATGATAAAATCTTATTATTATAGAACCTCTTGATCGCATTCCTCGCGAGTTCCAAGTTTTTTAACCTTTCTTGGTTTTGAGACTGCCCCTTATAATCAATTTCTTATCCATTCCCATTACTAAAAAAATGCCATTTCATAATCAAAACTTGAAAAATGCAAAACGCTAATTTAAATTAGAACATTCTAAAAAATGATGAAAATATCTAACAAAGTTAACTGACAGAATCCATTAAAAAGCTTAGGATTCCACATGTATGCCTGAAACCATTCCTAATTATCAAGAACATGACAAGAGTAGTCAACAGGAATTTGGGATGTTGTTACATCACATTTCTCTGGGAGAAATCATAGTTTAAAAAAAGTTAATTTTCATGACCTTGAAACAACAACGCTTGACCTTTTTCAGCTTGCGATATCGCACGAAAGGTTAATGAATTCTCATTATAGCTCACAGCAAGCATTGACGTGGAAAGAAAAAAAGGAACCTTGACTTATGTTCAGAAGGTCCTTGAAATATTGAACAAGAAAGCAACAACTCACCTTAAAACGTTATGACGCAACTATGATATGCCCCTTTTCATAGCAATGAACTTAAATGCTTGTTATGACAAATTAGTGCTAGTTTGTAACCACAGAATAGATGCATGTCAACAAAACACTTCTTTGAGAGGCATTTTAGAAGTTGGGATGAAAATAATGCTGAGGAATATATGGATGACAACTTCTTTGTTCATTGTATGCGACGTTTCGACACAGATTCTTGTGTCCTCTGCTTGAGAACGACACAAGAATCTGTGTCGAAACGTCGCATACAATGAACAAAGAAGTTGTCATCCATATATTCCTCAGCATTATTAACAAAACACTTGCGACACAATTTTTTTTTTTATACGACAGGCTTATACTCGTTTAATAAGTGGATTATGTGGGGTCTGTCTTCCAGCGTTATGCTTTTTAAACTAAATATTAACAGTTGATTTCCGCTCTTGTAAAACAAAAATCTGATACACACATTATGACAGAATACTTTAGAATAGACATACTTTCCCACGTTATAGTGTATGCGTGAAGTGCATAGAAATTTATTCCATACATCGGATTCTCTTACAACACAATAACAGTACTTGTTATTGTTTTATTTCATGCCAAAGAGTGTTCAAAATGTTTTAGTCAAAATTTAATGAAAAGTGTTATTTCTGAAATTCCCTACAGTGTCAACATAATGACGTCAATTAGACATGTGAGGCGAATCTTATGTTATTCCTTGTAAACAAGCTTTTTCTTTAATCACAATCTTCCAGCAAATTCATACCAAAATAAATACAATTTTTTTGCAGCTCATCATTATTTCATGTTGTGCTTTAAGGATTTGACGTTAATAGGTTTTAATGATTATAATCTGCTGAGCAATGTTCCTCTACTCAAGTGTCAGCAGTATACTGTTAATCCTTAAAACAGCTTTTACTTGAATTCTCTACTCATTCATTGATACTCATTGTTTCACACATATCATGTCTATCCGGTTACAAGACAGTTGTGTTCATACTATCTTCAATGTATTTATCTAGAACCAGTTATGTTCATGTTTTATATTTTTTATATTTTTTGTGCAACAGAATCATGAGTTTGGCTTATTTATCTGATTTTTGCCACAAATATAATATCACGTTGAACACTCCACCAATGTTCTTAAACGAGTCAGTCCTTCTTATGTTCGCTCGCAGGTACTTAAGAGAATGACAATGAAGTTTCAACGCTCAATCTCAACCTAACAAACGAATTTAACAAAAGAAAATGAGTTTCATAGCATTACTGAGTTCTCAGGAAACGTAAAATTAGAAGGTAGGAGAATGGACACAATGTTGTCCGAATAGAAATGTGGGGACTCAACACTTTCAGAAAGAAGGGGAAACTACCTATTCGAACAGAGGTAGGACCAACATTTTATGACCTGATCTACCTCTGTGGGGAGACAATGTGATTCGGTCTGCAATTTGACCTTATGTAATCAATATTATTCTAAGGACCATCCCATCAACTTTAAAATTGTACAGGTGGTTGGATTTAGTTAATCCCAGTATTTCCCTTTGGTAAAAAGCAAAACGATAATAATCAGTGAAGCCTTTCACTTCTTATCTAAATAACGTGATGATGATGGCGATATTACTTGATTAGATCATATAGTTAAAATGTATTTAAGTCAACATAATACTCAAGGCTAGGTATATTAAACACGCAAAGATTCCAATCAGGTCAATACGTCACGTAAGCAAATATAAGGCCTCATTTCCTGTAGATTTCTTTTGTTGGTTTACAATAATGATGTCTGTATCTAGCGACTTAGGTTACTATGGTAGTATTCTATGATTGTTTCACATTATAAATTTACCTTAATCAGCAGCCTTTAGTAAGAAACAGAAATTTTACATCTTGAAAGTAAGATATGTATGATGCAGTGTATAAAAAAATTATAAATAGTGTTTTCCAATATTTATATTTGTGTAGAACAACGTAACCGTACATTTAGTATTTTATTGAAAATGTTGAAATTTTAATTTTGAAATATTCATCAATTGCTCACCTGATGCAAGATTTTACCAATCTAATCAGTTCAATGAAATCATACTGACACCAAATCACAAATTGTTGGATGAAAACAGCAAAACATGGAGCTTATTGTAAACAGGTTGAATTTCTGTGTGGAAATGACATGTTAACGTAACTACAAAAATATCTCTCATTTGATAATTGAATGATTTACGAAATAATCAACCCATACAGCAAACATGCTTGCATCGAGTGTCTTCACATGTTCCAAACCTTCTTTATTCTTCCAATTGAACTGATTGACAGAAAATGCCTCCGGTGTTTTGTAGGGATTCTATTCGGATTTTGATTGAAACAATCTAAGCCTGTTTCAATCCATTTCTAACTCCGTTTTTTTCCTGTATAATATTAAATCATATCGTCCCTTGCAACATGACCATCTTATCATCAAGTTCTGTTAAAACACAATTGTGTTGTTTCAAAGGCACACGCGGTCGTCCCTTGTGTGACTTCCTTCCTTGAGTAAAACGGCAGAATGTGGCTTTATTGCACAGTAATGCATTATGATATCAAGAATGGGATGCTCAATAACAGAGACGTAAAAATACAAGTTAAAGTTAATAAAGTCCCTTACATCGAATGATGATCACCGTTTATGAGAATGTATATTTTTCAAAAATATTTATGCTTATAAATCAAAGGTTGATTCAAGCATGAATCTGATAATCAAGGCATTAGAAACTATACTTTAAAACATGGATATTGAAACTACTGTAACCAATATTTGCGGTTTATTTCAATGAATGGTCCATACATGTACCTAAAGCTTTTAAAAAGAACAAATTCATTTTTGGAAACATTACAAAATATCACTCTTTGTGCAGAACAATGACCAGATGCACAATGCAACTGTAAGCAATACATGCTATATCGGTTTACAACATACCTGAAGACACATTTGTCCCTGTCATTTAGTTGAAGACAATATAATTTGGTTATTGCCGATAAAAGTTATATCTTTCCCACAAATCCACAGGGACCTCTAGAGTGGTGCCTGATAGCTTTGAGCATCAACATACAGTGCGTAGTGAGGACAAGGATCCATTAGTCCGCATATGATGTTCAAGCTTTATTACATCAAGGTTACTGCGTTCATTCTAAAGAATGAAGAATAGAGTCTCTAGTTTTTTAAGATATTTGAGCTAGAAAATACGAAAGTGCATTCTGCACGGAGCCTAAACATTTGTCTTGTAGTATAGTAGATGAATGTCATATGCACCAGAAATATAGATATATTACACATGTAGGTTTCACGATTTGTGGGTTCGGCAATTGGTGAAATTAAAAATTAACACATCATACACAAATGTATAAAGAAGAACAAGTTATTTTGGGTAGTCAACTTCTTTATTGCATGACACTTATATTGTTTTCAAGCAGGAGATACAAATGTTTAAATGATGGACAATATATACATATATGAATACACCGACACGTTGCATTTTAAGCAATAAAGAAGATTATAAAAACGGATAAGAACTTGTTTTTCTTCATCGAACCAGCTTCCTAAGTGGCCCTCAAAGACTTTACACATGAAAGAGAATGTCATAAACAAAACCAGCCATTATAAAAAAACAACATTTTGAAAAAAAAGTACACAAAATATATACAGAAAGATTTAACGAATGAATCTCACCAAGAATCCGTGTTTTCGGTTCATGAATGATAACCTCGTTATCTAAACATAAGCATACATGTTTAACAATAAGGTGTAATCGAATGAAAGTGGAAAAGGCACCTTTCACGAACATATTGATAAAGACAGTCAGTAAAAATTCAGTGAGAAACTATAATCAGCAACACATTGCAAATACATTTTGGGGCAACATGAAAATCAAAACTGGTTCATCCACCAAAGTGTTTCCATACGGTAATAGGACCCACACATAGAACAAGATGTTAAATATGGCAATTAAGTTTGACCAATCACTTCACATAAGGAAGTTTGTATCAATGTCTCACAGATACTAATATCTACATCTTTCATTTCCTCATGCACCAAACAAGACATGACATGGTATTACCTAGTCCCCAAGGATATGTACAGACGGATCACGCACCTTCAGGGCGATCGAAATGAATTAACAGCGAAAAATGTAGGCAACACATACCGCCTAAGTGAATAATCATGGGTTTTCGTTACTTTGTGATGATTTGTTTTACTTGACCTTTATACACATTCGGATCAGATATTACCAAACGTCTGTTATTGATGTCAACTTTGTACTTGTATGTTTGATTGCAAATTAACATTCTATAAAAGCCCTGCATAAGTCCTTTAATTGCTATCATTTATATTTGTATTGCATGATTTATGTCTATGCAACACGAAATTGCAAAGCACTACACAAACTAGACTAGTGATGATACTATTTTTGTAAATTCTGAATTGAAGTTATTAAGTTATAACTTGATATATTTTGATTTAAGATTCGAAGAAATATTTAACTATTATCCTTTTTAATGCTACATGATTATCGTAAACATTCCTTATTCTTTATCAAATATTTAAACATACATGTATGAGAATTCTACCGATAGCATCTGCATTGGATCGTTATTGATATGGCTTCCACATGTAAAAAGCCACAAGATGGGATAAACAGTGCGCCGAATCTACAAATCACTTTAGCATTTGAGCTCATGATCACTTATCAATCATGTTGCAAATTCAATTTGAGACACATTTCATGAATCCTTTTAAACATACTTTACTTCCTTACTTCGTTTAACCTCAGGCAGAAGATAATGCAGATATGACCATGCCAATACATTGTTTGTTACAAAAATGGGGGGGAAAGAAAGTAAATGTTTAAGAAGACAAAAACGTTTTAATAAAATAAAAACAGACAGTAGAATATAAACAACAACATCACGTATCATTGTAATGACATCCTCGAAGAGTTGTTAATACCCCATGCTGGACTCCTGCAAACGATGTGTCAAATCTGTTTATTCCTACTGTTTCTTTTCTTATCAATGTTATCATATACATGTAGGGCTAGCATGGGGTTTATGACTTAAAATTACATTGATGACGCCAACCACGTTCTGCATATGATTTAGACAATAACTTACGAGTGACAGGGAATGACAGATTATCTTTCCCGCATTATATTAATTTCATTATTCTCTAACCTTGGCGACAGAATTAAAAAAAATATATATCGATGGAAATATAATATGTCATTTCCCGACACGAGTTGGTTTTATATAATTTTATAATGTAAAGACTAAGATTTGTTTTTAAAGTTTTGTCTATAAAGGATTTCATGAGGAGTCGCTCTCCACATTCATACACCTTGGCCGTCGTTTTACTCCCGATATGCCTACGCATGGCTAAACATCCCTTGCGTAGCCTACTGTTGTACAAATTATTAAAATGCAGTCTGTGTTTATATTATTTTTTCATTTAGCCGTCATTTCAAGTTGTGTATTGATTTTATGTGACTGACGATGTCCTACAGTAACAACAAACAAATCGGCACAAACTGAAATTCCTATGACGTCTCCGTTTGTACTGTGACGTCATAGCCGCATGTGTCTATGACGTTATTACAATCGAACGAAACCTATTGAATTCTACGCGATCGAAAACTTTATGCGACGACAAAGTTAATTGTTGATCAATAATTTCTATACTTTCGGACGTTTTGACTGACTAATCAAACATCATTTGCATCGACACATGTAAAAATTGCCAGTTAGCAAGAACATGGAATAAATTGAACTTGTTAAGATTTAGGATATGGGAAACAACTTGTCAGTTGTATACAAATATAAAAGATGAATGAAATAGTCCCGGCACAACATTGAATTTGATTGGTTAGCAACAACCAATTAAAAGACAGGAAAAGGTGTTACTCCCTTGGGAAAAATACAACCCTGTGCCCGTCCTCCAATATTGGTAACATATACTGTATAAGGCACTTCGACATGCACAGTTTGGGCAGTCAAAACCTGCGCATTTTGAACAGTAATATATTCGTTTTTAGGGTTTTTCAGAAAGTGTTCAGAGTCTGTCTTATATTTGAAAGGTTTAAAATATTTTAGAATTTAAGCAATTAACCATAAAACTATATATAGCCTAGTAAATTTGTCAGAGTGCCTACCACAAATTACAACAGAAAGGATTTCAACTAAATATTATTGCCTGAATATCTTGCTAGAATTTCTGGAAATATTCCAATTTAATTACAGATGTGTTTTACAGATTTGCTGTTCAGAGATGACAGCAAATGGCGATATGGCCCCCAGAGTATACGCCAAATTCACGTTACCACTACTATAGCCAGCAAGTTGACAATAGTAAACGCAGGAGTATGGCTGAACATCCTTATAGTGAGATATTCATGACATGATCATCGGTACTGATTGGTGATGCTTAGTGGTCTTGCTCTAGGTCAATGCTGACACAGGATGTCAAAATTTGATTATTATCTAAATGGGACAACCATGCTTGTTTGCGGGCATGTTAGTCAAAGGGCGAGGTTTGTAACCTGGGGCTCCCCATTTATGTCATTACTAAACTTAACATTGAAAAAGACACATTGTCTTCTGTAGGTCATTGGGCTTATGTAAAATGTGTCATGTTTGGAACATGATCTCTCTCAGACTGATCTTACAAAATTGAGTGTTGTATATATGCAGATCTATGAAGACGAGGTCCTTAGCAACCAAGCACTGAGAGACTTTTCGATTCCCTTAAACTTAAAAAAATACTAACAGGAATACAGAACAGCAAAAATTGTTCCATGCAAAACCTTTCTTATCTACTTTAATATGGTAGATATATTACAACGAGTGATTATTATTTTTGTAAAGTAATACAGGAAAGTGAAATGTATTAGCCAAGTAACCTAATTTGCTATTTGGATAAAAGTCAATATTGATGTTAACATCATTACAACAGGCCATTGCACTGCACTTCAATAATACCTCAAGCGAGTTAATTGATCAAAACCGGATGTGAACTCTAATTCAGACTGCCGAGCAAAAAACATTAATGGAAATAGAAAATGCATCATTCGATATAACCTTTCTTGTTGATATCATGGGAGATGAACTGACTGGGATGTGAGATTTTGAATGACTAAAATAGCTTGAATAGCTCTGTAGGTTTCTTGCCAAACAATGACTTCGCTTTGACTTCAAACTCTGTAATCATTGTACCTTTTGATTGGAAATCCGACATCAAAACTCCTTAAAGAATGTACACTTTGCATGACCTGTATTTGGCTGAATTCCTGCGTTCTATGGAGACGGGGACTGTTTTATCCCAACCAAGGATCATGACTGTCTCAACTGTGGTAAATGAAACCAATAGCTTGGGATATTGTGAGCTAAATGCATATAAACACATGGTGATTCATATACAATTTTGTTGAGATTTGTCTCAAGTTTTTTTTCTAAATGTGTCATTTTGTAAATATGAATATGCTTAGAGTGTAGACACAGTTTGTTACATATTGGCAGCATATAAAATACAAACATTGCCTTTACAAATATTCATATATTTAACATCATACGATATGTAACTTTGTATCACTTGTAAACAGATTGGAGCTTTCCACTTTTAAGCAGCTTTAATTTCTCAATGTGTCATTCATTCTTGACAGGTTAATCTCAGTTTCTGCCATGATTCTTCTTTTTAACTGAAACTGTGGTTATCCAGGTAGGACATACAGTCAGAAATGTAGCTTTTGCCATCGCTTCTTAACTGTATTTCATTTTTGTTTAGTTATGCTGACCCGAGCAGTCATTAATGCTAGCCTATTCTGCCCTGAACCACATTTACGATGTTCACAAAGACCCCTTATACGACCAAAAGGTAGTCAATCTATCTTTGGATTCAAGTGTTACTTGTCAGTGTCGCCTCTGTTATGATACTTGTGATATCCTCTTTCACTTTCCTAAACAACCCATTTTGTTATATCTCTAACTGAAATAAAGAACATTGACAGTATATAATGGAATGGTCTACTGGAAACGTTAAGGTACTTACAGTCAGACAGATTCTTAAATCATTGATTCTGAGAGGGATAATATGAGGGGAGCAGATGTGCTTGCTCTCAAACAGCCACTGGGCAAGAGGTTAGCTAGGAATTAGAAGAGACAGGTTCACAAGTGCCAATCAGTTCACATATCTATTGGATCTTAAAATAGATTGAGCGATATGCCGCTTTCCCTGTCCCAAAATCTATTGATTTTTATATGTAGCCAATTGAGTTTGAACACATGTATTATCTGATAATGAGAAATCACATATGAGAAAAGAAAAGTAGAGCCAGTGGCTCTGTAGCTCATCAATATTGCTTTAGTGTGAAGCAACTGTGGTTCCCCCTGACTTGACTGACTTGTAAAGATAATTTTGAAAAATCACAACCACTTAAACAGTCTTTGAGGTTTAATACAGCTGCATATGGAAGACGTATAAGGTAAGAATGAAAGTAAATAACAAATATGTTTATCATTTTGGGCAACACACACTAAGAAAGTACATACATGCTGATAAGGTACACACCCAGTGTAATGATAAATGATTCCCAACCAACACTGATCATGACAAGAATGCACATGATGTTGTCTGACAATATGCTCTCAGGCTCTGACTAATATCATTTACTGTGATTAGATTGTCTGTAACTTAGATACTGTCTGACTACCAACGAGAAGAAGTATATACTCATCATTGTCAGTGTAACTGGCATTTATCACGCATACCTCAGCGAATCACTCATGATCTGTTAATATACTAGTTTGAACGAGTCAGAGATTTAATCTAAACGGTTTATTAACAAGACTCATTAGATCAGTTTTGAAACTCATAAATATGGTCTTTCAAGACGATAAGTAAATTGAAAATTTATAGGCTTTAAATCTTTGTAACAATATGAACTTCCAAGACGATAGGTAAATGTAAAATGTATACGCTTTTGATATGTTCAACATTTCAACAGTGTCAGTTTCATGTTTTACTATACACAAAGACTTAAATTGATCACCTCCTATTTTGTAATTTGGGTGAAACTACACAATAAACATTGAATTTTCTAAAATAAATAAAAAATTGACATTCCTACACAAAAACCTTTTTCATTATGCATGATAAGAGGCTAGCAAAACATTGAATTTTCAGTTCTTCTTTAATAATTGAAAAACCATAAAAGCTAGGAGGGAATTGGAGAATTTTGATTTTATCTTAGGTCGAAAGACCCCCTTTTCTCTTTTAGATAAGCCATTATATTTAACAGTGGCCAGTTTTTATAACAGTGGAAGTTTTTTCTTTATGCAGTTTTCTTTGAGCTTGTCATATATTTGTCATTTTGTGATTTTTGTAAAGTCATTTGCTAAAAGTCATCATTTTAATAAAGAAACTGATATGACTCACATTGCAGCAGTGGATATTGACTTTAATTTTCAAAACAATTCTATGGTAACTTGAATTTGGACTTAGAAATATTGTTAGTGATATGAAGATAAACAAGGTACCATAACTCGTTACATGAAGCAATTCAATTTTGTAAATCGACCACTTGTCCTTAGCCAGATTCGTTTGTCCATCTATGATTTGAATTACAAAAGAGCCCCAACATACATGTATATGTGATATGAGACGGAATACGTTGTTCGCCAGATCATCGAACGACAATTATTGTTGCTAAAGATGATGATACTCATGACATATTTGTTATGCATACATCTAGGAACATCCCCTTCCAGAAAAGTTTAAAACAAATGTTGTAAATAACAATTGGTCATGATATCTTCAGTCATAGCATTGATTTCGTATTACTTAAGGGATTTAATGTAATTTTAAAAACATAACACTCCCATCAATTAATAACGAATTTCCAATTCTTTTAAAAGGTTTGCATTCAACCATAACAATAGAACCCCAGGTTTACCATAAACCCAGTGTTTCGTTTTAATCTACTAAAAGCATGGTATTATAAAAGATAAACTTTTTGCTGAAGTTACGATTTTTGGATTGATGTGATTTCAATAAACAGTCCATGTGAATATTATTGCAAATTTCAGATACAATGAAAATAAACTCTCTACCCACAGAGGCATGTTATTTGATCAACCCTCTGTTCCAATTAACCGAGTCTGTTTGAATGCAATTGTGCAGTCAACGACGATGTCCTAAAATAATATTTTTAGTTACTCAACATGGTAAATGCATTGTGATATGAACCAAATGTTCCATGCAAGAAATGTTGTTATTTTCTATATGAATTCAAATGGATCGAATGTGGCGATTTAGATCTTTTTCCGGAAACCAAGGGAATGTTCTATTTCAAACAGAAGCGTGATCAGTCTGATTAAAATGCGTCCAGTTCCGAGGAATAGAATATAACATATCTACACTAGGTCTGACAGCATTCTCGAACCTTCCTTGTTTTTAACAGTTTAATGTAGCCAAAACCCAGTAGTTAGCGGACCAACCACATCGTCTCGCTTATACGACCACTAGCGGTGATCATCTTCAAAGCATGATTAACCGGAGTTACTTACCCCTATTACCGATACCGAAGGCTTTTGTCGGCAGCTTGTTGTTGGTTAGCTGAGTAAAAGTCAGAACATGCGACTTAAAGGGGCTTGGTCAGACTGAGTGGATAGGAAACCTATTTAAATAGTAAGTTCAAATCTCGATAGTGTTAATATTTGGATACGTTTAGTCCTCAGCTTGGCTGATTTTAACCAGCCTGAGGTTGGATCAATGTAACATGATTGAGCTGCCTCTGTGGTGAGAGATTTAGAAATATAGCATTTAACCGAAGTTGAAGGTCTTTGGGCAACAGTTTGCATATAACAAGGCATCATACACATGTATAGAAATTTTACCAAATGTCTTTGTACTTCAGTTTAACTGCGGTTGTATAATGATGCTATCAGCAGTTCAACAGTTACCCTTTGATGGTTATCTAAAATTGTTGCGAAATAAGCAATAATCCAATAATCTATATCTGACCATATACCTACAACTAAAGTGACGAAATCCTTTCATGTGTAGTTTGAAGTATACGGTTTGAATTTTCCAAGGTTGTTTACATAATAAACCTAATGTTTAAGCTATTATATGTATATATTTCCTTTGGATAATATGTCCTTCAAACTATGACAAAGAAAAGATATTAAAGACCAAGAATTAAGTTGTTATCATGCTGTTTACAAAATTGTTAACATTTAAATTAATTACATATTATTAAAATATTACTTAGTTCGTGTTAATGTAATTGGTGTAATTGCATTTCACTGTTTAATGCGATAAATTCAAGGTTTTCTACAAGATCTCTCTAAGAATAGTTTCAAAATCGTTAATTCTCAATAAATGTCAATCGTGGAATTAGTTTTGCAATTTTTAACAGTCGTCAGCAGTTATATGTCAAATGCTGCAATTTCAAAAGATTTAATTTGATTTTCCACTGGGAAATTAATCACAAGTCATTTACTCCAAACCAATTTAAATGCATAATGATTTGAATTGTGATTTTTTTTATTTCAACGCTGATTGCACATTTAAGAAACTAATTGATGAGACTCAAGAAGCTAAATTCAAGCCGTTAAACATTGTCAAATACCAGCGAAACGCCACAGCAGTGAAATATGTAACTCGTACAAGTTTTATAGACAGTAATCAGGAATTTTCAAAGTAAATTCATTACTTTTAATTTATAAGTCTTCTTAATTTGAATTCCTAAAATACGATAAAGACATCTTGAAGACATTTTCCCCGTAAACATTGCACTACATATTCACATTATCCAACAGTAAGATTTGAATTCAATTCCGATACAACTGCTTCTATATTGATGATTCATCAAATTTTCTGTTTTAATGATGGCATTTATGGAATCACAATGAAAATGAAATTCCTTGTCTATATTAACATACTATCAACTGACTTTCGCCTAGAAACAGTTATTGAATCGATTCCTTTTGTATGTTGTATTTGACATTTTCTGCTCAACAACGAACAATAGCTTTGCCTTAAATACCTTCCTAACAAGAACATTTATTTTCGAGACAAAACAACTTAAAGATGATTTACGATAATTCATGTGTGTCGATTCCTTTGTTTGTTGAAACTTTTATGAAAAGTATTCTATGTTTAGACCCGTAATCTCATGGAACTTTTTAAAAAGATCAAATGTACATTGTATACTTGATTTTTGAAAATCATCTCACCGAAGACAATTTGGATTATTATATGATGGGCGAGTGAGGAAGGTAGTCATCGACAATGATCAAATCTTAAGTGAACATAACTGTTCTGAGGCCAATAAACCATTGGATTCACCTAAACTAAAGTCAATAATTGTATATTGCTTAATGTTGTAGTATAGAAATAGTTTTGCTTTCAAATACTAAAGGAGTTAATTTGTGTGAAATATTTGAATTTATTTTATAACATATGCCTCATGCATAAATAAGGTGTTTATTGCTGCATCGATATATCATAAGGTAACATAATGACTATTAATTTTGGCTGTTTCTTAGTATGACAAACATATTTTAGATAATACAAGATGATTCAATAACCAATATGCAACTTAAATACTTTGATTATGAACATAATTTAAAAACAGTTAATCTTAAACGTTAAATAGCGCATCAAACTTGAAAAATATTTAAATGTGTTGTCGGAGGCAAGTTGTTCTAGAATCATAAAAATTGTTAAGTGAAGCAAAAGGAAACAGATCTAGAATTATTTAATAAATCATTAAAATTACAGAATGTTGTGGATATATAATAGTAAACTTATGCTAGCTTCCTAATACATACACGTTATGATGAATTGCTTATATATATCGTACCCCAGTGAATCGATCCTGATACTTTAAGTGCAAAAAGAGAGACTTGTCTCTTGCAATAATATTTTCAGTCATCAGCAGCATTCACAAGAGTAACATGGTGTCCACTAGATACGCTTTATGTGATGTTAATCTACAACATTCACTTCTGGCTGGTCTCTGAGTTCCTTTGTATGATTTGTAATCCCATAATGCCCATCTAGCACAACTTTGAACACTATGTCATGAGGATATAAATATTCCTATATGTCCTTCTCCTATCATGTTTCTCCAATCAGTATAATAATCAGTATGAAACATGAGAAACAGACAATTTTGTGTAAAAATAATGCACTTGATGTATTCAATGTTCTTTTGGTAGAATGAGGGAAAAGCTCAATACTCTGCCCAACTTTAAATATTTTTCTCAAAAACCAAAACGATTAATTGAACTTGGAGCAGTTTTCTTTTTTATTTCATTGAAAAATACCTAACTCCTCAAGTCTCACAATCAGTCTCGTATCAACAAATTGGTGTTTTAGGAATTGCTTCTTAAAGCGATTTCCGTTTTTTCCTTGAAAGAAACATGAGCATCTTGTTACTGAATAAAGGTCTGCATTGGGTTTTATTCATATAGTATATGTTATAAGTAGTTCCCTCAGGAGGCCTTCAGGTGATTTGGTTTAAAAAAAAACCTTTCTAAAGTTAATTGAAGAGTCTAAACGTCTTCTCGGAAATTAACGACCAAAGAGTGCTTGATTTACAAAATAGGGAAAGAATTTAGCAAACATTTCATTTTCTACCTTTAGGGATAGCTCATATAATATCGTCCTTCAGCAAAGGTACGCATAATGAAATGTGATCTGACTTGGCCTGTGTTGTGAGTTCACAAACGTGCATGCTTTAGCGAAACTTAGTAGGGAAATGTTTCATTTTTTACATGGTTAACCTCATGAGTCATGCCATGAAATGTGTAAAACTATACCAATTCCTATACACATTATGAATAGTTTCAACGTCTGACTTTGAAAATCTGAATGTTACCAATCTTTAACAGGTATGTAATTATTAAATAGATCAAATATATATGGGAAACTATGCTTGTTCATAAAGTCTGCAATCCTGTTGGTTCAGTTGCTTGCACATCTTGTATGTGTCCCTATAAATACACGTGATTTATAGTATTAACTCCCGGGGAGAGGCGGGCTGAGGGTGGAAATTACATATCAAATATATAAATCCTCCTAATGTTATGTTTTGTACTGCCAGAACGCTCAACGAAATTCATATGAACGAAGATGTCTTTTATTCTCTTTATGTAAATAAGTTGTAAATACCTTTTCATTGTATTATTTTAAAACATGTAATTGTTTTTATAAATCGCTGGGCGATTGGTTGTGTAAACTTGCCAAAATAATGCCTTTCATGAATGTACCTGTAACCTTTATATACACAAGTGAGACGTGAATACATAAACCATATTCATATCATATTGTTTCGCAAACTCTTGTTCCCAAGTTGTCATTGGAAGATTGTTATTTTACAGTCATTCTTGTTGTCAATACAACACTATGTCTCTGTTTTCTTCTGTTTTTTCAATATGAGCACAAGTATTCCCGGGTTTTTTTCGCCTGTGACGTCATAGCACCATTGTATGGAATGTCACTGTAACAGGTTGTCGTAAGGGATGCGGCTGTTATTTTTTATATTTCTAAGGTGGTCAAATGCAATAGTTTCGCTAATAAAGAAATTATTACCCTCGGAATAGTGTCATATGACGTTTATGAAACTCGTGCAATTGTGTTTATAAACCTTGTTTTCGCCCGGGTATAAGAAATTCCATCCCATTTCGTAAAAGTCCTATGACACACTTCCTCGGGTAATAATCTCTATTTATGTATTACATTTGAGGATACACGTGATATTATCTACCTTAATGTATAACCGTGGAGGATGCAAGTGGTGAAGTGCTCATTTTCTCAATAATCCATGAATCGGACTGTTAGGGTATAGCGTGACCAATGGAATATCAAATAAATGTATTCAGATAATACAAATATGATTAGACACCATTGATCTATAAAATGTTTCATAACAAAAATATTAATGTCTGGCGTCATATTGGAGCGACGCACACTTCATTCATTTATTGTCAGTTGCTCCATTTAATACATTTGTACTTGATTGCAAATTGTAATCATATAAATAACTTTACTGAAACATAATATCGATTCAGTGGACTTGTACTTTTGAATCGAGACAATGTATATTATGTATTTAGTTTCAATTTCGCTACAGGAGAACCAATCCACCCAATCTATAGTACACAGGGATGACTTAAATACACACGCTGATGCCTGGTATCAGAGGGAAGGATATATTTTGTCATTCCATGTTTACCATCCCGATTAAACTACCTTGATAGAAGTTGTTTTGATCTGATATGGCATTAAAACGCATGATTGCTCCTCAGAACGTGGACTAACTTGTGTATTGCAGAAATTCCTTCTAAAGGTCACATGGAGTAATCACATGCCTGAAGGATATCCAGACAAGACAATACGATAAAAAACAGATAATCAGCTGATGTCTGGTAGATGGAATGCCAGGACTAGATTGTTCTTATACACACCACGCTACAAGCGCTAAACAAAGTATTCAACATCGATAGAGTCTTAAAGTATGTGTGTTGAAATGAAATACCTACATGTAAATAAGTTAACAATATATTTCCACTTGTACATATATTTCCACTACTTGTTGGTTCCCCACAATGAAAGAAAGGCTCCTATATAGGTTTGTGATCTTGACCTCACTCACTCACTCAATTTTAAAACGAGACTTCGATGCAGCGATCTTATAATTAATCATTCACATTATTCTCTTGAACCGTAGAGGCTACAGCTTTTAGTAACTACGCAGTGTTCATTTGATTTAAGTGATATAAATATTACTACAAAATCACAGAAGTTTATCACTTTTAGCATAGAAAACATGTTAAACTTTAAAGTGTTTTAATCAGTTTGGAAAGGAATCTTACTACCTAAATAGATAAATGCTTAACCACTGTAAACATGTCCGTAAGTTAAATTCTTGTACAAAGCAAATGCAGTAGCTATTTGCCTGCCTGAATAAGACAAACGCCATACATTATATGCAACGCGATAAAAGGTGAACAAATGCATTATGTTGTGAACATAATCAATTTAACCTGTTTATGCTGAAGTGAAAATGCATCTGCACAGAATCGCTACTGATATATTACACTGTCGCGAAATCTATCATTGCACAATCAATAATGTATAGCTGACATGTTCATGTACAGGAATTCATAAAGTAACATCATTACTCATTTACAGATAAAAAAACCCATTTAATTCATCCAAATTTAATGGATACTTAGAAAGTTTCCATAAATCATTCAATGTTTGAACTGGGAGTGATATCACACAATGGATCGTGAAACTAGGACAACTTGTTTAATAAACTTTACAAATAGATTGATGGCAAATATTCAACAATAGCAAAGGAATATTTTTACAGAATTTAAACTCCCTAAAGTCAATTCCTAAAAAGATACAAAAAAAGCAAGCATTTTCACTTATTATGAATGATATCATTTAAGCGATCAAAATGAAATATAAACTTTGACAACAATAGTCAGTTTAAAATATATTTAAAGATACAAAGCAATATTCCCGCAAAGTCATACATGTGACACGACGTTAAAAAGATAAATTAAACTACTGAAAACAATGATTTTCAAGTAGGAAAAAGAGGTCCTCATTACTTGACCCCGAACTGTCACTGTCGACGTTTGTTTCCTGAATTAATGAAATATTTGAAAAAAGTATCGGTTTTCTAAACAAGATGGGTTTAGTTCGATAATCTTGACAATAATTATTCCATTCATCATTTCAATTAGATAGCTAGTGGCCTTTATTTGCAATAATCGCCTACACTTTTTAGAATATAATTTTTGAAGAAAGAAAAACAAATAGAGATAATGTTCTGATTTTGTTAGGAACATCTATATTTATTGGGGAAACTAAACTTTTATTCAGCCTGATAAAAAATATGAAAGGTGAAAATAAGTGTCGCTTCAATAGCTCATAGGTTTATGAATATGGTGTATCAGGGTAAGGTCTGTTCTGTAACAGAAATTTAACTTATCAAATATCTCTATACAAAGAGAGCAAGGAAACAAGTTTAATCGTTTCTGAGAACAAGCCTGACCCTGTTCCAATTTAGTTATATTTATGCATGTAATTGTAGAAACAGTGACAATATCGTGATCAAGGAGCCAGTGCTTAGTCAGATGACAGAAAGTCTTACTACTCTTCAAAATGAAATTGTAAAGAACAAATTGCATAAATTAATAACTTGTTTTAGGATCTAAGCTCATCTGTAGGCGACACACTGACAGAGAATAAAGGTCAGATATAAGGGTTAAACGGACAAAAATCATTACTATTTTCTAAAGTTATCCATTGCAGAGAATGAATGTTAAATATCAGGAGAACAGGTTTCTCATCTTAGTTTTCAAGCTTCAGCTCACACCAGTCAATATGTATACTTACATGTAAGATTGGGATTAGGTTTCATATATTTTTTATTTCTCTCATCAATGTTGCTTGAAACTACTTAAGCAATGACAACAAAGGCAGTTTGGTCACGTTTTAACCTCGTGGATTTTCAAAAAGCATGGTTGCTTAGCTTAACCATGTAACTGGCTTCACTCACCTATCCATCCCCTAATTGTTCTATGCTGTTATAAGGTCAATGTCAGAGTTAAATTCTAACCTCCGCGTCGATATGGTGAAAATGTATACATAAGGAAAGAAGTTAATTCGAAAACTAAAAATTGGAAATAAGGAAGTAACTGGTCGTTGAAATGGCATCCCTTTTTGTAACAGTTATTTTCAATTATTGACAAAATGGCTGGAATCATACGTATTTGGAATAATCTTTGGATTCTTTGGAGTTCAACCTGTTAATCAAACACCTCTCTTTGTTTTCTAAGGGTTATTACAGTTGACACTGACCATCTGTTGTTATAAATCAATTTTTCTTGAATTTTTGTTTTGGAGATTTTGAGACTTTGAAGGTTATGAGAGGTCTAAATAGTGACTTTTGACTAAAATGTTGATTCTAAAGTTTGACTGGAGGGCTTGAAAGAATTGAATTACTTACATTACAACTACCAATAACAACTTTCTTTTCTCAGAATAATGTACCTTGTTTTTGTACATAAAACTACAACAATTTTATGAACGCACATATAAAAAAGATGCGAAACGTTATCAGGATGAAACGGTCTTCCCTTAACTGCTAAACTATGGTTCTATCATGCCAAATGATTATTTCTACAACCACAGCGCCTTCTTTCTTATCAGGCAACTTTTGCACCTGGAAATTCTCTGGGGTGCTTAACTTTTTTCCATATGTATATTTACTACACTCCGCGATCTTCACCCCATTGAGCCTTACCCATACCCTAACTAATAGCCTACTAACAAACCCTTCACAATTTTTTGCCATTCTAATGCGTATCAAATGGTCCTTTTCAATATAGTCCATGGAAAAGCGGAATTTGATATCAAAATGCAGTTCCTAAAAAAGAAAAAGTGTAATATTGATAATACAAACAGTCTGATTTCATTCCCAGTCAGTTTCATAAACACATAAGAAACAAAATAGTTATCAGCAATCTCATATTGTATGACACATTTACATTATTTTATTTCATGATTCTTCGGGAATACTGACTATTATTGAAAAATGTCGTATCCATGAAGAAAAGTTTTGTCAACATCTTTTTGAAATTTATTATACTAAAAGTATTACTTTGTAAGAACAACTTTTTTATTTGCTTGATGGTAATAAAACTAAGTATTTGAGTCGTCAAAATATTCAAAGATGAATAGAGAGTAACACATTAGATTGAACTTATACCTGTTAGCTGTTGATAGTTTGCACAAATTTTACCAAACGGGGAACAGTTTGCTACTTGTGGTCCTGTTTTAATGTTAGATAATCTTTAGTCATTATAATGTCTTTCTGACTTATTAAAAAAATATTGGTTATCAGACATTGAAGATTCTATGAAAGAAATGACAACTAATTGCACTTTGAGAACAAGACTCTTCAGTTATAACAATTAGTAAGCTTATTGTTAATGAGGAAATTGACAACCTATGATAACATCGTTATATTCATAATCCATAGTTGAGGATCGAAAAAAACCTGTTAGTTTCCAACAGCAAACATGAGCATTGTATAGAAGATTCTTTCATGAAATAGGTCGCTCTTATAGGAGTCACATGATGTTATGTTTCAAATGCTGACACTTTTTATCAATGTTTTGTACACCTATTATGATTATATGATTCTTAAAATAGAAAATAGAGATCGCACGTTCCAATGATCTTAATTTTAATGCTTTGAAATATTTGAAGTTACATTTACGTTTTTAATAATACTGGTAAGTACAATAATTCATACTAGAAAGTGCGATTTCACAAATGCATAAAGCCAATAATAGCGACAACGGAAATCAACTACTATTAGCCTACTAACCTCATTTTACTCTGAAGCCATAAGTCAATATTGCTGTCATTATCATTTCAACCTGGCATTGCACTGGTCGTTTATGATATCTAAAGTGGGTTTATTGAACAAAACCGGATGCCAACTCGATGACAAACGTGCCGACCAGAACCATTGAAGGAAACAGTAATGCATTTGGCATATAAACTTCCTTACCGATTTCATGGTTAATGAACTGATTGGGCGATAGAGAGAGTGTGTAAGTCGAGTTAGAACGTCGATAGTTGAGCCAGAAATGACATGTAATGATATCTGAATTTATGTTGTATTCTGCAAGGTGTTCATTGTATGAGTCTTCTTTTCAATTACTAGAGGATAAGTCTTTATCATGTTTAAATTGATACATGTCAAAATAACTCATTACTTTATCAAGATTGATTCGTTGTTAGAAACAATTGTATATACCTCTATTCGTCAAAAGCATGAAATGTTTTCAAATATTCAACTCTGTGTATAATAAAAATAAATTCCAATCTATAGCAATATAACATTTGATGTTGACAAATGAGAAGCAATAAAGAGTAATGAATGACTGGTCCAAAAGGTTTTTGTGTTTAAAATGAGTAAAAGTCGTCTAAAACCCCAATGATATTTCAGAAAATCTGCCAATGTGTCATTAAAAGTACATTAATGTAATGGACTCATCAATTTTATGTTGTTCGGAAGCACAACCCAACAAATCAAAGATAGACTTGTGAGATTGATGTGTTTAGAATACTTACTTTCGAAATACATAAAGATGACAAATCCTGATACTGCAATTTTAAAATTGAAATAAGCATGACAGGTCTTCGCTTGAACTTCTATACTGAAACAGAAAATATGACAAGAATCAATCAGTTCACAGCAATGAAACCTTGGTCACCTTGCTACGCTTTAGTTATCACACCTGGAGCTTTGTCGGGCTAATTTGTACCCAAGGTAAAGCTTGAATCTACAAACGCACAAATAGACAATGACAAGATGGGTGTTAAATCTGTTGCATAATGTGCTTATACATTTAAAGAAAAGGAATACTTAATAATGCATTGCACATACACCTGCAATGAACATATAGTTATGTATTTTATCATTTGTATATGTACATTGTCCAAGTAGAAGCAGACAATTGAAGGGAATAATGGTCTGTTAGAACCTTGAAGCATTGATTCTGAGGGGAATAATTTGAGGGTAGCAGATGTTGTAGCACTCAATCAGTCACTGAACCAGTAGTTAGATGATGGTCAACAGGGAAAGCTCTACAACTGCAGTCATCTGCCATCTCTCTAGTGCCGGACTCGTGATTGAAATAGCTTTGGTGAAATTTCACTTATATGGACAAAAATGGATGTGTTTCATCTGTAACATATTGGTTTAATAAAAATAGGGCAAATACTTTCAAAGTTGTAACTAAATTAAGTTTTATTGCATTTCAAAATTGACTTAAAACATGAAATTTTATTGAATTCAAAGCATTTAGTCAGATAGTTTGAAGAGCAATTTAAGTTAGATGAAATTTATTATGAATTTCGTTATTCGGATAAGTTTCAAGAACTGCAGTGACATACACCTTTATAACTCGAAGCCAGGAGGAGAGACGATTTATTACAAATGTGTGTGGATACCATTGGCCATGTCAGTCACGGATCCCTGGAGGCAGGATGAAGGTCGATGATATCCATTACTCAGACCATGTACTCTATCAGAGTACATTCAACGAGTTCATTAAGAGTATTCTAGTGTGTTTGAAACCTTTCATTGAGTGCTAAATGAATGCAACTTGTTCCCAGATTATCTAAAGAAAAGTTGAAACTACAAGTTCACTAGAAATTCAAATAGTTCAGTGTACTCTGCTTAGACTTTCTGAACTATGTCATACATAAATTGGTGAAAATGATACCATTTCATAGGTAGTTGTTATGATTCTTAGCTTGGGAATGTGCACTGTGTGTAACAATAAACCAAGGATCATATAACTGCCAAAGCCAGGAGCACTTTGTCTTTTGTTGAGTGAAACATAAAATGTGTAAGCGTACATTGAAATACGGTGTAGATTAGTCCATGCTTTATAGTTTTATACAATCTACAATTTACCCATGTTATGATAAATACAATTTATAAAAAAAACAATACCAACCTTAAAAGTAACCTAATCAACAATCTAGTTCAAACAACTTTTTTTTCATTTCAAAACTTAATTCGAGTATATTGTCAAAACATTCTAGACCTGGGTGCTTATTCTGGAAAGTATCCTAGCCCTAGGATGTCCTAACTTTGATCCTAAGGGTAAGGATAAAATCCTACCCTATTCTCAAAAACGATCCCAGTGCTAAGATATCCTAATTTAGGACAAATACTAGGATAGGTCTA